>JBBGZY010000100.1:15712500-16460000 GCA_037952925.1 Lithobates clamitans
AGCATATCAAATTTAACCTTAAAATTTTTAAGTGTGGCCTTCACATTTTTTTTTTTCTTTTTTTGCTCCTTAAATTACGGGTATTTATATAGCAAAGACATAACACTTTACATATTGTGCATTCACAGTAGCCCCCATTCACATTGCCTTCAAGTAGCTTACAAACGAAGGTCCTGCCTCACATGCATAGAGATACTTGAGCCAAGTAATCTACTAGCATGTGTCTTTGGAGCGAGAAAGGAAACCTGAATACTCGGAGGAAGACACGCAAGTGCAGGAAGAACATTTAACCTCCATGCAAGTAGTTGTCTGATTGGGATTTCAAGGATCCTAGTGATGCAGGGCAAAAGTGCTAACCACTAAGACATTATGCTTTATGCACTTGCAGTTCACCAACTTGCACATGGACTCTTCCCTTCCTAGTTATGAACTGCAAATTAGTATCTCTGGTTTACCTATAAAATTTTTGTGATGGTTTACTCACAGGATGCGGAAAACTTAATATTCAGGACTGCTTTGGTTAGGCTCCCACTGTCAGTTGAATGGACACTGGCCCTAAAATATTAGGACTTTTACTACAGCTTACCTATAAAATCCTTTTCTTGGAGTACATCACAGGACACAGAGCAGCCATAACTAACTAACGCCACCTATAGGTGAATAGACACTGGCAAACCAAACAAAAAGACAGTAAGTCCTCCCCTATATAACCCACTCTTAAACAGGAAGTACCTCAGTTTTGTAGCAAGCAATAAACTTCCCAGACAAGAGGGGAGGGATCTGTGTGTCCCGTGATGTACTCCAAGAAAAGGATTTTACAAGTAAGCTGTAGTAAAAATCCTAATTTCTTTATCGTACATCACGGGACACAGAGCAACCATAACTAACTAGGACGTCCCCAAGCAATGCTCTTTGAGGGGAGGGAACCCATTGTGACCAAATAAACACCATCAGAACAACAGGGTCTATATTGCTGCCTGCAGTACACTGCATCCAAATGCAATATCCTCCCGAGTCCTAACATCCACTTGATAAAACCTAGTGAATGTATGCAACGAAGACCAAGTAGCAGCCTTGCAAATCTGAGCCATCAATGCTTGATGACGAACTGCGTGAGGCACTCACTCTTCTGGTAGCGTGTGTTTTTACTGGAAAAGGTGGAGCCTTACCCCTTAAACCATACACCTGAACAATCACTTGGCGGATCCACTGAGAGATAGTTGACTTAGATGCTGCCTGTCCCATCTAGGGACCTTCTGGCAATATAAACAAGACATTAGACTTCCGCATCTGAGCTGACATTCTCAGATAGACTCTGATAGCCCGTACTACGTCAAGAGAATTAAATAATCTCTCCTTTGCAGACTGTGGATTCAGAAAAAACGAAGGTAGAATAATATACTGATTTAGATGAAAACTGGACACGACCTGGAGTAAAAATTCTGGTTGCGGCCGCAAAACTGCCCTATCCTGGTGCAAGATCATATAAGGTTCTTTACAGGACAGAGCTGCCAACTCCGACACCTGGTCGACGTCACTGCCACCATGAAAACTAATTTTCTTGTCAAGAGGACTAAAGGAATCTGCCGGATAGGCTCAAAGGGCTGCCTCTGTAAAACCCCAGTACTAAATTTAAATGCCAAGGGCACAGAGACGGATATGCCAAGGCCGAGATTTGACCCTTAATTGTACTTAAGGCCAGATTCATATCCACCCCTTTTTGCAGAAAAGCCAAAACTCTCCCGATGACATATCTACGGGGGGTGCCACCTCCTGGCCTCACACTCACTGTAGCCTTGGCAACAGCCGGATTGGGGGGGGCGAATATCAGGGAAAACTGATCCTACAAAATTATCAGGGCAACTGCCCCAATGACAGTAGGTCCCTGGTTCTGGACACATAACTGTCTAGTTTCCTGTTGAACCTAGACACCAGCAGGTCTACATCCGGAACCCCCCCCCCCATCAGCGGCAGATTGATGAAAAGATCTCAGGATTTAGGGACCACTCTCCTGGTAACATCTGCTGGCGACTGGGATGTAACATCTGCTGGGATGGAACAAATCTTTCTGCCCAAGTCAGCATACAATCTACTTCCTTCTAGGCTGTCTGACTCCTGGGGCCCCCTGGTGATTGATATATGCCACAGCCGTGACATTGTCCAACCGGACTCTCACAGGACATCCCTGTAGCCTGGGAGTCCAGAAGTTTAGAGCCAAGCGAGCAGCCCGAATCTCCAAAACATTGATGGGCAAGCTCCTCTCCCTCCAGGACCACTCTCCCTGGACGGTGGCCTCCTCTAGGACTGCCCCCCATCCAGAGAGGCTGGCGTCTGTCATCACCACCTTCCAGACCATGGGTAAAAAGGACCTTCCTTTTACCAGATTCCTGGTTAACATCCACCAACTGAGACTGACGCACTGGACCATCTTGTTCCGGACACATAGAATGTTGCTCTGAAGTGAAACTGTGCATAAGGGACTGCTTCGAATGAGGACATTATCTTCCCCAGTAGCATCATACACAGGCGAATGGAAGGATCTCTTTTCCTCTTTATGACCTGGACGAGGTTTTTCATAACCCCGACCTTACCAAAAGAGAAGAATACCTTTGCCTTGACTGTGTCTAGTATTAGCCCCAGATATTCTAGGCATTGAACTAGCTGCAGGGTCGATTTTGACCAATTCAGAACCCAACCCAGACATTACAAGGTATGAACCGCCCGAGCTACATTCTGACCCAGGTCTGGAACCGTTTGATCTATCAATAGTAGATCATCAATGTACCCTGTAACCGATATTCCCTGCAATCTTAGAACTGCTAATACCAGAGCCAATATCTTTGTGAATACAAAAGGTGCTGTGGGCTAACCCAAAGGGCAGTGGCACATACTGAAATTGTTGGTCGCCCACCACGAATCGCAGAAACCTTTGCTGGGACTTGCAGAGTGGCACATGTAGGTACGCATCCTTGATGTCTATGGATGCCAGGAATAACTCCCTGTGTAAGGAGGCTACCACCGAACTAATTGATTCCATTTGGAAAGAACGAATGAACAGAACTTGATCCACAGCCTTGAGATCTAGAATAGGCCTTACCTCTCCATTTGGAATTATGAAAAGATTTGAGTAAAAACCCTTGAATCTTTCGATGATTGGAACCTCTGAAATTACTCCTCGTAACTTTAACTGATCTATTGCCTAAAGAAAAGAGCTCTTCTTTACCGGATCTATGGGGAAGCCCCCGGAATTCTATTTTGTACCCCTGAGATACAGTGAAAATAACCCACTTGTCTCGGATCACTTCTTCGAAGGCTTTTGTGAACATTAATAGCCTCTCCCCCATTCGCATGAGTGGGGGCGCCCCTATATAAGGAAGGCTTGGGACTGCCCTTAAGGGGTCTCTGGGCCCAGGGCTTTTTCTGCCCCTTGCCTTGAGGCTTTCCCCTAGAACCAGACGGCTGAGGCCGTCGATGCTGCCTGAAATTAGAAGTGCTGGGTACTGAAGCACTAGGCCCCTTGAAAGAGGGTCGTTTGCACTTCTTGACCTGTAGAAGTGCACGCTTACCCCCTGAAATCTTCTAGATATTTTTATCCAGGTCCTCTCCAAATAGCCTTTCTCCGTGAAAGGGAAAATCAGCTAGTAATTTTTTGCAGGGTGACTCTGTATGACAGCTCATTAACCAAAAAATCCTACGCATATGTACTAAGAGCAGGGCCAACCAAGACATCTATTGTATGGAATTTTTAAGGGCATCCACCGCGAAACATAAGGCCGAGGTAATTCTGCCAAATCCTCCACAGGTACCCCTTGATTGGGAACAGTCTTAGTTACCCGCTTCACTCAGTCCTTTAAAGACTGAAAGATACCTATAGCTGCTACTGCCGGTTGTACAGCAGACCCGGAAATAGCAAATTAAGTTTTTAATAAAAACTCCAATTTCTTATCTGCTGGATCCTTAAACACCAGGGTATTATCTACAGGACAGGTGAGACTCTTATTCACAGAAGAAATGGCTGCGTCCACAGATGGCATGCTCCATTTTTTTTTTTTTTTTTCTCCATAGGGTACAAAAGTGCAAACCTCTTAGGAGGCTTAGGAGGAACAGCCAGCTTATCCGGGTGATCCCAGTCAGCATACATGATCTGCTCTAGTAACGGATGCAAGGGAAAAGCCTGTGAACACTGTGGAGACCGCAGAGATCCTAAAGAAGAAAAGGAAACTTCAGGGACCTCCACAGGTGGTAATTTGAAACCTGATCGGACCATCTCCATGAAGGACTGGATCAGCAGTCTTTGGGATTGAGAGGCTGAAAATGGTTCTTCAGAACCTGACTCCTCAGAAGTGGAATCTGTGGCCTGACCTTCCTTCCGGTCATTCACTGCCACTACTTCAAAATCCTCTGCCCAATCCTGTTCCAATGCAGGTGGGGGCACAGGTGAAGGGGATCCATCGCGCTTCTTCCCCCCTTGGGAAACTGAAGCATTCATACCTGCTATTTTCCCCTCTAGCCCAGCTAAAGCTGATGCTAAGTCATCCTTTGTAACGTAGGTTGAGGCAGAAGCATTAGCTGTTGCTACAATGCCTGACAACCATAATGGCTCAGAATAGCCAGTTGCCTCAGGTCTTTCAGGAGATCTAAACACAGCAGATGTAAGGCTAATATCCTCCAATACTGATGGTGGTGCATTTGCACCCCTTCCTGCTGCGCCTTCCCCACTCTTCTTCCGGGAAGACATGCCTGAGAGGGAAAAACAACCCCACCTTTATGTACTTCAACCGCTCTTGTAAGTATTACAGCACCTGTGGTGCCCTGGTCCAACCACCCACAGTGACTCACGTGCCCAGCTGACGCCGCTTTGTATCCCCCTCCAGCCTGCTTACAGAAGCCTAGGGCTGGGACCACTCCTGATATGGCTGCTTCCGCACCTACTGCGCATGTCTGGCGTTCTGTGCCGCTCTCACGCCGCTCCTACGTGCACGACCCTCATGCACGTTTTTCACGCCGTTCCCACGTGCGTGCCCTCTCCAAACAAACAGCGGTGGAAAAAGGCCACCGAAGGCGCCGGCATGAGAACCAGATGCACAGGGGCAGCGGGAATCCTAAAGAACCGCCCACCTCCTGAGAGAATAAACCTGGCTATAACCTCCACAGAGAAGCGCCGCCATCCGCACAACACTGCCCCCGGTGGATAGAAAAAATTATGAGTTGATGGACCACCTAGAAATAGTGAATTGAGAAGCAGTCTGACCATAGCAAGGACCCTCAGGTAGAGCAAATGAGAACACGTACTATTGAAACAACGATGAAGATTTCAGATCAATTCGAACAGCATCCAAAAAAATGACATCACAAAGCCCTGATTCAGTTGGAAAGGAGAGAACCTACAGTGCCTTGAAAAAGTATTCACATACCCCTTGAAATTTTCCACATTTTGTCATGTTACAACCAAAAAACATAAAATGTATTTTATGTGACAGACCAACACAAAGTGGCATGTAATTGTGATGTGAAAGGAAAATGATAAATGTTTAATTTATGAATTAAGTGACTTCTGAAGGCAATTGG
Source organism: Lithobates clamitans (assembly GCA_037952925.1). Classification (NCBI taxonomy): domain Eukaryota; kingdom Metazoa; phylum Chordata; class Amphibia; order Anura; family Ranidae; genus Lithobates; species Lithobates clamitans. The sequence continues at coordinate 15,718,069 of JBBGZY010000100.1, forward strand.
TTCCACTAGATTTTTGTTAGGGGTATCAGAGTAAAGGGGGCTGAACACAAATGCACTCCACACTTTTCACATATTTGTAAACAATTTTGAAAACCATTTATCTTCCACTTTAATTATGTGCCACGTTGTGTTGATCTATCACATAAAATCCCAATAAAATACATTTACGTTTTTGGTGGTAACATGACATAATGTGGAAAATTTCAAGCGGTATGAATACTTTTTCAAGGCACTGTAGACCTTAATACCATCTTATCCTGGTGAAGTACTAGAACAGTTCATTGCAGTAAAGGTGTGGTCCATACCAACAGACAGCACAAACGCATAGGGACACAAGGCAAAAATTCCCACCCGCTGCCCTGGATTTTTATAGCACCCTGCAAGTAAGTTCACCTGGTACCTGCACTGCACTTAGGAGATGGCTGCCAATCCTGCACCAAACAGCAGCATTACAGGCCTTCCCCACTCTTGCATGCAGAGTTTGGGTACAGATTGCCAATCCAGCGCCAAGCAGCAGCATCACAGGGCCTCCTCCCTCCCCTCCCATCTCATCTCCACCCCTTGCATGCAGAGTTTGGGTACAGTCCCACCTGGTCTGCTGGCTTTAGCATCTGACCAACCCACCCCTGTCCGCTCATGGGTGTTAGGAACAGGCCAGGATAGATATATGGGAATTATGGCCCACAAAACAAAATACAGGGAGGCACATTCATCACCTAGGGACACTAGCTAAAACCTGAGACTGAGCTGGGAGGGGTTATGCCTGGGCAGGGATTTCAGCCTCTTTTTGGCCAGTGTCCATTCACCTGAAGGTGGCAGGCAGCATGTAGTCATAAATGTCAAGTCCTCTGTGCCCTGTGATGTACGACTTAAGAAAAGTAATTTTTTTCCTCTTTGTTGTTTGGTGTGAGCAATATTTTCTCTTAATAATAAACATTTTAAGTTTAGTGATAATACACGTAAACATAGCTTTGCTTATAGGAATATCTCAGCATAGAAATAAAGAAAAAAAAAAAAAAAGTTATTAACTATTTAAAATATAGAAAAGCTATAGGTAATAAAAACAAAGCGAAAGTGAAGAAAATTTCATAACACGACAGCAGCCACTAGCGTATAGATAAAAAGGGTAGATAACATTTTTCTATGAATTTGCCTATCAATACAAAACTTTTGAAATACTACAAGTTTCAAATAAATATGGTAGAGAGTCTTTAGTAAACCCACCTTGAAAATAGCATTAGTAAAAAAAAAATTTTAAAAATTTAAAAAAATGAAAAAATAAAAAAGCACAAAAAGGCTTCATAACAAGGAAACACATTTAAAGTGCTTTTATTAAAATGGACTTCTATAAGTAGCACAGGAGTATTCTACTATTTTCCATCCTTTTTTATGTGGCGTAGATGTGTTATTTCAGCAAGTGAAAAATCATGTAGTGCCTCTATATGACCAGGAGGTGGTACTATTACCCAAGTTTAAATTTATTTTTTTATGAAAAACTACCCCAGTACATAACACTTTATTAGAACCAACATTTAATTTTTTTTTTTAGGACAAGCTTTTAAGACACACTCTCTTCATGTGGCAAAACTCAGTACAGAATCTCAAGAAAAAAAAGAAATATATTTTTATTTATTTTGTTAAACAGAAAGGAAGGGAAAAAATTTTTATAAAAATGCCCCAGATAAACAGTATAAAGAGAAGGCTATACAAAAAAGTGGTAGGGCAGAGATGTAAAAATGGTCATATTAAAGTGGGGGCGCTGGCATTTTCTTATTGGTGCCGGTCTTCTGGCCTCTTTATTGGCCGGTGCTGGATGACATCACTCCTGTGTATACGCAGGAGCTAGTCATCCTGGCACAAAGCTGTAAGCTTAGCTGCACATGCACACCTCTTTTACAGCACCGCAGAAGATGGCGAGTAGACAGGTAGGGGCATTTTATTGCAGAAGAGACATTGCGTGTCTCCTCTGCAATGAAAGCCTGTCTGCTTGCTGTTTATTACCGCTGGACTTTAGTTCCACTTCAATTTAATAAATCTGCTGTGCTCTTGTGGGTTTCTGTTATAGGCACCTCCCCTCTTTCCTTCACAACTCAAAGAACATATAAATAAAAAAAATCAAAATGGTAGTTGTCCCCTAAATTTGAAATGTCACCATAATTCAGCCTAAAACAATAATCGTGGTCTAAAAAGAAAAAAAAAAAAAAATCTTACCGGAGGTCTTCAATTTCTTTTATATAATTGTGAATCATATTGCTTATTTCTTCATTTCCATCACCTGTAAAAATAAACTTAAACTTAGATGTTTATAAAAATTCTATAAAAAGGACAAAAAATAATAAAAAAGATAACATACATAATTATAAGAACATAGATTTGTAAAAAACAAAGACAATTATTTTTGAAGAGTTAAAAGAAGCACACATTCCACCCATGGTGTAGCCAGCTCTGAAGAAGGAAACTGTAAAATTCCATTTTTAGCCAAATTATGTATTATTTTTTAATGATGTGCGCTATAACCAAAAATCCACATAGTTTAGCCAGAGATATATTTAGTCATAAAAAACATTCCACATAGAACAAAGCCTTTGAACTAGATACATTTTACAAAATTATTTCTGACAATATTTTCGTAGTTACAATAAAATGGAAAATCAACTGGCCCTAAAACTTAAATAGTAAAATTGTATAATTCTATAATCTACAACCCATGTATATTACTTAGTTTATTTTCATGAAATCTGTTTGCAGTATTTGACTTGTCTAGGGCTGTATGCCATGCTAAGTTATATCTCATCTGCATTACAAATGGGTGCTCTCAAATCAAAGTCTAAGCTAGTAGTAGTTACATTCAACATGACTTGCTCTGTAATGTTAGAAACCTATCACTATAAAAGCACCTTCTTCAGTTCTCTCTTGGCCAAACAGCAAAAACACCTTCAACAGTACAGAACAAGTCCAGTTGTGTTACTAACTACTACTAGCTATAGCATGACCTAATTAAATGAGAATTTTTAGGGCTCATAAAGACTTGCAGCTGCAGGAAGGTATAAACATGTGGTTGAGCTGCAATTTTAGCTCCCCCCACCGCTCCCCTTAGACAGTGATGATAGAGATGTTCACATGCTGTGGTTGCGATGCTTTGCACCCACTGCAAAAATTATTGCCTGCCGTTCAAATCAAGAGAATAGGGACAGCACCCCAAATGCCCCGTATTACTGCAGCACTTACGTGGTTAGGCCTCCTCACCGCCTGCCAAATGCCTCTGAAATGCAAATTACTATTTGAAGGGGCAGCAGTTTAACCACGTGTCTAAACTTAGTCTTAAAAAGCTACTGTGAATTTGAAACCTAAAAGAGGAGCTCCAGTCTCCCCCAAAAAATGAAAAGCCAGCAGCAACAAATACTGTAGCTACTGACTTTTAATATAAGGGCAATTACCTGTCCCGGGATCTAGCATTGTCCTCACCTGAGGCGATTCTTCAGTCAGCTTTGGGTCCAGGTGCTGGCATATTAACTAAGGGAAACAGGCAGTGAAGACTTGCGGCTTTCACAGCAGGCTTCCCACTGCATACGCACGAGCCGCACTGCGCTTTATGAATGGTCCTTCAGCCTTCTGGGACCTGTGATGTGTCACAGAAGGCTGCGAGGGAAGGATAAAGGAGCCAAACTTCAAAACAGATTGTCAAAACCAGGTACCCACTCCCACCACCACCAACAAAAAGTGACAATTGTTGAAGAGGAGGGGGCAGGATGCAAACAAGTGGAACTTCCCCTTTTGGGTGAAGTTCTGCTTTAATGTTCAAGGCCTCTTACACACAAGATTAAAAAGTGCTGTGTTTTTTACTGATCTGAACACAGGTGCATTGTTGTCTATGGAACAATCCTTAATCAATGCATATAAGGAAAGCTAAAATGACCAAAAAGCTATACCTGCTCTTGCAAGCACTTGGTTGGCCTGATCACTAATCAGTTGGGTGAGCCTTGTTCTCAAAGCATCAATAGTTTCTTGCATGGCCTTCACTCTCATACGTAGATTATCATTTTCGGTTTGCAACATTGCATTCTCATGGAACATGTCATTAATACCCTCAACACCATCTTCATCAACAATTCTTTTACCCTAAAGATTCCAGGAAAGGAAGACAAAAACTCAATAGGGTTTCATATTTCCAGTGCAAAACAGTAAAACTTAACAATGACATTTTATATGTGTGTTGTACATGCATCAGCGTTCCCTGTCCCTTGTAACTATGCTAACTGCAAAAAATGATAATACATTCTTTTCATACCGTTTTATATTCCATCAACTCCATCTGGAGTCGCGTTATTTCATTTCTCAGGGCATTGATCTGCTGACTGGTTCGGTCCTGGTTCACCATGACCTTGTTCTTGATATTACGAGCGCGATTAGCATACTTAAGAGTATTCAGAGTTTCCATGAAATCCCTGTCTGAGGGACTGACACATGCGATCATGATAGTTTGGCTAAATGAAAAAGAATAAAAATTTAAAAAAAAGAACATGGACTTATTTGGTGATGTCACATGACATTATAATAAAAGATCTATAAATCTTTTTTAAAGTACGGTAATCCCGATCAAGCCTAAATTGTTTCTAATGCAACAACTGTGGTAAAATACAGGTGCTTTTTGTGCCTGCAAGTACCAATGTTAGTCTTCAAATCATCCCTTGATTTGATTCTCTACAGGTATCCTTTACCCAGACTGTGCATGGAGTCTTGCCTTTAGATTAAGCCCTGTCCCTCATGAAGCTCAGAGCCACCCCCCTTATGTCATTCAAATCTTAACTACCAAAGTCTCTTCTGCCCGCTGGAGTTCCAGAACCCCACAGAGATCAATTTGAAGACTGAGGCCTCGTACACATGGTTTGATTGTTGTACGACCGAGCGTCTGATTTTTGTCAAAAGCGCATGTGCAGGATTTTGTTTAGCATACCGACTATTGCCGTTTGACAAACACGAACGTAGTGATGTACTATGAGAGTGTAAAGAGGAAGTTTATTTCTCAAGCGCCACTCTTTGGGCCCCTTCTGCCAATTTTGTGTTAGTAGAAGTTTGGTAAGTATTGATTTGTGATTTTCAGATCGTACAAAACAAATGCCCTTTAAAATACTTTTGGTATAACTACATCAGCATCACCAGCAAAGCAGCTTCATTATTATCCCATTAAAGATGATGAGAATGTGCGCTTCATTTCAACATTTCATCAATTGCCGCATCAAGAATGTTAATTCTAGATTACGAACGGTAGTTTACAAGACCAAACTCTTCCGGGTCGTTCCTCGATTCCGATCATGTGCGTTTGTACTTTCGACTTTTGTGTGACGATTTCTGTATGAACCATCCTAAAATCAGACGTTGAGTTCACATCCGACAAAAATTTTATAGCCTGCACATCCAGCTTTTGTCTGATGAAAAAGTCAAATCGGCTGTCGAAAGCACCGTACTAATGATCCGAAAATACGCAGACAGCTCGTCTTACGAATTTTCCCTTCCGATTTTCGTATCGTGTGTACGAGGCCTAACAGAGGTACTTTTTGGAACCTCAACATACCTGAACATCAGTATCACCACTTTGAAAAGCAGGTTTACTTAAAGGCCATGTCCAACAAAAAAAATTAATAAAACAAAAGCACTTGAATTGATCAAAAAAAATGTGCATATATGTTATTTGCATTGAAGCATTACAACTGTGATCAGAGGATTGACTATTCCTCCAGCCGAGGTCCGTACTGAGGTACAGACTTTCAGTTATGGGGCTGGGGGAAGCATCAATGGACTACAATACAAGAGCAGTAATGTCAGCCCACTGGTGACCTTACAATGGAGAACGTAGTCCCTCCACTGCAGTGACAAATGGGACTTGCTGTTTTTTCATACAAAGATGTCAGTCAATGAATGACAAAGAATACAGAGTTCACTATTTTATATTTCAGGTTGTAACAACTGTGTCTAATACACTGGTTTTAGATTTTAATATAGACTTGATCTTTGACAACTGCTCAGGTTTCATATTCTCTCAGCTTCCCACTGCCAAAAACATGTTCACAGCAAAATTAAAGATTTGAATACCACTTCAGCTGTTTACATCTTTGGATTTACTAATACCTTTGACAAAGTTTGCCAGGGACTCTGTATAGACGCTTTTCCCTGTACAATCAGTTTCAGGTATTTGAATCCACCGTTACCTGCATGCACAACAATAGCACTGCATTTACATGTACTATGACAGGGGTGCTCAACCCGTGGTCCACAGAGCCCTCAAACCAGGGAAGGACATGCCCATGCTTTGGTATGGATGGTTGGCAAGCTCAGATCGTGATCAACGGATCCCAGAACATTAGAGTGCATAGAGCCAGCAGTGGAGGAAGCAGGAGTCACACCAGCTTCCTCTAGCGCTGGTTTCTGTCCCAGGCAGTGCAAAGCCAAGTGCACTTTGTTCGAGACCTTTCTAGCAGCCTAGAGAGCGATGGCAGCAGAAGGTGGAAGAGAAAAGGGTCAGTATAATAAACATCACATACACAAAAAGGGTTAATAGGTTGGTTTAACACTGATCTGCAGGTGCAACACAGTGCATCTGCGGCTTTCCTGCAAGTTAGCTGCACTGAGCCATTAGAGCTGCACGATTCTGGCTAAAATGAGAATCACGATTTTTGCTTAGAATAAAAGAATAAAGAAAAAAAAAATTGGGCTAACTTTACCGTTTAGGTTTTTTTTAAATTAAAGTGTATTTTTTTTTTTAAAATTGCGTTTGAAAAACCGCTGCGCAAATATGGTGTGACATAAAATATTGCAAAAAACACCATTTTATTCTCTAGGGTCTCTGCTAATATATATATATATATATATATATATATATATATATATATATATATATATATATATATATATATATATATATATATATATATATATATATATAGTGTTTGGGTGCTCCAAGTAATTTTCTAGCAGAAAATAATGATTTTTACTTATAAGCAACAAATATCAGAAAGGGACTTCTTTCCTTTGGTAAAAGAACGAAAAGATACTTTGTTTCTACTTATTTGCGTGTTGTAATAAAACTTGACAGGCTGCCTGGACTTTTTTTTCCCAGCTGAGAGAACTCTCTGCACTTGTTAGAAAGATCGTGACATGCTGTTTTGAAGATCGGGAAGGGAAAAAGATTGCAACTTTGATTCTTAACGATTAATCGTGCAGCTCTATGAGCCATGGACGACTATTATATCCTGTGGATTTGATGCCTTTCTGAAGGCGCAACAAATCTCCTGAATGCAGCGCCACACCTGCAAGATTTAGTAGCAAAGTCTATGGCAAAGCGCAGCTAACCAGCAGGAAATCCGCAGGTACACTGTGCTGCACCCATGTTGCAGGTCAACCACAGTGTATCAGTGTGAAAGCAGCCTTATAAGGTGCTCAGTAGAGTAAGGGCTCATTTATATTTGCAGTTTGGGTGGCAGTAAGACCCCATAGTTCATTGTGGCCTGCAACCAGTTACCAAACCACTTAAGTGGCTCTCGCTGTTCAAAAGCTTGAGCACCACTGTACTATGAGCCTCTGCTGATTTCCTAGCACAGGATTAAGAAATATCAAGGGACTGCCTTTGGAATCTAGATATGTCTGATTATCATATGTTTTGCTTTTTTCTTGTATTCCTACAGAAGGTGGTTCCTGCAGACAGTAAAAATCATCACTAGAAGGGACAGACATTCTTCGGTAATGTATTCTGTAATAAGGAAGAATAACTCCCTGCATTTACGGCAAGTGCTCAGTACCAAGATCTACAAGCCAATAAAGAAACATTAGTGGGAACTTTCTCAGGCCCAGCCCTGTGTAAACCTTAAAATTTGAGAACAAAACTGCAAATGTTTTAATTAAAGTACAGAGATTATGTATAGCTATGCAACACTGTGCTTTCACATGATTACTTTATGCATGAGATTAGTTTAAAAAAAAAGCAAGGCTTATGTTCCTCTGCAGGCATTTCAAGATACGCACATAACATGTCCATTTTGCATAAAGATGGTGGAGCCTTACACATGCAGCACTACAGTGGTGTCTAAACTAGGTCAGAAAATAAACTTTAGCAAAGACAGAATTCAGATTAAAACCGTTCCATGTGAACTATGGGCAGCAGACCAATCCAAAAACAAAAACAAAAAAAAACAAAAAAAAAAAACAAAAAACATACCTATTACCCCCTAGTGAGTCCTGAAGAAGACGGGTTAACTTGGAATCCCTGTAAGGTACATGGGTGACTTTTTTACTTTGATCTCCTAGTGCACTAATCACATTTCCAAGAGCCAGCTATAAAAAATAAATCAGAAATGAGAGCATGTCAAAAGACAAGCAAAAAAGAAATTAAGAAAATCAACATGGATTTTATATCAAGCAAGTATAAACTGAACATGTGAAAAGTACTGCAGAATCCACAAATCGCTTTGTAAACGTCACTGTTAATATATGCAGTAAATAATTTCTATACAATAACCTGTTGCTCCAGGGGAAACACTGCCTACCTTAGCTAGGCAGCCTCTGGACATGCAAACAAAAACAGCAGCATACCCAGCCAGGTGTAACCACGTGCCTTTTCTTGTGTCGGAATATTTACAAATTATTTCAGGTTGTACATAACAGAAGCACACTCCAGGTTCTTATCTGTTAAGTATGCTTAAAGCGTTTGTTAACCTAAAAAAAAAAAAAAAAAAGGATCCTGTTCCTGCATGTTATACAGCACAGTGCTTGTGCTATGTCATTTGGCCTCCTGTAACACCTGAAATACCTGGCTGATCCTGCCCTCCCCTTTGTAAACTGACCATGGTGTATCATGGCTGCTGAGCCCTGACACCATGGTCAGTTTACGTGTCTCCATCATCTGCTGTCTCCCCCCTCCCCACCTGTCAGCTCCGTGTCCATGCCCGCGCCCTCCCCTCCAGCTGCTCAAATTAGGGTTAAAATACACCATCCTCTGTGTATTGATGTAATGTGCCCTGTGACTGTGCCTTAAAAAATTATGCAGCTATATACCAGTTTACAGAGCGGACCCACTGCCTCTCTCGCGGGGGTGCCTCTCTCCTCCTTCCCTCCTAACCGACGTCAGCAGGGGATCCTCAGCCCGGCCGGCTGCAGCTGTCAGGCCAAGAGAGGAGAGAGACGATATGTGCTCTGTAAACAGATATATAGCTGCATAATTTTTATAAGGCACAGTCACATTACATGAATACACAGAGGGTGGTGTAATTTTTACTTGGTGGGTTAACAACCACTTTGGGACTATAAATAAGATCCAGCTTTATCTTTATAACATGCAGAACATACACTTTTTACATTTCTTGTTCTGGTTTCTTTTCAGCATTTTCCCCACGCACTGCCAGAAGAAGTTACAGAAACGAGAGGATACAAAGCAATCACTTGCAACATGTTTTAGAATTACAGAATCTCTCAAGCATCACAAAGAAACCCATAGATCTAATAGTTACGTTTTACATATCTTAACATTTAGTCAATTTAGAGCTGAATTTTAGCTAAAAAAAAAATAAAAAAATCCATACAGCTGTAGTCACATCACTTACCTGTAATGAAAATGAAGTGTCACCAGCACACCAGGATCTCTGTAATGAAGTCACGCGTTGTGCAGGCAGCTTGATCCCAGAAAAATCTCCCATGCAGAGATGCCCCGTACTCTTCCCGTCACTGCAATGGTTAACAGCTTCAGGTCCACAGGCAAATTAGCAATATACATGGGTCTTATAGGGACACACCCACGTTATTCTTCCTCTCCACTGAAAAAATATCTTTTATTGATTACACCTCGTGTAACATGATCTGTGAATGGTGGAGAGTCTGGTCAGTCACAGTATGTTCTCCCTTATTCAGTGTAATCAATAAAAGAACTTTTAAAGGGGAGGAGGAAGGAAGAAGGTGGCCCCTGTTGGACCATAAGTACTGCTGTTTTGTCTGAAGTACTAAAGCGGTTATCCATTGCAGCGCTGGAAGTTCAGACAGGAAGAGGACAGACATCTATGCAGTGAAAATTTGTCCAGGATTCAGCTGCTGGCACCAAGTAGGACATACTTCATTACAGGTGATGGGAGATATATATATAAAATGTAGTCCTGCTAGATCACTTCAGGCTTGTCCCTTTTGCAGGTATAGCTATGTAAAACATTAAAATCAAGTACCTATACTGTTTAAGATCCAGTAATACACTGTCTCACCCTGCTCTGCACATGCTCAGTTGCTCTCCACTTTTAGGCATTTTTAGGCACTGCTGAGTTTATAGAGGCTGATCGACTTAAAAGCGGCATTAAATCCTCCTATCCTTTACAGCCAAGGAATCGGCTTCTGTTTTATCTGTAACTGCCATGGTGCTCGTGTGATCAGTTATGACACCAGCCATTTGATGCTTTCACAGATCGGACACAAGCAACCGTGACACTTAGAAACCCCGGTATCCCAGGAATGCAATTGTTTTTTTGAAACCTTTAAAATCGATGGGTTTAGTTCTGCATTATGATTTACTGCTAGGGCTCCAGTATTCAACAAAATGGCAGCCTGCAGCAAGAAAATACAGGAGCAATGCAGGAGGCAATTTACAGCAAACATTAGTTTGGTAAGATAATTAATAATGTGGAATGTAACGTTTGGTCCATATATATTTGGACACAGGCACAATTTTAGTTTTTTTCAGGTATTTACCAAAACATATTCAAGCTATAGTTATATAATGGACATAGGCTGGAAGTGCACACACTCAGGTTTATTTTGAGGGTATGTATATCCAAATCAGAAGGGTTTAGGAATTACAGCTCTTAATAGCTATTACCCCTTTTTCAAGGGACCAAAAGTAATTGGACAAAGCTGTTTCATGGCCAGGTGTGTGCCTGGAGTTGATTCTAAGTGTGATATTTGCATTTGGAATCAATTGCTGTGAACCTACATCATGCGTTCAAAGGAGCTGTCCACGCAAGTGAAACAGGCCATTGTAAGGCTTCAAAAACTAAACAAATCCATCAGAGAAATAGCAGCAACATTAGGAGTGGCCAAATCAACAGTTTGGTACATTCTGAGCAAAGAACACCACACTGGTGAGCTCTGCAACATAAAAAGGCCTGTACGTCCACGGAAGACAACAGTGGTGGATAATCGCAAGATCCTCTCCATGGTAAAGAAAAACCCATTCACAACATCCAGACAAGTGAAGGACACTCTCCAGGAGGTGGGTGTATCATTGTCAAAGTCTACAATCAAGAGAAGACTTCATGAGAGCAAATATAGAGGGTTCACCACAAGGTGCAAACCATTCATAAGGCTGAAGAATAGAAAATCCAGATTAGACTTTGCCAAAAAAAATCTAAAAAAAAACAGACCAGTTCTGGAAAAGCATTCTTTGAACGGATGAAACTAAGATTACTCTTTACCAGAATGATGGAAAGAAAAAAAAGTGTGGAGAAGGCTTGGAACAGCTCATGATCCAAAGCATACAATGTCCATCTGTAAATCATGGCAGAGGCAGTGTGATGGCATAGGCATGCTTGGTTGAAAAACAGACACAAGTCCATCTAGTTCAACCAAAAAAATAATACAAAAAATACAATTCCATATACACAATCCATCATCCACAGTTGATACAGATGGACAATGATCCAAAACACACTGCAAAAGCAACCCAGGAACGTTTGAAGGAAAAGAAGTGGAATATTTTGCAATGGCCAAGTCAATCACCTGATCTCAAACCAACTGAACATGCATTTCACTTACTGAAGGCAAAACTAAAAGCAGAAAGGCCCACAAAGAAATGAAGACAGCTGCAGTTAGAGCCTGGCAAAGCATAAGAAAGGAGGAAACGTAATGTCCATGGGTTTCAAACTTCAAGCAGTCATTGCCAGTAAAAGGGTTCTCAACAAAATATAAAAAAATGAACATTTTAATTAAGATTATATTCACTTGTCCAATTACATTTGAGCCCCTGAAAATGGGGGGGATGATGTATAAAAATGGTTGCAATTCCTAAAATTTGTACTTGATATTTATGTTCAACCCCTTGAATTAAAGCTGAAAGTGTGCACTTCAAATTAATTTGGATTGTTTCATTTTAATTTTATTCTGGTGGCATACAGAGACAAAAAAATTGAAAATTGTGCCTGTGCCAAAAATGTATGGACTTAAACGTATGTTCCTTCCTAAAGAATATTGTTTTTTATCAAGTTGGTATTGGTAAAGTTCCACTTTAAGCTACACTTCAGTTGTAAAAAGCTTTAGATACCCTAACAGCCTTTGGCACTGCAAACCAAAAATATGCTTTGAGATGCCCCTTTTCAGTATCCTAGGTGCCCTGTATTCCAGAGTGAAAAAACAGGGAAAAAACAGATAACAGATAGGGGTCCATTTGAAAAAAAATGCTGTGTAAAGGTCTCAAAGCATTCGCTGGCGTATAACACGCACCCCAAGTTTAGGAGCGAATTATAAGGAAAAAAACGTTTTAAGGAAAAAAAAAACTTACATTTAAAATGCCCATCAATGTAGACTTGCACAGCGTCCGTCTGCATGCTTGTCCAGTGTCATTTGCAGCCTTGCAGTCATTGGCAGCCTCATCAGTGTCCATTTGCAGCCTCATCAGTGTCCATTTGCAGCCTCATCAGTGTCCATTTGCAGCCTTGCAGCTTTGTCAGTGCCGATCTGAAGCTTTTCTGTGTCCATTTGCAGCCTTACCCAGGCTGCTGTTAAACTGCAGGTCCTCGGCTCTTCTCGGCGGCTCTCGGTCACTTTCGGTCACTTTCGGCTCCACTCGTAGTCCCGCCTGGGATGGGCGTGACTGTGAACGGAGCTAGCCGAACCTAGCCGAGTACACTCGGCTATCTGTATATGGGCGGCGCTCAAGTGGAGCCGAAAGTGGCCGAGAAGAGCCGAGGACCGGCTCTGTGTATTTCGGCGCCGGCGGCTCAGTCAGCGGGGGATCGCAGGGGATCGGCGTAAAACACGCACCCGTGATTTTCAGGGGGAAAAAGTGCATGTTATACGCTGATAAATACGGTAATTTGCAATACTTTATTTCCTATAATCGTCAGTTCCATCTAGTGGTCATAATGCAGTATTTTTTCTGACTGAGGTATTTCAGGAAAATACAGACAAAATTATGGTAATTTTTCATGAACGCTGTGCCAATGCTTGAGACCTTTGCATAGCAAATTTTTATAAATAGACCCCTTGGTAGTTAGAGATTTCAGCCTGCTTTCACCTGATATGTGTTCCTATTAGCACATCACTATGAGGGGCAGCCTTATTAAGAAGAAAAGAAAATGCAGGAGAAAGGTAAGATCAACACAGAGCACAGAGAAAGCATACATATTTGCAGGTTAAAGGCCCCACCCAATGCCGCAGAGGGCATTTAAACATATGTTGAGGCCCTGTAGCCTTTTGAGTACCATTAGCCTTAGATCAACACAGAATTAAAATACATTTGCAGGTTATGTCCTGGGAAACACATTCACTGTCTTACTCCCCAACATCACTAAAGGAAGTGTTAACCATTTATACAAAACTAGAGGTTACACAGTAGCCTATTGTGAAATAAGCAAATAATCTTACCAGCCCACAGTTGATGGAAATTCCTTCTTTAGCTCGTTCACCTGTAGCTCCTGTGCGTTTAAGTCGCTCTGATCCAGCCAAGTCCACAAAATGAAACTTAGCAGTAAGGGTTTCAAACTCATTAATTTGTGTTGATTCAGATGTGATCCTATTGTCCAAATCATTGTCCTAAAAAGTACAGTGAGAACAAGTTCAAAACAAAATATATAAACAAGAAAAAATAAAGTTCTAGTTCTGTAACTTCTTGTGAAGTGCATTACATGGCTTACAAGAACTATTTTAAAACACACCAGCCCTGGGTGGACATCAGGAGTTCAATTACCTTCCATATACTCATAAGTGAATTGGATGCATTTTGAACCGCATCCGATACGCATAATGTGAACCGGTCCAGCTTGCAATGGAGCCGGTTCACACATGTCTGGTACAGGCCGCAGTCCAGTGTGATTTTAGGTCTGGTTCAGGTGCAAATTCAAGTAAAAATTCACATCTGAATCAGTGAACAAAGACTACAGTCCTTTTAACCACTTGCCGACCATATAACCTACATATATGGCGACAAGGTGGCACTACTGCGCCGGATCACGTACTCACTACCGGGTAGGGGGCACGGATGTGTGCCACCAACAGACCTTTCCTGCTGTGATTATACAGTATTAGCTGATCTGTGGGTACCACGGACTCTATGTCCGCTGGCACCTGCCAATGATCCAGCACAGAGGCAGAATAGCGGTCTGACAAGAGGGAAGGCATGGATCCTGTGTCTCTGCAAAGCAATAAAAGCACCACCCACAGTACAAAAAAACACTGGCTGGGAAAATGGTTAACCCTTTGATCAGCCCTGATGTTTAACTCCTTCCCAGCCAGTGTCATTAGTACAGTGACCGTACAGATTTTTTAACATTGATCACTGTATTAGTGTCACTGGCCTCCATCACTGTATTAGTGTCACTGGGCCCCAAAAATTGTCAGTTTGTGTCCAAATGTCCACCGTAATATATCGCAGTCCTGCTGTTTGCCACCATTACTAGTAAAAAAAATAAATAAATAAAATCAATATATATCCCATAGTTTGTAGTCGCTATAACTTTTGCGCAAACCAATCAATATACGTTTATTGTTTTTTTTGGGTTTTTTTTACCAAAAATATGTAGCAGAAAACATATTGGCCTAAATTGATGAAGAAATTGATTTTTTTCTATTGGATGTTTTACAGCAGGAAGTAAAAAGTATTGTTTTATTTTTCAAAATTGCCGGTCTTTCTTTGTTTATAGCGCAAAACATAAAAACCGCAGAGGTAATCAAATACCACCAAAAGAAAGCTCTATCACTAACCCTGTACACATTGGCACTTTTGCCTGTGGACGCTGTGATGTCTGCCAGTTCATTCGGAATGTTCCAGACATTATTCTCTCCAATGGTCAAAGTTATTCAATAAGACACAGAGTTAACTGTCAAACCATAGGAAAAATCTATCTTGCTACTTGCCTCTGTGGAGGCTTCTATGTAGGAAAAACCAAACGCCCATTCTATAAACCGAATGGGAATCATGTTGTGCCGGCCCAGAAACACCTTATGGAAACAGCCATAAGCTGACATGTAGGATTATACCACCAATTTGATATTCATATGATAAAATTTGCAGCCCTTGAACATGTCCCGGCACATGTAAGGGGCGGCAGTACAGACAAAACCCTGCTGCAAACTGGAGGCTTGTTGGATTTACAATCCAATAGCCACTAAGTACCCTGGCCTGAATGAGACTAAGTTTCAAGCCCTTTCTTTAAACCAGTTTGCCCAGCCTAACTATGTCCCCCCCCCACAAATTTCCACAAAATGATCAGCCTCTTCCATCATCTATACAAAAAAGATAAACAATTGTTGTAATTGATGTAATGTGAATTAATTGTTTTTTTTCGAGTAAAGTTCTGTACAGAAATTAGTATTTATTCATCTGTATGTGTAGATGTTCTATTCATCTTGTCCCGTGCTTTCATGGCCTTTGTTCCATTGGGTGGCGTGGCTATCTTTGCTTCTGTGGTTCTTACTTTCCATTCCCCCTGCCTATCTGCATTTGGAGTTTGGCATAGCTATGTTTGACTCCACAGACACCCAGGGACCTTGCAGGCTTTTCTCAGCCTGGCAGTGCCATTTGTGATGGCCTGCTTCCCCTTTTTTTGTCCCTCCACCTGGCGCTCCCTGGATGCACCACCTAGTGTCATCTGCGGCTAGATACACTCCGGTTTCCGCTTGGTTGATCTGGGTGTTCAATGCCGAGACATGGCTAGGGAACCTTTCCCTCCCCATCGGTCGACCTACATCTTAGCCCCTTGGTCTCACCCAACAGTTCACTGAGCACTCTGGGTAATTTAGTCGGTGAAGATGCCCGAACTTCGGCACATGCGTGGCAGCACCCCTCTTGTCCGCCAACAGCCGGTGATGTCAGACACCTGCCATGTGGAAGGTGTATTAAGCCGGTATCTCCGGCGCCCACATTGCTGGAGATCCAAGGACCGCACAGACATGGATATATTGTTATAGTGAGTGCAATGTTTATTTGGGAGCTAACTCTTGTAATATTACCATTTCCTTCATCATACGTATAGCCTCTTTAGATGCATGTACAACTACCTATTTTAATTGATATTAAGCAGCTTTACTGACACGGATATGGGCCTCTTCTGACATGTAGCATAGGTTTTGTTGAGCTGTATATCTATCTAGCTTTGTGTGCAGTCTATATTTATTTGAGAACTTAGTTCCCTTATGAGGCTGATGAGAGGAATGTGTTTTTGTATGATGCTTGGATTACTACCCTTTCGGCCTTATAGGTGTCATTATCCCTTTTCTTTTGCTTTTTTACTTTTTTTTTTTTGTTTCCAGTAAGCTCTATTTTGGTGTTCCATCGTGTCGCCCGTCCTCGGCTTTTACATTTCTTCTTATGCACTGTATGTAAGTAATTACAGTGAACTTTTACGCAAGCTGTATGATGAACCTATTTATGTCCACCTATTATTTAGGATGGTCAGATGGGATTGTATTGGTGATTGCTTGGGTAAGCAGGTGATGGCTGTGATAGGATGAATGTTACTGAAAACTTTATGAATTTTTGTAGTAAAATTATATGATGTTAATTTCCAGTGATTATTATGTGTATTTTGTTTTTTTGTGCTTTCTATTAGAGTTCTTTAACCATTAGTGTCCTACAAAGTTCCCTGAAGAAGCCATCACTGGCGAAACATGTTTGCCTAATGTACACAAGGTGACCAGGTTTTAAATATGTGCATTTTATTCATTACTGCATTTTTACTGTTAATTAAAATGTGTTCATTTTATTATCCTTGTGAATCTTGTTCTTGGCACTGTTATAATCTCAATACCTTCTTACTCTACTCTTGTTAATGGGTGAGGTGCATTTGTATATTCTAACCCTACCTTGATTTTAAAAACTCCAAAAGAAAAAACTCCATTTGTGGGGGAAAAATGCATACATTTTATTTGGGTACAGCATTGCATGACAGTGTAATTGTCAGTTAAAGTGGTTGTAAACCCTTACAACACTTTTTGCTACAGGTAAGCCCATAATAAGGCTTACCAGTAGCTACCCTGGATATCGCCTAAACCTCAACGGTTTAGGAGATATCCCCCGTATTTGCATGTGCTGACGGCATCGGCACATGCGCACGGAAGCAAACTTAAGCAATGGCACGTACGAACACTTTCTGCTGACGTCACGGCCATCAGTCCAGGCAACGCGTCATCCTGACAATGGTAGTCTGGATCCGCCAGGTGCCTGGAATGACACCCGTCCACTGCCCAGCGCTCCAATGAGCGTGGAGGGAGAAGAGCAGAGAGCTGTGACTGACAGTCTACAGCTCTCTGCTCACAGAGCTCTGAAAAATGAGCAATCAGCGATGTTCAATCGCTCGGTTTTCAGTGCAGAGGCGCCAGGGGACCAATGCTGCATCCACCTAGGTAAGTATTAATGGGGGGGGGGGAGACAATACTTATCTTTTAACTTCACAGAACGCTTTAGTGTCCAACCAAATCAAAATTTTCATTGTACCAAATCTCCAACATAAGTAAATGACACTTCATACAAACTTTACAATCTGATCTACCAAAAACTATGTAGGGCAAGGGCTTGCCTAATTGGGAAGTACTCATATTACATAATTTTGGTCAATTTAAAGATGGATGTGTGTAAAGATTGTACAGTCAGATTGTAATGTGTATGGTAACCCTAAACAGCAGGCCCTAAAATTTAAATCTACACAAAATCTAAAAATAAAACATTTTAAAGATAAAACATACTGTGTCAAATTTGGGACACACACGGCTTTGACATAGGTGGATTGTAAATATGGCATGAGAGCGTGAGCTTTGCACATTCATTTGTGTGCTGGCAGTAGTTCTAGATAAGGCACCCAATTTCAAGCACTGCAGCATCTGGAAAACAAAAACACTAATGTTAGTTATGAGGTTTTTTTGCTATTATTATACAGGATTTATACAGCCCCAACAGTCTGCACAGAGTTTTACTAAATTAGTTGGATTACAAGGCTAGAAAGGTTCTTCCTTCATAAAATTTGAACAGTTCCTTCTTAAACTAACACAAGGATTGTAAAAAAAAAGGGGGTTAAAAAAAAAAAATTTTTTTGTTAGGAACACACTCTTAAAAGAAGGTATCAAAAACTATCTAGTCATAGGGTTTTCACACCAAGTGTTTATTTACACCAGGGGTAGGCAAGCGAAGCCTCTTTTGTCGGCACTTGACTCCCTCCCCATCAGCAGAGCAGTGCAGGGAAGTGTCAGTGAGACAATAATGCATTCCAATTTCAGAATTCCAAACGTGCACTGAGGGGGAGGCACTGTGCCCCCACACATTGTAAAAGATGGGAAACATTGTTTGGTTCTCCAACTTTGCTGTAGCTGCGATCGTCAGCTTTTGGGATTGGGAAGAGATTGGGTGCAGCTCTGCTGGGGGGGGGGGTTCCCTGTTTACAGGAGGAGGACTGTCATTAAAAGAGCAGTTTAGTTAAAGTGATTGCTAAGGTTTTGTTTAGAAAAAAAAAAAACAACAAACATGTTATACTTACCTGCTCTGTGTAGTTGGTTTTGCACAGAGTAGCCCGGATCCTCCTCTTCTCTGGTCCCTCTTTGCTGCTCCTAGTCCCTCCCTCCTTTGAGTTCCCCTCAGCCAGCAGCTTGCTACAGGGGGCATCCAGACCAAGTCAGAGCTCCATGTATCCTTTCAGACACAGACCCTTGACCTGGCCCCACCCCCTCTCTCACCCGATTGGCTGACTGACTTTGAAAGCAACAGGAGCCAATATCACTGCTGCTCTGTCTCAGCCAATCAAGAGGAGTGTCCTGGATGGCTGAGGGGATTGTGGACATCGCTGGAGAGAGAAGCTTAGGTAATTAGGGGGGTGCTGGGGGCTTCTACACACAGAAGGTTTTTAGAATGCATCAAGATAAAAAAACCTTCTGCCTTTACAACTCATTTAAGCATATTTCATGAGTTACATATATTTTGAAGCACAAAATAAAAAACTTCCATGAGATTTGAAAAAGAACATTGATTAAAATGAGAGAACACCTTCAGATACCTCTCAGTTATTGGTGTTAATCTGGCACCTTATGCTAATTTATTTAATTATCTGACAAACCCTATTTAGCTGGCAGCCTAAGGCTTAATGTACACGGGACGCTGAGGCAACCTTCTCTTAACAAATGTTTTGACAGCTTGAAACCGGTGTTTAAAAAACGCCCATTTAGCCGCATTTGCATGCTGCGTTTGCGTTTATTTAGGATAACGTCATAGGACCCTCCCAATTCCCAAAAAACAGTATTATTTAACGATTTCAGCCATTATGTGAGACCAGAGTGAGTAGCAGCAGTGTACTTGTATCTACCTCAATTTCGGTGCTTTTACTATGGATCCCATAAAGAGCATATGTAAGGAAATGCTCCTGACGTTGCTGTTGATGAGGCTGGAAAGACGTCGGAAATCGCGTGCGAGGACCAGAGTTCGTTGCTACTCGACTCATCCATTGATTGCGCAGCGCATGTCTGTAGGATATTTTTCCAACATGTACATACAGCTGCGTAGTTTCCCCGATAAATTTTTACATTTTACTCGCATGTCCATTGCCACCTTTGACCTTCTCCTGGAAAAGGTTCGGCCCAGTCTGACACGCATGGACCATACATGAGGAAGAGAGTGCCACCAGAGGAACTGCTGGTGACGATCAGGTATGTGTACGTATATATATATATATATATATATATATATATATATATATATATATATATATATATATATATATATATATATATATATATATATATATATATATATATATAGTCTTTTTTATGCAAATTTTAATTGCAATTTTTTTTTTAATATAATAATTTTTTTGGTTTATTTTTTATCTCTTTTTAAAGCTGTATTTGTCATTTCTTTTTTTTTTAATTTAGGTTTCTGGCCATGGGTCAATCCTATGCATCTTTGCATCACTATTTTTTGTTGGGTGTTGCGACATTACCAAAGTGACATGAGAAACCAGCGCTGTACTGTGGGAGGAGCTACACAGTGAGGTAATACCTGTTCCAACTGAGCGTATTTGGCAAGACGAGATGAATGAGTTTTGGGTCAAAACGGACTTCCCAAACCGCATTGGAGCGTTAGATGGCAAACATGTCAGAGTTAAAAAGCCACCAAAATCAGGATCTATGCATTTTAATTACAAAAAATATTTTTCGATCGTATTACTTGCATTGGTGGATGCAAATTCAAGATTCATCTGTGTGGATGTCAGAGCCTACAGCAGTCAGGGAGATTCTAGAATCTTTAGAGAATCAGCCATGGGCCGTCGTATATATGAAGGCCGTTTTGGAAATCCTGGTTGGAGGCCTCTTCCCAATACAACAGAGCCCATACTACCAGCGGTCATCGTAGCGGAGGCATTCGGCCTTGCTGAAAAAATGATGAGGCCATACAGTGGTCAAGGACATTGCCGCAAAGAAAACATTTTCAATTATCGACTTAGTCGTGCAAGATGAGTTGTTGAGTGTGGTTTTGGCATATGTTTGCAAAATGGCGGGTACTACTGACCACAATGCAATTAGATGTTGCGGAACACTACTAAAGTAGTACTCGCCTGCTGTGTTCTACACAATTTCATTATTGACAATGAAAGAGTATGCACAGAGCCTGCACCTCCTAACCCAGCACAGAACATTCAATATACGGACCTGCACCCCATCAGCAGAATTATGACAATTAGAAATAATTTTGCCGATTATTTTGTTTCACCTGATGGCAGCTTGCCCTGGCAGGATTCACATATTTAGTTTAATTTTTTTTTATAAGGTTGATGTTATGAAAAGTTTCATTGTGATCCTAGTTAGATTACAATAAAGGATTCTTTCTTTACCCTAAAATTGTTTAATTTTCAATTTTTTTTATTTTAGCATGCTACTTTGGTGTCCTAACCATAACCCTTGTTGTTCAGGGGGAAAACCCTAACAGGAAACCCTAACCCAAACCCCCTAACCCTTATGGGAAACCCTAACCCTTACCCTAACCCTCCTAACCCCAACGGGAAACCCTAACCTTTAACCCTAAAAGGAAACCATAACCCTTATAATAACCCTAACGGGAAACCCTAAACCCCAACCTTGTTCTTCAAGGGGAAAACCCCAACAATAACCCCCTAACCCTAATGGGAAACCCTAACCGGAAACCATAACCCTAAACTTGTTGTTCAAGTGGAAAACCATAACCCCCTCACCCTAATAGAAAACCTTAACCAGAAACCTTAATGGGAAACCATAACCCTTACCAGAACCCTAAACTTGCTCTTAAAGTGGAAAGGAAAACCTAAACCATAACCCCCTAACCCCAATAGGAAACCCTAACCGGAAACCCTGACCCTATCTTGTTCTTCAAGGGGAATAAACCTAATGGGAAACCCTAGACCCCAACACTAGCCCTAACCTTGTTCTTCAGGGGGAAAACCCTTGGAGGGATTGGAGGGAGGAGCATAAAGTAAGGGGCATCATTGTCTGAAAGAACAATTTGTGTCAACAGCCAGACATTATGCAAATATAATCCATTCGCTACTGTACCTAGGTTATCTGCCTTTATGGGAGTTCATTAGCCAAAGCACACAGTTTTGGGTAATTATTATCAACATTGAAAGGGCTTGCATAGGGATGGTTAGTCTCATAAGTTTATAAACTTACATAGGTAAGCAAAGGCTGGGGGAGGGGGGGTGGGTTGGGGACAAATACTGAAGTTTGCTCAAGTGTGGGGTGGTCTCCTAGGTAACCTGAGAGTCATGCTGTGGGGGGTGGGGGTTGAGTAAACATTGGTATGGAATGCCAGTTAGAGTTAAAGTTAGAACTTGGATGAAGAGTGAATGTCCAAGATAACAGGTTGGGGTGAGGCAGGTGGTGAAGAGACAGTCCTGTGAATCATTGTCGAAGCTACCTAGAATTTAACATGAGGGAAAAATCCAATTAAAAAAGGCCAGATATTAAATTTCATGCAACTGTGTTTGATCAAGTCGGGGGTGAAGCTCAATGGTGGGGTCCTCTGGTTGAAATCTAACAACATAGGTCAAATTTAATTAAATACTTTGGCTAACAGCAATGCTAGTGGTGTATTGGATTGGATCATGGGCTCATTAGTGGTATATAAATGGTCTATGAAGCATAACAAGCAATTACAAGTTTTTTAAATAATTTTTTTAGTGGTTTTTCATCATTTTTAAGTTTTGTAATGTAAAAAAATAGGGCATCTTTAAAAACACTTCTAAA
This sequence comes from Lithobates clamitans, assembly GCA_037952925.1. Taxonomy (NCBI): domain Eukaryota; kingdom Metazoa; phylum Chordata; class Amphibia; order Anura; family Ranidae; genus Lithobates; species Lithobates clamitans. Next base: position 15,740,503 of record JBBGZY010000100.1, read on the forward strand.
CGAAAACACGGCTAAACACCGGTACAGCGTTTAGTGGTGTTTGGCATCTGAAAGGTCGGAAACTTCGGCGTCTGAACTGATTTTTTTGCCTTCAAAGAAAAGCCTCTAAAACGCAACGGCCTAAAAACGACATTAAATGAACCTGTGTACATGTACACATAAGATAACATTGAATGAGTTCAGGGCAGCTGAAAAAAATAGCAGCCAACTGCCTCTGAACGTCCGTTTACCAGCATCAGTGTACGTGAGGCCTAACTTTCCAGCTTTTACTGACTCTGCAAGATGGTGAGCCGTTCTAAAGTGACTGAGACACTCCAGCAGCAGGTGGTCCAGATGAAGGCCAAAGAGATGACCCTTTTAGCCATAGCAAGAGAAGTTTGTCATTCCAAATCTGTGATTTCTAGAATATTGCATCTCTACATCAAACTCATGCAAGTCCCCAAAGAAGGCTGGTTGTCCACAACAAATGCAAGAGAGGACAGGATAATGCGGAGAATCTCAATGGGGAATCTGATTGGTTCAACACTGCAGCTGTGATTGCTCACCAGTTCAGCGCTGAACAGAGTAAGGATCTGTCTCTTCATACAGGGTCTTATCGTATAAGAGAATTCTTAACTGAGCCTGGGTTCACACTGTAGCGATGCGGTAACCAGCGAGATTCCAGCACCGGTTCCCGCATCGCATCTCTCCCACAGACAGTTCACACTGCCTTCTGTGAACCGCTGTGGGTGACAATAAAATGTTAATGACACCCCCAGATCGGTTCACAGATCGCAGTGCGAACTGTGGATTCAGACAAGATTGAGAACACCCATACGATCCGATTCCAGTGCGGGGTGAAAAAAAAGAAACACCTTTTTTATGCGAATCCAATGCAAGTTCAGCCATACAACTATGACTGAACTCGCATTGCACAGACATTGGATGTGATCGGCACAGCAGTGCGGGTGTGAATCACATGCGATGTCTGTTCTACAGTGTGAATCTGGGCTGAAAGCCAACTCTGCAGTGACCAAACCTCTCATTAGCAGAAAGAATCAAAAGGCTAGACTAACCTTTGCTGAGGAGCATGTTGTGTGGAGAGAGAACTGGTCCAAAGTTCACTTTAGTGATGAAATCAAATTTAATATATTTGGGTCCGATGGGAAACATTATGTTCATTGTCAAATTGGGGAAAGGCTGAACCCAAAGTGTGTAAAGAAGTCAGTGAAAGGTGGAGGGGGAAGCTTCATGGTTTGGGGGATGTTTTCTGCAGTAGGAGTTGGGCCTCTTATACAGCTACACGGTAGAGTGAATGCAAAGGTTTATCAGAACCTTCTTTAACATGCGGTTCCTTCCCTGCGTTCATCACTCAATCAGCCAATTTTCATGTACGACAATGCCCCATCACACAGAAAAAACGAGTATAGCAGTTCTTTGAAGCTGAAACCATTGAAATAATCAAATGACCAGCTCAGAGTCCTGATCTAAACCCAATAGAAACCTCTGAAAAATCCTTGGCGACAAAGTTATGGCCAAGAAACCCACTACAGTCACCGAATTGTGGAAGAGACTGGAAGAAGAGTGGAACAAAATCACACCAGAACAATGTGAGAGACTGGTGATGTCCTGTAGCCGCAGATGTGCTGAGGTCAATCAAAGCAAGGGCCTGTACACTGCCTAATTGTTGTAAGCTTCAGAAATTTTTGTTATAATCTTTCTCCATGCTACAGTAACTGTCGTTCTCCAATTTTGATCATTGTGTTTTCTACAAAATACATTTTTTTGCTGAAGTGCCTTGGTTATGTTGAAAAACAAAGTTCTATTGGCATGGTACAGCTGCAACAAAAATTCCATTAAATGTTGAGCAATGAAGATTACATTATTTCTGAAAAAGTCAAGTGTTCATAAATTGTTCTCCAATTTTGATCTCCAGTGTATGGGGCTATGACTAAGTCACAGAGGGGGGATTGGAGACCCCATGCTATGGGACACAGGGATATGCTTTCACCTCTACTTTGAGCGGTGCCAAAAGCAGTATAACAGGTCTCAGTGATATGTGTGAACAGTAAATAAAAGGCCAACAGATAATTCTGCATATTTTCATTTATATTTCTGCTCCTCAGCTAGTCATAATACAAGGAACCAAAATGTAGTAAATAAATAGCAACTGTATTATTCTACAAACCCCAATGCAAACTATTTCTGAAAAAGTTTTAATCTGGTAGTCATGAGGAAACAGACAATTCCATTTAATAATTCAATTTCCATTTTCCATTGAATAAACATAAAAATGTGCAACAACTACACTTTATAACTTCATAAAAAGAGTAGTTGTTACATGTTATCTTTACTACTAAATATTAGTTAAGTAATATTAAATACAACAAATAAACAAAAAACATACCTCTGCCTCTGATGTCACATTACGTGTTGTGACTCCCACTGTATAAATTCCGCCACTTGAGTCTTCATGGATTTTGATGTTAGATTTTTTATTCCTGGACTCGATGTCCCGTGTTGTATCAAACAAATCAAGTATTTCTTCATTGTAAAGCTAAATAAAACAGTGTGTGTGTGTAATAAATACGTTAACATGTTGCCACAAATAGAATGCATGTACAATATTGGTTAAAAGGCAAAAATCTATAAAGTCACCTTTCAAGCAAGCTGCCCTGCGATTGCTTGTACACATATGGACGCTGCAAATAATAGCACAATTTGAACCCAATATTATGGTACTAAGAGAAGGTCCCACATAGTGGGCCCCAACAGGAAAAAGTATCTTAGGGCTCACTCATCACCAAATATAACGCTCATTTCAAAAGCAAGAGAGTTTTGTACATGGTTTCTTAAAAAAAAAAAAAAAAGATAATTTTATTCCACAATAGTTCTAACCACTTAGAAAGGAGTTTTAATTAGACACTTCTCACACACCATATAACAGAATGGTCGGAAAGTTGCATTATCCTGATTGGGCATCATATGACATCCAGCAGGATGCATCGCTGATGCACGCCCACGGGGGCGATATGGGATGACACGTGTTCCTTGGACACAGCCCATCCAGAACCAGGGTAAACAGCCAATAAAATGCGCCATTTACCACGTGATCGGCTGTGTTAAAACAGCTGGTCACAAGTGTAAACAATACATCCATTACTAGGAGATCTCGGCTTCTTCTCCTCACACACTGATCGTGTGAGGAGGAGAGCAGAGATCAGTGAGCGATTGCCATTTTACTATTGTGAGTACACATTACTGTGGACCACCCCTCCCCCCCCCCCCCCATAAAGAAAACCTTTCACACAGCCCGTCTGGATCTGTCACACGGGCCCGCCAATCAGTACCGCCGTCAGTGACCTGTCAGTACCGTCACACAGGCCTGTCATTGGTACCGCCATCAGTATCGTCGCACAAGCCCGCCATCAGTATCGTCGCACAAGCCCGCCATCAGTACCGTCGCACAGGCCCGCCATCATGGCCGAAAGATTTTTCACATCTGAGGAAGCATATACCATCCTTACTATGTCAGATGATGAGAGCAGCGGGGAGCTGTCATCATCTGATTCTGGTTCGGAATTCGAGCCAGTAGAGAGCAGTGGATCGGGAACCGATGTCAGAGGAGGAAACAGTCCCTCCTAAAAGAAAAAGGAGAGTAACGACATCAGAAGACCTGCCTACCACCAGCAGCACCATACACCCCAACGGCACCCAACACAAATGGAGCTAGACCCCAGCAAGAGGAGCCCAGTACCAGTACTAGAATTAAACACCAAACCCAAAGAATACGGGCCCAGTCCTACCTTTCCGATGCCTTGGTAAACCCCTTATGGTTGCCTGTCACAGCTCAGGGTCAGCTATACTTCCCCTTTTCACCGCACAGCCAGGTGTGCAGCCCAATACTACTATTTTTTTGCAACTAGATTATTTTTATTTGTCTTTGCCAGAAGATTTGCTGCAGCATATGGTGGACCAAACAAATCTCTTTGCAGAGCAATTTATTACCCCAATTCGTCCTGCACCCGTATTTTTCATTGGCGACGTCTCACACTAGAATAGTTTAAATTGTTTTTTGGCCTTACATTTAATATGGGGTTTACAAATAAGAATGAAGTGCATGCCCACTTGTCCACCAAACCCATCCACCACATGCCAATTTATTCTGCTGTCATGTCCAGGACATGCTAGGACATGATTATGGGTTTCCTACATTAATGAAAACTTGCAGTGCCCTCCCCGAGATCATTCTGACTACAATAAATTGTATAAAATACGCCCCCTAATAAATTCTTTTTTCAAGCGATATGCTGAATGTATGCCCCAGATCAAAATATTTGTGTGGACGATTCCCTTATGCAGCAGAGGAGTTTGAAGAGATACCAGTTATTATTGTCCCCAATGTCCCTCTCAACCTGGCCTATGAATTGGAGAATTCTTCAGAAGTTATCACACATCCAAAAGACATTAGTTCCCCTCATTTTTAACAGACTGCCATTTCCATGTTTCAAAAACCTGGGCGGATCATTTGCCTGCTACCATGTTTCTAACTTCCACGTTAACTGACCCTGGCCTACTTACCGATGATATCTTTGCCTGCCATTTTAAATCATGTTTCTGACTTCCACGTGCATTGACCATGTTTTTTTTTGCCTGCCACTGCCACTGATCTTTTGCCCTTCTACTTTAGTACACAGGGGTCTCCCCCATATGTGAGAATATCATTCTGGGTAGAGACAACCAGCTTTTGGATTTCTGTGTTCCCAGAACAAGGTCTGGAGTCCAGAGGCTTCAAAAGAGATTTAGGTGGGAGAAGCCTCTACCCATCCCCCTGGCCCTAAGCTTAATGGTCCTTCCTACTGCTTGGACCAATACTTTGGCTGTACTGACCATATCGCTGCCTCTAATGACCCAGGACTTTATGGAGCATGTTTCTTCCTGCTGCCTGGACCAATACTTTGACTGTGCTGACAGAATCTATGCCTGTACCAACCATGGACAGAAATCCTGTCTGCTGCCTGGACGATTGCTTTTGCTGTCGCTGACCACATCCCTGCCTGCTGTCTAGACCAATGACCTCCTCTGTGGAGCACTGCACTACTAAAACCACAGGTATTCTTTTAATTGGTATGTACATTCTAGGTGTTAGAAATATGAAGGATCTTCAAAAATGTGATCAGTAGTCAGAAAATGATATGTGTAATTTATGCTCCTAGAACGCCTGGAGGTGCTACTTGGATGTTGGGCCTCTGTATGTGGCCAGGCTGTGTAAAAGTCTCACACATGTGGCATCGCTATAATGAGTAGCAGAATGTATTTTGAGGTGTAATTTTTGCTATGAACATGCTATGTGTTAGAAATATATAAAATTGACAACTTTGTAAAAAAAAAATTAAAATTTTTACATTTTTTCCACATTTTCCAAAAACTTGTGAAAAAAATGACATGTTCAAAAGACTCATAATGCCTCATAGAATATACCATGGAGTGTTTGCTTTCCAAAATGGGGTAATATTTGTGGTCGTTTCTATTGTCCTGGCGCTCCAGGGCCTTCAAAAGTGTGATAGGTCGTCATGAAATTATATTTGTAATTTATGCTCCTAGAATGCCTGGAGGTGCTACTTGGATGTTGGGCCTTTGTATGTGACCAGGCTGTGTAAAAGTGTCACACAAGTGGTATCGCCATATTCAGGAGGAGTAGCAGAATGTATTTTGGGGTGTAATTGCATATGCTGTGTGAGAGAAATAACTTCATATAACAATTTTGTGTAAAGAAAAAAAAAAAAAAAGTCCTTATTTTTCCAAGAATTGAGGGAAAAACTTAAAAAAACCCACCATGCCTCTTACTTAATAACTTGGACTGTCTACTTTCCAAAAAATGGGTCATTTGGGGAGTATTTGTACTGTCCTGGCTTGTGTCGCAAGAGATCAATTTTCAATTATTGCCACCATAGCTTGTAGACTATATAACTTTCACACAGACTAAATAATATCCACTCATTTGGGCCATTTTTACGAAAGAGATGTAGCAGTTTACATGTTGGCCCAAATTTATGAAGAAAAATTACTTATTTGCAAAATTTTACAATAAAAACTAAAAAAAGTTTGTTTTTCCAAATGTTTGCTCTTTTTTCGCTTATAATCGCAAAAAAAAAAAAAAAAACAGCGGTGATAAAATATCACCAAAAGAAAGCTCTATTTGTGTGAAAAGAATAACAACATTTTGTTTGGGTACAGTGTAGCATGACTGAGTAATTGTCAAAGTGTGAGAGCACTGAAAGCTGAAAATTGATCTGGGCAGGAAGGGGGTATAAGTGTTCTGTATTGAAGTGGCTAAAGAACCTTCTCTCCAATACCAAAAATGCTTGTCAACCTTCCAGGGGACCCAGCACACACTGCACTTGGTCCCATTAAATCTGTGCAGGGTTTTCAAATAAGATTGCATTTTTATTGTCAGTGCGTGCTAGAACTCCACCCTGGGACTAAGCCCAAATTGTGGACGTTACAGGAGTATACAGAGCCCACAACACCACCGCCCCCTCCTCCTAAAATCTACCCGATGAGAAGGGAAAATGTGCAGCTCTGCCATCTATAGTACAGCCCTGTGCTTCCTTTTCAATTTTTTTTACTACAAAGAAGCTACTGATTACAGACCAACACACACACACCTACAGCCTGCTATTTTGGATCAGAGGAGGCAGAGCACAGTTGTAAATGCTGTCATCTTGTGCTGTGGTGAATGGCCCTTCAGGACAGCAGCTCGGTCATTCTCATAAACACAAGCCCACAACAACCCAAGCCAGCTACTACACTAGCCTAGTCTAGTGTTGTAGCTGGCATGAGTTGTTGTGGGCATGTGTTTAAGGGCTATTTTACTTATAAAGGAAAATAAATAAAACAAACCTCCAAGAACTGAGCATTAACTTTAAAATCAGGTGGAGGAAGACCTTGCTCCAGTGCAGCTTGTTGTTTCTGTTCGATTCTTCTATAGAGATGTTTGACAGCTCGAGGAATAATTCCTAGTTCTTCCTCCGTTATGTTCACATCAAACCCTGTGCCCATTGTATAGGTTTTTCCAGATCCTGTCTGGGTTGGAGGAAACATAAAATATTAACAGATTATACACTACATTGTGGTATATGGAAAGCAACAAACTTTCATAAATTCAATGAGACCCATGTGTTTAGTGGCGTCGCTACACGCCAAGCAACCCCCAGATCACGTCATAATTTTTAATGACTGCAGGACCAACAATAGGTTACCCAGTTATCTGTATTAATCTAAATAAATCTACCTTTGGTTTAAACTTCTAAATCCCTTCTAAATAAGAACTCGGCAAATTGCATAAAATAATATTTATTAGGTGAGCAGTACATCATGAACAGAAGCATATAAATTTTAAAAAACTTGAAGATGATTTATTGTACAGCTGATTAAAACAGAGCCTGAAAACCAACAAGCTGTAATTCTGTATAACTATCAAGAAATACAGCTTACATAAACGGAAGAAAATAATGTCAATGCATATCTCCAAATATCACAAATCCTACTTATCTATCTATCTATCTATATAAAAGAGTAATAAAAAAATGACAATAAGCAGTCTGAAAAATGCAATTTTTGCACTGAGCATAAAAGCATTTTATTTTTTTTTAGTTTGAGTTTATGGAGGGATACAGAATTTGCAGACATTTGGCTCTTATGATTGCCTACAGGAGCATTTGGATACTGGGAAACATAAAAACAGTGGCCAGCCTGGTATAATCCCTCCCACTCGTACGCCCCCAGCTTTTTAGCAAAAGCATTGCTGAGAGCAAGACCATAAGCATACACGGGTGGGGTCTGTTTGCCTCAACAGACTACTGTTTTTTGAGGGACACATGATTCATACACATTTGAAACACCTAAATGCAATTCAACTGAGGGGTGGAAAATGCAAACAAACATACAAACACAAGCCTAGAAAAACAACAGGAAAAAAAACTGGGGACTGCATGCAGCTTAAAGAGAAGCCCAAAGGGCCTTACGTACGAAGCTGGCATCAGATGAGGGATAAACATCCTCCTGGCAAAAAGAACATGTGAACAGAAGACCAAGTGGCCTTGCAAACCTATAAAGATTGCCTTACGCTGAAAAACCCAAGAAACACCTACAGATCAAGCAAGGTGTGCTTTGTTAGGAAAGGGCAGAACCCAATTCCTTGGACCACTTGAACAATGGTCTGTCTGAGCCAGTGAGAACACTGGAGTGAGAAGCTGGTTCCCCATTGCAGGGAACATCTGGAATGAAAAAGAATCGGTCTTCCTAATGGAAACAGTGGCTGCAGTGCAATGCAAGGTAGGCACATACAGCACAAACTACATCTAGACAATTAGGAGAAATTTCCTGATGTAATGGCGCTGGAAAGAGAGAAGTGCAATGTCCTGATTGAGATAAAAGGTTGAAACCACCTAAGGAAGAGAAAGACTCTAGGGCTTTAATACTACCTGGACTCTGTGCAAGACCAGAAAGGGTTCTTTATAACACAATGCCACCAGTTCAGACATACACCTCGCAAACGTGTTGCCTACAGGGAAAGGAACCTTGTGAGTAAGCATGGGAAGAGGAGTCTCCCTAAGGTCTAATTTAAACAAGTCTAATTTTTAAACTTTATATGCATTTGGTATGTCATTATAGTGTTTGTCCACTAGATGGCATGAATGGGATTTGGTTACCTCTGACCATGCAACGGTCTCATGTTTAAAGCATTTCTTTTTATAGATTTATAATTTTAAAAACAATTTTAATGTTCTATTTAAGTGCTTTTTGATATTACATGTTTGGTCATTTGTACTTTCATTCCTCTCTGCTCTCCCTTTGGGTGGTCATATGCGGTAAAAAGTGAAGCTTCCGCTCTTTCTGTGCCCAGGTTCTGCATATGTATGGAGCAGAGATGAGTGATCGCTTCCACCCTTCTTGCATTCACGCCCTGTGTATTTATTGAACGGGAATGGTAATTTCTGCCCTCTTTGCACTTATGTTCTGTGTGGTGTGTGCGCGCATATAATATACCTCATGGTGCACGTCTGGTAGCCATGCCCCTGACATCAACCATACGACAAAACGCATTGGATGGGACCAGACGTGACGCTACCACGCTCCTACTGCCACTCCACACCCTGTCTCGCAATTGCTGCAGCATTTGCTCGATTCCATGCTCGTTTGTATCATTGACAATGTGAGTGTACTTTTGCTTTTTTACTTATTAAATTGCCTCTACAGTATCACGCTATGAATAATTTATCTGTGAGAGGCTGGGATAGAAAGACAACTGGACTGACAGCACTTCTGTGGATTCATTGGGATATTTCTCCTTACTGCGCTGTTGGCTTTTCTATTAGGTTGGAAGCCATTTTGTTCTGGTAAGCTGCCATCCTTCCTCATCACTAGAGAGGTGTTTTACACAGAGGATTTGGAGAAGCTGGACTTTCATTCTATGTGCACCCCTGGTCCCTTTCACGTTTTTTCACTCTCCTTAAGCTGGATTTAATTGGAACACTGGATTTCATCTTCAACATTCCCCTTTTTTTTTCCTTTTGAATACTTCTTGATGGTCTATGGACTTGGTGAAATTTCTTTAGATAACATTATTTTGATTGCCACATTCGTTTATATATATCAAATCAATCATTTTTGATAGCACTGCACTTTATTATATTTTAAAATTCTTTACCACATTGTCTCCCAGAGCTTGAGCCAACTGCTCTTTTCAGATATCCTACTATTGGGATATTCTGGGTGCGCAACAAGGCAAGCACAGGGATTAAAACCTCACTGAACACAAGGTGCAGAAGACATGCCTCAACAAAGCAAAGTAATCGCTAAGACGCTGAAAAAATAGGGACAAAAATCCACATGAGGCCAGAAACTTTCTCTAATGGAGGAGGTTATGACAGGATTTTATGCAGACATTTAGAATGCATAGATCCAAGATGGGGCAAATGCCCCCCATTAGTTTTGGAACTATGAAACTTTTTTGCCACAGGAAATGAGCCAATTACGCCCCAATTCAGAAAACTTACAAGGGCTGCATGAGGGTCTGCTTATCTGTAAAAAAAAATTGGAAGACATGATCTGGGGAGAATGGTGGGGGCACAATTCTAGTGCATATCTCATGAAAACCACCTCCCATCCTGAGGCATCCAAGATGCTGTCTTACCAGATGTCTGCAAAGGCAAATAGATGTACCCTTACTACGGAAAGTGGGGGTGTCCCTTCATGCCAGGTTTGGGGTAGTCAGAGGCCAAGGGTTTGCAGTTAAAACCCTTGGCCTCGGAATCCCGCAAACATGCAAAGGAGACCCCGTCGGCAAGGGCTACAAACTAGAGTTTTAAAAAGGATTTACAGAGGTTTATGTTTGGGATACTTTAGAACTGGCAAATCTCTACAAGAATAGTCAGTACTACAGGTTGTTTTCCATTTTTAGGCCGGTATGACATCACTAAGAGCCAAAATTGTCTTGCTAGGGCTGGGGTTTATGGCAGTTGCCTGTGACTCCTCAGTGAGAACATCAATTGGCAAGGACTTCAAGACTAAAGCTTCCACAGCAGTAGGCTTAGAGGCTGTTAAAGTGGCAGACATGTCAGATGAGGACAAGGCATTGAGTAGACATGTGCAATTAGTTTTGTTCTGAATTAATTGTCAAAATTCGGCATATGCGTTAATTTGGAAACATCCGAATTAATGAAGACAGTTTAAAGTGGGGTTCCACCCAAAAAAACAAACATATCCAAAAAATTCTAAAAAAAAACCAAAAAAACATTTGGATATTTTTTTTTTTTTTACTTACCTCTAAATGCCTGTTGCTAGGTGGTCCCTCGTAGTCTGCCCCTTCCTCTGCCTGGGCTGGTGACATCACTTCCCCCTGGCACAGGAAGGGCTCGGCTCTTCTCCCTCCTTCCTGTCAATCATCTGGGACCCATTACAGGTCCCAGGTGATTGAGCGGCCAATCACGGCACGCGGCGCCGCTCACGCATGTGCAGTGGGTGCCAGGCTGTGAAGCCACAGCCCGGCGCCCACAGTTGAAATGCCGGCGCCGACGAGCGGAGGGGGGGGGACGAGCGGGGCTTCGATCCCCCGCATCGCTGGACCCAGGGACAGGTAAGTGTCCAATTAAAAGTCAGCAGTTGCAGTATTTGTAGCTGCTGACTTTTAATTTTTTTTTTTTTTATGGCCCCCCTGGGTGGAACTCCTCTTTAATGAATTTTTTCTAAAACAAATGTTCTAAAAGAACAAAAATCCGAAATCCGACAGAACGAAAATCTGAAAGAACGAAAAACATTCAGGTGATTTCTATTATATTTAAAATATTAAGGTTAACCATTATTATATTACTAATAAAAATAAATAATATTATAATAATAATAAAAACTATAATAGTTATAATCTATTCAATTATAGGCATTTCCTTTCAAATGTGGCCATTATTGAACGCAATGAATACGAATTTATCCAAAGTTACGAATTATCATTATTTCGGATAATTGGTAACTTCGGATAAAGTCGTATTTGTAACGTTCACCAACATCCAAATTTGAAAGGAAATTCCAATACCTATAATTTAATACGTTTATAACCATTATGGTAGTTGTTATTTATTATTAATAAATAATTTTTTAAAAAAAACCCTTAATGGTTAACCCCTTCCTGACCAGCCGCCGCAGTTGTACTGCGCCAGGTTGGCTCCCCTGGGCGAAAAGACGTTACCTTACGTCGGCTCGCCTTTTGACCACTAGGTGACACATGCGTACCCCCGGAGCCAATGCGCGTGCCCGACGATCGTGATGACCGCCAGGCACCTGCGATCGCTCCACACAGAGACAGAACCTCTCAAATCGCTCACATTGACAGATCTCCGTGCTGTCAGCAGTGAGGAGAGCAATCTGTTGTTCATACTAAGTATGAACAACAAATCTCTCTCCTCACTCAGGCAGTCCCACCCCCCCCAGTTAGAATTACTCCCTAGGACACACAATTACCCCTTGATCGCCCCCTACTGTTAACCCCTTCCCTGCCAGTGACATTTACACAGTAATCAGTGCATTTTTATAGCACTGATCGTTGCATAAATGCCAATGGTCCCAAAAATGTGGCAAAGTGTCCAATCTGTCTGCCATAATGTCGCAGTCCCGATAAAAATTGCTGATCACTGCCATTACTAGTAAAAAAAAAAAAAATATATATAGTAAAAATGCCATAAATCTTTCCCCTATTTTGTAGGTGCTATAAATTTTTGCGCAAACCAATATACGCTTTTTGCGATTTTTATTACCAAAAATATGTAGAAGAATACATATCGGCCTAAACTGAGGAAATTTTTTTTTTTTTTAAATTGGGGATATTTATTATAGTAAAAAGTCCAAAATAGTGTTTTTTTCAAAATTTACACACTTTTTTGTTTAGAGCGCATAAAATAAAAACCGCAGAGATGATCAAATACCACCAAAAAAAGCTCTATTTGTGGGAAAAAAAGGACGTCAATTTTGTTTGGAGACAACGTCGTACGACCGCGCAATTGTCAGTTAAAAGCGACACAGTGCTGTATCGCAAAAAATGGCCTGGTCATTGAGCAACCAAATCTTCAGGGGCTGAAGTGGGTTAATAAACTTAATATTTTAATTATAATAGAAATTATCCAAATGCTTTTTGTTTTCGAATTTTCTAATTTTTCATTTTCGGATTTTTGAATTTTAGATTTTTGTTCTTTCGGATTTTTGAACTTTAGATTTTTGTTCTTTCGAATTATTGTGAATTATCGAAATAACGAATACCGCATCTATATGAATGGAATGTAAAAAAAAAATTAATTTATCCAAAGTTACGAATTTATTCAAAATAACGAATATCAATCATAACAAATGATTCGAAAAACGAAAAAAAAAAACGAATAAAAACGAAAGAAAACACATTTTTTGGCAGCGCATTGCAGGACAGAATCAGCAGGCAAATGAACAATTAGGGCCATAAACTCCTGCGTAAATGCAATGAAATACATCTGGGATAAATCCAAGGAAGGGAAGGAGACCACACCCAAGGGACCTAAAGAAAACTCAGAGGAATATAAGAACTCAAGCAAGGGACAGGTTGTTATTAGAGATGGGCTTGGGTGTGTTCGAGATCTTAGTCCCAACCCACCTGCCCGATCCGCCAGGAAGCCGACACTGCACACATAGTGCAGTGTCGGCTTCCTGGCGTGATTGGGCAGGTGGGATCCCAAACATGCTTGAGCCCATTCCTAGCTGTTAGTGTCAAGACAGAGGGAAAACTGAAAGCCGTCCCAGAACTGTAAATGATTCATGAGCTGGAAGGACCCGATATAGCAGGACTGCTCCCTGTGTTTGGGATCCAATATGTTGCACAACATAGCCAGGTCAATGCAGCTCAGAATACAAGGCAAATACCTTTGGAACACACAAACTTGCTGCTAGAAACATAAGAAATTCAAAAGCACCAGCGGTGACCAACAGCAAGGAATAACCAAGGTGGATCAGTGTGTTGCCTGAAGGAGCTTGGCGAGAACACAGCACAGAGTGTGCATATCTGTACGACCCTCCACCCAAATGATGAAACTAACAGAAAATAGGAGTAATAATAATGCCCATTGGTTCAAATAAGTGAAGTAGTTCCTGATGCCCAACTCACACACCTTCTTAGAAACAAGTATTTAGAGACAGGGGTAACACCAGAGGCTTTGTCGGGCTCTGGACCTAAAAAAAGTTATCTGAAGCTAATAAATACACTAAAAGGTCCTGTAAAGGCCATAATGCTGAGCCCATTGTCCAAGGAGCAAGTTCCAGGCAGGTCTTTTAGTGAGCCAGTTCAGCGGGGTCCAGGTACAGCCTCCAAAGCTGTTGCTTAGGATACACCAATCCAGAAAGCTGCATATAAAAAAAAAAGAGTTCCAGGAGTGCATAGAGAAGTCTTGATTAAAAAAAAAATCTCTTGTAAAATGGTTAAACTTTACACAGTAGAAAAAAGGAAATCCCTCCTCTTAGGAGACTAGCAAAAAGCTGAGGCATTCTGGGAGAGGGTTTATAGCAGGCTGGACACTTATGTTCATTAGTGTCCAAAATCCTCTTGTAGGAGGCAGTATAGCTGCCGCTATGGCTCCTGCGTCCGGAGCGGTTAGAATGGTTCCATTGCACAGAATGGGACGCTACTTGTCAGGCAACTAGGTCGCCTAACAAGTCGTCCCAGTGTGAACCGAGGCTCTCTGTATAGACCCAGAAGCGCTCTCCTCTGATATGAAGAAACTAGAGAGAATTTCATATATGCAGATAAATGCATAATATACATGACCATTATTATTTTCAATGTCTTTTTTTTTCCTTTGTAATGTCCCTTTTATTAATCAATAAAGAAATATTGAAATTAAAAAAAGAATATAATAAATAACATGTTAACGTTGTGATTTAACATACTGCTTTCTAATCAATCATTTACTTAGAGGATCATCTTACATGTTTAAGATGTACACCAGTAGCAACCTCTAAAAAAAAAAAAAATGTTGAGAACAGTCTAATTCTACAGTGTTGCCAGCAGGGGGATGCTTTTTTCAATTAAAAACAAAAAACCCAATAGAAGATAAGAGCTTAAATGCCAGTACCAACATTCAATGAAGTTGTTGCTGCTTTAACACATTGCAGAAGAATTTTTTCTATTCAAAATCTCTCACCTGTCCATAGGCAAATACAGTTGCATTGTAGCCCTCAAAACATCCCTCAATGAGTTTCTCTGTACACTGATAATAAATGTCATCCTGTCTGGAATCAATATCAAAGACATAGTCAAAGGTGAATGCCTTATCTTTTCCTAGGAAAACTTGGGGTTCTCCAGGCGTTGCTGATGTGCAAATATGACAACCTTCAATTTTCTCTTTGGCAAGTTGCGGTCGAATTCTGGAAGCAAAATAGAAAAACGGAATTAAGAGAGGGTGCAAAAAAACAAAAAAAAAAAAAAAACAAAAGAAATCAAAGATGTAATTGTCTTGAATTCAAGAACAGTAACAGAGCAACTGTCTAAAACAAGATTTTCCTCACTTCGGAGGGATTTCTCACTTCCTCTTCTGCCTACAGGACAAGGAATGAAGGGAAATCTCTCAGACACTTGACCAAATAAACTGACAGGAGTAACTATTCCCCAATTCAGCAGTGTATCTTAGCATAATTGACATCCAAATAGGATTTATTTTTTATAACACACACAATAGGTCACAATTATTTTCAGCAGCATTAAAGCATAACCCCACTTTTGTTGAGAAAAAAATCATTCCCCTCTGGGTGATCTATGTACATTGCAAGGATTATAACAAATGTTGTTGCAGATTCCTATCTTTTGTTTTTATGCAGAAATCCATGCGTGTTTGTCTTTGCCTCTGTACTTGGTTGGTTATAATGGGAGTGGTTTCATAAATAACTGTCAGGTGTGGAGCTGAAGGGCACTAATGAGGAAATCTGCTGGGCCTGCATCCCTTTAGACAGGCTCCTATTAAAAGCATCTCTCAAAAAATGACATTTTTGTCGCAGGGGATGCCTGAAATCTGATTTGTATCTTAGGCAGACCTCTGGGAAAATCGGTGAGCCAATCACACAAGCAGGACATTTTGTTTCTGGGGAGTGGTCAGTACACATTCTGTGTACAGAACAACTCCAGGTAGCCATATTGCAATATATTTTTAGAAAATTACATTGACTGCAGATTGAAAAAGGAAAGGTCATTTTTAATAACATTCAATTACAATATGATTAGTGTCTTAATTACCGTATTTATCGGCGTATAACACGCACTTTTTTCCCCTTAAAATCGGGGGAAAATCGCGGGTGCGTGTTATACGCCGATCCCCTGCGATCCTGACCTGTCAGAATTTAAAAATCGCTGACCGCAATTTGAAAATGGCGCCGCCGGCGCCGAAATACGCAGTGCCGGTCCTCGGCTCTTCTCGGCGGCTTTCGGTTTCACTCGAGCGCCGCCCGAACCTAGCCGAGTATACTCGGCTAGTTTCGGATAGCTCCGCTCACCGTCCGAGTGAAACCGAAAGTAAACGAGAGCCGCCGAGAAGAGCCGAGGACCGGCTCTGTGTATTTCGGCGCCGGCGGCGCCATTTTCAAATCGCGGTCGGCGATTTTGAAGCTCACAGGCTTCAGCAAGGCTGGACTGGGGCAAGGCTGGACTGGACACTGGGGAAGGCTGCACTGACATGGCTGCACTAGCAAGGCTGCACTGACATGGCTGCACTGGCAAGGCTGCACTGGCATGGCTGCACTGGCAAGGCTGCACTGACATGGCTGCACTGACATGGCTGCACTGACATGGCTGCACTGGCAAGGCTGCACTGGCAAGGCTGCACTGGCAAGGCTGCACTGACAAGGCTGCACTGACAAGGCTGCACTGACATGGCTGCACTGACATGGCTGGACTGGGGCAAGGCTGCACTGAGAAGGCTGCAATGATGGGCATTTAAATGTAAGTTTTTTTCCCTTCAACTTCCCTCCTAAAAGTTTTTTTTCCTTAAAATTCCCTCCTAAATTGAGGTGCGTGTTATACGCCGGTGCGTGTTATACGCCGATAAATACGGTATATTATTTTTTCTTTATTTGCTATTTTTTTCCCCCCCACGAAAGCTGAGTTACCCTTTAAAATTAAACACTAATAATGAACAGAACAGAGACCAAAAAGATTTTCTTGTTTTAAATATATTATATAAAATCAAGTTGGATTAAAAAAAAAAAAGTGGAGGCCTAAAAGCAACGCAGCAAAGAATTGGAAATTATCTGCATGCAGAACAATAATAATGGGGGGGGAAATAATGGGGGGGATAATAATGGCGTGCTAAATAAAACTGAAGGTTTAAATAGCGGTGCATCATGGCAAAAAGCGAAGGTTAATAGCTCTAGGCTTTGGTAGCGATAGGCCTACCGGGGATTAAATTATGATATGATCCCTACAGATGTGATTTCAAATATGTTGACAAAAATGGCTATCCTGACAAAACATGGGCTCCAAATGGACAACCATATACAAAAAGACAGGCCGAAATCAGTCAGTTGTTACAATATTCAGGCAGAAAATAGACAATTATTGAGATTCACAAGCAGAAAATAGGCAATTGTGACAACCACCACACTTGCATTATACATTTCTTCTTTAAAATTGCCTCTTTTACTGCCATTGTAGTTCTAAAGGGAAGCACATAGGTCCCAGCAGGTGTTCCATCAGATATGGCGACCCGTCAGAATAGGTAAGGGAAGTGACGTTCCATCGCAGCCATCTTGCTACACCCTGCACTCCTCCACAGTAAGGATACACCGAGAAGGGGCAAGCAGACATCTTGTTACACCCAGCGAAGTTTTGCATTTCAGTTATTTTTAACAGTAAAGGGATCATATAATATGTTGAAATACAGTATATACAAATCAATCGGACGGTTTACAAGTTTAATAATAAAAGCAGCGGTGTTCTGTCAGGCAAACCTGTGAGATCAGCAGGTTTGCCGCTGCTTTTAAAACTCAACATCTAAACAGTCTGTCCAATTTCTACACACATAGATATCAACACTGTGTACCGATTACAAAACTATTGATGTGTACATCTCCCCCTGAATGAGTGATTTATGTGCTGGGGGCACGTGCACAGAATGACCTTGGTATGCAGTTATTCAAAATCAGCCCAAGTAATTCTATGCATGTGCCACTGCTGCACAAATGACTAGTTAAATGGGGGAGTGTAAACAACAGTGTGCAATCAGTGCCCCCTGGGAAGCAGCCAATGGAGACTATGTATATTGTACGCAAGTAAAGGCCAACACAAAGGTTTTAGGGTTACAATTTTTTTTTTTTCTCACACAAAATCTTGCGTCACCCACGTGCACGAGCCGTAGACCAGTGTTGGTAAACTTAAAGAAGTCCAGCCTGAGCTCACTCGTCTAGCCTTCTTCGTTTTAAGCAGAGAGTGGTCTGAAGTCCGCTCTCTGCTGACGTCACCAAGATCAGTCCAGGCACCGCGTCATCCCGACTTTGGAAGTCTGGATCTGCCAGGAGTGCCTGGCCTGATGGTTGTTTCAGCGAGCCGCTGCGATGGCCCCTCTCTGCCCCTCCACCGCTCAGCGCTCCAATGAGCATGAAGGAGCAGAGCAGGAGAGCTGCTGATTGACAGTCAGCAGCTCTCTGCTCAGGGAGGCGAGAACCGAGCCATCGGCGATGTTCGGTGGCTTAGTTCTCAGTGAAGAGGCCGGCAGGGGACATCCACCTAGGCAAGTATGAATATGGGATAAAAAAAAAAAATCCAATACATCACTTTTAAAGATTATAGAGGACCAAAATTGTGGCCCTTGATACTTCCAGAAGGCCGTTCAATTGCAGCTCATTTTCATCTCTTGAAGTATATTGCATTGAGTTAGGCAACTCACTTAACAAACGGTGAAAAGAAAGTGGGATGAAGCTGTATGTATGGATACAGAAACAATACTGGATACAAATATCCTTGTGCGGAGTTGAAAACCAATACAGATATGCGAGGGTATGCATGTTCTTGAGAATACACATGTATGGCTGCATACAGCCATGTGCAGCACTTGTGTCCTCACTGGCAGGAAAATTCACTGGGCTCTGCGCTTAATGGTCAGGCATGGCAGCATGCACAAGTCTTTGCTAGGGCTTAAATTTTTTTGAAGATGTGATCTAGACCTAAAATAAAATCAGAACCTAAATTATCATTTTTCTGCACACTCAAGCGATGCAGCAATAAAGGAGTGGGATTACTAATTTTTACAGTTAAGTGACCAAGTACATTCTCCGGAAAGGCAGACGCTTTCAATTACTCTACTGATAGTAGTACATCATTCCAGTTTACTCTGTATTTTCAGGTTGGAAACATGAGAAACATACATCCAGATTGGACAACATAATTACTACAAATTGTAGGCTACTAACAAGAAGAGCAGAATAATATATACTTTGAGTGTGCAAAAATTAAACAATGCAGATTTTCAAGTTTCAAGAATCATGCTGTATAGGTGCAGTTTTTAATGATTACTTAACATTCACACTCCCCTGAAACTGAAAACAGAATGAGACCAACCTGTTCTTTAAAACATTAAAAAAAAAAGCTATGTAGGTTTGAGATACCACCTCCTAAACGCGGAGGTCCGCCCACTGCTGCGAAAAATTAAAAGCCAGCAGCTGCACATACTGCAGCTGCTGACTTTTAATAATCGGACACTTACCTGTCCTGGAGTCCAGTGATGTCGGCACCGCAGCTGATGTTTCCATCAGCTGTCGGGTGCATGCCGCCTCCATTGCGAGTAAGGGAACCCGGCAGGGAAGCCTTATGCATTCACGCCGGGAACCCTATTGTGCATGCGCGAGGCTCCGCTCTCCTACTGGCCCAGCGGCTGGGGAAGAAGGAGGGAGCCCAGGTGTGTGACGTCAATACCTACGGCTGAGGCGCCCAGAAGTGGGAACAGGATACCTGTGAAAGACAGGTATCCTGACACACCCCCCCCCCCCCCGAAAAGTGGCAAATGTGGCACCGGAGGGGGGGGGGAAGAGTACAACAAGCGGAAGTTCCACTTTTGGGTGGAACTCCGCTTTAAGTGGAAGTTTAGTAAAAAAAAAAAAAAAAGAAAATCCCTATACTTGCCTATTCTGCAGCCAGTCCTATACTGAGCTGTCAGAGGCGGTTTCAGTTTGTGGGAGCATGCAGGAGAGGCAGCTGATAATGGAAGCCCCGTAGTAAGTCTATTGGTGATGTCACTTTCCATGCATTTCACAGCTGTTGTCGGTTCTCTCCTGTATACAGCAGCCGTTGCAGCAGACAGGACAACACATTTTTCTTTACAGTGCTAGATAGATTAGGCTTAGAATAAAAACTAGCATAGCCACAAGATCAATAAACATTTTTATCAAGTACGAGAAATAGACTTGCTGATCTTGCCATTAATGCAGTGTCCTTGCCACAACCTATGAGCTGAACGGAAAGCACAAACATTATCTTCACTCTATAAACTTCTGAGGGGTTCACCCCAAATGGTCTTCAGGGATTGGGTCTAACCATCAAGGTGGCCTCCTCTGACCTGGACCTGTAAAAGCACTCTCCAGCTAACTCCCCACGTTGCATACAGTTTCAAGGAGACGTGCCAACAGGATCCAGTGCTGCAAGCAACATTACAAGTAAGCTCCTCTTCTTCCCTCCCCAGCGGTGTCTGGGTACAGTCCCAGTGGCATGCCCACGGTACCAATCGGGAAGCTGTGCTATAGCCTGATTGCCTGCTGCTCAGCTATAGATAGTGAAAAAAATTGAGCATTTTGGGAAAAAAATGTTAAGCTAGAAAACAAATCATTACCTAAGGACACTAGCAAAAAAACTGAGGATCTGTGGGAGGGGTTATATGAGGGTTCCCACAGCTCCAAGATATTGGCAAATTGGCTGATACCTACATATAACCAGGCACTGTATAAACAAGAAAACTATAATTTGTATTGCTATCACAATGGGAATAAAATGGTAACAGATGCCCATAAAACAGACAAAACAAAAAATCATATTTTAACCGTTACATACATTATGCAGTATTTTTCACCACCTGTCCACAGTGCTGCTATGTGTGCATTAACAAAAATTTCCTAATTTTTCAAGACACCTGCACAAAGTAAAATATTAGCATGAAACACATTTAGTACTTTTTCTTGAACTGTCAGTAGTCTTTGCCCCCAGCTGGTATGCTCTGACAGGCACCATCATGTTTTCTGAATAGTATGTCTCAGACACATGGCTAAGGGTTTCACATTAGATCTACACAATGAGCAGCTTAGTCTTGCACTTCTTTATGAATTTACTGTAAATACTGCTTTGGGGCAACAAAGGGAATTTACAAAAATTATTCAAAATGGGACAAATTTGAAGAGACCTTAAACAACCAGTTAGCTCACACCTACCTTGTGCTATTTACACTAACAGATGTCAGCAAATGACTTTGGAATATGGTAGTATAGGACTAGTAGATACAAGGAAAAGTCCTTCCAGCATTAGTGTGACTTAAGCCATTTTGTGGCTCAAATTTCATTATTATAGGTTAATGGAAGTGAAGTATAAGTTAGGTCTTCTCATGCCTCATGAAGTGAAGATTACATTTTGCTTCGTTTTTTGTGTGTACGGAAAAGTTTGACCTTTTGCACTTTTCAGGGCTGGTGCTTGGGGTGTGAATTCGGCAAGTTTACAAGAAATCCTACACCCATGTATACAGGTCTATGTACCTGAGTTAAAGGATAAGTTCACCTTTGGAACATTTTACATGTTCCACGCGTTTTTAGGATGGAATGTGACATGTTCCAGCATCTTCCTCAGATTTCCTCCATTCCCCCACCCTGACACCGGGCGGGGTTCTCCCCGCACTTACCGTCACAATGTGAAAACAGCACGGCCCTGCAGGGCTCCACCCACACGGCTGTGTCATTCAGTTTCCTGTGAATGAAGGTCTACAAGTACTGCCACCCCGTGCGGCCAACTGTTTGTAGTTCACAACTAGCTGCGAGAGCGCTGGTGAGTGCTCTTGTAGTCATTTGAGCTTACACATACAAGGAATGAGCAGACAGCTATGCTAAGAGTCTGCAGGAGCCCGAGATTGATCAGCAGATCGCAGGTGCAAGATAGATAGCCAGATAGATAAATCTAAAATCTTCTGTGCAAAAAAAAATGTGCATTTATTTTTATTTTTTGAGCTTAACCTTTAACAGTCGTGTCCCAAAAAAGCCACACCTAACCCAAATTTAATAAAAGTTTTAAAACTGAGCTCCAGGCAATTTCATCCAGCTTTGTATTTCTTAAAAATTAACAAATGCATTTTAATACTTTGGGCTGCACACAGTGGCTAAGTGGTTAGTACTTCTGCCTAGCAGCACTAGGGTCAGTGGTTTGAATCCCAACCACAGCACTGCATATACTCCCTGTGCTTGCATGTGTTTCCTTCAGGTACTCCAGTTTCCTCTTACACTCCAAAGACATGCTGGTAGGTTAATTGGCTCCTGTCTAGCATATGTATGTATGAATGTGAAATGGGGATCTTGAGGGCAGGGACTGAAGTGAATGTCAAATTCCGTCAAAATCTTGAGGAAAATCTGCTGCCCTCCTCCAGAAAGTTGTCAATAGGAAGAAGGTTTGCCTTCCAACATGACAATGACTGAAAACACAGGAAAAATTATGACACAATGGTTGAAGGAGTAAAAAGTGAATGTCCTTGCATAGCCTAGTCAGAGCCCAGACTTAAACCCCATTGAAAATCTATGAAATGACTTGAAGACTGCAGACCAAATGGTCACCTTCAAATTACCCTTTGTGTCCAGCGTTTTTTTAGCAGGGGCGTTTTCTGGCTGGGGCCTTTTCTGGCTGGGAAGAAAACCCAGAACTAGTGCGTTTTAAGAGGAGTTTTTAAAAACTGTAAAAACGCTCCAACTCTGATAAAAGCTTAAAAACACAAAAAAAATGCTGAAAAACATGGCTATTCTGCGTTTAAAAAAAAAACCCTACTGCAACAAACACTCCAAGAAATCAAGGGGAAGTGATTGAATGGGCTGTGCTATCTGATAGCTGGGGACCAGGTCATGAGATGGAATAAACTTTATGGATAGACATTTCAAATATACATATATTTTTCAAATTGTCAGGTATTCCGTTTTAAATAAAAGCTTATACTAAAATGTTATAATAAATGTTCTTGATAGGATAGATATAAAAAAAAAAAAAAAAAAAAAAACAGCTAAACTATTTTACATTTCTAAGAGAAAAAAAAAAAAACAACAGCTATAGGCTCCCCCGGCCCCCAAGCTTGTCACATGAATGGACGTAAAGGAACATAGTCATGTAACAAATGCTGAACTGGGGGATCACAGACTGAACCCACTCTTCTGCAGAAGCCACAGAAATAAACATCTAGACCAGGCATGTTCAAAGTCCAGGCCTCGGGCCAACTGCGATTTCATACGGCCCCACTGGTAATTTGGATTAATATATATATATATATATATATTCTCTTTTGTGGCCCCCAACTAATCCGTATTTATCGCTCCTCGAAGGGGACTGGGAGGGGGGCGGGACGAGTGTCATCAGATTACATACAGGAGAATCTCCTGTTTACTTGGCGGCCTCTGTAATAGGAAGTCCTGTCTCCTGGGCCACCATTGGACGACTGTTCTGTCTATCATAGGAGGCGGGACTTTGTATTAAAGAGCCCCCCAAGTAAAACAGGAGATTCTCCCATATGTAATCTGTTGGCGCTCCTTGAGAGGGCAGAAAGGTGTGTCTTCATGGGAGGAAGAGCGAGCCGCCATGGTTTTGTCCATCAAAAAGAAGAGGATTACTTTCACACGGGGTGCACAGCCCCAGTAAACAAATAAGATGTTCTGTCGGCTTCTACATGGTAAAAGGAGTAACGTTTACATTTAGAAAGTCTCATCTACCAGCAGGTCCATATCCATAAAGATATGGATGAGCGAGTTTGGGGTGGAGAAACTTGACTGGCCTGCACAGAGTCCTGACCTCAACCCGATAGAAGATCTTTGGGATGAATTAGAGTGGAGACTGCGAGCCAGGCTTGTCCACATCAGTGCCTGATCTCACAAATGCGCTTCTGGAAGAATGGTCAAACATTCCCATAGACACACTCCTAAACCTTGTGGACAGCCTTTCCAGAAGAATTGAAGCCGTTATAGCTGCAAAGGGTGGGCCAACTTAATATTGAACCCTACGGACTAAGACTGGGATGCCATTAAAGTTCATGTGCGTGTAAAGGCAGGTGTCCGTGCGTGTAAAGGCAGGTGTCCCAATACTTCTGACAATATAGTGTATGCGTATATGTGTGTTGTGCTACTTTCCCAAAAGGGAACAGGCACTGGATTCAGCTTCCCTGAATATCACAGTCCTAGTTTACAGCTGCGTTCACTGCTCTGAGCCTGGGTTCACACTACTGCGGTGCGAGACACTGCATGTAATTCGCACAGGAATCGCAGCACATTCCTGTGCGTATTACATGTAGTGTCTCTGGGGTAAAATTGAGCCATGGATTCGCACCAAACTGGTGCAGGACCGTTTTTGTTGTCTGCACCAGAATCGGATCGTATGGGTGTGAACAAATAGATGTGACAAAAAAGCAATGCATTTTGCAAACCGATTATGAGGTGTCGTTAAGATACCCTCTGCAATCGGTCCGCACGGACGGGTTGTGATTTAGATGTGGTGCCAAATCCATAGTGAATTTTCTGGGAGGTCACACCATATCTAGTGTGAACCCAGGCTAAAAGTCTGTAGAAAAAATAAATAAAAATAAAAATCTATAAAAACATCAGATTTCAAATGATACTGCTTAATCCCCAGCAAATTACAGATCTAAAAAATATTAATAAATCTGGAAATAGCGCATGTAACAGCTAACGCACTTCATTACCTCCAGAGACTGCACACCATCAAAAATACAAAAGTATCTATTTTTAGGTAAAAAAACAATGCATTTTACAGAGCAATAGGTAACAAGATGCAGGCCAGTTGTGGAAAACTATTTTTTAAACCGAATGAAGCTTAAATAAAGACATACAAGTTTTTTTCACAGCATAAAATACAAAACGAAAACGATATTCATCACAATGTTACGGTATATTGTTTCTTTCCGATTTCTTAACATATAATTTACATCACGATCAACTATACCCTTTTAAACTAAATCTAGGAACACAGATAGGTCTGACACTGTTCAACGTGCCCAGAGGCTCTGCTGTAATCCGAAACAACCCTATTATATGCCAACACAATTACGTTACTGCAAATGTAGCAAATAGCCGTAATCTAACTGTCTGGTGGTTAAATGATGCGGATGAAGGGAAGCCAAGAAGAATGACTCACCGGGCTTTTATTTAATAAAAGACAGCATTCCAATAACCTAATTAGCATGATTTGTTCTTTGTAGCTCTGATATGACTTCATATTTTAAAAAGAGCTAGACAAATGTAAGTATCTCTATTTTTTTAACTTATATCTGATTAAAACTTTTTTTTTTTTTATCAAAACAATGGCAGAAGTACAGTATCTGCACTGGTCAGAGAAATGTTAGAGAGGGACAGTAGCGTGACTAAGGCCTCATGCACACTGGATGTTATAATAACATTATAAAAATGCTAGTAGCTTAAGGCCCCTTTCTTCGCACTGGGGCGGTTTTCAGGCGTTATTGCGCTAAAAATACCGCCTGCAAACCGCCCCTAAACAGCCTCCGCTGTTTGTTCAGTGTGAAAGCCCGAGGGCTTTCACACTGAAGTGGTGCGCTGGCAGGATGGTAAAAAAAGTCCTGCAAGCCGCATCTTTGGAGCGGTGAAGGAGCGGTGTGTTCACCGCTCCTTCACCGCTCCTGCCAATTGAAATCAATGGGACAGCGCGGCTATACCGCGGTAATACCGCGGATATAGCCGCGCTGTACGAGCGGGTTTAACCCTTTTTCGGCGGCCAGCGGGGGTTAAAACCGCACCGCTAGCGTCCGAATACAGCCGCAAAAACGACGGTAAAACAGCGCTAAAAATAGTGCTGTTTTACCGCGACGCCCCCACCGCCCCAGTGTGAAAGGGGCCTTACAGAGTGCTTTTCAGAGTTTTTGCAATAGTGTTCGCTTTTTTTTTTTTTTTTAAATCAATGGGATCAAAAACGTTAAAAAATGCCGGTGAGCGTTTATTGGCGTTTATCTGCATTTTTACAGCTGGAAAAACTCTTCTCAGAATGCACTGGTTTTGTTTTTGTTTTTTTACAGCCCAAAAACGCCCCTGCCAAAAACAGTTGATAACAGCTTAGGTGTGCATGGACACATGAGAAAACATGATGGGGGGTTTATTGACCGTAGAAAAAAAAAACCACATCTGATGCCAAAAACAGCAGCTGTAAAAACGTCCAGTGTGCATGAGGCCTAAAAGTCTACAGTGCATCCGGAAAGTATTCACAGCACTTCACTTTTTCCATATTTTGTTATGTTACAGCCTTGTTCCAAAATGGATTGAATTCATTATTTTCCTCAAGATTCTACAAACAGTACCCCATAACGACAATGTGAAAAAGTTTGTTTGAAATTTGCAAATGTATAAAAAAAAAAAAAAAAAAATCACATGTACGCAAGCATTCACAGCATTTGCTCAATACTTTGTTGAAGCACCTTTGGTACCAATTACAGCCTCAACACTTTTTCAGTATGATACTACAAGCTTGGCACATCTATTTTTGAGCAATTTCTACCATTCTTTTTTGCAGGACCTCTCAAGCTCCATCAGGTTGTTCAATTGGGTTCAAGTCTGGGCTCTGGCTGGGCCACTCAAGGACATTCACAGAGTTGACCCGTAGCCACTCTCTTGTTATCTTGGCTGTGTGCTCAAGGTCATTGTCATGTTGGAAAATTAACCTTCACCCGAGCCTGAGGTCCAGAGTGCTCAGGAGCAGGTTTTCATCAAGGATGTCTTTTGTACATTTCTGCATTCATCTTTCCCTCGATCCTGACTAGTCTTTCAGTTACTGCCGCTGAAAAACATCCCCACAGCATGATACTGCCACCACCATGCTTCACTGTAGGGATGGTATTGGCCAGGTATGAGCGGCGCTTGGTTTTCTCCAGACACAACACTTGCCATTCAGGCCACAGAGTTCAATCTTTGTTTCATCAGACCAGATAATTTTGTTTCTCATGGTCTGAGTGTCCTTCAGGTGCTTTTTGGCAAAGTCCAGGCGGGCTGTCATGTGCCTTTTACTGAGGCTTTTGTTTGGCCACTCTACTATACAGGCCTGATTGGTGGAGTGCAGCAGAGATGGTTGTTGTTTTTCTGGAAGGTTCTCCTCTCTCCACAAAGAAAAGCTGGTAACCTCCCTGACTTGGGCCCCTCTCCTCCAATCGCTCACTTTGGCCCGGCAGCCCACTCTAGGAAGAGTCCTGGTGGTTCCAAACTTCTTCCATTTACGGATGGAGGCCACTGTGCTCATTGGAATCTTTAATGCTACAGAAATTTTTCTGTACCCTTTCCCAGATCTGTGCCTTGATACAATCCTGTCTGAGGTCTACAGACAATTCTTTGGACTTCATGCCTTGGTTTGTGCTCTGACATGCACTGTTAACTGTGGGAACTTATATAGCAAGGTGTGTGCCTTTTCAAATTAACTGAATTTACCAAAAGGGGGACTACAATGAAGTTGTAGAAACATCTAAAGGATGATCAGTGGAAACCGGATGCACCTTCGCTCAATTTTAAGTCTCATGGCAAAGGCTGGGAATTCTTACGTGACGTCTTTTTTTTTTTTTAAATAAATTTACAAAGATTTCAAAACAAAACTTTTCACGTTGTCATTATGGGGTATTAATTGTAGAATTTTGAATAAAATAATGAATTGAATCCATTTTTGAATATGGGGAAAAAGTGAAACGCTGTGAATACTTTCCGGATGCACTGCATTATTTGTAAGTCATATTTTACAAACACTGCCGCTTGACAGGAGGTGACTGGGCAGCAAAAAGACAACGCAGAAAAAAAACTTCAGTAGAAGATATTTTAAGATGCAGAACTGAAGTCTCGTACTCAACACTGTTGTCCTCTTTGCTAATTGACCTAATCTTTTCTAAAATTTTACAACACAGAAACAGAACGTAGAAATTCAAAAAAGGAGGACTACAGCATGCATACCTGTCCAAATTATACCGGCATATTAGCTTCACAAGTTCATCCCCTATTAAATGTAGCCATCTGAATTATTTTTCTATATAAAATTATATTACTAAAGGCAAATCCAGGCACAGGCATTGGGGCCTTAACCAATCATCACCAAATATCTTTCTATCTTTTAACTCTCCTATGATACACACCTGAATGACAGAGGTTAGTTGCAAACAACCCTGGCAGCATTGTTATTATCAGACAACAGGCTATCAGCTGACACACTCCAGCTTTTACTATCACTAACATAGTGCTAAAAAGTCTATTTGCCTTTGCAAAGTTTTTCCCAAAGACATCCCAAACATCATCCCAAACATCAAACATGGATTTCTCCAGAGCCTCCCCCTATCCTCTGGAACTCGCTACCTCCATCTATCCGGCTATCCCCTACTCTGGCTACCTTCAGGCGATCCCTGAAAACTCATCTCTTCAGGAAAGCCTATCACGTCTCCAACTAATCTCCTACCACTTCCATCAGCTCAATCCCCACAGTTACAAACTTTTGTACCACCTGCCCCACCCTATTAGATTGTAAGCTCTTCTGAGCAGGGCCCTCTTAATCCTATTGTATTATAACTGTATTGTCTCCCTTTTATATTGTAAAGCGCTGCGTAAACTGTTGGCGCTATATAAATCCTGAATAATAATAATAATCATCCAATTTCTTGAGGGCTGTGAACATGGCTTTACAAATTATGTCAGTACATCCAATGTAGCAGCTTTGACATTTGGTTACTAAAGAACTAGGGGGTTGATTTACCAAAACTGGAGAATGCAAAATGTGGTGCAGCTGTGCATAGAAACCAATCAGGTTTTATTGTCAAAGCTTGATTGAACAAGCTGAACTTAGAAGCCGATTGGCTACCATGCAGAGCTGCACCAGATTTTGCACTTTCCAGTTTTAGTAAATCAAACCCTAATATAAAAAGAGTGAGACCTATAATCAAACTTTAACAAGAAAGCTGATGTCTAGACTTCTGTGGTTTGTAATTTGTGCCTCTCTCACAACCAAATCAGTTGAAATATAATAACATGAACTTACAACCATGCTTCAAATACAGGCCTCTTTCACACAAGCGACCATGGTAGGGGCCAATAACTACTTCCCACCCAGACCAATTCTAGAATTTTTCTCCTACATGTACAAATAAATTTTTTGCTAGAAAATTACTCAGAACATTATTAATATTTTTTAAGCAGAGGCCCTAGAGAATAAATTAGTGGGTGTTTTTCTGTCTTACGGTACTTACGCAGCAATTTTTCAAATGCAATTTTGTTTGGAAAAAAATACACTAATGGATTTTAATGCCAAAAATAAAAAAATATACAAACCAATTTTGTTGGTACCATATAAAAAAAAAAAATGATGTTACTAGAAGTAACTAGATACCAAACATATCACGCTTTAAAATTGCACACGCTCGTGGAATGGAGCCAAACTACAGTACTTCAAAAATTTGTACAAGTTACCAGTTTACAGTTACAGAGGAGGTCTAGAGCTAGAATATTTGCTCTCACTATAACGTTCACAGTGATACCTCATGTGTGTGGAGCAAACACCATTTACAAATGCGGGTGCAACCTACATTTTTTTTTTTTTTTGATAACTTATTATTATCATAAGAAAAATAAACATCCCTTGTGATGGCAAGCAAAAAGGCATGACAGGTGCTATTTAAGGAGATATCTGTGAACTATAAGAACCCACATCTGCCCTCTACCCTGGAGAGCAGGAGATTAAAAAAATAAAAATAATGTATCTCTGCTTTTTAAATGGCAATGTTTACCAACGCCAGAGCAGGAAGCGACATCATGATGTTGCTTCTGGCCTCCCAGGATCATAGAGATGACGGGGACCATCTGGTCCACAGCCAGCTCTGTGGTAATCTGGTGGTGCCACATCGGATCCCGGGCTCCCCGATCGCAGGAAAGCCCGGAGAAGCGTCGGTGGGCGGGGGGGTCGTCCCCTCCCACTGCCTGTAAAAGCCATCCAGTGGCTAATCAGCCACTAGGATGGCTTTTACATTGAAGAGAATCACAGGCTGGAAAGAAAGATACCAGGATGATGCCTGCAGCTGCACGCACTAGCACTATCCTTATATATACACTTCAAGTCCAGGATGTTATAGGACGTTCTATGGGCAGGAAGTGATTAAAACACAGGTCGTGCTTGAGTCGTCGTTTAACGCCTCCCTCCTACAGTCTACAATACAGCCAGAGAAAAATGTTCAAATGCTGCGGCTGCAATACTTCGTGTTTCAGTAATGGCAAATCAAATGTGGCATGCTGAGCTAACAGGCAGCACTGCCCCATCCAAATCCCATAGGTTTGTGCCGCTACTGTGAGTCAAACGCTTGGCTTGCAGTTAGGAAGCAGTAGTCCAGACAGTGGCTGCTAAGCTGAAAAATAATACAACCACAGAACGTATTTTAAAGCATTGGGTAGTGTGAACTTTGCAATATTGTGTTCCAATCCTCATAACCAAAACCAACAAGGACACTGCCTTCTACAAGTCTACTTCAAAGTCCAACACTAATGACGCCTACATAAAACTTACGCTTATTTCATCTGTTCTTGCTATCAGAGAGCAGCCATTACTTTAAAAATGTGGAAAAAGTGCCTATTCATAGAAACACTAGCAGCTCTGTTTGTTAACAGAGGCAAGGCTGTTCCCTGTAATGCTTTTCTTCATGCTTGTGATGCCTGCATGTGGTGGTATTATAGAATACTTAGCTCTAACATTTACTTTAGCCTGACTAAACTGGAAAAAGAAGGCTTTTACAAATATTCCCCTGTATTAGTTACAGTAATGCAACTACAAGACTTATCCTGTACTCTGCAAGGAAAAAGAGTCTATAGAAATTAAAGTTACTCTCAATTTTAAGCTGGCAAAATTATCTCAGTATTCATTTATTGTTGATATGCATATTTCCACAAAGAACTTTTTTGAAAATGCAGTAATTGTAAATGTAACAGTGCATTAACACAGGCCTTGAACAATTTCCTGCCCCAGTCATAACATGAAGCTGTAGAAGCTTGCAAGTGACATTTCCATGTCCTAATATATTTAGAACTGAGCAACATACTCTTCATGAACATGACAGAAGACTGCTGCTGCAAGAACAGTAACTAATTGAAATTAAAGCCCAACTCCAACCAAAACTTTTTTTTTTTTTTTGGATAGAGTGGGTAAGGATCAATGCCTCGATTAGCTTTTGTTGTCATCTGTGTCCCAACTAGGGAGATTTCCTCTTAAAATCCTATCAGGAAAGGACAGAAAAGGAAGGGATTAAAAATGTCTTCAACTCGAACACATTTTAAGTAGAGTCAAAGGGGCCCACCAGGACTATACAGCGTCGTTGCATCACTTCCGGTTTCGAGCCGTGGAGTGCAGATCGCTCCGGTTTCCTGTTTTTAAATACTGTTTTCGCTTTTAATGATTTTAATAAATGTGAGTACCCATCAGTATTATTAATAAATGTTTGGATATTTGTACGGTATCACACGGTGACCCACACCCCTCAAGTATTTAGAGGTTGTAGGCCACCTCTTAATAAGAGCAGCGCCATACCTATCCCCTCTTTTTCACATTTCTTCTAGATTCACCTTAGGGTGAATTCATTGATAGAGGCTGCAGCTCCTCATTTTTCATTTTCACCATAAGCGCGGGGGTCTAATAATGTTTTCATTATGAGCACAACTGTATACATGGTATGGTCTGAAAGAAAGATAAACCGTATGTATGGTGGAGACAAGATTGCATCCTATAAAGATGAAAGTGTTTTGTGGATTTGCTCCACTTCCTCAGGAGCAGATGTCAACATATCTGTAAAAGACATAAATACCAATGTGGTCTAGCATTTGATCCAAACACAGGGGAGGGAGTAGATTCAGGAGGAAAGAAAATGGTCCAACCCAAAAATACTTGCATATGGTAAAAAGTTTGAAAAATGCGGTACTGTCAGATGACAGTATTATTTTCAGAGATCAGGTATGGAGGCGTATTATATATTATAAAAAAATTAAACAAAAATTAGTAAAAAAATTTTACTTCTGAATTTTTTTCCACCTTTAACCACTTGACTTCTGGAAGATCTACCCCCTTTGAGACTAGGCCATGTTTTGCAAAACGGCACTGTGTTACCTTAACTGACAGTTGCGCGTCATGCAACGCTGTACATACATCAATTTGTCCTTTTTTTTTTCCACAAATAGATCTTTCTTTTGGTATTTCATTTGTTGCGCTACAAAACAAAAAAAAAAGGGGAACGGGTTAGCCCATTCCATGTACTGCTGTTCTTGAACCTTTGATCATACAGCCATTCATGGTTTTGGGTATCACCACTTCTATGGTTTGTGCTTTATCTTAAACAATTTTGACATGTTTGTTTTTAACCACTTCATTACAGGGCACTTATACACCTTACTGCCCAGACCATTTTTCAGCTTTCAGTGCTGTCGCAGTTTGAATGACAATTGCGCGGTCATCCATCACTGTACCCGAACTAAGTTTTTATCATTTTCTTACCACAAATAGAGCTTTCTTTTAGTGGTATTTGATCATCTCTGTGGTTTTCATTTTTTGCTAAACAAATAAAAAAG
Organism: Lithobates clamitans; assembly: GCA_037952925.1. NCBI lineage: Eukaryota > Metazoa > Chordata > Amphibia > Anura > Ranidae > Lithobates > Lithobates clamitans. The sequence goes on from JBBGZY010000100.1 coordinate 15,772,834, forward strand.
ACCGAAAATTTAGAAAAAATAAAAAGTTTTGCTTTTGTTTCTGTTAAAAAAATTGCAAATAAGTAAGTTTTCTCTTTCACTGATGGGCACTGATAAGGCGGCACTGACATGGCGGCACCGACGATGGGCACTGATATGCAATGGTAGGCGGCACTGATGGGTGGCACTGATATGCAGCACTGATGGGCACTGGATGGCACTGATAGGCGACACTGCTGTTGTGGCACATAGGCGGCACTGCTGGGCACTGATAGGCATCTCTGGTGGTACTGGCAGTGGTAGGCATTGGAGTGGGCACCGATTGGCAGCTGCCTGGGCACAGTTTGGCAGCTGCCTGGGGGTCTAGGGGGCATACCTGGTGGTCCAGTGTGGTGGCCATCCTTGTGGTCCTGGGTGGGATCCGAGGGGGGCTGTGCTGATAAACAATCAGCACAGACCCCCCTGTCAGGAGAGCAGCCGATCGGCTCTCCTCTACTCGCATCTGTCAGACGCGAGTGAGGAAAAGCCGATCACCGGCTCTTCCTATTTACATCGTGATCAGCCGTGATTGGACACGGCTGATCACGTGGTAAAGAGTCTCCGTCAGAGACTCTTTACCTAGATCGGTGTTGCGGGGTGTCAGAATGACACCCCGCAACAACGATCGCCGCGATGAGTGCCCCTGGGGGCGCACAGCGGCTCATTATCCTGATAACTGCATATGACATCCGGTCAGGATAATGAAACCACTTTGCCGCCATCATTTTGCTATATGGCGGGCGGCAAGTGGTTAAACATGTGCCTCATGTCAGGAGTTTTTAAAGAGATATATTTATTTATAAAAAAAAAACAACAATATTTTTTACTTTCTTCTATAAAACATATCCAATGAAGAAAATCAAATTTTTTCATAAAATTTAAGCCAATATGTTAGATGCTACATTTTTTTTTTGTAAAAAAATCCCAATAAGTGTATATTAAAATGGTTTGTGCAAAAGTTATAGCCGCCTTGCTGCCACATATCTAAGTGATGCGGTCGGCAAGCGGTTAACCACTTACGGACTGCCCGCCACAGTTTTACGTCGGCTGTTTGAAGGAGGCCATCGTTATGGCAGCATCTAGCTAGCTGCCATAACCCCAGTATCCTCTTTTTCAGCAGGCGGTACGCTACAAGACAAAAGTAATCTCTGCGGCGGATTCGCCGCAAGACCACTTTTATCGGTGGCGGGAGAGGGGGAGCTCGCGTGCAAAAGCGAACGCATACGTGAGTAGCGCCCGCATACGAAAATGGTGTTCAAACCACACATGTGAGGTATCAGCGCGATCGGTAGAGCGAGAGAGATAATTCTAGCCCTAGACCTCCTCTAACTCAAAACATGCAACCTGCAGAATTTTTTTAAACTTTTTTTTAATTTAAAAAAAAAAAGTATTTTTTCCCAAAAAAAAGTGCTCTTGTAAGACTGCTGCGCAAATACGGTGACAGAAAGTATTGCAACGACTGCCATTTTATTCTCTAGGGTGTTAGAACCCCCAAACATTATACATTTTTTTTCTAAGTAATTTTCAAGCAAAAAAAAAAAATTTTTTTAACTTGTAAACAAATCCCAGAAAGAGGCTCAGTCCTTAAGTGGTTAATGTGACCTCCAATCTGTGAGGGCATTTCATCACCTATGATGTTTACAGTGGATTTAAAATTAGAAGTACATCCAAAGCTCATTTGGCTGTACTTCTAAGGAGTGCAGTTCATTCTGCACTCCTGTGACCCATTTTCAGTAGACTGCGGGGTGAAGCGGGGAAGAAGAGCACAGAGCAGTGACTTACAATCACCAGTTCTCGGCTAACAGAGCTCTGACAACCAAGCAATCAGCGCTGTTTGATCGCTTGGTTCTCAGTCTTAAGAATTGACGGAGAACAGATGCAGCATCGAACTAAAGCTGCATCTACGTAGGCAAGTGTGATTCTTTCAAAAAACTAAAATTCCTGATTTCTCCTTGAAGGTGCGGTTGAAATGCGTCAAAAGCGATCATTTCCCATTTTAGCCTTGTACAAAACAGAAAAACACATCTCATAGGGCATTTGAGGAGTGTTGCCTGACACAACATGAATGTCTGTACAACACATGCCAGTTAAAGTAGCACAGGGATGAACAGCAAAAAATGGCCCAGTCATGAATGGAATGAAACCTTTTTCGGAGGTCAAGTGATTAACTGAATATTTCATAATTAGCGAAAATGTGAAAACAGTGCATCAATATAAAAGTTATGATAAAATGGACAATATTTACCTTGATCCATTTAATGTTAGAAGTTGCAGTTGTAAAGCATTCTTTATTGCGCATTTCCAACAATCCCTTCTCTCAGACACTGAAGCCAACATTGGGGGGTTTCAGCAACAGAGACTGTGTTGTCAATCCAGAAAACAGTGAGCAGGACTGGTGGTGCCAGGGTGCTGGTGCACAAGGCTTGTAAATAAGCAGTGATAATCCTGAAAGCCACACCCCCTGCAGGGTTTTTTCATTTCACTGTAGTGCAATCAGGTACAGCCATGAGAGTGGCAACTTTGCTCTGAATTCAGGAGCAATGCAGCATTGTTACCACACCACATCCCCCGGAATAAATGTTCTTCACTGGCAGTCTCAATAGGTACCTGTGGGACTTTGCAGAGGGACAAAGACAACTGGAAAAGCTAATGCACTTATGCTGAAGCACAAGCAGCCAGGTGCGTTTTTTTTCTGCATCAAAAACGCATGGAAAAGTAGGTTATATGGTTTTCAATGGCATAGTTCACACCAGTGCTTGCAGTTCCAGTGCGTTCCTGTTCCAGAAAAAAAAAGTAGAACATGCTACATTTTTTCTGCACTGGACTGTACTAGAACGCTGTAAAATGCATCAAAAAACACACTGAAACGCACCAAAAATGCACTGCAACTAGGGCTGGGAAAAAAAATTGATTTAAATCTTGAATCGAGTTGAGAGGTCAAATCGATTAAAAATTTAAGCAAATAGATTTTTTTTTTTCACCGAGGCGCTGCGGGCATGAGTTTTTAGGCGAGACCGCGGCTTCGGCCTAGTCTGCGGCTACGGTCGGACGCCGCGGACTAGGCCGAAGCCGCGGCCTTGCCTAAAAACTCATGCCCGCAGCGCCTCCGGACTGGCGCTGACACTGCGGTGGGCCTGAAGACCTGCAGGCAAGGAGGTTTTAGGTGAGGCCGCGGCTTCGGCCTAGTCCGCAGGCTGGACGCCGTGGACTAGGCCGAAGCCGCGGCCTCGCCTAAAAGCTCATGCCCGCAGCGCCTCAGGACCGACGCGGTTTCCAAAGAAAAAAAAACTTGAATCGAATCGTGAATAGAGTTTTTTTTTTGTTAGCGAATCGAAGATTTTTTTTTTTTTTTTTTAAGAAAATCTCCCAGCCCTAACTGCAACACACTTGTCCTTCTTTAGGGTTAAGAAAAAAGAGGGGGAAAAAAAAAAAAAAGCACTGGACTGCATCAAAACGCACATGCAGAAAAGCACCTGGAATGCATCTGGACTAGATGTCGACCGATATGGATTTTTCTCTGGCCGATGCCCATATTTAGAGATCGCAGAGGCCGATGGCCGATATATGATGCAGATTTTTTTGGGGCCGATATATTAACCACTTGAGCCCCGGACCATTATGCTGCCTAAGGACCAGAGGTCTTTTTCCAATTTGGCACTGCGTCGCTTTAACTGCTAATTGCGCGGTCATGCAATGCTGTACCCAAACGAAATTTGCGTCCTTTTCTTCCCACAAATAGAGCTTTCTTTTGATGGTATTTGATCACCTCTGCGGTTTTTATTTTTTGCGCTATAAACGGAAAAAGACCGAAAATTTTGAAAAAAAAATGATATTTTCTACTTTTTGTTATAAAAAAAATCCAATAAACTAAATTTTAGTCATACATTTAGGCCAAAATGTATTCGGCCACATGTCTTTGGTAAAAAAAATGTCAATAAGCGTATATTTATTGGTTTGCGCAAAAGTTATAGCGTCTACAAACTAGGGTACATTTTCTGGAATTTACACAGCTTTTAGTTTATGACTGCCTATGTCATTTCTTGAGGTGCTAAAATGGCAGGGCAGTACAAAACCCCCCCAAATGACCCCATTTTGGAAAGTAGACACCCCAAGGAAATTGCTGAGAGGCATGTTGAACCCATTGAATATTTATTTTTTTTGTCCCAAGTGATTGAAAAATGACAAAAAAAAAAAAAATATTTACAAAAAGTCGTCACTAAATGATATATTGCTCACACAGGCCATGGGCCTATGTGGAATTGCACCCCAAAATACATTTAGCTGCTTCTCCTGAGTATGGGGATACCACATGTGTGGGACTTTTTGGGAGCCTAGCCGCGTACGGGGCCCCGAAAACCAATCACCGCCTTCAGGATTTCTAAGGGTGTAAATTTTTGCTTTCACTCTTCACTGCCTATCACAGTTTCGGAGGCCATGGAATGCCCAGGTGGCACAAAACCCCCCAAAATGACCCCATTTTGGAAAGTAGACACCCCAAGCTATTTGCTGAGAGGCATATTGAGTCCATGGAATATTTTATATTTTGACACAAGTTGCGGGAAAGTGACACTTTTTTTTTTTTTTTTTTTTTTTTTTTTCATAAAGTTGTCACTAAATGATATATTGCTCACACAGGCCATGGGCATATGTGGAATTGCACCCCAAAATACATTTAGCTGCTTCTCCTGAGTATGGGGATACCACATGTGTGGGACTTTTTGGGAGCCTAGCCGCGTACGGGACCCCAAAAACCAATCACTGCCTTCAGGATTTCTAAGGGTGAAAATTTTTGATTTCACTCTTTACTGCCTATCACAGTTTCGGAGGCCATGGAATGCCCAGGTGGCACAAAACCCCCCCAAATGACCCCATTTTGGAAAGTAGACACCCCAAGCTATTTGCTGAAAGGCATGGTGAGTATTTTGCAGCTCTCATTTGTTTTTGAAAATGAAGAAAGACAAGAAAAAACATTTTTTTTTTTCTTTTTTCAATTTTCAAAACTTTGTGACAAAAAGTGAGGTCTGCAAAATACTCACTATACCTCTCAGCAAATAGCTTGGGGTGTCTACTTTCCAAAATGGGGTCATTTGGGGGGGTTTTGTGCCACCTGGGCATTCCATGGCCTCCGAAACTGTGATAGGCAGTGAAGAGTGAAATCAAAAATTCACGCCCTTAGAAAGCCTGAAGGCGGTGCTTGGTTTTCGGGGTCCCGTACGCGGCTAGGCTCCCAAAAAGTCTCACACATGTGGTATCCCCGTACTCAGGAGAAGCAGCAGAATGTATTTTGGGGTGTAATTTCATATATTTCCATGGCATGTTTGAGCAATAGATCATTTAGTGACAACTTTGTGCAAAAAAAAAAAAAAAAAAAAAAAAATTTGTCTCTTTCCCGCAACTTGTGTCGCAATATAAAATATTCCATGGACTCGACATGCCTCTCAGCAAATAGCTTGGGGTGTCTACTTTCCAAAATGGGGTCATTTGGGGGGTTTTGAACTGTCCTGGCATTTTATGCACAACATTTAGAAGCTTATGTCATACATCACCCACTCTTCTAACCACTTGAAGACAAAGCCCTTTCTGACACTTATTGTTTACATGAAAAAGTTTTTTTTTTTTTGCAAAAAAATTACTTTGAACCCCCAAACATTATATATTTTTTTAAAGCAAATGCCCTACAGATTAAAATGGTGGGTGTTTCATTTTTTTTTTTTCACACAGTAATTGCGCAGCGATTTTTCAAACGCATTTTTTGGGGAAAAAACACACTTTTTTTAATTTTAATGCACTAAAACACGCTATATTGCCCAAATGTTTGATGAAATAAAAAAGATGATCTCAGGCCGAGTACATGGATACCAAACATGACATGCTTTAAAATTGCGCACAAACGTGCAGTGGCAACAAAATAAATACATGTTTAAAAGCCTTCAAAAGCCTTTACAGGTTACCACTTTAGATTTACAGAGGAGGTCTACTGGAAAAATTACTGCACTCGATCTGGCCTTCGCGGTGATACCTCACATGCATGGTGCAATTGCTGTTTACGTTTGACGACAGACCGCCGCTTGCGTTCGCCTTAGCGCGAGAGCAGGGGGCGACAGGGGTGTTTTTTTTTTGTTTTTTTTTTTCTTTATTATTTTTTTGCTTTTTTAATCTTACTTTTAAACTGTTCCTTTCATATTTTTTAATCATTTTTATTGTTATCTCGGGGAATGTAAATATCCCCTATGATAGCAATAGGTAGTGACAGGTACTCTTTTTTGAAAAAATTGTGGTCTATTAGACCCTAGATCTCTCCTCTGCCCTCAAAGCAAATGACCACACCAAGATCGGTGTGATAAAATGCTTCCCCAATTTCCCAATGGCGCTATTTACATCCGGCGAAATCTAAGTCATGAAATACTCGTAGCTTCCGGTTTCTTAGGCCATAGAGATGTTTGGAGCCACTCTGGTCTCTGATCAGCTCTATGGTCAGCTGGCTGAATCACCGGCTGCATTCTCAGGTTCCCTGTTGAGACAGGAGAGCCAGAGAAAAACACGGAAGACGGTGGGGGGGGGGGGCATTCCCTCCCACGGCTTGTAAAAGCAGTCTAGAGGCTAATTAGCCGCTAGGATTGCTTTTACATGAAAGCCGACCGCTGGCTGAAAAGAATGATACCAAGATGATACCTAAACCTGCAGGCATCATTCTGGTATAACCACTCAAAGTCGTGAATGGCGTACCTGAAGACAAAAAAATGGTTAACAATGGTTAACAATAAAGCACAGTAAAGTGTAAATAATTACACACCTGAAAAACAAACATGATAAAACATAATAACAATAACAATAACAATAACAATAAAACATTGCAGAATAGAATACAGTAAAAAAGAGCAGAACAATAGAGAGAGAGAATAGAGAGAGAGAGAACAATAAAACAACAACTATTTTTTTTTATTTCATTTTTTTTTTTTTTTGTAACTAACTTTTATAACGGTAACCGGTTCCAGGTTCGGGTCTCTCAAAATGCGATGGCATCTTGGGAGACCCTGTGAAAGTGTGCCTAGTCTGTGCAATGCTGTACCCTACGCTAATACTCAACTAGTGAATGGTAGCGTTCAAAACATTCACCAATGCAAAGACCAGGATTGTCAGGACAGGAGGGACAATAATAGCGGGTGTCACGTCTATATCCTCGCTTGCTGCAGACACGACATCTTTTTTGGGGGGTTCGTTGGGTAGGGGTACTCGGGAGGACATAAAAATGCCTCTCATGCAGCCGACTGCATTTGGTTGGGGATGTGAATGGGGGAAGTACGGGCGCTGCAGAAGCGGTGGGTTCCCAATTAGGATTGGCGAATGCAGCAGGAAGGGCACTATGGGCACGACGGGCCTGTGTTTGTCTTTTTGGTGGCAGCGGGACACTACTTGTGCTTGCCACCTCACCAGCTTGAACTGCACTTATGGGACTCGCCACGTCACCACGTGTTACTGCAGTGCTGGTTTGACTACGACCGGGGTGTACTAGGCCGCTGGCGCTTGCCAGTTCACCAAAACACTACCAAAAAACTGTTAGCGATCGCAGGGATCAGGCCTGACTCTGCGAACGCTGCAGTTATGCGTTTAGTGTTTTGTAAGTGACAGTGATCGATCGATACCGCACTTGGGTGGGCTGGGCTGGGCCGGGCGGAGGGGCAAAACGCAGGTGCTAGCAGGTATCTGGGCTGATCCCGCTAACACTGCGTTTTTGGGAACCCTAAACTGCTGGTGACGCTAGTATAGATCTAATCGGATCAGATATTGATGCGATCAGATACTATACCACTAAGGGAGGTGAACAGTGCGTGCGTGGGTGTTAGCGGTACTGGCGCTAATCTGACGCTGCCTGGGGCTGGTGCTTGCCAGTTCACCAAAACGCTACAAAAAAAACTGTTAGCGATCGCAGGGATCAGGCCTGACTCTGCGAACGCTGCAGTTATGCGTTTAGTGTTTTGTAAGTGTCAGTGATCGATCGATACTGCACTTGGGTGGGCTGGGCTGGGCCGGGCGGAGGGGCAAAACGCAGGTGCTAGCAGGTATCTGGGCTGATTCCGCTAACACTGCGTTTTTGGGAACCCTAAACTGCTGGGGACGCTAGTATAGATCGGATCGGATCAGATATTGATCCGTTCAGATACTATACCACTAAGGGAGGTTTATGGTGCGTGCGTGGGTGTTAGCGGTACTGGCGCTAACCTGACGCTGCCTGGGGCTGGTGCTTGCCAGTTCACCAAAATGCTACCAAAAAAACTGTTAGCGATCGCAGGGATCAGGCCTGACTCTGCGAACGCTGCAGTTATGCGTTTAGTGCCTTGTAAGTGACAGTGATCGATCGATACTGCACTTGGGTGGGCTGGGCGGAGGCACAAAACGCAGGTGCTAGCAGGTATCTGGGCTGATCCCGCTAACACTGCGTTTTTGGGAACCCTAAACTGCTGGGGACGCTAGTATAGATCTGATCGGATCAGATATTGATCCGTTCAGATACTATACCACTAAGGGAGGCGCATGCTGCGTGCGTGGGTGTTAGCGGTACTGGCGCTAATTTGACGCTGCCTGGGGCGACGCATATCGCCGCCGGGCGATCGGGGGGCTAAACCTTTATTCGGTAATAAACGGCGGGTGCCCTGACACTATAAAAAATAAACGAACTAACCAGCGTCACCCGTAACACTTATACGGTGATCAGTGGTGAAAGGGTTAACTAGGGGGCAATCAAGGGGTTAAAACATTTATTAGGTAGTATATGGGGGTCCCTGACGCTATAAAACGCTGACGGCGAACCTAAATATTTACCTCACTAACTAGCGTCACCAGCGACACTAATACAGCGATCAGAAAAATGATCGCTTAGCGACACTGGTGACAGGGGGTGATCAAGGGGTTAAAACTTTATTAGGGGGGGTTAGGGGGGTACCCTAGACCTAAAGGGGGGTAATATACACTGTCCCAACACTGTCACTGTCACAAACTGACACTATGCAGTAATCAGAAAAAAAAACAAAAAAAAACAAAAAAAACTGCTGGTGTCAGTTTGTGACAGGGGGGGGGGGGGGTGATTGGGGGGGGATCGGGGGGCGATCGGGGGGGGGATCGGGGTGATTTGTGTGCCTGGCATGTTCTACTGTGTGTGTAGTGTTTGTGCACTCACATACTTGTCGTCTCTCCTCGGGCCGGAACGGAAAATACCGACCCGAGGGGAGATGACATCACTTCCTTTGCTGCTGTTTAGCATACAGCAGCAAAGGAGTGTTTTCATTGGCCGGCGGCGATCGCGAGGGGGGGGCCACGAACGGATGGTCTCCCCCTCATCACCGATCGCCGCTGGACAAACGACGACCGCCTCGGGCACCGGGGGGGGTCCGATCGGACCCCCCACCCGCGGAAGGCAAATCACGTACCCTGTACGTGATTTTGCCTGTCCGTGCCACTTTGCCGACGTACATCGGCGTGAGGCGGTCGTCAAGTGGTTAAGCCAATTTTTTTCCCTTTCATAAAATCTAACAGTTAGACCCCTTGCACACTGGGGCGTTTCTCGGGCACTTTTGGGCTAAAAATAGCGCCTGCAAAACGTCTCCCCTGCAGTCTCAGTGTGAAAGCCCGAGTGCTTTCACAATGAGGCGATGCGCTGGCAGGGTGTTAAAAAAAGTCCTACAAGCAGCATCTTTGGAGCTATGCATACCGCTCCTCCACCATTCCTGCCCATTGAAATGAATGCGCACCGCTGCCGAAGCGCCTGAAAAGCGATTCAGCAGCGGCGCTTCGCGGTCGCATTCAACCCCTTCCTCGGGCGCTAGCTGGGTTATAAGTGCCCCGCTAGCAGCCGAATAGCGCTGCTAAAATGACGTTAAAGCGCCGTTAAACTAGCAGCGTTTTACCGTCAAGGCCCACCTGCTCCAGTGTAAAAGCAGCCTTAAGTAATACAGAAAATTTCTTACATTTAAAGAGGTAATCAAAACTTTTGGATGAAAAAAAAAAAAAATGGGCTAACTTTACTGCTTTAGTTTTTTTTTTTTTTTTAATTCATTAGTGTATTTTTTTAAAAAAAAAATTGCGTTTGAAAGACCGCTGCGCAAATACCGTGTGACATAAAATATTGCAGCAACCGCTATTTTATTCCCTAGAGTCTCTGCTAAAAAAATATATATAATTTTTGGGGGTTCTAAGTGATTTTCTAGCAGAAAATACAGGATTTTTACTTGTAAGCAACAAATGTCAGAAAAGATTTAGTCTTTAAATGGTTAAACTGAGAACTCCTCCACACCAGTTCAGTTCATTGATAAAAGAAACTAAAAAGATACAATGTTTCCACTTATCAGATTTGGCAGGCTGCCCAGAGAGAAGAGAAGTTGCTCCACAGAAGACTTCAGACAACTTGCATTGACTTCTATTGCAGAAGTCATTTGCAAGTCAGGCTGAAGTTATAATTAGAGGTCGACCGATTTTTCTCTGGCCGATGCCGATATTTAGAAATCGCGGTGGGCGATGGCCCATGTGAGATGCCGATTTTTTTGGGGCCGATATATTAGGCCGATTTTTTTTTTTTCCCTTCATCTCATAAAATCTAACAGTTAGACCCCTTTTACACTGGGGCGTTTTTCAGGCACTTTTGGACTAAAAATAGCACCTGTAAAGTGCCTGTAAAACGGCTCCCCTGCAGTCTCAGTGTGAAAGCCCGAGTGCTCACACTGCGCTGGCAGGATGTTAAAAAAAAGTCCTGCAAGCAGTATCTTTGGAGCGGTGTATACCACTCCTCCACCCTCCTGCCCATTGAAATGAATGCACACCGCTGCCGAAGCGCCTGCAAAGCGTTTCGGCAGCAGCCCTTCAGGGGCGCATTTAACCCCTTCCTCGGCTGCTAGCTGGGTTATAAGCGCCCCGCTAGCAGCTGAACAGCGCCGCTAAAATTACGGTAAAGGGCTGCTAAAACTAGCAGCGTTTTACCGTCAACGCATGCCCGCTCCAGTGTGAAAGCAACCTTAAGTGATACAGAAAATGTTTTACATTTAAACATTTATTAAACAAAACAAACCTCCAATCAGTTCACTTGTATGTAGCATTTGGATTTAAAAAAAAAAACTATATCTTAAATATTAAATACACAAAAACAGGTAATCAAAACTTTTGGACGAAAAAAAAAAAAAAAACGGGCTAACTTTACTGCTTACTTTTTTTTTTAATTTATTAGTGTATTTTTTCAAAAAAAAAAATTGTGTTTGAAAGACCGCTGCGCAAATACCGTGTGACATAAAATATTGCAACAACCGCCATTTTATTCACTAGGGTCTCTGCTAAAAATAAATATATATAAATATATATATATATATATATTTATTTATATATTATATATATATATATATATATAATGTTTGGGGGTTCTAAGTGATTTTCTAGCAGAAAACACAGGATTTTTACTTGTAAGCAACAAATGTCAGAAAAGATTTAGTCTTTAAATGGTTAAACTGAAAGCTTCTACACACAGAGTTCAGTTCATTCATAAGTGTAAACATTGTATCTCTTCAGGTTCTTTTTATCAGATTTGGCAGGCTGCCCAGACAGGAGAGAAGTTGCTTCACAGAAGATTTCAGGCAACTTGTATTGCCTTCTATTACAGAAGTCATTTGCAAGACATGCTGAAGTTATATCGGCCTTTAGTATCAGCACAATAGGCCGATGCTGATTAACCACTTTAAGACCAGCCTCGTTTTGGATTTTAGGTGTTTACAAGTTTAAAACAGATTTTTTTTGTTAGAAAATTACTTAGAACCCCAAACATTATATATTGTTTTTTTTCTAACATCCTAGAGAATACAATAGCGGTCATTGCAATGCTTTTTTTTGCACCGTATTTGCGCAGCGGTCTGCTAAGCGCACTTTTTTTGAAAAAATTCACTTTTTTGAAAAAAAAAATAAGACAACAGTAAAGTTAGCCCAATTTTTTTTTATATTGTGAAATATAATGTTACGCCAAGTAAATTGATACCCATCATGTCACGCTTCAAAATTGCGCCCGCTCGTGGAATAGCGTCAAACTTTTACCCTTAAAAATCTCCATAGGTGACGTTTAAAAAAGTCTACAGATTGCATGTTTTGCGTTACAGAGGAGGTCTAGGGCTAGAATTATTGCTCTCACTCTACCGGTCGCGGCGATACCTCACATGTGTGGTTTGACCACCGTTTTCATATGCGGGCGCTACTCACGTATGCGTTCGCTTCTGCGCGCGAGCTCGTCGGGACAGGGCGCTTTAAAAATTTTTTTTTTTTTTATTATTTATTTTATTTTATTTATTTTTTCACTGTTTTTTAAAAAAAAAAAAAAAATGGATCACTTTTATTCCTATTACAAGGAATGTAAACATCCCTTGTAATAGAAAAAAGCATGACAGGTCCTCTTAAATATGAGATCTAGGGTCAAAAAGTCCTCAGATCTCATATTTAGACTAAAATGCAAAAAAAAAAAAAAAAAAAATAAGTCGTTTAAAAAAAGACACAAAAAAAATTGTGCCTTTAAGAGAAGTGGGCGGAGCCGTCGTAATGACGTTGCTCCGGCCGTCACATGGTATGGAGACGGGTGGGCGCCATCTTGGCCTCACTCGTCTCCATACCTAAGCAGGGAAAGGACCCGATCGCCTCCGCCGCTACCGACGGCTGCGGCAAGCGGCGGAGGGTGCGGGAGAGCGGCGGGAGGGGGGGTGGCACCTCTCCCGCCGCCGATAACGGTGATCTCGCGGCGAACCTGCCGCAGAGACCACCATTATCGTGTACGGAACCACCCGCTGAAAAGATGGATACCTCGGTTGTGGCAGCAGCTGCTGCCGTTACCGAGATATTCATCTTCAAAAAAATGACGTATATATACAGTGGGCGGTCCGGAAGTGGTTAAGTAAAAAACACTAAATATCGGTCGAACTCTAGTTATATTCTGCCTTTTTTTATCAGCACAATCGGCCAATGCCAGTTAATTAAAAACCGCCGATATATCAGTCGACCTCTAATCTGGACTGCGTTTCTATGGTGTGAACTGGCCCTAATAGATGTAGTATAGTGCAGGCTGCTTGTCAACGGCAGAAGAAAAGCTTCTTTTACTAGAAAAAATGTTTAGCAGTCTAAAAATAGTAAACATTTCCAAAATTATGCTGTTAGATTACCTAACACTTCAAGAATACGCAACCTTCATATGAATGTATGGAATTCCAAGTCAAGGGGCATTCATTTGTGGTTTTTATAATTCCTCCATAAACAGACACATGTTCTCTTCACCTTTCCACATCAGACAGAAACCAAACATTTCCTGAAATGAGCAATTTTGTATTCAAATAATCTTAAGGGTTTGTCTGTCAGGGTAGTCAGATTAATGGAACACCAAATAACATCTCAACATTCCTACTAACAAAGATGTGTTATTGCTGAATAAATAGAACTTACGTAGATAAAATCACTGAATGCAACCACTCAAAGGCCAAGTTCAGCTTTTCAGACAGAATTTCATGTCTTTTTTGCCAAAGCCACCCCAAAGTGCTTATCCATGGCAGCTTTGACTCTGCACCTTTCTGTTCAAAATTTATAAAAATGCATTCTGAGACCTAAACTCTTGAAGCATCATCTGACCATCCAGAAAACTTCATATTCCATCATGCACTTTTTTACTGCATTACAGAAAGTGGTGTGCTTACATCTCTGGATCACACCACCCTCATCCCTATACCACCTACTTTTTTTTCCACCCACTTTCCTACTTCTTCCTTTAACCACTTCAGTATCAGGCACTTTTACCCCTTCCTGCCCAGGCCAATATTCAGCTTTCAGTACAGCCACACACTGAATGACAATTGCACGGTCATGCAACACTGTACCCATAAGACATTTTTATCATTGTGTTCACACAACTAGAGCTTTCTTTTGAAAATTTTGAAGAAAAAAAAAAAATTGAATGTTTTTTTGTTTTGGTAAAAAAATTACAAATTTATTATTTCTTCATAAATTTAGGACCCGATTATTAGTGCCGATGTCCCTTTAACACAAGCAGATTATCGGCTCTCTTCTTCTCTCCTCATGCGGTCAGTGAGGAAAGAAAAGCCGATAACCGGCCTGTGTTTACATCCGTGATCAGCTGTAATTGGACACAGATGATGTGGTAAAGGGCCGCTGTAATTGGTCCGATTACAGGGGAACATGTATACCCTCCCAGCAAAGTAAACCCACGCTGTAGTCTTTCAGCTATAGCGCAGTCAGGAAGTGATAAAAACTTCAGGTTTTATTAAAAAATACCGTAAAGCACTCACATTTTATCGTGTACTAGAATCTGTACTCTGCCAAGCTGTATATGTGCACAATCACATTGCCCCCTTTAGGAATCCAAGATATCAACAACACAGTAGAAACAGAGGTTTAACCTTAAACTATGTAGACAGAGTTCTTTACTGTAAGAGTGGCAAGGATGTGGAATTCCCTTCCACAGATGGTGGTCTCAGCGGGGAGCATTGATAGTTTCAAGAAACTATTAGATAAGCACCTAAACAACCACAACATACAGGGACATATAATCACACACATAGGTTGGACTTGATGGACTTGTGTCTTTATTCAACCTCACCTACTATGTAACAGTACACCAGATAACAGGGAATCACTTCCTACGTAGCTTCTTGAGGAAGTCACATGACTGATGATGAAACACATTGGAGGCGGAATCATCAAGCTAAGTAGGAAGTGATTAAAAACTATGTTAAAAGTGTTCAAACTGTTTAAAGCAAGATTTTCACAGGGTCAAGAGTAAGTGTTTAGGGACCAAATAAAGAAAAATGTCTTTATAATTACATCAATGTACATGGAACAACAAATAGGCCACATGCACACTAGTGCTAAGAATAGACCATTCAGGTCTGCAAAGCGAACACTCTTAAAACAAATCTGAATTCATCCTATGGTTTTCTATGCGCATTTGTACACTTGATGTTCAGAAGCGTTTACAAGAGTTAGCATTCAGGGTCTGTTTAATCTTGGTTTTTTAGAGCTGAACGTAGCTGAACAGATGTAAAGGCATTTAAATGTACCTAAACATGCTTTAAAGCAGGAACATCTAGACAAAACAAAATGACCTAGGAAGCATAAGGCTACACGTACATGGGTGTTTCAGGCATAAAATATGCTGAGCATGGGTTTTGTTTGTTCTTTTCCCCACCCCCACAGAGCCTCAGGTGGGGCGTGAAGACGGCCATAGAAATGGATAGCTTGCTGGCCCTGTACTCTTGTAAATGTTGGTGCGTCTGTGTATGACTGTTTACCTGCCCCTGAGCATCCAACATATTTACATGAAGGTGGAAGTTTTGCACTCGGGAAAAGTACAAGAAAAGAGGCACTGATCTCATTTGTCCATGTCCTGCTGTATACAACTGAAAAAGTTTACGCAAAAGCCTTGAAAGACAGCAGAGTTCAAATATAGGCCTACTTTTGACAGATGTACTGTACAGAGGTGCATTTAGCCTGTTTAGTCTACACAAAGAAACATAACAGTCACCCCACTTTTCCAGAAACACTTAATAGCCAGAGTTGTAACCCACAGTAACCAGATTTTGTAGAACTCAGCTTAGTACAGGATCAAATTCAACTTCCCCCCCCTTTTTTTTTTTTTTAAACAAGCTTGTTGTAAGGAAAGCAAAACCCAAAAGTTTATCTTACCATACTGCTTCACATACTACTACAAAAGTGAAATGTCATCCGTGAAATGCCACTCTAAGGGTCTCATGAGCACTTCTACCAGCTGGACTAAAATTGACAAGCTACATTGAGACTGATGCTCGGTGTCAGATTCTCTTCACCCCAAACAGAACCCCCCCCCCCCCCCTGTTTGAATATTACGGAGCCAGGCTGGCAGAGGCTATATCTCTGCAACTCTGCTAATAGAAGAAAAAACCTAGGCAGTCAGAATATGGCACATGAGAATATACTAGAAAATATACTGGTATACTCATTTAAAGTGGAGCTCTACATTAAAACTCGTCTTTTCCTCCCTACAATCCTCTACAAGTTTAACCACTTCAGCCCCGGAAGGTTTTACCCCCTTCCTGACCAGAGCACTTTTTACAATTCGGCACTGCGTCGCTTTAACTGCTAATTGCGCGGTCATGCAATGCTGTACCCAAACGAAATTTGCGTCCTTTTCTTCCCACAAATAGAGCTTTCTTTTGATGGTATTTGATCACCTCTGCCGTTTTTATTTTTTGCGCTATACGCGGAAAAAGACCGAAAATTTTGAAAAAAAATGATATTTTCTACTTTTTGTTCTAAAAAAAATCCAATAAACTCAATTTTAGTCATACATTTAGGCCAAAATGTATTCGGCCACATGTCTTTGGTAAAAAAAATGTCAATAAGTGTATATTTATTGGTTTGCGCAAAAGTTATAGCGTCTACAAACTAGGGTACATTTTCTGGAATTTACACAGCCTTTAATTTATGACTGCCTATGTCGTTTCTTGAGGTGCTAAAATGGCAGGGCAGTACAAAACCCCCACAAATGACCCCATTTTGGAAAGTAGACACCCCAAGGAATTTGCTGAGAGGCATGTTGAGCCCATTGAATATTCATTTTTTTTGTCCCAAGTGATTGAATAATGACAAAAAAAAAAAAAAAATTACAAAAAGTTGTCACTAAATGATATATTGCTCACACAGGCCATGGGCATATGTGGAATTGCACCCCAAAATACATTTAGCTGCTTCTCCTGAGTACGGGGATACCACATGTGTGGGACTTTTTGGGAGCCTAGCCGCGTACGGGGCCCCGAAAACCAAGCACCGCCTTCAGGATTTCTAAGGGCGTACATTTTTGATTTTACTCCTCACTACCTATCACAGTTTTGAAGGCCATAAAATGCCCAGATGACATAAAACCCCCCCAAATGACCCCATTTTGGAAAGTAGACACCCCAAGCTATTTGCTTTGAGGCATGTAGAGTCCATGGAATGTTTTATATTTTGACACAAGTTGCGGGAAAGTGACAAATTTTTTTTTTTTTTTTTTTTTTTTGCACAAAGTTGTCACTAAATGATATATTGCTCACACAGGCCATGGGCATATGTGGAATTGCACCCCAAAATACATTTAGCTGCTTCTCCTGAGTACGGGGATACCACATGTGTGGGACTTTTTAGGAGCCTAGCCGCGTACGGGACCCCGAAAACCAAGCACCGCCTTCAGGATTTCTAAGGGCGTACATTTTTGATTTTACTCCTCACTGCCTATCACAGTTTCGGAGGCCATGGAATGCCCAGGTGGCACAAACCCCCCCCAAATGACCCCATTTTGGAAAGTAGACACCCCAAGCTATTTGCTGAGAGGCATGGTGAGTATTTTGCAGCTCTCATTTGTTTTTGAAAATAAAGAAAGACGAGAAAAAATTTTTTTTTTTTTCTTTTTTCAATTTTCAAAACTTTGTGACAAAAAGTGAGGTCTGCAAAATACTCACTATACCTCTCATCAAATAGCTTGGGGTGTCTACTTTCCAAAATGGGGTCATTTGGGGGGGTTTTGTGCCACCTGGGCATTCCATGGCCTCCGAAACTGTGATAGGCAGTGAAGAGTGAAATCAAAAATTTACGGCCTTAGAAAGCCTGAAGGCGGTGCTTGGTTTTCGGGGTCCCGTACGCGGCTAGGCTCCCAAAAAGTCCCACACATGTGGTATCCCCGTACTCAGGAGAAGCAGCAGAATGTATTTTGGGGTGTAATTTCACATATTCCCATGGCATGTTTGAGCAATATATCATTTAGTGACAACTTTGCGCAAAAAAAAATAAAAAAAATAAAAAATTGTCTCTTTCCCGCAACTTGTGTCGCAATATAAAATATTCCATGGACTCAACATGACTCTCAGCAAATAGCTTGGGGTGTCTACTTTCCAAAATGGGGTCATTTGGGGGGGGTTTGAACTGTCCTGGCATTTTATGCACAACATCTAGAAGCTTATGTCACACATCACCCACTCTTCTAACCACTTGAAGACAAAGCCCTTTCTGACACTTATTGTTTACATAAAAAAATTAATTTTTTTTTGCAAGAAAATTACTTTGAACCCCCAAACATTATATATTTTTTTTAAAGCAAATGCCCTACAGATTAAAATGGTGGGTGTTTCATTTTTTTTTTTCACACAGTATTTGCGCAGCGATTTTTCAAACGCATTTTTTGGGGAAAAAACACACTTTTTTACATTTTAATGCACTAAAACACACTATATTGCCCAAATGTTTGATGAGATAAAAAAGATGATCTTAGGCCGAGTACATGGATACCAAACATGACATGCTTTAAAATTGCGCACAAACGTGCAGTGGCGACAAACTAAATACATTTTTAAAAGCCTTTAAAAGCCTTTACAGGTTACCACTTTAGATTTACAGAGGAGGTCTACTGCTAAACTTACTGCCCTCGATCTGACCTTCGCGGCGATACCTCACATGCATGGTGCAATTGCTGTTTACATTTGACGCCAGACCAACGCTTGCGTTCACCTTAGCGCGAGAGCAGGGGGGACAGGGGTGCTTTTTTTTTTTTTTTTTTTTTTTTTCTTTATTATTATTATTTTTTTATCTTATTTTTAAACTGTTCCTTTCATTTTTTTTTTTTTAAATCATTTTTATTGTTATCTCAGGGAATGTAAATATCCCCTATGATAGCAATAGGTAGTGACAGGTACTCTTTTTTGCAAAAATTGGGGTCTATTAGACCCTAGATTTCTCCTCTGCCCTCAAAGCATCTGATCACACCAAGATCGGTGTGATAAAATGCTTTCCCAATTTCCCAATGGCGCTGTTTACATCCGGCGAAATCTACGTCATAAAATGCTCGTAGCTTCCGGTTTCTTAGGTCATAGAGATGTTTGGAGCCACTCTGGTCTCTGATCAGCTCTATGGTCAGCTGGCTGAATCACCGGCTGCATTTTCAGGTTCCCTGTTGAGACAGGAGAGCCAGAGAAAAACACGGAAGATGTTGGGGGGGGGGGGGGGGCATTCCCTCCCACTGCTTGTAAAAGCAGTCTAGAGGCTAATTAGCCACTAGGATTGCTTTTACATGAAAGCCGACCGCTGGCTGAAAAGAATGATACCAAGATGATACCTAAACCTGCAGGCATCATTCTGGTATAACCACTCAAAGTCGTGAATGGCATACCTGAAGACAAAAAAATGGTTAACAATAAAGCACAGTAAACGGTAAGGTATAAAAAATTGCATACCTGAAAAGCAAACATGATAAAACATAATAACAATAATAACAATAACAATAACAATAAAACATTGCAGAATAGAATACAGTAAAAAAGAGCAGAACAATAGAGAGAGAATAGAGAGAGAGAGAACAATAAAACGACAACTATTTTTATTTTATATTTTTGTTTGTGTTTTTTTTTTTTTTTTTTTTTTTACACTTTTTTTTGTAACTAACTTTTATAACTGTAACCGGTTCCAGGTTCGGGTCTCTCAAAATGCGATGGCATCTTGGGAGACCCTGTGAAAGTGTGCCTAGTCTGTGCAATGCTGTACCCTACGCTAATACTCAACTAGTGAATGGTAGCGTTCAAAACATTCACCAATGCAAAGACCAGGATTGTCAGGACAGGAGGGACAATAATAGCGGGTGTCACGCCTAAATCCGCGCTTGCTGCAGACACAACATCTTTTTTGGGGGGTTCGTTGGGTAGGGGTACTCGGGAGGACATAAAGAAAATGCCTCTCATGCAGCCGACTGCATTTGGTTGGGGATGTGAATGGGGGAAGTACAGGCGCTGCAGAAGTGGTGGGCTCCCAATTAGGATTGGCGAATGCAGCAGGAAGGGCACTATGGGCACGACGGGCCTGTGTTTGTCTTTTTGGTGGCAGCGGGACACTACTTGTGCTTGCCACCTCACCAGCTTGAACTGCACTTATGGGACTCGCCACGTCACCACGTGTTACTGCAGTGCTGGTTTGACTACGACCGGGGTGTACTAGGCCGCTGGCGCTTGCCAGTTCACCAAAACGCTACAAAAAAAACTGTTAGCGATCACAGGGATCCGGCCTGACTCTGCGAACGCTGCAGTTATGCGTTTAGTGTTTTGTAAGTGACAGTGATCGATCGATACTGCACTTGGGTGGGCTGGGCCGGGCCGGGCGGAGGGGCAAAACGCAGGTGCTAGCAGGTATCTGGGCTGATCCCGCTAACACTGCGTTTTTGGGAACCCTAAACTGCTGGGGACACTAGTATAGATCTAATCGGATCAGATATTGATCCGATCAGATACTATACCACTAAGGGAGGCGTATGCTGCGTGCGTGGGTGTTAGCGGTACTGGCGCTAATCTGACGCTGCCTGGGGCTGGTGCTTGCCAGTTCACCAAAACGCTACCAAAAAAACTGTTAGCGATCGCAGGGATCAGGCCTGACTCTGCGAACGCTGCAGTTATGCGTTTAGTGTTTTGTAAGTGACAGTGATCGATCGATACTGCACTTGGGTGGGCTGGGCTGGGCGGAGGGGCAAAACGCAGGTGCTAGCAGGTATCTGGGCTGATCCCGCTAACACTGCGTTTTCGGGAACCCTAAACTGCTGGGGACGCTAGTATAGATTTGATCGGATCAGATATTGATCCGATCAGATACTATACCACTAAGGGAGGCGTATGCTGCGTGCGTGGGTGTTCGCGGTACTGGCGCTAATCTGACGCTGCCTGGGGCGACGCATATCACCGCCGGGCGATCAGGGGGCTAAACCTTTATTCGGTAATAAACGGCGGGTGCCCTGACACTATAAAAAATAAACGAACTAACCAGCGTCACCCGTAACAGTTATACGGTGATCAGTGGTGAAAGGGTTAACTAGGGGGCAATCAAGGGGTTAAAACATTTATTAGATAGTATATGGGGGTCCCTGTCGCTATAAAATGCTGACGGCGAACCTAAATATTTACGTTCCTAACTACCGTCACCAGCGACACTAATACAGCGATCAGAAAAATGATCGCTTAGCGACACTGGTGAGGGGGGGTGATCAAGGGGTTAAAACTTTATTAGGGGGGGTTAGGGGGGTATCCTAGACCTAAAGGGGGGTAATACTCACTGCCCTAACACTAACTGTCACAAACTGACACTATGCAGTAATCAGGAAAAAAAAAAAAAAAAAAAAAAATACTGCTAATGTCAGTTTGTGACAGGGGGGGGGGGTGATTGGGGGGGGATCGGGGGGCGATCGGGGGGGGGATCGGGGTGTAAGGTATGCCTGGCATGTTCTACTGTGTGTGTGTGTGTGTTGTGCACTCACTTGTCATCTCTCCTCGGCGCTGGAACGGAAACTGCCAGACCGAGGAGAGATGACATCACATCCTCTGCCTGTGTGAAACGACACACAGGCAGAGGAGGATTCCCATTGGCTGGGAGCGATCGCGAGGGGGGGGCCACGATCGGATGGTCTCCCCCTCGCCTCCCGACGCTCCCAGTCAAATGCCGACCGCCGATGGCACCGGGGGGGGGTCCGATCGGACCCCCCGCCCGCGGGAGGCAGATCACGTACGGGTACGTGATTTTGCCTGCCCGTGCCATTCTGCCGCAGTATATATGCGGTAGGCGGTCGGCAAGTGGTTAAAGTGTCACTAAACCCACATCATAAAAAAGAAAAAAAACTGTCAGTAAAAGGTGTATTACATGCTGTGCTTACTCAGTCACAATGAGATTTATTTTCTATTAAAAAAAAAAAAAAATTTCGCCCTGCTTTCCACAGGAAAAAAAAAAAGTGAAGTTTTTCTTCAATGATAATAGTCTAGTCATCTAGTCATAGCATTATGGTGGTATTGTGTGGTAGATTTGTGCTTATACACCTATTTAGCTACAGTATTAGTTTAGCAAAAGGCAGTGGGCACTATGCCTAAAGTTTCTCCAATGCCCCGCACACACGAGCGGAATTTCCGTTGGAAAAATCTTGGATGGTTTTTCTGACGGAATTCTGCTCAAGCTTTGCTTGCATACACACGGTCTCTGAACTTTCGACCATCAAGAACGTGGTGACGTACACTACTACGATGAACTGAGAAAATGAAGTTCAATGCTTCCGAGCATGCTTTAAATTGTTTCCGAGCATGCGTAGGAATTTTGTGCGTCGGATTTGGTACAGACGATCAGAATTTTCAATCTGAACTTTTTCCGACCGAAAAAGAGAACCTGCTCTCAATCTTTTGATGGCGGGAATTCCAATGGAGCATACACACGGTCAGAATTACCGACCAAAAGCTCACATCGGACTTTTTCTGGCGGAATTTCCAATCATGTGTATGGGGCATAATGCACATTTCCCTTTATTGCAGGAAAAAAAAGATCTTTCAAATTTTAAAGGCACAGAACTGATGCATAAAACTGAAGGACTGATGGAAGTGGAACAACAAATTCAAATTCTGGTGCTGCCTAGAAAAAGAACGTAGGAAACTGCAAAAACACATAGTACCACAATTGAAAGTGTTACTAAACCCAGTAATATGAAAATAGTTCATCTGCCAAACCCCACAGCTTATAAATCTTCTTTTAGAGCCCCTTCACTCTGGGGCGGTTTGCAGGCGTTATTGCGCTAAAAATAGCGCCTGCAAACCAAACTGAAACTGCCTCCATTGTTTCTTCAGTGTGAAAGCCTGAGGGCTTTCACACTGAATCGTTGAAGCGGTGCGCTGGCAAAAAAACTCCTGCAAACCGCATCTTTGGAGCGGTGAAGCAGCGGTGTATTCACCGCTCCTAAACCGCTCCTGCCCATTGAAATCAATGGGGCTGCGCGGCTATAGAGCGGCAATACCGCGGCTATAGCCGCGCTATGCACCCTTTTTCGGCCGCCAGCGGGGGTTAAAATCGCGCCGCTAGCGGCCGAATACCGCCGCAGAAACGACGGTAAAGCAGCGCTAAAAATAGCGATGTTTTAGCGCTGACGCCCCCACCGCTCCAGTGTGAAAGCAGCCTTAGTTTAAAATAATTGCCACTACATACCTTTTTGGTTGATCTGTATTAGAGGTCGACCGATATGTCATTTTTTAATTAATCGGCATTGGTAAAAAAGGCTTTACAAAAGATTTAAAACTTCAGCGCGACTTGCAAAGGACTTCTGTAATAGAAGTCAATGCAAGTTGCCTATAGTCTTCCCATGGAGCCTTGTCTCTCCTATCTGGGCAGCCAGCCAAGTCTCAGAAAAGAAGCAAAGAGATACAGTGTTTATACTTCTCAATGGACTGAACTCCATGTGTAGGAGTTCTCAGTTTAACCATTTAAAGACTAAATCTTTTCTGACACTTATTGCTTACAAGTAAAAATCCTGTATTTTCTGCTAGAAAATCACTTAGAACCCCCAAACATACACACCACATTATAATATATATATATATATATATATATATATATATATATATATATATATATATATATATATATATATATATATATACATATATACACACTTATATTTTATGTCACACAGCATTTGCGCAGCGGTCTTTCAAACGCAATTTTTTTGGAAAAAATACACTAATGAATTTAAAAAAAAAAAAAACGAAACCAGTAAAGATAGCCCAATTTTTTTTTTTTAGTCCAAATGTTCTGATTACCTGTTTTTGTGTATTATTTAAGATATATATATATTTTTAATCTAAATTATACATACAATTGAACTGATTGGAGGTTTGTTTTGTTTAATACATGTTTAAATGTAAGAAATTTTTCACTTAAGGCTGCTTGCACACTGGAGCGGGCAGGCGTTGACAGTAAAACAGCTGCTAGCTTTAGCGGCGCTATTCGGCTGCTAGCGGGCCGCTTATAAGGGTTAAATGTGCCCATGTAGCGCCGCTGCCAGAGCGCTTTACAGGCGCTTCGGCAGCAGTGCCCATTCATTTCAATGGGCAGGAGTGGTGGAGGAGCGGTATACACCGCTCCAAAGATGTTGCTTGCAGGACTTTTTTTTTTTTTTTTAACATCCTGCCAGCGCATCGCCTCAGTGTGAAAGCACTCGGGCTTTCACACTGAGATTGCAGGGGAACTGTTTTGCAGGCACTTTACAGGAGCTATTTTTAGCCCAAAAGCGCCTGAAAAACGCCTCAGTGTGAAAGGGGTCTAACTATTAGATTTTATGAAACGAAGGGAAGAAAAAAAATAAAAGAAAAAAAAAAGAAAAACCGGCCCAACATATCGGCCCAAAAAAAATCGGCATCATATATTGGCCATCGGCTGCTGCGATTTCTAAATATCGGCATCGGCCAGAGAAAAACCCATACCTCAAATCTGTATACCACGGTCAGTGATAAAATACAGTTTCTCCAGTGCTGAGAGTTCAGGTAGGAGGAGATTTCCACTTCAGCCTGACTAGCTCTGAGAACACATAAATATTCTCTCCAGCATAAAAGACACAACTGAGCATGTGCGGGTTGGCTACCCTGTCTGTGTTAGTTGGCTTTCCCCAGATAGACAATGCAGGAGGGGAAGGATCTGTGCATATAGGATAAAACAGCCTTTTTACACAACGCAGAGGATTACCCCTTAAGTTCCACAGGGAGTATAACAAGCATGCTATGCTGCATATACAGACAGATTTTACTGTTGTGGGTTTAGTAACACTTTAAGGATTTGCAAAGCCATACCATAATGTATACATAATTTAAAAATGTATACATTTACTAAAAATGACCCCAGATGACATCATTTCTGATGAGGGCATTGGGCGGAGCATAGCAAGCAAGCAGACATAACTAAGTGCTGCCAGAAATGGAGCAATGATGAGAAGCTGTTTTTTTTATGCTTGCACTTGGTACACTTACCATTGTCAGTCTTATAAATAAATGTGGAATTCAACTGCACTTGCGGACTACGTTTCTCTTTTGCATGGCAGGAAACGATACAATGATGGTGGATCTTTATTAGATGGATGGTCAGCTGATACCTCAATTTGTCCTCTATGTGAGAGGACCTCTATAAGCACGGTTTGATCTCATAATCTGGAGGTCTAAACTGGTAAGAATCCAGCGTTTATGGTGATGGCAAGTAATATCACAGTGGGGTTTTATTTTACTTTTGGAGTTGGACTGTTCCAGTTTACATGTCACATTTTGGTTTATGAAGATTTTTTTTCATTGGGACTTTTGCACTGCACTATAATTTTAATCACTGTTTAAATTTAATTGAATTTAAATGTATTTCCCATTTTGTTCTGCACAATATTAGATGGTTGAATTATGAGTTAATTATGAGCTTATTTTTTTTTTAAGCGGTAGCTCTGTATATTATGGAAGTCACATTTACTAAATATGACTTATAGCTAAAAAGCAATAATGAGCACTGCACATTCACCTCCTCTCCCCACTAGATTATGGGGTGGGTGTGAAGACTTGAAATGATGCTCCCAGCATCCAGTCAAGAGCCAGTACCACTCAAGCTGTAAAGGGCAGAAAGGCTATGTGCCAGCAGCAATTGGTCAGTGTTCCTTACTAGTTGTTGCAGCCGTTCCATGTATCCCTTATTATATTATTAATTGAAATCTGATATAAAATTCCTCTGGTTTCCAGTTCCCTATCTCAGTTTGAAAAAGTAACCAAGGGAACAGGATAGCCAGGTATTTAGCAGCTATGTACCAAAATAAAAGAACGGCTATGTTTAGTAAAAATATGTAAATTAAACAAGTCTGAATTTTTTTGGGCAACAAATACTTTAACCACTTCAGCTCCTGAAGCATTATCCCTCTTCATGACTAGGCCATTTTTTGCGATAAGGTACTGCATTATTTTAACTGACAATTGCGCGGTCATGCAACGCTATACTCCAATAAAAATTTCCTTTTTTCCCCCCGTAAATACAGCTTTCTTTTGGTGGTATTTGATCACCTCTGCGGATCGATATAGATAGAGATAGAGATATATAGAGATATATCTCTATATATCTCTCTGTGCCCATCAGTTCCCCTTAACATAAAATGTGCCCATCAGAGTGAACCTTAACATAAAATAAGGGGCATGCTGATGGGCACATTTTACGTTAAGGGGCACAACAAAATGTGCCCAGAGTACCCCTTACGGTAAAATTTACCCATCAGCGTGCCCCTTGACATAATATAGGGGCATGCTGATGGGTACATTTTATGTTAAGGGGGGCGCTGATGGGCACATTTTCTTGTGCCCATCATAGTGAACCTTAACATGTACCCATCAGTGTGCCCCTTAAGAGAAAATGTGCCCATCAGAGTGCCCCTGTAAATATGACACCCCACATACCTTGAGGGCAGGCCAGGAGGAGAAGCCAGCAGAGGTAGCAAGTAAAAGTATGTGGAGCGGTTGGCATCTGGTTAAACCAGCCTTTTTCTATCAGGGTGCCCTCAGATGTCTTCAGAAGTGTCTTGACAAAATGCCAAAAAAAAATCCCCAAAAATGTATACAAGCTAGTGGGTAGATGAAGCCTTTTAGTAACACAACGCTAAGAGTTTTCATTGTGCACCATTACAATATTCTAGCCACCAGGGTCCTAACAATCACACCTTAATGCACACCTTATTTACCCCTTCCCCTGCCACTCTTCATCAGCACTGGGGGTCACATTAGATGAATGAGGGAGAGAAACTGAGGAAAAAGAACACTGGAATACTAGTCATTACCAGCTTGCAAAGGTGCGCTTGCATCAACTCTAATGTTGGGTGTCCTAAGCCTGTGGATTTTGCTGCATTATGTAAAACTATTTGTTCTTACATTTTAGGATTGTGCAGAATTTTAAAGGGTGCCTTGACTGAAAAAAAGGTTGAGAAACACTGGTTTAAACTAAAAATTAGGGTTGTCCCGATACCAATACTAGTATCGGTATCGGCACCGATACCGAGCATTTGCCCAAGTACTTGTACTCGGGCAAATGCTCCCGATGCTTCCACCGATACCTAGAAGTCAGCTGTGATCGGTGCGTGGGGGAGTTACAAGATTCTCCCCCAGCGGCTTTCAGCGGCTTTAGTGACATACAGCGGTGATCGGTCACCGCTGACTGTCACTGCATCCTCCTCCATGCCCCCTCCGTTCCTCTGTCACCCTCCGTTCCGCCATTCCCCTCTCCTTCTCTGTCCCCCTCCGCTGTCCCCTCAGTTCTGCTGTGCCTCTCCGCTGTCCCCCTCCGTTCTGCTACAGAGATTGAACTGTTTACCCCATCCTCCAGGTAATTTATGAACAAATTAAATAGGATTGGTCCCAGCACAGAACCCTGGGGGACCCAACTACCCAACCCCTGACCATTCTGAGTACTTTCCATTTTTCACCACCCTCGGAACTCGCCCTTGTAGCCAGTTTTCCATCCATGTACTCACCCTATGGTCCATGCCAACAGACCTTATTTTGTACAATTAACGTTTATAAGGAACTGTGTCAAATGCTTTTGCAAAATCCAGACACCACGTCATAGTTACACAGTTAGTCAGGTTGAAAAAGTCCATCCAGTTAAACCTTAAAAACAATAAATAAATAAATAAAATAAAAAAATATCGTACAATCCAATATACCCAATTTTATAACCTCAGTTGATCCAGAGGAAGGCAAAAAACCCCAGCAGAGCATGCTCCAATTTGCTACAGCAGGGGGAAAAATTCCTTCCTGATCCCCCAAGAGGCAATCGGATTTTCCCTGGATCAACTTTACCTATAAATGTTAGTACCCAGTTATAATATGTACATTTAGGAAAGTATCCAGGCCTTTCTTAAAGGAATCTACTGAGCTGGCCAGAACCACCTCTGCAGGGAGTCTATTCTACATTTTCACAGCTCTTACTGTGAAGAAACCTTTGCGTATTTGGAAATGAAATCTTTTTTTCTCTAGACTTAAAGAGTGCCCCCTTGTCCTCTGTGATGACCTTAAAGTGAATAACTCAACACCAAGTTCACTAGATGAACCCCTTATATATTTGAACATGTTGATCATATCCCCCTTAATCTCCTCTACTCAAGAGGGAATAGATTCAGTTCCTCTAATCTTGCCTCATAGCTGAGATCCTCCATGCCTCTTATCAGTTTGGTTGCCCTTATCTGCACTTTCTCCAGTTCCCCCGATATCCTTTTTGAGAACTGGTGCCCAAAACTGAACTGCATATTCCAGATGAGGTCTTACTAATGATTTGAACAGGGGCAAAATTATATCTCTCTCTCTGGAGTCCATACCTCTCTTAATACAAGAAAGGACTTTGCTCGCTTTGGAAACAGCAGCTTGGCATTGCATGTTATTATTGAGCTTATGATCTACCAAAACCCCCAAATCCTTCTCCACCACAGATTCCCCCAGTTGTACTCCCCCTAGCATGTATGATGCATGCATATTCTTAGCCCCCATCTACAGGCCTTCCTAGATGGCAACTCACTCACAAGGTTAATAGATTGGTTTTGCAAGAACGATTCTTCATGAATCCATGCTAATTACTGCTAACGATACCATTCTCATTACTAAAATCATGTATATAGTCCCTTATCCCCTCCAAGAGCTTGCATACTATTTACGTTAGGATAACTGGTCTGTAATTACCAGATATATAAGTTGGGCCCTTTTTAAATATTGGTGCTACATTGTCTTTTCTCCAATCAGCTGGTACCATTCCAGTCAGTAAAAATTAGGAACAATGGTATGGCAATTACTTGACCGAGTTCCCCAAGTACCCTCGGGTGCAAGGCATCTGGTCCCAGCGATTTATTCATGTTAAGTTTCCCAAGTCTAATTTTAATTCAGTCTTCTGTTAACCATGGAGGTGCTTCCTGTAATGTGTCTTGAGGATAAACACTACAGTTTTGGTTACTGAAGACCCCCCCCCCCCCCAAGATTCCCTCGTGAAGACTGAGGAAAAAAAATAAAACTCAATACCTTCGCCATCTCCCCATCCTTTGAAAACAGATGTCCTTCCTCATTCTTTATAGGACCAATATGATCTGACCTCCCTTTCTTACTATTTTTGTACTTAAAGAATTTCTTGGGATTTTTTTTCCTCTCCTCCGATATGTGCCTTTTGTGTTCTATCTTAGCTGCCCTAATTGCACCCTTACATTTCTAGTTCTAGCATTCTTTATAAAAGTCTGAATGCTGATGATGATCCCTCAACCTTGTATTTTTTGAAGGCCTTCTCCTTTGTTTTATATGCATTTTTACACTGGAGTTAAGCAGGACTTTTGTTCGCACTTTTAAAATGCATTACCCAATGGGATGCATTGGCTAATGCCCTTATTTAATCTGCTCTTAAAGCAAACCCATCTCTCCTCTGTGTTCTTTGTTCCCAAGATTTTATCCAAATTTATGCCTTCTAGCAAGGTTCATAGTTTAGGTAAGTTGGCGCTTTTGAAATTCAGAGTCTTTGTATTCCCCTTATGTTTCCTATTTGTGTGATTTATACTGAATCCAATTGACCTGTGATTGCGGTTTCCTAAATTGCCCCATATTTCCACATATGTGATCAGGTCTGTATTGTTGGTAATCCGTAGATCCAGTAACGCTTTATTTCTAGTTAGTGTGTCTACCATCTTACCAAGAAATTGTCCTGCAAGACATTAAGGAACTGGCGAGCCTAATGCCGTGTACACACGAGCGGAATGTCTGACAGAAAAAGTCAGACGGGAGCTTTTCATCGTATATTCTGATCGTGTGTATGCCCCATTGGACTTTTTACGTAGAAAATTCTGACGGACCTAGAAAGAGAACATGTTCTAAATTTTTCTGACGGAACCAATTCCTATCGGGGAAAAACGCTTGTCTGTATGCTGTCCCGACGTACCAAAAACGACACATGCTCTGAAGCAAGTACGAGACGGAAGCTATTGGCTACTGAACTTCCGTTTTCTAGTCCCGTCGTACATGTTGTACGTCACCTCGTTTTGGACGGTCGGAATTTGGTGTGACCATGTGTATGCAAGACAGCTTGAGCGGAATTCCGTCGAAACTCCGTCGGAAAAACCTTCAGCGTTTATTCCAACGGGAAAACCGGTCATTTGTACAGGACATTAGACAAATGCTTGGTTTCCTCCGCCAGTCTGTCTGGATAATTAAAATCCCTCATTATGATAACACTTTCTATCCTTGCTGCTAATCCAAATTGTGATAGGAGATCCATCCAATATAGTTCTTGATTGTTAAAAGCATTCCTTTGTTCACATCCCATGTTCCAAATGTAAGTAAAGTACTGTACTCAGATGAGAAAAACTACAGTATATACATTCAGATAAACATTTTTGCAAATATGCTGTAAAACCACTGGTGTCCACATAAGCTCTACAAGCCAGTTCTGTCCTTATCTGCACAGCTGGCTATCAGATCATTGCTCTACCAGTCTTGCTCTACTTTCCACTTGACTAAAGACTTCATTGTTGAACAGACTTGCTGCCTAGAGCACACAGACACTGCTAACATGCAGAACCGTATTTAACGCATTTGCGTCAGCTAAAAACAAACAGGGCCACAATTAAAAAGGCAAAAAAAATAAAATGCCTGCAGTATAAAAACAAAATTCTGAGTAAACAAAGTACCAAAGGAATGCAATGCCCCATGTCTTTAACAACAATATAACAAGACTATCTTTTATTCTCAATTTATTCTTCCTCTAAAGATTTTTCTTTAACTGGAGTGACTTGGGACATGCTTCCTATTTGTACCACATACAGATACGCAATTTAGCAAACAATTTCATTAACAGCAGCTTTTTGTCTTTCCAAATACAGTCCAAAATACAATGCATACATGCGAGCAGAACACCTAATCATGAGGAGGTTACAAGGAAATGCCAATCAATGAAATGCCTATATATTCAAGAGACATTACTGCAGTGTTAATTTCTATTTATCTGAGCTCTACATAAATTTCCATGTCAGCCATACTGAGCAGTATTTTCACAGTGCCTCTTTGGCTAAATTCTTGCCAGCCCTTTTCTCTTTCTTTATATTACATGGGCTGGAGGAGGCACCTGAATAGATAAATGCAGTAGCACTATGAGAAAGTATAATTAGTTGTCTGTGCTGTTTACTCTACAGGAGATCTAGGCCTATTACTGTGTCCACAAGCAGGATTTAGGTGCAAGAGCAGATAAAAATACTCTGTCACTTGCC
Organism: Lithobates clamitans; assembly: GCA_037952925.1. Classification (NCBI taxonomy): domain Eukaryota; kingdom Metazoa; phylum Chordata; class Amphibia; order Anura; family Ranidae; genus Lithobates; species Lithobates clamitans. Next base: position 15,803,951 of record JBBGZY010000100.1, read on the forward strand.
CTTAAGTGTACATTGAGAGGCCACTTTATTAGATTTATATTAAGGTGCCAAATGTGGGCCAAAAATGAAATCACATTATACTACTGCTACCACCCTGAAAAACTGACAAAAGACAGGCTGGATCTATCGATTCATCAAGATTCGGCACACCAGATATTTTTCAAGTTTTGGATTATCCGGTTGGCGATCCCATTATGACTGTAGCCTCATTTTCCTTTTCTTAGTTGATCTTCTGAGGCTTTAGTTCATGCTCTGGTTCCAAGTGTTGTGAGTTTACAGATGTTCCTATGCACACCAGTGCAATGGTTGTATCAACCATTGGGCTTCCTGCCAGATTAAACACATCTGGTTATTTCCCTATCACTAACAAAGTGATTTCACCCATAACTACCACATACTGGCTATTTTTTGCTTTAAACAATATTTTGTGTCAACACTATAAACCAGCCTTTCTCAATATTTTTAATACAGAGGAACCCTTCAAATAATTTTCCGGTGTCAGGGGACTCCTGCTAAAAAGGGCTATATCTACAACTCATGATACATTCCCGTGATGGTCAGTGGGAAGAATTGACCCATTACAGCTAGCTAAAAGGATCAATGGTGTCTATAGGAATTTATCTGAGAGGCAAAAATCCCTCATTGCTCAAGAAACCCCTAGAAACCGTCAGTGAGAAACCCTGCTACATAGTTGCCAACAGTCCCGATTTTCCCGGGACAATCCCGATTTTGGGACCCTCGTCCCGATTGGAGGCTGTCCCGAATCGGGATTTTCCATAAGGAAAATCAGGAATGTTGTTTTTTTTTTATTTTTGGAGCAGCTGGCTCCAGCAAAATGGCGCCGGCGCCGCTGCTAGATCTTCCCCCTAGTGTTCAGTCAGTGGAGAGAGGAAGGGGGCTCGATCCGTGCAGCCAATGAATCGGCTTCTTTAGCTGCACGGCCCCTCCCCTCTCCACTTAAGACACGGCGCCGCCGTGTCTTGCCGAAAAGTTCCCCAGCTCGGCTATTTCCGCCGGCTCGTACTGCGCAAGCGCTTCGCCTGCGCAGTACAGGGGGTCCTTACTTGCTATGGGGAACTTTCTCGGCAGAACACCGGCCACTCCTGGATGAGGGGAGGGTCTGCACTAATAGAGGGAGGGTCTGCACTGAGGGCGGGTCTGCACTAATAGAGGGGGGGCTGCACTGAGGGCGGGTCTGCACTAATAGGAGGGGGCTGCACTGAGGACAGGTCTGCACTAATAGAGAGGGGGCTGCACTGAGGGGGGCTGCACTAATAGAGGGGGTCTATACTGACTCTGCCTGGGGCACCTGATGCGAAGACAGACTGCACTAATAGAGGGGGGGCTGCACTGAGCTGGGGCTGCACTAATAGAGGGGGGGGGGTCTGCACTGAGGTTTATATTGACTCTGCCGGGGGCACCTGATGCAAGGACAGACTCTGCCGGGGGCACCTGATGCAAGGACAGACTCTGCCGGGGGGCACTTGATGCAAGGACAGACTCTGCCGGGGGGCACTTGATGCAAGGACAGACTCTGCCGGGGGGCACTTGATGCAAGGACAGACTCTGCCGGGGGGCACTTGATGCAAGGACAGACTCTGCCGGGGGGCACCTGATGCAAGGACAGACTCTGCCGGGGGGCACCTGATGCAAGGACAGACTCTGCCGGGGGGCACCTGATGCAAGGACAGACTCTGCCGGGGGCACCTGATGCAAGGACAGACTCTGCCGGGGGCACCTGATGCAAGGACAGACTCTGCCGGGGGCACCTGATGCAAGGACAGACTCTGCCGGGGGGCACCTGATGCAAGGACAGACTCTGCCGGGGGCACCTGATGCAAGGACAGACTCTGCCGGGGGCACCTGATGCAAGGACAGACTCTGCCGGGGGCACCTGATGCAAGGACAGACTCTGCCGGGGGCACCTGATGCAAGGACAGACTCTGCCGGGGGCACCTGATGCAAGGACAGACTCTGCCGGGGGCACCTGATGCAAGGACAGACTCTGCCGGGGGCACCAGATGCAAGGACAGACTCTGCCGGGGGCACCAGATGCAAGGACAGACTCTGCCGGGGGCACCAGATGCAAGGACAGACTCTGCTGGCGGCAGGCGACATGGCTAGTGACACGCTCAGGGATCCCACTGATTTGGCATTATGGTGAGTTGAATGATTAAATTTTATATAACAATGTAATAGAAATAATGCGCTTCAATCATCCTGACACCATAACAACCATGGTGCCGGGATGATTGAAGCGTTAACACCAGGTGGAGTATCTTTATCTGCTGATTGTTAAACTTTGTAGAATACACATTTTTATTGTGTAGGATCTGGGGCTGCTGTCCCGTCATTCCCCTCTCCATCCCTCATTCATCTGAGACTCTAACCACACCCTCTTTGGCCACGCCCATTTAAGTCACGCCCACTATTTCACTTAAGCCCCTTTTTTTTCAATGTTGGCAACTATGCTGCTATAGACTGTAGTGTGTGGAAATCCCAGGAAGTCAGCAGCTTCTGAAGTGTTGCAACCATAACACATTACACCATCACAGCTTGAGCACTCATCTTGCACAACACTCTTTTCATGGTCAAAGTTACTTAAATGTGTTTTTATCCTGCCCATTCTAATGCCTGGCTGGTCTTCTAAACCATCTATGCATGCTTTGTATACGTTTGGTTGCAGCTACTGTACATGTTACGTGGTCACCAAGTACATGTTCAATTTACTGACCTTGGAGCTCCCACCATGCCTATAAAATAAGACTACAATCGATCACACCTACTAAAACACAGAACTCAAACAGGAAAGTAATACCTTCAGACCCCATGCACAATGGGCTTAAAAAAAACACTACTTCTAGAGTTTAGGGTTTTGCCTGTAGAAGCAGAGCAATGTTATCCTACGTGTCCATGCACAAAAAACAAAACAAACACTAAACACCTGTACAGAAATGCTCTATATGAGCATTTTTTCTGCTAATAGAACTGGCTTTCTTTAAATTAAGCCCAGTGTGCATGGACCCTCAAGCAGAAAATATTTCACAAAATCTTCAAAACATCTGACAGTAAAACAATCTCAAAATTTTCCATTTATACATGTCCTGAATAAAAAGTCAACTTGGAAAAAATAGCTTTGCAGTGGGGCTTCCCCCAAGGGTTAAATGTTCATTATTGACTAGGGTACCTAAAAGGAAGTAGTTTTCACTTGCCCACCCACGACTAACAGCATTGGATGGAAAGCACTGGCTGCAAGGAGAGCAAGGGATATAGAAAGTAAAAGAGCTTTATTTTTAAAAAGGTACCCTAGCAGGAGACAAGCCATGAAGCCTTTGGGGGAATTGGGGGGGGGTGGGTCTGGCAACTGCAGAAGTAGCTTTGCAATTTCCCTGGAGTTCAGCTCTAAAGATATAATTGAGTCCAACAAAAGGTCAATTCCATCCAAAAAGAGGGAAAGAACCAGGTAGCTTGCTTTTTGTCGGTCCAATTTACATAGTAACATAGTCTGGTAGGAAAAAAGACAAGTGCATCTTTAACCAATAAAAGGGGGAAAAAAATTCAATCCATGTATGGCAGGCTGGTTGTACACAAGTCAAGTGATCGACTTGTGTACAACCAAACTGTCAGGTTTTTCTTGAACGATCAATGCAACACTGATTGTATTCTTACGACAAGGAATGCTCCCCGCTGTTAGAATACAATACCACAGCCAGAGTGCTTCTCCCAACCACATGTGGATGTGTGTGGATGGTGAAAATCGGATACATTTCTTTTTTTTTCATTGAACCCGCTGGTTGAACAAAAAATTAAATAAAAATAAGGCCATGTTCAGTGGTCATGAAGGGGTTAAAAAAGATTTTGGATTTAAACATGGTGATTGATAACTTTACATACTTTGTTGTAGCTTTAGTCCTCTACAGCAGTATACACTGATCAGCTATAAGGTGCCTTTCACACGGACGGCTATTCTGCCGCAGTTAAAAGCATGTTTTATTTTCTGTGAAATTCAAGACACCAGGCATTGCGATCATCTGCATTTGTACAGTGCGATTAGCTGCAGTTGCGTTTAGCTGCGGTTTGCCATTTCCGTAGCAACCCGACAGGGTACCGACTCGTATTGAACGGGGATCCGACTTGGATCCCCGCCAATACCAGGCACTATGTTTGGTATGAATCTTGAGGGGGACCTCCACGCCAAATGTTAAATAAAAAACCCCTTCAAGAGCAAACCAGGCCCTTCGGTCTGGTATGGATTCCAAGGGGCACCCCCTATGCCGAAAAAACTGTGTGGGGGTCCCCCCAAAATCCTTACCAGACCCTTACCTGAGCACGAAGCCCAGACGGTCATGAAAGGGGGTGGGGACGAGCGAGCGCGCCCCCACCCTGAACCATACCAGGCCGCATGCCCTCAACATGGGGGGTTTGGTGCTTTGGGGCAAGGGGGGCGCCCACCCCAAAGCACCTTGTCCCCATGTTGATGAGGACAAGGGCCTCTTCCCGACAACCCTAGCCGTTGGTTGTTGGGGTCTGCGGGCTTATCGGAATCCGGGAGCCCCCTTTAATAAGGAGGCCCCAAGATTCTGGCCCCCCCCACCCTATGTGAATGAGTATGGGGTACATCGTACCCCTACCCATTCACCTGGAGAAAAAAAGTGTCAACAAAAAAAACACACTACACAGGTTTTTAAAGTAATTTATTAGGCAGCTCCGGGGGTCTTCTTCTGACTTCGGTGGTCTTTCAGGCCTCATCTCCCTCTCTCCGGTGTCGTCTCCACGCTCTCTGGTTCTTCTCCGGTGCCCTCTTCCTTCTGCCGTGCTCCTCCGCTATCTTCTACTCTTTTGCCGCTCTTTTGCTAGCAGAGGAGCCCGGTCTTTTGAGACTTCTTCTTCCCTCTTCTCTTCTCTTTCAGAGATGTTGACACGACGCTCCTTCTCGCTGTAATGCCGTGAGCGAGGTCCGCAACCAATTATATAGGCATGGGGCGTGGCCACCGGGTGATGTCACCCGGTGACCCCACCCCTTATGTCGTCACAGTCCCATCATGCCCTGGGACTGTGATGTCATAAGGAGGTGGGGTCACCGGGTGACATCACCCGGTGGCCACGCCCCATGCCTATATAATTGGTTGCGGACCTCGCTCGCGGCATTACAGCGAGAGGGAGCGTTGTGTCAAAATCTCTGGAAAAGAACAGAAGAGGGAAGACCGGGCTCCTCCGCTAGCAAAAGAGCAGAAGATAGCGGAGGAGCCCGGCAGAAGGAAGAAGGCACTGGAGAAGAACCAGAGAGCGCGGAGATGACACCGGAGAGAGGGAGAAGAGGCCTGAGAGACCCCCGAAGTCGGAAGAAGACCATCAAAGTCGGAAGAAGACCACCAAAGTCGGAAGAAGACCCCCGGAACTGCCTAATAAATTACTTTTAAAACCTGTGTTTTTTTTATTGACCACTTTTTTCCCCAGGTGAATGGGTAGGGGTACGATGTACCCCATACTCATTCACATAGGGTGGGGGGCTGGGATCTGGGATTCCGATAAGCCCCCCGCCCGCAGACCCCGAAACCAACGGTTGTCGGGAAGAGGCCCTTGTCCTCATCAACATGGGGACGAGGTGCTTTGGGGTGGGGGGGCCCACATGGCGCCCCCCCTTGCCCCAAAGCACCAACCCCCCATGTTGAGGGCATGCGGCCTGGTACGGTTCAGGGGGGGGGGGGGGGCGCTCGCTCGTCCCCACCCCCTTTCCTGACCAACCAGGCTGCGTGCTCGGAAAAGTGTCTAGTATGGATTTTGGGGGGACCCCCATGCCGTTTTTTCGGCGTAGGGTGTGCCCCTTGGAATGCATACCAGATCGAAGGGCCTGGTATGCTCTTGGAGGGGAACCCATGCCGGTTTTTTATTTAAAATTTGGCGTGGAGTTCCCCCTCAAGATTCATACTAAGCAGTGCCTGGCATTGTCGGGGATCCAAATCGGATCCCCGTGCTTGTCATTGGGAAAGGAAAAAACATTTTTCCTTTCCCGATGAGCGAGCCAGCTCGGCGCTGCTATTCGTAGCTGACAGAGTGCACTGCGATTACCTGCGGTTATGTGCGGATAGCTGCGCTAAATCGCTCCTGGACGCAGTCAATTATATTTTTTCTATCCGCACAAAACCGCAGGTAATCAAAACACAGCTAAACGCAGTGTGTGAATGGGGCCATAGGAAAGCATTGTGTGCTTTTAGCTGTGGTAAAAAACTAGAAAATTTGCAGCTAAAAGCACCATTCTATCCGTCCTTGTGAAAGGGGCCTAACTGATCAATGTATGGACTGCCTTACACATCCAAGCACCGATATACACACACATTAAAAGTTAATACAGCAAGCAATTAACTGCACACAGATCAGTTCTAAGAACAACTATATGTATTGTTCATAGGAGGTGCATAAATATCGAATGTGCTTTAGGGCAATTACAGCATCCCCTTCATCAGGGCTATTTGATATCATCCACCTTTAAAAAACATAATTATCTAATAACTATATATTCCTGCATAGCAACTTTTATCAAGAACCTGTAAATATGTATTTTCACAATACATGGACAGGAGATAATCTATGAATCTTATTCATGAAAATGTTAACTATACAAATTAATAAATACTGCAAGAAAAACAAGAACGAACTTCTGCTCTATACGGTAGCCCCAGCTTTGGTTTCTAACAAGAAATGGTTGGTACACTTTTGAGCTTTATGTTTGTTTTGTTTTAAGTGAACTTTGTTACTAGACTTTCCATGTTGTAACTGAAGCACAGATTCCACTTTAAGAGCCGGTTCACACAGGGGCAGCATGACTTGCGGCACAACTCACAGAGGCGACATGCACACGAGTGCAGCGGTGACTTGCAAAATGACTTCTGTATAGAAGTCAATGCAAGTCACCTGAAGTCACCCCAAATGTAGTACAGGAGCCTTTTTTCTAAGTCGGAGCGACTTGAGTCGTTCCTATTAGAACGGTTCCATAGTACAGAACGGAACGTGACTTGTCAGGCGGCTAAGTCGCCTGACAAGTTGCCCCTGTGTACACTGGGTCTTAGTGAATATTCCACAGATCAAACTATTAAAACTATAAAAGTCCAAAAAAGTGAGCAACTTTAATATGCTGTGCCTAGAATACACCAACAATTGAATATTACAAAAATGGTAGGTATAAATTAAATACGAGTTTGCCCACCCACCAATACCGGTGGTGTCCTGTAACCTATAACTAAACTATACATACGATTCATGTTATCATTGTCCTATGGTAGTAACCTTCTTGTTGGCATGATTTTTATTATGAATAATTGTATGTACAACAATTAACCTGGTTTGTGTTCCTAATATTAAATATACTGCCGATTAGCCGTATATTTATGACCACTGACAGGCTAGGTGAATAAACATTGATTATCTTCTTACAATGGAATCTGATAGTGGGTGGAATATATTAGGCAGTAAATAAAAACTCTGTCCCTAATGTTAATGTGTTGAAAGCAGAAAGAAAAATGGGCATCACAGTTTGTTGTGCATGGGGCTGTACAGCCGCAGAGCGGTCAGGATGCCCGTGCTGACCCATGTCCACAGCCAAAAGTGCCGACAATGGGTAAATCAGAAATGTACCACAAAGCAAAAGGAAGAAGGTGGCCTGGTCTGATCATGTGGATGGCCAGGTGTGTGTACACATCTCTTACCTGGGTAAGAGGGCACCAGAATGCAGTATGGGCAAAAAGCAAGCTGGCGGAGGCAGTGTGATGATTTGGGCACTATTCTGCTGGGAAACCTTGGGTCCTGCCATTCATGTGAATGTTACTTGACATATGGCACCTACCTGAACACTGTTGGTGATTAAGTACAAACCTTCATGAAAACTGTAATCCCTGATGGCAGTGGCCTCCTTCAACAGGATAATGCACTCTGACACTGCAAAAATGGTTCAAGAACGGTTTGAGGAATACAAACGAGTTTGAGGTGTTGACTTGGCCTCCAAATTCTACAGATCTCGATCCAATCAAGCATCTGTGGAATGTGCTGCAAAAACAAGTCCGATCCATGGAGGCCCCACCTCGCGTGTTACAGTACATAAAAGATCCATAAAGCTCAAGTTCACACCTATGCGTGTGTGCAGGCTGCATTAACTCAGTACAGTAGACCATTTATTTGAATGGACTGTCGTGCCAGCCTTACCTGCAGAAAAGGGTGCATGCAACTTTTTCAAAAGGTCTGCCTGCAGGGAAATCGCATGGTCATTCTAACCATGCAATTTCCTTGTGGTTGCTGCACCCGCAAGCGCACTGCATTTTTTCATGTGTGGGGGTGCCATTCCCTGCGGATGGTTGCATGTGCAGGATTTGCTGCGATTCCCACACCCGCAGCCAACCGCAACGATGTGATGTGAACCGTGCCTTAATGACAGCTTGGTGCCAAATTCCACAACATACTTTCAGGTCCAGTGACATGCAAGCCTCAAAGGGTCAGGGCTGTTTTGGTGGCAAAAAAAGGGAAAACTCAATACTTAGGTGGATGGTCATAAGGTTATGCTGATGGGTGCAACAAAGTGAGTGAAGTCATCAACCACCATGTCTGTAAGCAATATCTTGTTTAACCCCTTCATGACCACTGAACAAGACCTTATTTGCAGTACATTCCCACACCAGAGTGTAGACCTGCTTTTTTTGGGGGGGTTATGCACTCATACACGCATGTACTACCAATCATCTGACAACACCTCGTAGTTCATTATCCTCTGCCTTTTCTGTCAAGAGGCACATTATACCTATTTATGTCATAGATCAGGGTTGGGTTGACTGTGGCTCACTTCCCAGAGTTCATGTTTGATTTCTCCTCCCCTGTACCCCCTGCAGAGTATCATGGGGTTGGGCTGCCCTGGTGCTCAGCTGCTTTTCTGTGGTCAGCCATGGGTGGTGGGCAGGACCAGGGTTGAGGCTACCTCCCTTCTTCCCTCCTCACACAGATGACCACTCTGGCTGATTTAGTAGCTGAAAATATGGATCAGAGATAGCAGTCCTGCAAATCTGCCATCTCCATGTGTGTAGGCTGTCCCATTCATGTCAGTTGGGAAGCAGCGGCTGTACAGACACAGCCACTGCTCCTAACTTGATATCCATTTTTGTCTGTAGAGATTTAAAGCTTCCTGAATCTAATTACTAATGCGGTCATAAGGGGGGTCAGCTAAAATCAATGGAAAAGATGACAAGCAAGTTTTCTTGCTGTTTTTCCTGTTATGCCCCCAGGGATACCTGGATGGGCTTTTCTCTTCATGCTCTATAAACAAGGATGTGAATGCTTAGTTTACCCGACAATCCTCCAAAATCTGACCATCCTTTGAGGTCAGGCCTATAAGCCAATCTATGGTATACAATTTTGAAAACGGTAGAGGGAGAATGTAGGCATCTGCTAGTGTGGAAATAAATGTAGGGCAAAAATTACAAAGTGGGAAGAAGGTGTCAAATGTGCAGATTCAATCCATGAAAGTCACAGGACAAGCTGTAGGAGGTCCCAGTACTACAGACAGTGGGCAAAGATCTCTCTGCTTTAGGTTCCTTCCGAGATATCTTCCCTTCTATGACTGTTCTTAAAGTGATATTAAAGTCTTGAATTTAATTTTTTTTTCTTTATTAATAATAAACATGTAATACTTACCTGCTCTGTGCAGTGGTTTTGCACAGAGCAGCCAAATACTCTTCTTCTCGGATCCCTCCCCCCTACCAGGCAGCTCGCTATGGGGGCACCCGAGCCTCTGTGTGTTCATTCAGGCTTGGAGCAGCGGTTTGGCCCTGTCCCCTCTCCTCATTGGCTCACTGACTTTGATTGAAAGCAGCAGGAGCAAATGGTGCTGCTGTGTCTCAATCAATCAGAAGGGAGAGTTCCGGACAGCCGATACTTTCGTCCAACATCGCTGGATCTAGATGGAGCTCAGGGGGGCTACTGCACACAGGTTTTTTTTTTTATCCAAATGCATAAAATGCATCAAGATAAAAAAACCTTTTGCCTTTAGAAGCACTTTAAGGCCTGTACACACTATCACAAAATCGGGCGAAAAATACCGCTTTCAAAGTGATTTACAATTATCTGATAGTTAGTACACAGCTTACGCCCGAAATTATCCGAAGGGACACACGAAACACGAAAATTGTTCTCATACGATAAGATTGAACAGTTTTTGTTTAATCAGTACAGTTTGCATCTGAAAATACAATACATTACTTCAGAATTTTTATTCTGTCGTAAGAGAATTTTTGTACTTTAACCTATTTTGACATCATCTGTCCGATAATCTCATCGTGTGTACCAGGCTGTGTAGGGTTGCCAGCTCATGCCCTGCTTACTTACACAACAGTTAGTTATCAGTCATTCACACAGTTAATTAGATTTCGGCAGTACTGCTTGTATTGAGCTGTCTAATGCAATCAGTAAGGGATCAGTTGGCATTGCACAGTTAGTGACTGGTAGGTTCGGAAGGTCACAAAGCTTGTTTCCTGTATCCTTAGGGTCAGGTCACAGCAGTAATAAGGGCTAACAAACTTACACCTAGTTCCTGTATTTCCTCATAGCCACTGCAGACTCGTGTTGGAAAAACAAGAGAACAACTAACTAAAGAGCCAAACATATTCAAGGATTTATTTGCCACAATGAAAGAAAATCGCCTACAACAACCTGCCCAACCACTCGAAGTATGCCCTGTATGTGTCAGATATGTAAAACTACAGAGATACTTTCTAATATATTGAAGAATCTGCTCTTCACTAAACAAGATTAGCTGGTTTGTCATTCACTGCTCTGTAATTATAGGCAAAATTCAAGCAAGTCAACAAGTTGTTAATCGCTTTAGGGTGGTGTGAGGAAGATTAATCACATACATACCTCACATATTACAGAACATAAATCTCTCCAAATCTGAAAGGAGCCAAATTACAACTGCCTCGTGCTCTTCATTTACTTTTTCTCCATTTATATTCTAATGTTACATATTCCACATGATAACATTTGATCGGACAAGGGATAAGTCAGTTGTCCTTGTACAGACCTCTTATTGAGGTTTCTAATGCACTAACTTCTTACCCTTGAACAAGTTCAGCATGAGTCATTGCACTAAAGGGGATGGGAGAGATTATACAGTCATTTAGAAATCAAAAAGGACTACCCCAAAAAGGAGCTACCTACCCACCCTAACCTGCAAACCAGTCCGAAAAGCCAATAAACCATTAAAAGAAACACTCCAAACTACCACGAAATGTCATTTTTGGTTCACAAAGTTTGTTTTAACCACTTGACCCCCTCCCCCCCCTGGTTTTTTCTGACACTTTGCCGTAACAAACTTTTTGTTTGCTATGTAATGTAAATTGTTATGTAAAACTTTTTATTTTTTGCTAGAAAAGCTACCCAAAACATATATACATTATACATTATATATATATATATTATTTTTTACAACAGAGGCCCTAGAGAAAAAAAAATTGGTGGGTGTTGCAATTTTTTTGTCACACAGTATTTGCGCAGCGGTTTTTCAAAAGCAATTTTTTTGCACAAAATAAACTTTTTTGATGTATAAAAACACAATATAATACCCAATTGTTTGGTAAAATGTAAAAGATGATTTTATGCCAAGTAAATAGATACCAAACATGTCACGCTTTAAAATTGTGAACGCCTGTGCAACGGCAACAAACGTCCATAGGTGATGTTTTAAAAGCCTTTAAAAGGTTACTACTTTAGATTTACACAATTACTGCCCAAGATCTGAGTTTGGCAGGGATACCTCATGTGTGGGACAATCGCTGCTTGTGTAAGAGACTGATGCATGCATTCGCCTTAGTGTACAAACGCAGGGGGACAGGTGCTTTAAAAATTTTTCTTTTTTTTTGGTCACTTTTATATTGTTATCACAGAGAATTGTGAACATTAGGAATTTTGACGATGATGGGACCCTTTGTGAAGGGTCGACCATTCTTAACTTCATTCCATATAGAATTTGTACTGCTGGTATGCAGTTGGCTCTATATAAAGGATTGCCTATGGTAACAGGAGGGCCCCTATAGGATTGTATTTTGGGTGACGCATGTTAGAAGGTGTGAAGACGATTGCTTTTCTAGTATTGCACAGTAACATCAAAGATCACTGGATCCTGATGAAGCGATTTCTTTGATGAAACGCGTAGCTCCATAATGCTTATTTAGGACCATATGATGTGGAGCTATAACACCTTCAAGCCTTAAATGTGATATCTTTTGGTTGAAAAGTGGCATTAATGTATTTTTCTTCATGTTTATGATGGGTTTTTAAAGCAGTTGTATACCCGCAGAAAAAAAAAGTTAATTTTTTTTTTTTTTAAAACCACTGTAAGGAAAAGGCATAATAAACTAGTATGCACCACATACTAGCTCATTATGAAATGCTTATCTTAGAACGAGGTCCCCATATCGCATGCCAGACCTTCACAGCACATGCGCCGCTGACGTCAGCGGCTGCATGCAAAGTGAATATCTCCTAAACTGTACAGGTTTAGGAGATATTCATTTTACCTACAGGTAAGCCCTATTATAGGCTTACCTGTAGGTAAAAATTTTAAAAATGGGTATACAACCACTTTAATTTAGTGTGTGGTATTCCCTTGAAAGCACATTTAAAGTCCCATTATCCATGTTTTTCTCTGTTCCTGACTAGATTGTATCTTTAAGGGATGGTACTATCAGGAAAAGATATATGTAATTCGGGCCTGAGTACTAATGGACTTGTGACACTAAACTCTGATAAAAAAAAGAATATAAAAGATTCAAGTATGTATTTTTCTCTTGCTCTCAGCCTCCTCCAAGTCTCCATTTATTTTATTTTTTTGTTACTGTGGTAATACAACTTTGTTAGAGGGTGGTGGTTATGTTTGTTCACCGTGGTTCAACTTTATGTAGGAATGTAGCCATCCTTCCTTGCTTGCCCCTGAGGACTAGATACTATGAGCTATAAGATTTGCAGCGTGCATACAAGGTGCACACATGACAGCAACTAAAGTGCACTGCTCATTCCAAACTAACAAAAAGTGTACTGGGGGGGCAAAAGAAGGGGGTTTGGTAAATGGAGGCAAAAAAAAAAAAAAAAAAAACTGTAAAAAACACATTTATGAAAAAACTGATTAAAAGGGCAAAGTTGTGGATGTGTGTGGATTTTTGAGGAGCAAGGATATAATTTTGTGTCACTTTAAAGATATGGAGATGAGGAGAGGGGTAGGTTTTCTATTGTAAAAAAGTGGGCTTTAATGCCCAGCCACAGCGCATACGCATCCACAGTGGCCTGAGGTTACTGCATGCTCACAGCACACTGACCAAGCTGTTGGCAGCTCTTTGTTACAGCTTCTGAGCAGGGGGTCCAGCAGGGCAGGGGGAAAGAATCCTAGCCAAAAATGCAAGTTACTTTAAGAGACTAATGTGGCATAAACCAAAACCAATGATAGAAAAAGAGCAAATTTTATTAAATCAATATTTAAAAATTGGATGACTATAAAGAAATAAGTTATAAAAAGTTACAAACACAACCATCACCAAAACCTTAGAGAATGGTGTCAAGGCAGGCTCCTGATCGATGTGAAAGTCAATCAAAGCAGTCACATGATTGACCACCTCCTTGTGAAGAGGTTAAAGTGGAACTGAACTCTCTCAATCAACATTAACTATTTTGAATCTTTATGCTGCCAGCATTAGTTAGGAATGTATATTTCCTTGTTTTTAAACTGGTTTCTGACCTAGGCCAAAATGATGTCAATACACCCCATGAGTCTTCAGGAGCGGCCTTCTCAGCTTAGAACACTCTCCTGCCTGCACGCTTGAGCCAAGGGCAGATAAATTCCAGAGAGTAAATGCTACATGTATCATCTGCACTTACTCAAGATAGCCGCAGCTGGCAATGCTAAGAGGTGTTTTTCAAAGTGATCTCTCAGCAAAATAAAGCATGCAGACATGGATGGATGGAGGAGTTTGCTTTCAATATTAAAAATTAATTCAATAGAGTTTTCAGTTTGTGGTGCTACAGTTTATTAGTTTACTAGTGAAGTGACTGGCCTCAGGGGCTACAGGGATGAAAAAGTCCTCTTACATAAGTTGCACCGGTTCATCTGCAGTCTTCTCTTAAGTTATATTTAAACGCTTAAGGACCAGCCGACAACATACTGCGGCAGGTTGGCTCTCCTGGGCAAATCGCCATAAGATAAGGAGGGAGCCAATGCGTGTGGCCGGTGATCTGTCAATGTAAACTGACAGATCTCCGCTCTGACAGGGGAGGAGATTAAGATCTGCTATTCCTAGCAATTAGGATGAGCGATCTCTCTCCTCCTCCAGTCAGTCCCATTCCCCCCCCCCCCCCCAATTAGAAACACCTACCAGGGAACACATTTAATCCCTTGATCGCACTCTAGTGTTAACCCCTTCCCTGCCAGTGACATTTACACAGAAAAACATGTAGAAGAATAGATACTGCCCTAAACTGATGAAGAAATTTGTTTTTTTACTTTTTTGGGGGATATTTATTATAGCAAAAAGTACAAAATATTGTTTGTTTTTTTTTCAAAATTGTCACTTTTTTGTTTATAGCGCAAAAATTAAAAACCACAGGAGGTGATCAAATACCACCAAAAGAAAGCTCCATTTGTGGGAAAATCAACTTTGTTTGGGTACAGCCTCGCACGACCGTGCAATTGTCAGGTAAAGCGACGCAGTGCTGTATCGCAAAAAATGGCCTGGTCATTAAGGGGGCAAATCCTCCCGGTCCTTAAGTGGTTAAAGTGCAGAATTTATAAAGCTTGTCAGAGCGGTCAGAAAACGGGAAGGAGAGTTGAAGTCATACCCCGCAGAGCTCAGTAAGGGAAGCTCTGAGAGCTGATTGGAGGGAAGAGACACACCCTCTTCACACAGCACACAGGAACAGAGCTGAAGCTGTCAATCAGCTGGAACTCCCTCCGTGTCACATTTTTTTTCTCTTGGCGTCAGGAAAACTTGTCAGAAATGATTCATGCAGACATAGAAGAGGAATGAAGCAGCAGACAGTAATTACTCTTAGTGCTTTTAACTGAGACAAGTACACACTATAGAGGGATATGCTTTTGTTCACATTTCATTTCTGAGGTTTACAACCACTTTAACCACTTGCCGACCGGACCCTATAACTTACATATACAGCAGTAAGGTGGCACACATGCGCACACCGCCATTGGACCGCTCCCGCTGTGATTATACACAGCGGGAGCTGATCTGCAGGTACTGCGGATTCGATGTCTGCTGGCACCCGCCAATCGTCCAGCATGGAAGCAGAATGGCAGTCTGCCTATGTAAACAAGGCAGATCGCCGTTCTGACAGGAGGGAAGGCATGGATCCTGCGTCTCTGCAAAGCAGGAACTAGGATCCATGTCCTCCCCTAGTAAAAGCACCTGCTAACAGCACACTAAAACACTGGCAAGGAAAACATTTAACCCTTTGATCGCCCTAGATGTTTAACCCCTTCCCAGCCAGTGTCATTAGTACAGTGACAGTGCATATTTTTAGCACTGATTACTGTATTAGCGGCACTGGTCTCCAAAAAGTGTGAAAAGTGTAAGTTAGTGCCCGACTGACCACCACCGCAATATTGCAGTCCCACTATAAGTCGCTGATCGCAGCCAATACTAGTAATAAATAAATATATCCCAGTGTTTGTAGACGCAATAAATTTTGTGCAATCCAAATCAATATACGCTTATTGGGATTTTTTATAACAAAAATATGTAGCATACATATTGGCTTAAAACTTATCAAGAAATTAGATTTTTATTGGATGTGTTTTATAGCAGAAAGTAAAAAAATACCGTATTTAATCGGCATATAACATGCACAGGCGTATAACACGCACATTCATTTTAAGAGGGAAGTTTCTGGAAAAAACTTAAATTTTAAATAAGGAACTTTAAAGCAAAATAAGGGTCAGTGCCCATCTGCAGCCTCACCATTGCCATCAATGCAGCCTGATTAATGCCCACCTGCAACCTCACAAGTGCCATCAATGCAGCCTTATTAGTCCACATCATTACAGCCTCACCATTGCCATCAATGCAGCAGCCTCGCCATTGCCATCAATGCAGCAGCCTCGCCATTGCCATCAATGCAGCAGCCTCGCCATTGCATCTATTGACTTCCTATTGCAGAGGCTGCCAAGTAAACAGGAGAATCTCACTGTATGTAATCCGAGGCAGCTGAAATGGAAGTATTGGCGTATAACACGCACACGCTATTTGCACCCGATTTTCATGGTGAAAAAGTGAGTGTTATACGCCAATAAATACAGTAGTTGTTTTTTTTCCAAAATGGTCAGTCTTTTTTTTTTTCGTTTATGGCGCAAAAAATAAAAAACCACAGGAGGTGCTCAAAAACAGGAATGAGGGTAAATCTTCCTTTTTCAGATTTAATAAAGCATTAGCCGTTTGTAATTTTGCACATTTCCTGCGTGCTGATGTGAAAAGCACCCAACACTGCTTTGGTAACCACTTGCCTACTGGGCACCGTGCCCAGGCCAATTTTCCGTTTTCAGCGCTGTCACACTTTGAATGACAATTGAGCGGTCATGCAACACTGTACCCAAATTAAATTTTTAGCATCATTCCCTCCAAATTTCTTTTGGTGGTATTTAATCACCACTGGGTTTTTTATTTTTTGCTAAACAAACAAAAAAAAATTCATATGTGTACGTTCAGAAGAAATAAATAAATAAATAATCATACCCACACCAGATGCATACTTATCCAAATCTGACAGCCACAGCCTTCCATCACACTTAGGGCTTATTCACAATGGCCAGAGGGCCATACACTGACAGAGTTCAGTATATTTCTGCACCCAGTGTTTGCATATAGCAGAGATCAGCAGTTTGTACAAATTAAAAATTACAGTCTAATAGACATCAGAGATATATATTAGGGTTGCAACTAATGATTATTTTCATAATCGATTAGTTGGCCGATTATTGTTTCGATTAATAACCTTAAAAAAAAAAAATTAAAAAAAAAAAAAAGTGTGGTGTATAATTTAGTTAATATGTAAAGTTTAAAAAAAAAAAGGCAATTTATTCTTAAATATATCTCTATGCAGTGGTAAATATAAGTAACTAACTATATGGTTAGGGAGCAAAATATCTAATTCACTCTGAGAATAACAGACAAAAGAGATATACTGTATATACTATATTAGGAGAGATATACTGTATATATACTAATAGTAGGTGAATCTGGTAAATTTCAGACTCAGATCAAATTTTTTTTATTAAAAAAAAAAAAAAAATTAATTTTAAGAACATTCGTTCGATTTTCTAATAGTTAGTGGGGTCAAATCGACCTTTATTTTCAACCACAGTGATGGGAAATTTGGAAATAATAGAAAACTTCTTGGTCAAAGGAATTTTCAGACAGTGTATGTGGTTTTCATTCAGAAATCGCATTAATTTTAAAAACAGAAATGTTACAAACAAGTGAAAATTTTAAACAACATTCTTTTATTCAGCGAATGTACAAAGATTTTTCATCTGAATATTGATCCGTGTGGCCAGCATAAGGCTCAGTACACACCTATGCAATTTCCTTCTGATCTGTTTCTGCAGTTCTTTTCGCTGTGCGTTTTGATTTTTGTGCACGTGATTTTGCTGCGATGTGCGTTTTTGCTTTTTTTTTTATGGCCAATATGTTGTTGGCCAGATTAAAAAACACAAATTGCTGCAAAAACGCATTACATGCTTTTCTGAAGCTTCTCCATTAAAGTAAATTGAACCAAAAAAGCCCCGTTCTGCGTTAAAAAAAATCCCTGACCCTTTCCAAGTACGCAGCGGCTGAAAAAAGCATAGATGTGAACTTGTCCCATAGGAAACCATGTAAGTGAAATGTAGTGCGTTTCTGCGAAAAGCACCAAAAAAAAAAACACATAGATGTGAACCAGGTCCAAGACGTTTAGTAACATAATGGGGCTTAAAAAAAAAAAAAAAAAAAAAAAAAACTAAAATTAGCCCTTTATAGTACAAAAAAAAGAAAGAAAAAAGCAGATAATCACTACTGTAAGGAGTTCATTTTTTGCTGTAGAACTATGAAAGCATTATTTATTATATATTTGCTTTTTGTACTATAAAAGGGCTAATTTTAGTTTTTTTAAACCCCATTATCTTACTGGCCGATTAATTGATTATGAAAATAGTAATCAATTAATTTCATAATCGATTAGTTGACGATTAATCGATTAGTTGTTTCAGCCCTATATTATATGTACATTTGAGTGGTTATATGCATACAGGAATGGATGAGCACTCCTGGACGTAGCAAGTTTGCATCCAGAGGAGCTACATGAACACAGGCAGCTTGATCTATCAGTGTCAAATCTTCTGACACATCCAGCCCCACTGGCGGCTAAATTAAGAATTCCTGCATTCAGGGGGATATACCTCTGAAGGCATATGGTCCTAAACACAAGTATCGCTGGGATTTGATGCGGATGGGCCAAACCATCCATGTACATTAGGTCTTGTGCATTTTATCCTTTAATAAAGTTTCTTTTTGTATCCCTTTTTCATGAAGCGGTATTAAACCCAAAAGCAAACATTATATTACAGCTTACCAAGTGTAAGAAAGAGCCAAAAAAAAAAAAAAAGAAGCAACGGTCACATCTATTTTTATTTACCTGGTGATCTGGCCAGTAAGTCTGTTTTTCAAAAGAAAAAGCTTCCCTCCAGATGCATCAGTTACAGGAATAAGACAAACCATTTACCAATGACAGGAGTGCTTACAATGATCATTTTTTATATATTTATGTATGAGTTTGGCTTCAATTTGTTAGCAAATTTAAATCTGCTAATACATCTAACACTCCCTTCCCCTCAGACTGACAATGCGACTGTCCAAAGGTGCCCTGTACTCCATCCAAAATGGGGGCGCTCTTATACAGAAGGTGTGTTACTGGCCAGATCACCAGGTAAAAATCGAAGGGAACCCCCCCCCCCCCCCAAAAAAAGAAAACTAATGCATAAGGATTGGAAGGATTGGTAAACTGATACATTACATTTTAGATTTCGGGTGTAATAACGCTTTAAGGTTTCTATAAACAGCCTTTAGACCCCTTTCACACTGGGGCGGTTTGCAGGCGGTATTGCGCTAAAAATACCGCCTGCAAACCGCCCCTAAACAGCCTCCGCTGTTTGTTCAGTGTGAAAGCCCGAGGGCTTTCACACTGAAGCGGTGCGCTGGCAGGACGGTGAAAAAAGTCCTGCAAACCGCTTCTTTGGAGCGGTGAAGGAGCGGTGTATTCACCGCTCCTAAACCGCTCCTGCCCATTGAAATCAATGGGACAGCGCGGCTATACCGTGGCAATACCGCAGCTATAGCCGTGCTGTATGAGTGGTTTTAACCCTTTTTCGGCCGCCAGCGAGGGTTAAAACCGCACCGCTAGCGGCCGAATACAGCTGCAAGAACGACGGTACAGCAGCGCTAAAAATAGCGCTGTTGTACCGCCGACGCCCCCACCGCCCCAGTGTGAAAGGGGCCTTACAGATTACAACGCAAAAATGCAGGTCAGACACACATGGAACGCTCAAAACTGTTATAACTGACAACGGAAAACTGCAGACACATGTATAACCCAGCAAAAATATGTTAAGTATTTCAGTTTGGAAAACTTTACTTCATACTCTGTAGCAGCTGCTTTAGGGGATGTTGTTTTTATACTGCTTGAAATACAAAAATACACCAATGTAATCTACAATCTTAGGTAGAAAAAAACAAAAACAAAAAGGCCACATTCCCCTCTAAAAAGAAAACAAAAATGCTCACTGTCATTTGTACAACCACTTGTGCTGCACTACGATGAGAAGCATTTAGGCTAGGTTCACACTAGCCAATGTTATGAAAAGCTATCAGAGCAGAAATCACACACAATAATAGTGCATCACAGCTAGGAACCGATAGATCAGCCACTGAAAATAGGGTTATTTGTGTTTTGCCGATAGAAAACAAAGTGCCTATAATGGCCCCCGAAAAACAATGCATTTCAATGGGGAGGAGCATTTTTGGTGAGTTTTTTTTTTTTAACTGACCAAATATGCACCAAAAATGCAGACCGGTGTGAAGACATACATAGAATTTAAAAGGGAGGCATTTTGAGCTTTTCTTGCACTTTTTTAACACAAAAACGCTTCAAAAAACTGCTCGGTGTAAAAGCAGCCTATCGGTCGAAAAAGTGCCAAAAAATTAAAATCTTATTCATTTAAATTAGTGAGATTAAAAAGTCAAATATAATACAAATAATAATAATAAATAAATTTTATCTATAATATATATATATATATATATATATATATATATATATATATATATATATATATATATATATATATATATTTTTTTTTTTTTTTTTTTTTTTTAAACTGTCCATTTCAGTTTTTGGCAAAGTGTATCCTGAATTTTTATTTTGGTGCACCACTAGTGACAGCATATGTTAAGTAAAAGAAAAAAGTATGGTGGCTAAAAAAAAAAAATTTTTTTTTTTTTTTTTTAAAAAGCACATCAATGCATTAGATTAAAAAAAGTTACACATAACTCAAGTGCTTTAAAACACATACTGCAGTAATGATCCAAGGAGCAGTCTGTTTGAGGTGATATATTGACAAATGTAGGCAAGAGGGTGAAAGGGCTTACATTATATTATCAGGGGAACTTATCATGGAGCCAGGAAGACATATCTTCACAGATATAACCAATGTTTTCATAAAATAATCACCAGCAGTAATTTAGTAGTAATATCGGCTACATGACTTTGTTCAGTATTAAAAAGTATGTGTTCTCAAATAACAAAAATATTTAATTAATAAACAAAAAAAAAAAAAAGTAACAGGTTAAACAAACACCAGCCACTGTCATAACACTGCCATGGGCAGATGGCTTCTATTTATTGTCACACTGCAAAAGACGGAACAGAGGTTCAGCTGTGTGAAAAAAGGAACAACTACTGACATAATACTGCAGGACATTTTACAATCACCTCCTTGCACGATGGCAAAAAAAAGGAGGAGGACTTGGCTTATTTGCAGAAACTGAAAGAAAATTTTATTAGGAAACGGTTTCTGTAGAAAATCTGTGAACCCAGTTGGGCAACAGGGGAAGTTTGCTAAATCCTCTTAAAAGGAGAAAAGGAAAAAAGTATTGCAGAAAAATCTATTTAACACTTGTTAATTAAACATTCCCTTCCTTGTCTTCCTGTCAGCACTCAGGAAGTTGGAGTTATGAAAACAAAACAAAAATAAGAATGATGGATATCTTTGAGAGATCATCTATGCTTTAGATATTACACAAAAGATAAAAATAAATCTTGTACAGTATATTTGTGCAACTGTTCAAAACCGTTAGATGCTAGAACATTACTCTTGCAGAGGAGAAAAAATAAATAAATAAATCGCTGACAAATAATTTACTCAACTGAGTAAAGTGAAACTAAACTTGTTTAAAAATAAATAAATAATAAATATATATACATTTTCTATCTTTAAAGTGGTTCTAAGTTTAAAGCCTTTACCTTAAAGGGGTTGTAAACCCTTGTGTTTTTTCCCCTTATTGCCTCCTATGCATTAAGGCGAAAAAACTTCTGTCACTGACCAGCCCCCCCCCCCCCCCCCCCCCCCGTTTTACTCACCTGAGCCCTGTAATTCCCACACCGGAGACGCGCTCTTCCCCTCTGCCTGTTGTCTCGGCTCTTGATTGGATAGATTGATAGCAGCGCAGCCATTGGATTCGGCTGCTGTCAATCAACTCCAATGACGTGGGTGCTGGGCCGAGTCTGGCATTCTGCGTCTATGAACGCAAATGCTGGACTCGGGAGCGCTCTCGCAAGGTAACCCCCCCCAGGAGAGTGCTTCTCTTTGGGAGTTATGCGATGTGGGGAGGAGCTACCAGCGCCGCCGGGGGACCCCAGATGTCGAAGATCGGGGCCACTCTGTGCAAAACTAACTGCACAGTGGAGGAAAGTATGACATGTTTGTTATTCCAAAAAAAGGAAGAAAAACACAAAGCTTTACAATCAATGCACTCCCTGCATTGCCGTAAAAATCTCCCCACTAAGGCTGGCCATACATTATAACAAATTTTCTTATTTGATTTTTTTTTTTTTTTTTTTTTTTTTTAGAGATTTACCTTTAACCATGTAGTGCAATGGCCTGCCTGACTGCATACAAATTGAAAGGGTTTAGGTTTGACTTCATATTATACTGTTTTGGTAAAGCTAAAAGGAAAATCGTACAATGTATGGCCAGCATGACTGTTCCCCCTATGCTTCTCCTTCTCCAAAATACTTTGCTGTACCTGTCAGCAATCCAGCGCTGTCCTTACTGCAGCTCTTCTTGCACTGCCAGCTTTCACAGGAGACAGTCAGTTGAATCTTGTAGTGGGAGCGAGGAGGGAGGGGGGGGGGTTGGATGTTTGCTGGACCATGCTGCCTTGTGTGCATCCATGGATACAGCCCAACTCAGGAGTGTGCATGTGCAATTTCCCCTTAGCACGTGGCTTGCTATGAGAGCAGTTGGAGGCATGATGGAGCAGACAGTGCTGGCAGGGGACCGAAAGAGAGCGGGCAAGTATAATCTCTTAATAAAAAAATAAAAAAAAGTTTAATATCACAAACTTAAAATAAGTACTTTCTATTGCTTTCAGCTTACTCCAAATTGCTTTTTTTTGCTGCAGCAATCTGACCTTTTAGAGAGCAACTAGGTTTCATCTCCATGGTCCCACTTTATGTAGGAATGTGGTCACCCTTTCTTGCTCGCTCCTGCAATAGACTAGGGACTATAGGATTTGTAGTATGCATGCAGTAGCACATGTGACTGCAACTAAAGTGCACTGCTCATTCCAGAGAAACAGAAGGGGGGGTTGTTTAGGCCCTCAGAGGACATTACAAGGAGACAAAATAAAAAAAGATGATTTTATGGAAATAAAAAAAAAAAAAACTACAAGGCTGTCAACATACCTCATTGCACCGCGCTGAACTCATGTCCATGGGAAGGTGTACTGGGGTGCAACTCACAAATAACGTCACCACTAACTCATGGAACAAGCATTACCACAATATAAATGAGCCCTAAATGTCCAACTATAGCTGATATTTTTGAGTAACAATGGAAAGTTTACTCAGCCACTGACTTAACAAAAAGGATCTATACCCAAATGTATAACTTTTCTCATGTTTACTTCAATGGCAACCCTTCAGGAGCATGCAGTCACGTTTTCTTTAGCTCCACTGTTATCAGGTACTTTGGGGTATGGGGAAGTAGACTGATGTATCTAGAATCTCTATAAAATGTTCGTTCTCTTGAAAATACCTACAAAAAGGTCCTCATTAGGTGGTACCTGATGTCTGCTAGAATAGCTCTTGGCAAACCCGCTCCAATAAAAGGTTTTAAGAAATGTGGCCCAATTGGAGAGATGCTTTGTAATTTTTCTATTATGAAACCTTCACCTTTATGGGTTACAACTAAAAGTCAGGAAGCCCCCCCAACACAACATTCTCTAAAGTTAAAATCGGAATACAAAAAACAGACAAGCAGAAGCGGCTGTCAGAATAGGATGTCCTGGCAGGGGCTCCATCCACCGCATTTGTAGCTGGCTGAACGATCTAAAAATTACGTGTACGGCCAGCTTTACTACCATTATAAACTGCAAGCATCTTTGAGGCCTAACTTGCCTGACAGCGTAACCATTGTTTCATTCCACGACCTCCTTGAGAACAGAAATCCCCACAGTCCAATCATCTCAACCCATCACTCTACACAAAGATTACTTTCCACTCTGACCATGCTTCAAGCTATGTACCAAATCTATGCTGTTGACAGAATAGCATGATAGTCACCTTGCGTGACAGTCACCACCACCCATTTCTGCATTTCACTAAAAGTATTAACTCCCTAAAATTGAATTTAAAAAAAGCAGACACTATGTAACATGTTCAACAATACTTAAATCTAAAGCATCAATTTTCAGCTAAGTGGAACATAACTATTTACAGATGTCAGAGTTCTCAGATTCATACGATTTCGGTGAAACAGGTGTTTAACAAGTTCACACAGAGACCCTCCTACTATTCAAACATGCATACACATGACTGCAGGCTGAAGAGGCTCACAACGGATGAGTGCCATGAAATCCTAGAGCACGCCCAGCTTCAGGTTTTTGATTGAGCTAAACTCCTTGCATTGAGATCATTTCAAAGTATCAACAGGAACCTGCCACAGCATGTCAATGCATGGGTGTTAGAGGGAGACAGTAGATTAATATTGATTAAAAAACAAACATCGGTGAAGGCTCATCTCCATTTAGCTCCTTATTTCACCATGTTGCCAAGCATCACAACAAACCCACAAAGTATGAACTGACAAAGAGGCATATATGGCACCGTGGGTGTGTTTCTATGTGATGTGGTATCCAAAAGTCAATGGCCAGAACAGAGCAAGCCACAATTGCACGCTACATAAATATCTTCTCAGGCATGTACACAGAGACATCCTCCCTATTTTATGATAAAACACATAATTTTCCATAAAAGGAACAATGAAACAAAACCTCAGTGCAGCAAAAGTACACCTGCACTGTATGTGGATAATGTAATGCCAAAACCAAAGAACAACAAACTTAAATGAGTGAATTCAATAATCCTCATGTTACATACTTAGAGTGTTACTGAACCTAGGACCCTGCATTCACTATATCTGGTCTCTTACAGTACACAGAACATGGAAATGCAATTATTTTAGTAGATATAAACTGCTAAATACCTTTTTTCAACAGCAGTCAAAGCAGTCTTGTGACTTCGAGTGTCTGGTTAAAGCTTGTAGGAGGACTTTTCATTCTCCCACGATTGTCCTATGAGAATGCAAGACCCCTGCCCCTCTGTCAGGTCAGTGCTGATTGGCCCTGGGGTGAAGATCTGAGGGAGAACCGGCAGCGAGAGAAGACAGCGGAGAGAAGAGAACCGGCAGCGAGAGAAGAGCCGAACTGGAGGAAGATGTGATCAGCAGAGGGAGAAAAACTGGAGGATGAAGACATCAGAAGGAGAAGAGACGTCGGAGCTGCTTTTATAAATTACTTTGTCAAAAACCTGTGTACTGGTTTTTATTTTTGACACTTCTTTTGGGTGAATGGGTAGGGGTACAATGTACCCCATACTCATTCACATAAGGTGGGGGGCAGGATCTGGGGGCCCCCTTGTTAAAGGGGGCTTCCAGATTCCAATATGCCCCCGTCCGCAGACCCTGACAACTGGCCAGGGTCGTCGGGAAGAGGTCCTTGTCCCCACAAGGTACTCTGGGGTGGGGGGGCACGTGGCCTGGTATGGTATAGGAGGAGGGGGGGGGCGCTCACTCGTCCCCACTCCCGTTCTTGGCCTGCCGGGCTGCATGCTTGAAAAAGGGTATGGTATGGATTTGGGGGGGGGCGCCACGCTGCCTTTTTGCCGTATGGGTTCCCCTTAAAATCCAGAACGAAGGGTCTGGTATAATCTTTGAGGGGGAACCCTATGCCTTTTTTTTTTTTTTTACTTGGTGTGTTTTACTGGTAAACATTCATACCAGACTCAAAAGGCCTGGTATTGTCAGGATCAAAGTCAGATCCGGTTCATTGAAGTCGGACTTCAAGTCGCAGGGCAGAGTAGGATCCACAGTCGTAAGACTGTCGTGTCGCACCAGTGTGAACCCAGCCTAAAGCATAGGATTTTCACATGCAATTTAAAGAAACAAATTTCACAGGATAAACATCCTAAGTGACCCAGTGCATATTGCACTTGCTCCACTGAAAATCTGTACAGCATTTGCTTAGCAGTGTAATCAGTTAGCTCACCCCCCCCCCCCCCCCTCTGCTTTACAACCATGCTGGACAAGGAGACAGACTGACTGACAGCACACAGATGAAAAGGAGGCAATTCAGACACAGAGCACGCACAGCCCCAACCGCCCCTGCCTCCACTGCACATCTGCAGTCCTCCTGGTCTTTAAAAAATAAAACTGAAATCTCAGAGTAAAATTAGTCTCATAATCAGTACTGTCTTGCTGTGCAAACAGAATAATCATTTCTTGCAGTTTATACTAGTTAATAAAATGTCGGTGTCATGGACTTCAATGAGTAATCCTTTAATACCAATACAGGGAGTAACAGGATGAGCAAGCAGAAAAAAAAAAAATACATGAGCAGCAATACATCAAACTAAGCAAGCATCCATTAGCTTGTAATCAATCTGGATTCATACACTTTGGGCAAAGATCTTTTTTAAAAGGATAACAAAATTTTAGATAGCAATAGTGCAAAAATGGGACATTGTTTTCATTGGATTGGTTGATCCTTAGACCCCTTTCACACTGGGGCGGTTTGCAGGCGGTATTGCGCTAAAAATACCGCCTGCAAACCGCCTCCGCTGTTTGTTCAGTGTGAAAGCCCGAGGGCTTTCACACTGAAGCGGTGTGCAGGCAGGACGGTGAAAAAAGTCCTGCAAACCGCTTTTTTGGAGCGGTGAAGGAGCGGTGTATTCACCGCTCCTGCCCATTGAAATCAATGGGACAGCGCGGCTATACCGCGGAAATACTGCGGCTATAGCCGCGCTGTACGAGGGATTTTAACCCTTTTTCGGCTGCCAGCGGGGGTTAAAACCGCACCGCTAGCGGCCGAATACAGCTGCAAGAAATAGCGCTGTTGTACCGCCGACGCCCCCACCGCCCCAGTGTGAAAGGGGCCTTAGACTTTAGGGCTCATTTTCATGGGCACCAAGTTTGACGGTCATGAAGGGAGGGGACGGATCCAAACAGACAGACTCTGCATCCAGGTCTGTGCACCTATCCCGAGTACCTGCCAAATTTGGCTATGTAGGTCAGTTCATACAGCCGATGCATACAAATTAAATTTATAAATTTATATGGACTGCCTGCACTCATATCAGCACTAACACAAAAAGGAAGGGCCTGCTCGTACTAGATTGCAGTGCGGGAAAGCCGTGTTGCCATGTGGCTTGCCGCACTGCATTCCAATTGCACTGCCCTTGAGATCTTCTGCAGGGGTCAGTGTAAAGTTAACGACACCTCAAACACAGGTTACAAACACAGTGCTTTGCCTGCACCGGACGGCACGGTACAAAAGTGCTTTGCGATGTGGTTGCAGTGCGTTTTAAAAAAGTAGTGCATGCACTTCTATTGGTGCGGTGCAATTTCAACCCATTCAAAATGAATAGGACTGAGATTGCACTGCACAAAACTGCATGTGAATCACACAGGAACCACACAGCGTTCTTGTGCAGTTCACATGCAGTTCCAAATGTGAATGGGCCCCAACAAATGGCTCTTCACGCTGCACAGAGCTGAGCTTTTGCATGAATGAGCCCTCACATCATGTAGCACTGCAAAAGCAGGAATTAGAGCCTGCACATGTAATGAGAAATATGGCTGTCCCCATGTACATAAATGATATTTTAGGTTTAAACCGATAAGAGGACTTTTTACATATAAAAACAAACAGTTTACAGATTATATAACCTTTGAAACTAGTTTCTTATAGGACACACATGACCCTAAAGGCGTGTTCTCAGCTTCTGTTTAGCCATTGCCGAGTGTCTACCACGTGTGACAACGCATCATAACAAAGTTCTCTGGTGTGTAGCAGCAGCACTTTGGTCTACTCATATAAAAACTTGTGTCACTACACTGTGCTGTGCTCACACTAAAGAATTATATGTGGAAGAAAGTAATAAACTTACAGCATCTACATAGCAAGGATGTATAACACACTGCATGTGTATCATTTTATTTACATTTTGAAATTGAGATATTTTACAGTGTACTGCAATCTTTAGGGCTCATTCACACAAGACAGCCACGCTGATCGCACGGCCGCTGGTGTACGCTGGCAGGAACTGGCAGGATATGTTGATCCCAGAGCACCACACCGATTCCGCTTTTTTTTTTTTGGTGAACTTCCTTTCTGAAGTGCCATTTTTCACTGCCAAAAGCCAATAAACGCTCATAAACGCGCGTTAATTAGCGTTCTGTTTTTTCAATGCATTGTGGGAGTTTGGAATACATTGTGGGATTTTTGGAGTGTCCTCTCTATATTTTTATTAAAAACGCCAATAAACGCTAAAAAACGCTAGTACAAAACGCTGTTAAAAGCACATTTTTCAACCAGAGTTTTCTGCCAGCAATCTGGCATCCAGAAAAAGCTTTTTTGAGCTTCAGTGTGCATGGAGCCTAAAATTCCATGTACACAGCAGTTTTGTGATGCTATACTTTGTATCGCAAAGATGTGAACTGACACCATAGGAAACAAGGTTTTTTGCCCTCTCTTATGCTGGTAGCGTGTTGGACAAGCCTGCCTAGCTGGTGTAAATGAACCCTTAAAGTGGCTTTAAAGACTCAAGGTATTTTTTACCTTCAGGCATTCTATGCCTGAAGGTAAAAAACCTTCTTTGTGCAGTAGCCCCCCCCTATTACTTAACTGAGCCCCATCTTGATCCAACGATGTGCATGAGTGCCTCGGTTCTCCAGGGACTCTTACTCCTCATTGGCTGAGGCGGCAGTGGGTGCCATTGAATCTCACCAATGAGGAGATAGAAGGGGAGGGGCAAAGCCATGGCTCTATGCGTGAATGGACATGCAGAGCCTGTTTGGGTGCACCATGAGCAAGCTGCTTGCTCTGGGGGCACTTGGCAGAGGTAGGGGCCAGGAGTACAGACTGGGGACCCAAGAAGAGGCCAATCAGGGCTGCTCAGTGCAAAACCATTACACAGAGCAGGTATGTATAACATGTTTGTTATTAAAAAAAAAAAAAAACAAAGACTTTAATATCACTTTCAATTGGCTATGTAGGAGACTAACTATTCTTAGAAGCTATTTTGTCAAAGCCCAGCTCTAGACAGTTAGGAACCCTAAACTTTTTACTGTTGTGTCCCCTTGAGGGAAATTGTTCTTCGCTTCCTCTCCATGCTATGGGCATCAAGTAGAGCAGGAGGTGTCACCAGTACAACAAAGTAGTCCATTGTTAAAACATTTATTTTCAGGGAGACAGATAGCAATTACAACTTGATAGAAAAATCTCTGTGTGACTGACAGCATTTAAAAACTTGACCGAGTTTCTAGCCCTAAAGTTTTGTCTAGACTTGCGGTTCATGACTCTTTTTAAAGAGTAAGTTCACCTTTTCACTATAATGAAAAGGTGAACCAACTTCAAATATCTCGGCCATTCCTACAGATCCCACTGCACATTAACAGCCTTGATGCCCCGTGCTGCAGTCTGTACATCGTACACCGCAATACACAGCCCCAGAATTAGTATATATTATAATACTCACTATGACAAACACTCATTAATCAGCATGGCAATTCCAACCAATGAGAAGCATTTCTTTTTTTGGGGACAACTTACAGGAAGAAAAAGCCTAAGATGCACGTCTCATTGGACAGCATGGTCATTGCAAACATTATAATAGATACTCATTCTGGAGGCGTGTATTGCGATGTGCAAACTGCTACAACAGTGGCACGGGGCATCACAACCACTGGAGGGGCAAACAGGATATTTGGAGCTAGCTTGTCTTTTCATTTTTCCTGTAAAGGTGAACTTACCCTTTAGGTCTCTTTGCTATGGCTTGCTTTTCTGTAACAAGGTCTGTTTTTCTTGCTGTGGGAAGATGCTTAAGCAATAACAAACCTCCAAAAACACACTGTTAATGTTTTCACAACAGGTCAGACAACTAACAACAGACACTGCAAAATAAGAAAATGGAAGTGTGCAAACAACCCCCCTCACCAGTAAATACACACCAAAACTAAAAGAAGTATGAATGTTGCACCAAGCAAAAAAAAAAGCCATCAATTTTTAAGTGCAGTCTACAGTGACAATGCACACGGCAAGGTTTTTTTTTCTTCCAGAATCCATGAATAATTAACCTGAAGATGCACAGTGGATGAGAAAATACTGGACATTCTGGTAAATGTGATCACAGTCTATAGTACAATCATGGAAAATAAAATCAGATAGCAAAATAAGCAAGAAATGTATCTGTAGCTTTCTAAATAATACTGTCATTTATATTAATATTTATACATAAATATAATGTGTGATCTCTGTCTGTGGATCTATTGGTCCCCTGGCCACTCACTGCAATGCTGCATGCTCTCAAACATCTCACAATGCTGAGTCACATCATACAGCTCCAGGCCATGGGGGAAGGAGAGTGGGGAGACCGTATAGATTACGTGTATGGCTAGCCTTTAAGTAGAACTAAACTCAAACCTTTATTTATGTATTTTTTTAATGAACTTGAAGCTCTAAGACCAGCAGATAATTTGCTGGCCCAAAGTCCTTTAGCAGCTCTTCAAACTTACTGTCAGGTCCACGCTTGCCGAATATGAGGTCATTGAAGGACAACGAGTCACCAGCCAGTCCTTTAATTAGTTTTAGGGAGCAAGAGGAGTGGCTTGCCGTGGGCCTGTGTGTGTGCGCATTAATGCACACAGCCAGCAGGGAGAGTGCAAACAAGGGTATCGCCACAGCACGCTGTAAGAGAAAAGGTGCCACCCTAGAAAAGAAAGGTGAAGGGGGAGTAGAAATGGGGCTGGCCAAACCAGGAAGATTGGAAAGTTTTAAAAAGGATGAGTGTTCAGAAAAATATGGGAGCGGAAGCTGAAGTTACACACTGCAGAGCTCAGGGAGGAGAGCTCTGAGAGCTGATTGGAGGGAAAGGACACATCCCCCTTCACAAAGCACACAGGAACAGAGCTGAGGCTGTCCAATCACAGGGTGTGTGCTGGAGCTCTCTCTCCCCGTCACCTTTTTTCTCTTCAGAAAAAAAATAAATAAATAACTTGTCAGAGGTGACTTGTGATGATAGAGGAAGGAAGCAGACAGAAATGACACCTAGGGGTTTATTTACTAAAGCTAGAGAGTGCAAAATTAGTCACAGCTCTGCATAGAAACCAATCAGCTTACAGGTTTTATTGGTTAATTGAAAAAGCTGGAGGTAAGAAGCCGATTGGTTCCTATGCAGAAATGTGACTAATTTTGCACTCCCTTGCTTTAGTAAATAACCCCCTTCGTGCTCTGGACTGAGACAAGTATACAATACAATAACCCAGCAGAAGGATCCCCCCATCCCCACTGGTTTGCATGAATAGAGAAAATCGGTTAGATTTCATTAATTCAGTCTGCAGGCTGAATGAAAGAAATCTAACAATGTATAGTCCGCTTTGGTCATGAAGTCAGACCTCCCAGGAACAGTGTGAAACTAACTGCCTTCAAAAAGACACATTAAGAAGCATTTTACAGCTAATAAAAAAGTAACATGCATCTTGTGACACCTTCTCTCATGCAGGACTTCTATTTTAAATATGGCTGACAGGTCACTTTAAGCACATCTTGCATCTAATGAAGTTTCAGAGCAATAACCCTTTTTTTTTTTTTTAAACCGAGTTCCTCTTCAAGAGTGTAGAATGTAGGTTGCATAATTGAAAGGCCTTCATCACTAAGCCAGCTACTTTGCCTAAAAGCTCGCTGTAACTATGACAGCACACTGAAAGTGACTAGACTTCCCTATTTACGAATTTGAATTATTTAACAGCGGCATTAATGTTACTGTGTCTAACGGTGACACAAACAGTTGCAGTGGAAGACTAGATGTTGAACAGATCCACAACATATCAAATCTGAGACGACTATTCTGCACTTTTAAGATGATTCTTGTATTAAGACATTTACATCAGTACACTATTTGGTAAGCCACAGGAAGTAGCTCAGGAAGTACTCAAGGTGAAGCATCAAATAATACTGTCCTCTCCCAACTGATGAAATACACAGTCTACTAATACAGTCAAAAGCTGTATGAGATACAAGAGCATAAGATCACATGTACAATAGTTTATTCAAGATCTTACAACTACAGTACATTATGCTAATATTTTTCTTTGCCTACTACTACTACTACCCAAAAATAAAAGATAAATACCGTATATACTTGAGTATAAGGCGACCCAAATATAAGCCGAGGCACCTAATTTTACCACAAAAAAACTGAAAACTTATTGACTCGAGTATAAGACGAGGGTGAGAAATGCACAGCTACTGTAAGTGGAAAAGAGGGTCAACAATGCCCATTTGCAGCCTCACTGTGCCCATTTGCAGCCATAGGTCCCCCGAACTTCAAACTTGGTAGTTAAGGGTTCCTAGATGCCCCCTAGCTGCAGCCAAAATTTGGGGTCTCTGGACCGAAAGGGTCTCGAAATGACATTGCTGCAGATGGACACAGTTTACCGACTTTGGGGCCCCGTATCTCGGGGCCACTTGGTGCTAGGAACCCCAAATTTGGTGTGCAAACCCAGTGGAACTAGCACAACATATCCAAAGCTGGGGTTCCTAGCACCAAGAGGGCCCGAGATACGGGGCCCCAAAGTCAGTTCGGAAAATGTCAAGCACTTTTCTGCAGCAGAGAATGACATTTTCTGAACTGACTTTGGGGCCCTGTATCTCATATATCTGGTGCTAGGAACCCTAGCTTTGGATATGGTGTAGTGCTAGTTCCACTGGGTTTGCACACAAAATTTGGGGTTCCTAGCACCAAGTGGCCCCAAAGTCAGTTAGGAAAATGTCATTCTCTGCTGCAGCAAAGTGCTTGACTCGAGTACAAGCCTAGGGGGCATTTTCTGGACCAAAAAAAAAAATGTGCTGAAAAACTCTTATACTCGAGTATATACAGTATATGAATTCAATGGGATGCGTGATTAGCCTTAAACTGGCCGTACACTATACAATCTCTGTCTAACCTCCTTTAGGTTTACCAAAACTATATAATATGAGGACATACCTAAATGATCCATTCATCAGGCAGGTCCTTGCATTGTATAGTTGATAGTAGAAATAAAGGAGGTTGCACAATCAGACAGTATAGTGAATGGTCAGCTTAAGCACTACTGTCCATCATCTGCTTCTTCATGTTGCAAACTGTTTGTACTAAGGGATGAGAATGTTCTGCTGTCAATAGGTAAAACTTTTGACAGGATAAGGAAGGACCTGTACTTGTAGGTCAGGTCAATGCTTCCTACAAACACTTTGATTCATCAGACTCATATACAGAGAAAGGAACTTGTACAGCACAGAATCACCATGTGACAGCAGCACAAGATGATCCAACAGTAACAAGGGTGAGGTTAAGGTAAATAAATTGAATGAACTTTCCCAGGCAAACTGTTTCCTTGGATAGCACTGCCAGTGCTACCACTTTGCCTGCTCAGTGGACATATTCTTGAGCTGGCAGACTTCAACGGAGACCGACCAGTGTGTATATGCTCTTTCACACGTGCGGTCCGCCCGATGGACTCCGCTTTGCTCAGCGGGGGAAATCGATTCGCTGATCCCCGCTAAGCAGGCGGATGACAGGTCCGTCTCCGCTCACTGTGCTGAGACAGACCTGTCAGATCCCCGCTCTCCTCTATGGGGAGTTCGGATGAAAATGGACCGCCTGTCAGTTTTCATCTGATCAGATCTTTCAGACGGATGGAAAACAGGGTCATCATCCTTCTGGATTTCACAGACACAATCGGATATCTGTGGATGTCAGTGAACATGTCACCGCTGACATCTGCCGCTCCATTTTTGTTGATGCAATCCTACTTCCTGTTAGTAGGGATGCACTGAAATTTCGGCCGCCGAAACATATCGGCCGAAAATGGCCTGTTGGGCAATTTGCCAAAAGAGAAAAACGGCCGATAATGGAGCCGAAAACGGGGTGGGGCCTTGACGGGGCTCCGCCCCCCGCCCCTGGTGCCGCCTATCACGGGGGCTTCCTATAGCGTAGAAGAGAGGAGAGCCGCCGCCTGGTTGATTAGAGTTCCGGGAACATCACAGCTTTCATTTCAATAGCTGTGTGTTCCCCGCCATGCCCTGTCACATACAGCTCCTCCTCCTTGTCCTGGGAACTTTGATAGACAGATCACCCGTCCCAGGGGGGAGGGGCTGTATGTGACAGCACGCGGCAGGGAACACACAGCTATTGAAATGAAAGCTGTGATGTTCCCGGCGCTCTAATCAACCAGGCGGCGGCTCTCCTCTCTCTTCCCCTGCACAGGCTGGCTGTAATGGGAGACACTGGCTGGCTGCACCTGACGGGCACTGGTGTGGCTGCATTGATCTCCTGTACCATGCTCCCAGTCTCTGACTATCTCTTGTACCATATCCCCAGTATCTGACCATCTCCTGTATAAAAATATTTTTAAAAACTGTCACTTTCGGTATGTAGGCACATAGCCACCCTATCTTGCTCACTCCTGAAATAGACACGATCGGAAATGGTGCAAGCAAAACTCAGATGAGAGCTTTTTGACGGAAAATGAGACAGTGTGTATGCTCCATCGGTCTTTTGCTGGTGGAATTCCAGCCAGCAAAATATTGAGAGCATGTTCTCTATTTTTCGGTCGGGGAAAGGTCCTATCTGAAAATGTGACCGTCTGTATGCAATTCGAACGGGCAAAAAACGACGCATGCTTGGAAACAATTTGACGCATGCTCGGAAGCATTGAACTTCATTTTCTCGGGCCGTCGTAGTGTTGTACGTCACCGCGTTCTTGCGGTCCAAAGTTCATAGAACTTTTGTGTGACCGTGTGTATGCAAGGCAAGCTTGAGCGGAATTCTGTCTGAAAAACCAAAGTTTTTTCTGACGGAAATTCCGATCGTGTGTACGCGGCATAAGAACCCTGAACTATGGGATTTGCAGTGTGCATACAGCGGTGTACGTTACCACAACTGACATGCACTAAAAACCTCACATCACTGAGGACATTAAGAAGTAGCAAATGTTTTCATAAAAAATAGATTACAGAGCCATTAGGTAGTGGATCTGTATGGTTTATTTATTTTTTAAATAAGAATATTGTTTAGCGTCACTTTAAATATAGATATTGCAAACGAAGACCTGGCAAGCAGTAGCATCTCATAGACTGCCAATTATGATCCACATACCAACAAACTCTTGCTTTATCTTCCTAGAATACATGACTGTTGGCACAAGGTAAATAAGGAATTAGATTACAGATGATTATATGAACAGTGAATGCATTCACACAATGTTGCATGTTTAAATTGTACTGTATCTTTGTTATCATTTAAAGAAAATCATCCAACTTGCATTTCATCTGCAATCTCATAAACCCTGAGTAAACCTCTTTGTGCTCCAACTGGATCATGGGCACATGCTTGCTGCTATTCAGACTAATGCAATCATGTACAATAAAACTTGCTTTGTCATCATCAAGCGTTTCTACTGCAAAAGCTGCATACTGATATTTAGATCTGACCTGCAAATGAGCAATAGATAAAATAACCATAGACCTGATTGGATGGCCTGCTAATCCAGCCAAATGTAAAGTGTCATTAAACACATATCATAAAAAATGATCAACAAATGCTTTCCTACATGCTGGTCATAACTACTCAGTCACTATGAGTTTTATTTTCTGTATTCTGAAAAAAAAAAAAAAAACCTAGTTGATCCTGCTGTTCCCCGTCTCCCCAAAGCAGTTGGGGATTTTGCAGAGCAGTGTTGGCAGCTCTGCACATGCTCAGTTTTCAGTGTATTTCTACCGTAAAGATATCCTCCCTATCACATCTGAGCGCCCCATTTGACTATATAGTCATACATGTGGGTGTATACACTCTGGTAAATGACAGCACACTCCCTCCTCCTCCATGCCCACTAACCAGCTAAACACAATGAGGGTAGAATATTAAATCTTGATTGATGGAGGCTCCACCTTCTTGTTTTTCTAAGGCTGGCCATACATTATGAAATTTTCTAGTACAATTTTCCTTTAGGATTTACCAGAATAATATAATATGAAGTCAGACCTAAACACTTTCAGTTTGTATGCAATCAGGCAGGCCATTGTACTATATAGTTGGAGGTAAATCTAAAGGAAATTGAACAAGAAAATTGTATAAAGTATGGCCAGCTTAAGACACAGGCTGTAGGGGCGTGCACAGCCTGTGACTGGCAGAAATCTGCCCACAACACGTTATTGCCAAAAATAATAAAGATTTGATTTCAAATATATATTTGCATGACAATTAAAAACAGTTTATTGATATTCAATTTGTTTTGTGTTTTTTTTTTGGTTTTTTGTTTGTTTTTTTTGTATGCTGTATTCCAAAGGCTGGTTTTTTAACACGACTAGTAGCACAGGACTAGAAGCTCCTCCTGCTTATGTTTCCCTGCAGACAGGCTGGGAAAGATCTGGGTCATGTGACAGCTGTATATTGGATTAGGGAAAGATACTTAGATTCTATTAAAAAAGAAATACAGTGCTATCATTTACATACAGAAAGAAAAGGGATCATGGAAATTTAAAAGATAAATTTAGGTTTTATTTTTTAATTATACTTACCTAGGTAGATGCAACATCGGTCCGATGCTGCATCTGTACCCCGCCAGCTCTAAGGCTGAGAACTGAGCGATCAAAGACCGCTGAATCTTTCAGTTCTCCATGAGCAAAAGCTGATGACTGCCAGGCACAGGTTCTCTGCTCTGCCCTCTCCATGCTCACTGGAGAGCTGAGCTGTGAAGGGGGCGGGAGCGGCTGGCTCAGGCTCTCAGTGGCTCACTGAGGGGCTGAGCCAGGTACTGATCCAGGCATCTGGGTGGTTCCCGACCACATGGTCACGATCTTTCCCGAGTCTAGACCACCTCTGTGACATCAGCAGACAGTGGGCTAGAACTGGTCACAGGAGTGCAGAACGAACTGCACTCCTGTGTTCCACAGGCAAAGTACAACCAGACGAGCTTTGGCTGAACTTCTCTTTTAACAGTGTGTCTTTAATAGACAGTCCTCAGTAAATGAGCACAAGCAGTATGGGGTTCAGCTCTTAAACTGGCTATAGACAACTTACGTTTCAACCGATTACTGCTGAATCGACTGTAATTTGAGCAGTGGGTGGCCCTGCAGGCACCACCTAGCTTGACAAATAAAAATCAACCGAGCCAGGTGGAAAACATTTGACCGAACAGCGACTGCAAAAACCCTGTATAATAATAATAATTTAACCAGATTCAGGCAGACGCAGGTGACACGGCTGCCTAAATATAACAGATGGCAGTGGAGATTTCTCCAGCCACACTTTCAGCACAGATGAGAAATCCAATTAATCTCTGAGCAGTGTATGGCTACTATTAGAGCAGAGATACCATAGGAGGAAATAGCAAACAATGCCAGAGCTGTCTAGATCTGCACACCCTTTTGCCTTCACAGGCAAACACTTGGCCAATCCAGGGCATTAAAATAGCAGGTCTGTTTTAATTTCTCCAACCCCAGCTGTGAATATTTACCTTTTCTTCGATCCCATGTTGTTCTGTTTAGTCGACGTGAGCAGTTACAGTGATCAGAGCTTACACAGGGTTGGGGACCTTCCCTACCTTCAAATGATAGCATTGTTGCTTGACCCACACTGCCCTATAACTGGATGTTCAGGGTATTTTCTTTGAACCTGGCAACTAAAGGTTGCAGAAATGGAAAGGCGAGTACATGCTGCTGAGGAGGGTTGCAATAAAACAAGCCTGTTGCTTTGACTGGCCTAGGAGTCGTTTGTGTTAATCTTTAGACACTTTCACTATTCCTCGCACCAACAATGGGGCACCACTGCTCACACCCACCCCAACAATGGGGCATCATTCCTGGCACTGACCCCAACAATGGGGCACCATTTCTGATCTACACACTAGTTTCAGAGCAGTGACTCAAAAAGGTACCAACTATCAGACAGCCAGGCAACTAGTATTTTAGGAACATAATCACTTAAAAGCAGCCCACATTTTTCTCACAATGTGTGTTTCCTTTAAATACCTCCCCTTCCTCAATTCTTTATGGAGTAGACACTCACACACCAAGCCTGAATTATTACACCCCTATAATTCCCATTCAGAGACCATTGAGATCTATTTGTGTGCATAGAGGGGTGTTTTTTTTGTTACAGGGAGTTGCATTGTCATGCATCAACATGTGTTTGCTTTGTGCATTGACATGGTTTTTGATGTGTGTTGATGTCCGTTTTGAACTAATTTTTTTTACCCGAAGTGCTTAAAACCCAGTCCTGGGTAGTGGCAGGAAAAATAGGTGGTTTAACCTCCCAACCTCCCTCCGTTAAAGCGGAACTAAACTCACTGATTTAAATTAGAAGTAAACTCACCTATTATTTTCAGCCAAGGAAGCTGCCATCTTGGCCTCTGTTTAATCTTCAACTGCCATGATTCTGCACGTGATCAGTTATGACACCAGCCATTTGATGGTTTGACAGTTTGGTTTTTTAACCTGAAAAATCAATGGGTTTACTTCCGCTTTAACCGTTTAAAAAAACAGTTCCATTCCCACATGCTGGGAATGTAACTGTCACATTGGTTGTTCTCTCAACCAAACTGTCAAACCATCCAATAACTGGTGTCATAACTTATCACATGTGCAGCAAACTGAGGCCAAGATGGCAGCTTCCTTAGAAAACGGAAGAGTTTACTTCCACTTCAAAGTGTAAGTTCACCTTTTAACAAAAAAATAAAAAGGTGATCTAACACCCTACACCCTCCCCCACCTCCTAGACCCCTCTGTACTTACCTCAGTGGATGAATAGCTTTCGCTCCCCATGCACTCTATGCAGGGTTCCAGGGATTTGAAAGCCACGGTCTTCTACCAGGACAGATCAAAGCGACTGATTGGTCATGTGCTGGCACATGACCAATCAGAATCGCTTTAATCTGTCCTAGCTTTCCTAAAAACAAAAAAGAGGAAGAAGTCTGCACTGGCTGTGTGGGCAAATAAAGGTTATTCATCCTTTTCATAGCTGGTGATGGGGAGGGTGTAAGTTGTTAGTTCATTATTTTATTTTCAGTGAAAAGGTGAACTTACACTTTAAGCTGCAAAGGCAGCTGGACAAGGTTGTATACTTGCTGCATCTTCGAGGCAAGAATTCTATCCCTGTCACAGTGAACGGGGCCTCAATGCAACCTCCCTCCAACTGTGTGCAACATTGTGATACAGGCTTTTAGGGAATAAAAGAGACAGTGAGGAAGGAACATATTGCTTCATCGCCTGTCAAACAACTTCTAAAAAGCAATCCACTGTGGATCATACTGCAGAAGGAAAGGCTGATGCACATGATCCATCTGAGCCCTAGCAACCTCTGGAGGAACCCTGGTTGAGGATGGCTGGTCTGCCCAATTAAGCGTCCACTCACACCAGCCAGAGCATTATGATGCAGTGGCTGGAGTAAGGTGCAGTCTGGCGGAAATCACCGCTCGGTAGTGCAACTTTTTTTTTTTTTTTACAAACTTTATTGAAATGTCACACAGACATCTCATACAGTGTACTCCATACTCATTCACATAGGGGGGGAGGGGGCTTCCAGATTTTGATAAGCAGACCACTTCAAGAAGCAACTTGAAGACCTGTTTCTTTGAACGTCCACTATGGTCGAGGACATTCTTCCCCGCTCAGTTTCTTCTTCTTCTTTTTGAAAAATGTAAGTAGATATTTGGTCACAATTGTATCTTTATGCTGACAAACTTCCTATTTACTGTCCATTCATTTAACAATTTGAATTTTACGCCCGTCTCCATAATTCCCATGTTCCATGCCAATGTTTCTTTTTTCTGGCCTTTTTTGGCTTTTCTATATGTTTTCATGTGGTAGTGGGGAGGTTTTGGCCGGGGGTTATGGTCTGAATTGCCAAGGTCATTGGGGCAACAGTATTACACATCAATGTTTGTTAGTTATATATGTAGAATGTGATGAACTTATGCTTATTCTTATTCTTTTCTTCATAGAATATGCCAAAAAGCTCCTGAGGAAGCGTTATTGAACATGCAACAGCAAGCTGAGTTATATATGATACACTGGGGGTTATTTACTAAAGGAAAATCCACTTTGCACTGCAAGTGCACTTGAAAAGTAAAGTCGCTGTAGATCCGAGGTGGACATGCATGTAAAATAAAAAACAGCATTTTAGCTTGCACATGATTGGATGATAAAATCAGCAGAGCTTCCCCTCATTTCAGATCTACCCCTTAGATTTAGAGCGACTGCACTTCCAAGTGCACAGTGGATTTGCCTTTCGTAAACCCCCACTGTCTCTTCAAAACTTCCTATTATTGTGAAAAGTGAATTGCTCGGGTTTCCGAATGTTTCAACATCAAATTTGATTATGTAGATGGTGTAATTAATATACTCATAGACACAATCTGTGAATATATGGAATTTTATGTGTGTTTTTTAGTTCTATCTTTGTAATAACTATTATATTTTTTTTTTTATATAAAAAGCTTCTTTGTTTTATGCCTACAAAGTCCATCATCCAAAATTTCCTTCAACAACTGTCCAGGGTTGTTGGGAAGAGGCCCTTGTCCCCATCAATACGGGGACAAGCCCCCCCTTTTCTGGCCTGCCAGGCTGCATGCCCAGATAGGAGTCTGATATTGATTTTGTTGACAACATTACAAGTGGAGCTTCCCCTTTTGTGCGGAGTTCTGCTTAAAGGACATGTGCATTTTTTCTGCATTTTGCCATATTGGACCCAGGAAAAAATTGCAGCATGTTCTATATTTGATGACTGCACTGAAACACACACTACTGGTGTGAACTAGGGCCATTGGAATCCACGTTATTGTCCATGTGTATTTGGGGTTCCCCAGGGTTCTGTGCTGGGACCAATCCTATTTAATTAGTTCATAAATTACCTGGAGGATGGGATAAACAGTTCAATCTCTGTATTTGCGGACGATACTAAGTTAAGCAGGGCAAAAACTTCTCCGCAGGATGTGGAAACTCTGCAAAAAGATCTGAACAAATTAATGGGGTGGGCGACTACATGGCAAATAAGGTTCAATGTAGAAAAATGTAAAATAATGCATTTGGGTGGCAAAAATATGAATGCAATCTATACACTGGGGGGAGAACCTCTGGGGGAATCTAGGATGGAAAAGGACCTGGGGGTCCTAGTAGATGATAGGCTCAGCAATGGCATGCAATTCCAAGCTGCTGCTAACAAAGCAAACAGAATATTGGCATGCTTTAAAAGGGGGATCAACTCCAGAGATAAAACGATAATTCTCCCACTCTACAAGACTCTGGTCCGGCTGCACCTAGAGTATGCCGTCCAGTTCTGGGCACCAGTCCTCAGGAAGGATGTACTGGAAATGGAGCGAGTACAAAGAAGGGCAACAAAGCTAATAAAGGGTCTGGAGGACCTTAGTTATGAGGAAAAATTGCGAGCACTGAACTTATTCTCTCTGCAGAAGAGACGCTTGAGAGATGATATGATTTCAATATACAAATACCGTACTGGTGACCCTACAATAGAAGTGAAACTTTTTCGCAGAAGAGAGTTTAACAAGACTCGTGGCCACTCATTAAAATTAGAAGAAAAGAGGTTTAACCTTAAGCTACGTAGAGGGTTCTTTACTGTAAGAGCGGCAAGGATGTGGAATTCCCTTCCACAGGCGGTTGTCTCAGCGGGGAGCATTGATAGCTTCAAGAAACTATTAGATAAGCACCTGAATGACCGCAACATACAGGGATATACAATGTAATACTGACATATATTCACACATAGGATGGACTTGTGTCTTTTTTCAACCTCACCTACTATGTAATTTGATACACCTCCCATCAAATCATTCTTTGCATCTATCACCTTTTGTACCACCACCCCCTCCCTTTAGAATGTAAGCTCTACGAGCAGGGCCCTCCTGTATCGTACTGTAATTGTCCTGTCCCCCCTCTACATTGTAAAGTGCTGCGTAAAATTGTGGGCGCTACATAAATCGCGAATAATAATAATAATAATAATAATAATAATAATAATAATATGATGCAGAACAAAAAACACACTGGACTTCATGGGGGAGTGAACCTGATTATCCCATAAGCCCGCTTGTGACAGGTTCTCCTTCAGCAATTCTGATAGAACACTTTCATCCGGGGGTCTCATCCAGCGAACCCTAAAGTGATATTTCTCTGAACGATCGTCCAGCACCTGAGGATGAGAAGTACCCGGCCTTATCACCAGATCATTTCACTATCTGTGTGAACAAAAATCAGCTTTACCCGGCCGCTAACCTATCCCATTAATTAAAGGTCAGAAGAGACAAAAAGGAAACAATGGTAGCCTCAGATGGTGCGCTGCAATAAAGTTACACTCAACAACAATCAAGCACCACAAGCACATTTTTAGCATTCACAGGAGTCCTTGGAAGCATTGTTTACCCAAACCTGTGACAACAAGCCCACAGGGCACAATAAATGGGTTAATGATTGCACAGTCCAGTGTAAAGGTGCAATGTCAGCCCAGACCACACACAGATATGGGGGGGTCACCATGACAGGTGAAGGGCGCACATCCTCCACCCTGCTGTGTACTCAGGGTAGGCCCTGACAGGTGCACTCCATGAATGGGGGGGCTGGGGCACGTGACCCGAGCAGGAAGCCAGGCTGGGCCTCCTCAGGTGCAGTGTGCGCCCCCTACAGAGGGGTACAGGTGCACAAAGCAACCCCCTGCAACCCACAACATCACCTACCGGAGAGCCACCCGCACCGAGCTTTCATCCTGCATGCCCGACATGACGGCCCGAGTCCCGGCTCCGAGCTGGGGGAGGGGGGGGGGGAGATGTTCACTCGTCCTCCGCCTTAACAACTGCCATCTGACGCCAGCACTGCTCACCCCGGGACATCGCTTGTGTGAGGAGAGGAGCCGGGAGAGAGGGGGAGGAGCTACGCCGAGACAGGCGCACAACGCCCCCTACCGCCTCTCTCAGTGTACTGCGTCACCGCAACACGCCCCCTGACCTCACTACAGGTCCCTTCTCCGTCATCTGTCACCCGTACGGGCGAGTGACAGCGGGAGGGTGACGTCATGGGACAAGGAGACCTTCCCCTGCAGTGATGGTGTGATCACAGAGTACTGGAGACATGCAGGGATACAGAAGAAGAGGAATGGTCATGGGCCACACAAGATCCACTAACAATGAGGAGAGCTGATGAGCATAGCTCCCAACTGTCCCAGATTTCGGGGACTGTCCCTGATTCCTCCTCATTTGTCCCTTAATTTTGGTCTGATCTATATAGATGTATATAAAATGCACTTTTTATCTATCAAAAAGTGTTTTCCAGCACTAAACCTTTCATCTGATTTCTAAATTGCTGCATTTGTAAATTCCAAAATCCAATATAATGGAATAGTAGTGGTAGAAAAAAGGACTTGTGGGTTTAACTAATCTTGATTTTTGTACAATTCCCCTTTAAGGGGGCGTGGCAAGGGGTGTGTCATATGCCTGCCTATTTTTGCTGATAGGTGTCCCTCATTCCCATCTCAAAAAGTTGGGAGGTATGTATGAGGCATATTACAAGTTAAAGCAGACCCCCCCCCCCCTTTAGCGTTAAAGCACCACTCGTTTTAGTGGCGCTGTAACGCTGTTTCGCCAAATGTGGCGGGGGGGCAGACATGCGGAGCTTCCCCTTTTGGATGGGGTGCGCTTTAATGATCACTGATATAAATAATGTACCTATCTGAGTAATGCAACTTTTTTTTTTGTAATATTTTTTATTATGAAAGTAAAAGAGTGCAACATAAAACTAGTGCGATCTTTGATAAACTACCAATTCAATATCAGGTTGGATCATAGGCCTGCACAGGGGGTGTGCCAGGTGTGCTTGGGCACAAGACATGGTTCCAGTAATCCATGTCCTTAGTCTGCTTGTCTTCAGCAAACTGCGGGCTTTATTGTGCATCATCTTTAGAAGAGGCTTCCTTCTGGCATGACAGCCATGCAGACCAATTTGATGCAGTGTGCGGCGTATGGTCTGAGCACTGACAGGCTGACCCCCCACCCCTTCAACCTCTGGAGCAATGCTGGCAGCACTCATGTCTATTTCCCAAAGACAACCTCTGGATAGG
This sequence comes from Lithobates clamitans, assembly GCA_037952925.1. Taxonomy (NCBI): domain Eukaryota; kingdom Metazoa; phylum Chordata; class Amphibia; order Anura; family Ranidae; genus Lithobates; species Lithobates clamitans. The sequence continues at coordinate 15,847,952 of JBBGZY010000100.1, forward strand.
ACGCTGAGCATGTGCACTCAACTTCTTTGGTCAACCATGGTGAGGCCTGTTCTGAGTGAAACCTGTCCTGTTAAACCGCTGTATGATCTTGGCCACCGTGCTGCAGCTCAGTTTCAGGGTCTTGGCAATCTTCTTATAGCCTAGGTCATCTTTATCTAGAGCAACAATTCTTTTTTTCAGATCCTCAGAGTTCTTTGCCATGAGGTGTCATACTGAACTTCTAGTGACCAGTATGAGATAGTGAGAGCGATAACACCAAATTGAACACACCTGCGACCTTGTAACATAACAAGTCACATGATACCGTGGAGGGAAAATTTTATTGATTTCAGGTACTTATATAGCGTTGTCAATTTACGCAGCACTTTACATATACATTGTACGTTCACATCAGTCCCTACCCTCAAGGAGCTTACAATCTGAGGTCCCTAACTCACATTCATACATACTAGGGACAATTTAGACAGGATCTGATTAACCTACCAGCATGTCTTTGGAGTGTGGGAGGAAACCGGAGTACCCGGAGGAAACCCACACAGGCACAAGGAGAACATGCAAACTCCAGGCAGGTAATGTCTTAGTTGGGATCCGAACCAGTGACCCTTCTTACTGCTAGGCGAGAGTGCTACCACTACACCACTGTGCTGCTGGCTAGTTGAGCCCAATTTGGACATTTTCACTTAGGGGTGTATTCACTTTTGTTGCCAGCGGTTTAGACATTAATGGTTGTGTGTTGAGTTATTTTGAGGGGAAAGCAAATTTACACTGTTACACAAGCTGTACACTCACTACTTTACATTGTAGCAAAGTGTCATTTCTTCAGTGTTGTCACATGAAAAGATATAATAAAATATTTACAATATATTAATAATGCATATGTGCGTCTGCAGGAAAAGTGAGCTTTAACACCCAGCTGCTGGGTGCATCCATGGCAGCTTGAGGTTGTGTGCTGAAAAACGTGCTCACTACGCGCTCTCAGCACACTGACCAAGCTGATCGGGAGCCAGTAGGACAGGCTCCTAACCCTTTGAAAGCCAATCATTGTCATCACTTGATAAAGACGCCCTGCCGCCTCACGGGATTAAAGCTTACTTAAAGAGGTGTTCCATCATGGGGAAAAAAAATACTGTAGTTGCTGACTTTTAATATATGAACATTTACCTGTCCAGGGAGCCCGCAATGTCAGCAATGTCTTCAGATCGGCTGTCGGGTGCTGCCACCGCCATCTCCGCTAAAGGAAACCAGCAGTGAAGCCCTTCGGCTTTACAGACGGCTCCCTACTGCGCATGTGAGAAGTGCACTGCGCTTTCTAATTGTCCCAGCATCGGAGGAATGGGGGGGGGGCAAATTTCCGAGGGACAGAGCCATCTCCCAAAAGTAGGGACAGGGACCGGTCAAAAACAGGTACCTGTTCCCCCCTCCCTCCTAAAAGGTGCCACATGTGGCACCAGAGGGGGGGAGGAAGCAAATAAGCGGAAGTTCCACTTTTGGGTGGAACTCCGCTTTAACTGTTTTTCCCCAAACATGCCATCAAAGTTAGATTTGCTTGTGCTCTCAACCAAACTGTCAAGCTACCAAATGTCTGGTGTCATAACTGATTCCAACTGCAGCACCATGGCAACTGCAATTCAAATAGAGGCTAAGATGGCAGCTTCCTTGGCTGTAAAGGATACAAGGGTTTAGTTCCAAGTTAAAGGGCTGCCAAGAGGTAGAGTAAAGGAGTTACTCTACCTAAGTAAAATGAAGGGTGAAATCTAAGTATGATCTGTATTGTATAGTTACGTTGGTCCAGCTTGGCACAATTTAATAGGAATATCTCATATCTGAGGGGCTGCAGGGAAAGCTGACAATCACTGTAGTAGTCTGCTACTAAAATGATAACTGAGATCTTCCAGGTTCTGTGCCGAGCAGTTTCCCCTCTGCACAGTGACCACAGGAAGTCATTTGCTCAGCATTTCTGCCATTCAAAGAACACTTTGTAATTTTTTCAATGAACATAGGGTATTTTCCGACTGGATAAGGTGGTGAGGAAGGGAGGTGATGTCAGGATCTCTACCTTGTAAACTCAACCTTTTTAACTTGTTAGCCACAGGGCTTTTATGCTCCTTCAAAGACATCAAACTGAACAATCTTACCAATAATAAAACACTGTTATCAAGTGTCTAGATTACCATCTGATGAATGAAGGCATCCTATTTATTATAAGTCCTATTAATAAAACCATAGCCTTTGCACATAAACCTTTTCACTGGGCCCTTAACTTGTGTGACCCACAGTTACATAGTACACAAGGTTGAAAAAAGACACAAGTCTATCAAGTCCAACCTATGTGTGTGATTTTATGTCAGTATTACATTGTATATCCCTGTATGTTGTTCTTTGTTCCTAAGGTTTTATCCCATTTAGTATCATCTAGCAAGGATCGTAGTTTAGGGAAGTTGGCTCTTTTGAAATTCAGTGTCTTTGTATTCCCCTTATGTTTCCTATTTGTGTGATTTATACTGCAACTAATTGACCTGTGATCGCTGTTTCCTAAATTGCCCCATATTTCCACATCCGTGATCGGGTCTGTATTGTTGGTAATCAGCAGGTCTAGTAACGCTTTGTTTCTAGTTGGTGCATTTGCCATCTGACCTATGAAATTGTCCTGCAAGACATTTAGGAACTGGCGAGCTTTAGATGAATGCGCTGTTCCTTCCACCCAGTCTTTGTCTGGATAATTAAAATACCCCATTATAATGACACTTCCCATCCTTGCCACTAATCCAAATTGTGATAGAAGGGCTGCCTCCGCCTCCTCCCTCTGGTCTCTTTGCCTCTGGTGTGACTGGCTTAGAATAGTTCACTAAGCCCAACAAACAAACGTCAGAAAAAAGGTTTAGTGTTTAAGTGGTTAAATTTCCCTCATTTAGGCCCCTTTCACACGGGACGGATCCGTATTGATCCGCCCCGTGTTTATCCGCTGCTCAGCGGGGATCGCTCCGCTTTCCCCAGCTGAGCAGGCAGATGACAGGGCGGGACCCGCACACTGTGCAGGGACCGCCCTGTCAGATCTCCGCTCTCCCCTATGGGGGATCGGAGGAACACGGACCGTCTGTCCGTGTTCCTCCGATCCGCTCTGCAGACGGATAGAAAAATAGGATTTTCTTCCGTCCGCAGAATCGGACGAGAGCGGAGGCGGACAACATCGGGTGTTAGCGGATGTACATCCGCTGACACCCGCTATCCCATAGGGATGCATGTATGTCCGTATTTCATGCGAAAACGGATGCATGAAATACGGACATACGGTCCGCACGTGTGAAAGGGGCCTTACACACCAAAGTGTATTCCTTTGATCTAAAGCACAAATCGTTACAATGTCAAGTTCCACTGCTAAAGAATGTTGTGATTCTTGGCAGACTGCCCGTTTTTTTTTTTCCTTTCTTTTGACAGCTGTTGGCTTTAGCAGAGCTGAGAGAATTCTCTGCATAGAAAAAATCGGGAAATTTGTCAAGATCGCAACAGGGAAATAAATTGCGATAACGATTCTTAACGATTAATCCTGCAGCTCTAACTTACAGTAGCCCTAATACACAGTCACATATCCCACTAACCTGCATTTCCAATGCACAGCACCTGCATTATTGTGGACTGCGATTTCACTGCATTGCCCACCACTTTCATTATTATTATTATTATACAGGATTTATATAGTGCCTACAGTTTACGCAGCACTTCATAATGGAAAAAGGGAGACAGTACAGTTACAATACAATAAAATACAAGTTAAGAGGGCCCTGCTCATAAGAGCTTACAATCTAATAGTGTGGGGCAAGTAACTGTGGGGGATGAGCTGATGGAAGTGTTAAAAAATGAGTTGGAGGCGTGATAGGCTTCCCTGAAGAGATGAGTTTTCAGGGATCACCTAAAAGGCAGCCAGAGTAGAAGATAGCCGGACTGATTGAAGTAGTGAGTTACAGAGGATGGGAGAAGCCCTGGAGAAGTCCTAGAAAAGAGAATGGGAGGAGGAGACAAGGGGGCTAGAGAGCAGGAGGTCTTGAAAGAAGCAGAGAGGACACATAGGTGTGTGCACAGGGTGTGCCAGGTGTACCTGGGCACAGCCTAATCACCCATAGTTGCCAATTGTCCTGGATGATATGCACATTACTGGGATAAATCTCCTCCCCCTTACCTCATCCCCCAGCAGTTTCAGGTGCTCCCAGCTCTTAGGAATACTGCAGGAACAAGGCCTCCTCCTTGCTTTCTTCTAGCACTGCAATTAAGTTGTAGTGGGCGGGATGTGGATGCGCTAGCCTCAGAGATAGTGCTGAGTCTGCCTTCTTCTGGTGGTGTGTCACCTGTGCGCTGAGCATAAGAAGTATAAATATATATACATATATTTAAATATAAAAATCTCATTAAGGCCCCTTTCACACTTATACGACTTGTCCCACGATTTTGTACTGCAAAATCGTATGACAAGTCATTCTCCATGATTTTCAATGACTACCATTCATATTGGCACGACTTTAAGTCGTGCCGACTTCAAAGTAGTCCCTGCACTACTTTGGTCCAACTTCCATACAATTTGTACTCCATAGACCTCAATGTCAAACCCTCAAGTAGCATGCAAATCGTGCCTGAATAATATAGACACGATTTCAGCACTAATTTGTAAGCACAAGCTGAGAATTGTTAATGCCAAAGTTGTGGCAAAGTCGTACAAAGTAGTACTGCTCCCAAATCGCGGCAAAATAGCGGCTGCGAAATCGCGTTAAAATCGCGCTAATTTGAAGTCATATAAGTGTGAAAGGGGCCTGTGTGTGCGTTTGAGCATTGGAGTGCACACCCTAATGCAATAGGCTGCACACACCTATGAGAGGACAGTTTGGGTGAGATTCCTGATATATAGCTCGGGGCAGAGTTGTGAATGGCTTTGTATGTTTTTGTTAGTATTTTGAATTTAATTCTCTGGGCAAGCAGAAGCCAGTGTAGGGATTGGCGGAGAGGGGTAGCAGACACTGAGCGGTTGGTATGGTAGATGAGTCTGGCAGCAGAATTCATGATAGACTGAAGAAGGGATAGCCTATAGAGAGGTAGGAATTGCAATAGTCAATACGAGGGATAACAAGGGAGTGAACGAGTAGCTTGGTGCTCTCATTAGTTAAAAAGGGGCGAATTTTAGAGGTGAAGTCTTCAAGCTTTTGACAATGATTGGATTTGGGGCTGACAGGACAGGTCAGAGTTTAGAAGTACATATAGTCAGGACTGTGTTTTAGCCTAGGCCGACAAGGCCTAGGCCTAGGGCAGCACTTTGCGGGGGGCGGCAAAAAGGGCCGCCCCCCCGCATGAGAGAAAGCCCCCCCACCCGTCTTGCTGATTCCCGGCTCCCGCTGCCGCCTCCCGCACACATGCAGCCCACAGCGGCCGGCTTTCTGTAGCTGCGCCACTGTGTATGGGCGTGCTTGGCAGAGGATGGGGGCGTGTATCTCACGCCCCCCTTACTCTCTGACAAGCACGCCCATACACCACGACGCCGCTACAGAAAGCCGGCCGCCGTGGGCTGCATGTGTGCGGGAGGCGGCAGCGGGAGCCGGGAATCAGCAAGACGGGTGGGGGGGCTTTCTCTCATGCGGGGGGGGCGGTGTGTGTCACTCGCGCCACCATAAGCAACAGGTGACAGGTGGAGCCTTAAGCTCCGCCTACCCTCCCCTACACTGCTTTCCTGCAGTGAATCTTCTCCTCGGCCCTGGGGCTGTGACGTCAGGAGGAGAGAGAGGAGCACGAGGGAAACCCCCAGGACAGCAGGTACAACGATTTAATAAAGTATATCAGTGTTATGGGCACTGGCAGCATTTGATGGGCACTGGCAGAATTTGATGGGCACAGTGGCTGCATTTGATGGGCACAGTGGCAGCATTTGATGGGCACAGTGGCAGCATTTGGTGGGCACAGTGGCTGCGTTTGATGGCACAGTGGCTGCGTTTGAGGGCACAGTGGCTGCGTTTGAGGGCACAGTGGCTGCGTTTGAGGGCACAATGGCTACGTTTGATGGCACAATGGCTGCGTTTGAGGGCACAGTGGCTGCGTTTGATGGCACAATGGCTGCGTTTGATGGCACAGTGGCTGCATTTGATGGCACAGTGGCTGCATTTGATGGGCACGGTGGCTGCATTTGATGGACACGGTGGCTGCGTTTGATGGGCACAGTGGCTGTGTTTGATGGCACAGTGGCTGCGTTTGATGGCACAATGGCTATGTTTGATGGCACAATGGCTATGTTTGATGGCACAATGGCTACGTTTGATGGGGCACAGTGGCTGCGTTTGATGGGGCACAGTGGCTGCGTTTGATGGGGCACAGTGGCTGCATTTTGATGGGCACGGTGGCTGCATTTGATGGGCACGGTGGCTGCATTTGATGGGCACGGTGGCTGCGTTTGATGGGCACAGTGACTGCGTTTGATGGCACAGTGGCTGCGTTTGATGGCACAATGGCTATGTTTGATGGCACAATGGCTATGTTTGATGGCACAATGGCTACGTTTGATGGGGCACAGTGGCTGCGTTTGATGGGGCACAGTGGCTGCATTTGATGGGGCACAGTGGCTGCATTTGATGGGCACAGTGGCTGCAATTGATGGGCACAGTGGCTGCAATTGATGGGCACAGTGGCTGCGTTTCATAGCACAGTGGCAGCATTTGATGGGCTCAGTGGCTGCGTTTGAGGGCACAGTGGCAGCATTTGATGGGCACAGTGCCTGCGTTTGATGGCACAATGGCTACGTTTGATGGCACAGTGGCTACGTTTGATGGGGCACAGTGGCTGCGTTTGATGGGGCACAGTGGCTGCGTTTGATGGAGCACAGTGGCTGCGTTTGATGGGGCACAGTGGCTGCATTTGATGGGCACAGTGGCTGCAATTGATGGGCACAGTGGCTGCAATTGATGGGCACAGTGGCTGCGTTTGATGGGCACAGTGGCTGCTTTGATGGGCACAGTGGCTGCGTTTTATGGGCAAAGTGGCTGTATTTGATGGGCACAGTGACTGCATTTGATAGCACAGTGGCAGCATTTGATGGGCACAGTGGCTGCATTTGATAGCACAGTGGCAGCGTTTGATGGGCACAGTGGCTGCATTTGATGGGCACAGTGGCTGCATTTGATGGGCACAGTGACTGCGTTTGATGGGGCACAGTGAGGCTGCAATTGATGGGCACAGTGAGACCCCCCCCCCGGCATTAAACTCAGCAGCTAAAAATACTGTAGCTGCTGACTTTTAATATTAGGACACTTACCTGTCCAGGGATCCAGCGATGTCGACACCTCAGCCAATTTTCGAATTGGTTCTCGGGTTTTGCCACTATCATTCATGGTAAGGGAAACCGACCGGTTCCCTACTGCACATGTGCGAAGCGCGTTGCACTTTCTGAATGGCCCAGTGGAGGAAGGAGGAGGGGGGGCAAACTTCAGAGGGGACAGCACAGTCTCCCAGAAGTGGGGAAGGGTACCTGTCAGAAACAGGTACCCGTTCCCCCCTGAAAGGTGCCAAATGAGCCTAAAGAGGAAGGGGTGTTGTTTACAGATGATAGGGTGGGTCTTAAACAGGAAGGGGTGTGGCCTCGGCAGGATAGGGTGGGTCATATTTAAATTAGGGGGGTGCATGCGTTTAGTCAGGCCTAGGGCAGCACAAAACCTAAATACACCACTGCATATAGTACCCTGGCATGAGGGGAGGGATTGATGGTTGCATTATTGATTTTGATGGAAAAGTCATGGAGGGGGCCATGGGCGGGAGGAATATTATCAGCTCAGTACACTGTGCACTGAGATGCCCCACACAAAGTGCTTTACTATGCATTGCATTAAGACATGGTTAAAAGTGTGTTTTACTGCAAATCACTAGTCTGAACGGAAAGAAAGGGGCAAATGATTTGTGCCCATCACTATGGGGCTCATGGTAGCCCATATACTGTTTTTCCTTCTTCTATCTTGTTTTTTCCTTCTATTTTTGGTGTACTTTCTCTTTAAAGCAAAACTAAATCCTCCTCTCCTTTAGAGCCAAGGAGGCTGCCAATTTGGCCTCTGTTGATCTGCAATTGCCATGGTGCTGTTGCTGCTGCATAGGGGATCAGTTATGATTCCAGCCATTTGATTGTTTGACAGTTTGTAGCCAGGTGCAGTCTACTTTCTCCACTGTAGGTTACGCTCGCCTGCAGCGGCATTGCAGATGGAGAGGACGTCAAGAGGAATGTGGTTCCTCTATGGTTTCCTGGGTCACTGGGGAAGCTATCCAATTGGATGCTGCCGCCCCATGTGACTCTAGCAGCCATCTTGAGTCAGGAAGTGCCTTTTTAAGGCCCCGGTTCCCAGGCTTGGCATGTATTTCACGAGTGGGTAGAATAGGGATAAGTATCCCGTCTGGTAGGGACGGAACTAGTGCCATGGAAAGCTTCCTGATGAGAAGAGAAAGCATGGGGCTCGCAACTTCTCTGGAAATCTTCTCGCTTAGGCACAAGATATCCAGGCCGCATTCTGCCCCTCCTAACAGACCCTGTCAGTTCGTCTGAAACCTGCTCTCTACACATTGTTAGACCTATGGGTGTTCCCAGTTAGGTTGTTAGGCTGGGTTTATATTTCTTCATTGCACTTGGACTGTGTGTGTTACTACTGCATTCTACCCCACCTACAAGTTTAGTTGAGCGTACAAGCAAATGTGACAGTTATCATTCATGGCATGCCTTGAATGTAACTGTTTTGGGAAACCAGTAAATCATTGGGTTTAGTTCCACTTTAAAGTGGAGTTCCACCCACTTTTACAACTCTTCAGCATCCCTCACTAAACTGTGCACTGTAAACAAATTGGATATTTTTTTATTTTTTTTCTCAGCACCTACTGTATATCTGCTGTGTTAATTTTTCACTTCCTCCTCCCTGGCCGTGGCCCATCGCATCATTTCCTGTTTGCAATGCCTTCTGGGAAGGGGAGGCAACTTCCTCTGAAACTGCCGTTGCTATGGAAACCTGACCTGAAACCTATTACACTGCTTGTGCTGCACTGAGCATGTGGGGCGGCAACTTCCTCTAAAACTGCCGTTGCTATGGAAACCTGACCTGAAACCGATTACACTGCTTGTGCTGCACTGAGCATGTGGGAGATCTGCAAGGATGAGATCCAGTAAGAAATACAGTCTGGCTTTAGATGCCCACACCTAAGATGGCCACGGCCTGCTGTAAGTTTATAAAATAACAAACTACTGCTATAAACTAACAAAACAGACCTTAATTTACAGACTAACTTTACTAGAATACATTAAGCTTGTGTATTATAGGGGTATTTTTATTTAAAAAGTATAATTTCGGCCGGAACACCACTTTAAGTCTCGCTTCACACTGCTGCAACCACATTGTCGTGCCATTTCCAGTGCGATGATGCAGTGAAACTTTCATGTGACATTAGAGTCTCTAAAGTCACATCATAGTAGTGCAGGAACCTTTTTAAAAAGTCGCCGTGACTTGAGTCGCATTAATTGGAATAGCTGCCATTGAGATAAATAACTGTCAAGTTATCAAATGGCTGGTGTCATAACTGATCACATGTGCAGTACCATGTCAACTGCAGATCCACAAAGGCTAAGATGGCAGCTTCCTTGGAAGTAAAGGTTAGGAGGGTTAAATTTCACTGTAAACCCTGTCAGGGCTTACCTGGCTGGTGCTGTTGGTGGAAAAGCTGTGACTTCTTGTGCCTTTCTCTATAAAAAAATGACCAGCGGCTCCACATCAGTTAGACTTGGATTTTAAAGCACAGTGAGCTTACCTCCCTTCCTCCATTTGTCTTGTGATTTGCCACCTCTTTTCAAAATAAAAATGGTGGGGGTTGTAACTAAATTATGTTTTGTATGATTGTTTGGTATTTATTTGCTTGAGTTTTAATGACTGAGGAAAATGTCAGCATTTAAGACTTATAGGGGTTTTAATAACATTTGATTTCGATATTTATTATTTTTTTAAAGCACTAAAAAAAAAGTCATGGACAATTTAATAACATTGGTTTTAGTCTTCTGTCATATTTATGATATTAAATGCTTCACTATTATTTTTTTGGGGGGGGTGCCATCTATAACTACACGGGCCCTGGGGCTCGGTTCACACTGGAACCCGCTGCGGAATGCACAGGAGCGATGTGCATCCCTGTTCCCCGTTTCTATGCCTGAATTCGGCCCTGAAACGCACAGCGTTTCTGTGCAGTGTGCTCCGCAGCCGCAACGGAGATATGTGAACCAGCTCCATAGGGAGCCAGTCACATTCTCCTACTATGCGAATTAGATGTGGGGAAACCCGCATCTAATTCGCATAGGTGTGAACCCGGCCTTAGTCTATTTTCCAGATCTGTTATAATATACTGATGTCTGGCCACTTTTTTTAATGCCTTTAAGAGATTGCAAATGGTGGTATCATAGCTCTCTCGGAGCTTAGAGAACATCTGAAGCAATATAAAAATTACAGTGAGAATTTTAGATAAAAAAAAAAAGAATTAGTCTTCTGCCCTGGTAGACATGGCTGTGCTGTGTACAAATCCTTTAACAGGTAAAACAGCCTCCATAAAAGTATATCATCTGTGTATTTAGCTGTTAACCTGGAGTTCAGCTTCAAAGTTAAATAGTCCAACATGTCCAACGTCCAACAAAAGTGGCATTGGATAAATCCAGTGCTGTAAATCCCATGTACTACTTGTCACTATAAGCGCCTTCTCCTTTAGGGGGTTGAGCACCTCCTGGGCATCTCCGGACTTGTCACCATGCCTAAGTTCTATATGGTTCCTTGGACAAACTAAAGTATCCAACCACCTCCCTGCAGATGACTCTCCAGCATGTGACTCAAAAAAATAAATAAATAAACCACTACTGTGCTTTCAGCTTATTAAAATCACTTTTTATTAAAAAATAATGAATTACACTCACTCAGTGCAAAATAACCTGGTGCACCAGAGTATAGAACACCTAAAGAGGATTTCAGATCTGCGGTTCAAAAAATAAACCAATTCCCTCACTTCCGGATATGTTCAATGATGTAATAGGCCCTGTGCCTACGTGTTTTGTCACTCGTGACATGAAGGGAACCTATCTGTAAAATATAACTAAAGGCAAAAAACTTTTATTTTTCATTTTCATTGGAGTAAGGGAGGGTTATAACCCCTATCATTTTTTTTTGCCATCAGTGTCCTATAGGGGAGATTTTCCTTTATTTCCTGTCCCATAGCCACAGCAGAAAGTGAGGGGAAATCCCTCTGAAGTGAGGGGAATCCTGTTTGTTACCAGAACTAATGTCTCCTCTATTCCTGTTCTGGTGACAACCCAAAATGTGGGATTTTCTTTCACTTTTGGTGATAAGAGTAAATGTGACAAATAGGCTGAATCTCCTTAACAAGTTCAGATCCACACTATAGACGAATGACGGCTACAGCACGGACCTGCTCTATCCTGCAGGGCACGTGCGGCGCACTCTGTGATCAGCGGGTCTATGAGACTCGCTGGATCACGGATCGGAGTAAGGGGTCGATCCCGACCCCTTGCCACATGATCAGCTGTCAGCCAATGAACCAACAGAGCCGGTAATCGGCTATTTTTTCTCCTCGCGCTGGCAGCGTGAGGAGAAAAAAAAATCCGATCACCAGCGGCTGTGAGAGGGACATCAGTCCCGATCACGGCAAGCTTCCGCCAGATCATCAGTGCCCATCTGTGCCCCCTGCCAGTGCCACCTAGCTATAGGCAACAGTGCTGCCTACCAGTGCCCACCAGCGCCACCCATCAGTGCCCACAGTGCCACCCATCAGTGCCCACAGTGCCACCCATCAGTGCCCACAATCAGTGCCTCAACAACAGTGCTGCACATCAGTGCAACCTATCAGTGCCCATCAGTGTCACCTACCAGTGTCCATCAGTGTCGCCCATCAGTGCCCATCAGTGCCACCTATCAGTGCCATCTATCAGTGGTACCTACCAGTGCCCATCAGTGCCACCCATCTGTGCCACCCATCAGTGCCACCCATCCGTGCCACCCATCAGGGCCCATCAGTGCCATCTTATCAGTGGCCATCAGTGCCACCTTATCTGTGTCTATGAGTACCGCCTTATCTGTCCCCATTAGTGCCACCTTATCTGTGCCTATCAGTGCCGCCTTAACTGTGCTTACCAGTGCCCATCAGTGCAGCCTATCAGTGCCCATCAGTGCAGCCTATCAGTGCCCAACAGTGCAGCCTATCAGTGCCCACCAGTGCCGCCTCATCAGCGTATATCAATGAAGGAGAAAAATTACCTGTTTGCAAAATTTTATAACAAACTATTAAACATGATTTTTTTTGTTTGTTTAGCAAAAAAATAAAAATCCCAGCTGTGATTAAATACCACCAAAAGAAAGCTCTATTTGTGGTAAAAAAAATTATAAAAATTTCATTTGGGTACAGTGTTGTATGACCGCGCAATTGTCATTCAAAGTGCATCAGTGCTGAAAGCTGAAAGTTGGTCTGGGCAGGAGGGGGGTTTAAGTGCCCAGTAAGCACGTGGTTAACAGGGCCAGAGACTGCAATAACATTTTGACAAGTGTGCTAATCCCTCTCAACGCTATCCAGAATGAAAAAAAAAATGCCTTTAGTTATACTTTAAGCAGGCCATACAATTTAATTGGCTAAGACAGCAACGCAGCGCCATTGGCTCCCGCTGCTGTCAATAAAAGTCAGTGAGCCACTGAGGAGAGAGAGAGGGGGCGGACACACAGAGCAGCTGCTCGGCTCAAGTGCACCCATAGCAAGCTGCTTGCTGTGGGGGACTCAGCAGGAGGGAGTGGCTAGGAGGGCCAGCGAGGGATCCAAGAAGAGGAGGATCTGGGCTGCTCTGTGCAAAACCATTACACAGAGCAGGTAAGTATGACATGTTTGTTATTTTTAACCACTTAAGCCCCGGAACATTTGGCTGGCAAAAGACCAGAGCACTTTTTGCGATTCGGCACTGTGTCGATTTAACTGACAATTGCACGGTCGTGCGACGTGGCTCCCAAAAAAATTGGTGTCCTTTTTTCCCCACAAATAGAGCTTTCTTTTTGTGGTACTTGATCACCTCTGTGGTTTTTATTTTTTGCGCTATAAACAAAAAAATAGCAACAATCTTGAAAAAAACGCAAATTTGCTATAATAAATATCCCCAAAAAATATATAAAAAACATTTTTTTTCCTCAGTTTAGGCCGATACGTATTCTACTACATATTTTTGGTAAAAAATAAAAACGCATAAAGCGTTTATTCATTGGTTTGGGCAAAAGTTATAGCGTCTACAAAATAGGAGAAAGTTTTATGGCATTTTTATTAATAATTTTTTTTTTACTAGCAATGGCGGCGGTCAGCGATTTTTATCGTGACTGCGACATTATGGCGGATAGATCGGACACTTTTGACGCTATTTTGTGACCATTCACATTTATACAGCGATCAGTGCTATTAAAAATGCATTGATTACTGTGTAAATGTGACTGGTAGAAAAGGAGTTAACCACTAGGTGGTGCTGTAGGGGTTAAGTGTGTCCTAGGGAGTGATTCTAACTGTGGGGGGGAGGGGCTATGTGTGACACAGCACTGATCATCGCTCCCGATCACAGGGAGCGGTGATCAGTGTCAGTGTCACTAGGCAGAACGGGGAAATGCTTGTTTACATCAGCATTTCCCCATTCTTCCTCTCTGTGAGACGATCGCGGGTATCCTCGCGGACATCGAGTCCGCGGGACCCACGATCACACTTACGGCGCTCGCGGCGGGTGCGCGCGCGTAAACTGCCTCTTAAAGGGCAACATACAGGTACGTTAATATGCCTGTATGTGCCCTTCTGCCAATGTATATCGGCGTGATCCAGTCGGCAAGCGGTTAAATTAAAGAAAACTGAGATTTTACTATCACTTTAAGGCCCCTTTCACACTGGAGCGGTAGGGGGCGTCGGCGGTAAAACAGCGCTATATTTAGCGCTGTTTTACTGCGGTATTCGGCCGCTAGCGGTGCGGTTCTAACCCCCCGCTGGTGGCCGAAAAAGGGTTAAAACCCCTCGTATAGCGCGGCCATAGCCGCGGTATTACCGCGGTATAGCCGCGCTGTCCCATTGATTTCAATCGGCAGGAGCGGTGAATACACCGCTCCTTCACCGCTCCAAAGAAGCGGCTGACAGGAGATTTTTTCTTCTCCTGCCAGCGCACCACTTCAGTGTGAACGCCCTCGGGCTTTCACACTGAACAAACAGCGGAGGCTGTTTAGGGGCGGTTTGCAGGCGCTATTTTTAGCGCAATAACGCCTGCAAACCGCCCCAGTGTGAAAGGGGTCTAAGAGATCACTCTTTAGATGGTAATGCAAGTGTAAACCAGGCCTAAGGATGTTCATTTGATTTTTTTAATCGTTAGTGAGAGCAAATTCTTTTCTGAATGTTGATTAAACTCAAAGGTGTAGAATAGAAAAAAAATCTTGCATGAATTGCAGTGAATTTCCGATAGCAAATGCGATTTGAATTCAGGAAAGTTCATTTATTCATCGAATGTACTGACAATTTTTGTGGGATTATTTGCACTAACATTCACTTGAAAGTCGACTAGTGTATGGCCAGCTGTAGCCTTCAGTTCTGCTTAACCCCTTCACACAGAGCATACGCAAATATACAACCCCACTAGTCTGGGCTTTTTTTTTGTGGGGGCTGCATATTTGCTTATCTCCCTTTGTGCTGGGAGTGCGCTGCACGACACACTCCCAGCACAGAGACTGGAGTCTCACTGAGAGCTCCGGGCCCCGTATTAATGATCTGGACAAGGAATTCCTTATTCAGGGTACCTGATCACTGTTAGAAACTCTGATTGGCTATCATAGTGATCAGTCACTTTGAAGCCCACCCCTGTGTTTTCTCTCTCTGTGAATGGAGGAGAGAGATACATCGTATCTCTCTCTCTCTTTGCAGAAAAAAAAAGTGTGTGTAAAAACGATAACAATAATAAAAAATAAAAATACCTAGATTAAGGTTTGGGTCAAAGTCAGAGTCAGTTTTTTTTTTTTTTTTTTGGACAAGATTTTTTTTTTTTTAATTAATACCAGTGTGTGTGTTTTTGGTTGGGATAAAAAAGCAAAATGCGCACTATTGTTTTTGGGGTGTATTACTGGTACAAACAGGGCCGGACCAAAACATTGTGCTGCCTGGGCCCAAGAATGAAATGCTGCACCCCAAAAGAAAAAAAAAAATCACGCCCACCAAAAGGCCCCCAAAAGGTCCACACATTCATTATTTTATATAATGATAACTACAATTTAATTTATCAGAAAATCAGATTAAAAATGCCATAAACCTATTGCCTATTTTGTAGACGCTCTAACTTTTACGCAAAGCAATCAACATACGCTTGTTGTGTTTTTTTTTTTAACCAAAAATATGTAGCAGAATACATATTGGCCTAAATTGATGAAAACATTTTTTTATAGCCAATATCTATAGGAGGGGTTTCCACCATCCCTGCTAAGTTTTATTTTATACAGTATGTCTTATTTTCAGTCTGATGTGTATTATATGTGAAGTTGCGTATCAGAGACCGGTATTGTCGTAATATTGAAGCCTATTGAGATTTCCATACATTAAAGGATTCCATCATTATTGTTAAGTTATTGATCAGTAAGTTAGCGCTGCAATTTTTTTCCCATGGTGTGGGAACACATAACAGTGCTTAGCGGCCGGCCTTTTACTGACACTTTTTTAATTTTACTTCCAGTAGTTTATTGTAAATAGGAGTGTGGTGATTACCAACATATTTCAGTTGTGCCCCACCAGAACCCCCCCCCCCCGGTGGACAATGTGCCTGGCTGCTGAGTTCATCGCCCCATCCCTGCACTCAGTGCACTTATTGGCACTGATTGGCAGCACTGACAGGAAGCAATGATTGGAACTGATAGGTAGCACAGATTGGCACTAATAGAAAGCACTGATTGGCACTGACAGGTGGCACTGATTGACACTGAAAGGTGGCACTGATTGGCAAAGGCAGGTGGCACTGATTGACACTGACAGGTGGCACTGATTGGCACTGACAGGTGGCACTGATAGGTGGCACTGATTGGCACTGACAGGTGGCACTGATTGGCACTGGATGGTGGCACTGATTGCCACTGATTGGCACTGACAGGTGGCACTGACACTGACAGTTGGCACTGATTGACACTGGCAGGTGACACTGGCTCTGACAGGTGGCACTGATTGGCATTGACAGGTGGCACTGGTTGGCACTGGCAGGTGGCACTGATTGGCACTGGCAGAGGAGAGGGAGTTTCACACTGGGCCGATATTGACGCTTGCCAGAGCCGATCAGTGTGTGAAACTGACATATAATGTAACTTCATGCAGAGAGAGATCAGTTGTCAAAATTCAGCGGTGATGTCGGGGGTGGGCGGGACCCAGGGTGGGCAGGACCCAGCAGCTATCAAACACCAGCCAATGATTGGGCTGCTTAAGAAAGAGAGCAGGGCCACATACACGTAGCAGCCCGCCCAGATCCCATCCCATTGGCTGGTGCCCCACCCACCCCTGACATCAACGTCATCAACGTTCAATTTTGACAGCTGGTCTCTCTCTGCAATCGGTTACATTACATGACAGTGTCACACACTGAGCGGATCTTACAAGCAGAACGATCTGCTCAGTGTGAAACTGTCTCAGAGCCCTTTCACACTGAAAGCGCCCGGCCGTCGGCGGTAAAGCGTCGCTATGTTTAATGCCGCTTTACCGTCGTTTTAGCAGCCTATTCGGCCGATAGTGGGGTGGTTTTAAATCGCTCTAGCAGCCAAAAAAAGAGTTAAATCCGCCCGCAAAACGCCGCTGAAGCGGCGCTACCCATTGATTTCAATGGGCAGGAGCGGTGGAGGAGCGGTGTATTCACCGCTCCTCCACCGCTGTAAAGAAGCTGCTGGCAGGATTTTTTGTGATGCCCTGCCAGCGCAGCGCCCCAGTGTGAAAGCACTCGGGCTTTCACACTGGGTTTTCAGCTGAGGATTTTTTCAGGTGCTATGCAGACGCTATTTTTAGCGCTGTAGCGCCTAAAAAACGCCTCCAGTGTGAAAGGGGTTTTACAGGCAGCAGGAGTTGCCCACCTATTGGATGCAGCCTTTCACAGCAGTCCCACAGGCAGATCTCCGGAGACAGCTGGTACGGGTACAACTGCCGCCTCTCTTAAAATGCCGCCTGGGACCATGGGCCCACTGGGTACAAACAACAACTAACATACACATATGTGGTATCACTGGGATTGTCAGGAGCGGGAGAATTCATTTTGGGTTTTTATTTGATGGAAGGTTTTTTTTTTACTATTTGGGGCCAGTTTTCCTTTAATAATAATAATAAAAAAACAAATCTGGAGATATCCATTACCATTTACCATCGAATGAAAGCCCAATTTGTCCTGAAAAATACACAGTATAACTTACCTGGATACACAAAGTAGCTGCTGCTGTGATGATATGTACAGTTTTACTAACACATGTCAAAGTTGCAAAATGGTGCTTAGGCATTAAGATTTGTTTGCCCTTAGGCACGTAGAGGTAAAAAAAAAAAAATAATTATACTTTACTTTCTGAACTAGTACTCTCAAACTAATTAGTCTAATATATTGTCACATACTGAAACTTGTACATTTCCCTTTTCATGTGGCTACTTTAAAATATATATATATATATATATATATATATATATATATATATATATATATATATATATGTCAGAATGTGTGAACATTTCAATTAACAGGCCTGGGTTGAAATAAATAACAAGACTTTTATTTCAGGTTCACTCTGAGCTGCAGGAATGAAGCCGTGTAAATTCAGCTGAACTCGCATTCACTCCCGCATGTCAGCCCCAATTTCGACCGCGATTTCAGAAACATCTGTGCAGGCCAAAATCGCAAAAAGTAGTACAGAAACTACTTTTTGAAATCAGGGCCGCAGTTGTAGCGTCGCACTGAATAGGACAGTACACTGATTAGGACGGTGTCAACTGATTATTGACGGCAATTGCCGCTGATTTGACATGCGATTTGACATGTCGAATCGCATGGCAAAACGCTCCAGTGTGAACCAGGCCTTGATATAGACAGTCACAAAACACACAGCCCTTCCCTGTGTCACAGTTCCACCCCCCTCTTCAGTTTTCCCAGCTGCAGTTTCCAGTTCACCACCTGACAAGACCCTGCTCAATAGGAGATGTGCTAATTATCGGAGCAAAGCCTACAAAGACACTACACACACTGTCCACCACGCTAGCTCGCAATCACTGATTTTGGATGAGAAGTCCTTGCTCGCAGTCTCTGCTTTAATTCAGGAAGAATGATCAAACATTCCCATAGGCACACTCCTAAACCTTGTGAACAGCCTTCCCAGAAGAGTTGAAGCTGTTATAGCTGCAAAGGGTGGGCCAACTCAATATTGAACCCTACGGACTAAGACTGGGATGCCATTAAAGTGCATGTGTGTGTAAAGGCAGGTGTCCCAATAATTTTGACAATATAGTGTAGTTTTAATTGGGCCCCAAAACATGGTAAAGCACATTTTACTTCTGCATTTTATCTTTTTTTTTTCAGAGGTTGTAATTTTATTTACTTTTCTATCATATTAATATATGCAAAAGGTGAAGGAAAATTAATAATAACCTTCCTGACACCACCCATGACAATTACAGCAATTACCTAAACTAACCTTTCAGTGACATCTAATAAAATGGGCTGTGACCAATAATTTCAGATAAAAGGCATCTGATAGGCGAGGCCTCATTCACACAGGCATACTGATCCACACACCCATGTGAAGGACCATCTTCACCCATGCAGGATGCACAGGCGTTCAAATCAATGATTTGTGGCCGTACGGATCTCCAAGGGCATCTACGGCTGAACATACATGGCGGACCAAAGCACAGATCACATTGCAGACTGACAGGAACACATTACGTTGCCATTTTACATGCAGCACTTTTTTAAATATAAATGCAGTCTGGATCAGCTCAGCCTAAAAATAAATGGGTATTTATGTCCTTCCCAGAATATTGTGGTAAAGAGCAATCAGCTTCTGAAAGTGCTGCATGCTGTGGTTTTGGAAAATAAATGCTATCCTCCATTCTCTTAATGTTTAGAGATCCCAAAGAGAAATCTTCTTGTCACAGATACAACCTAGATGCAGTGTAGTTTAGTGGAGATGCATCCTTCATTGTCCAGCCTGCTGCCTGTCTTTTGTATGTGTAGCTTTTTTCTTTTGGGAGGGGGTCGTGAGAAATGATCTTCCTTAAACAGGATATTGCGCTAAACTTGTAGGTAAATAAGAACCAGAATCATTGTTAAGTAGAAGAGTGGATTTAATAATACAGTTGGCAGTACTTCCACCCAGGGCAGGCCTCTCTGAACAAAGGGGATTCCCTTCCTTGGAAATTAACCAGTAATCTAAACAAAGTAATTGGGAGAAGAACTACTGCAGCCAGCCTATAACATTAAGCATCAGTAGAAAGATGCATACCAGGACTGGACTAGAACCTTCAGGGCTCCGATGCAAGAAACCATGAAGGGCCCCCCTGACCCCCAGACAGGGCCCTTTCCTCCAAGCTCGGGCCCGGTTGCAACTGGGTGGTTGCATATGAAAAGTAACTGATTTCTCCATCCCCCCCGCATCTCCTCCCCTCTCTCCCACAGGCATTCAGCAGCTTCAGTGTTTCTCAATCTTTTTCCAGTCAGGACACCCTTGAAGTATACCCCTAGGTCAATGGGGCTGCACTGTAACCACTCCACAACTGTGTGCATTGCATGCAGTTGCAGCATGGTAATGATGCATTTAGGGGGTTAAAACAGGCGGTCAGGAGGCAACATATTTCCTCTTTGTCGACTGTCAAATGCCTCTGAAAAGTGATCTGAGCATGGATCGCTTTTCAGAGGAACAGCAATTTTTTTTGCTGGTACTATGAACAAGCGGGGAAAAAATCAGTTCTGATTGTACACATATAGGGGGTGAGGATAAAAAGCAAAATCTCAAGGAGATCCTTTACTGTTGTCCGACCAGCCTGGAACAGAGCTTCTCACCAGCAGGAACTGTGATGTGGCACTGGAACTCAAAGTCATCTATTCTGTGCTTTAGTCCCTCCCTAGTAGTTTCTAACCTGACATGCAACTGCCTGTGCGAGGGCTATGTTTACCTGCATAGGGATGCACAGGACCTGTGCATCCTTGTGTAGGCAGTCCCATTAACCACTTCTCGCCCAACTACGTTATATGACATAGTCAACTTTGAGTGGGGATATCTGAATGATGCCTGCAGCTACAGGCATCATTCAGATATCTTCTTTTAGAGCCAGTGATTCCCTGCACTGTAAGAACAATCATAGCGGCTGTTCAGCCCCTTGATCATTCTTACAGGCAGCGGGAGGGGACGTCCCCCCTCTTGCTGCCCTCCAGTGCTTCTCCCAGCTCACCTGTACGATTGGTGAGAGGGAGAAGGAATCGATGGAAGTTGACCATAGCGAATCTGGTGGGCCAGATGTGCCCCGGACAACTCTATGATCTTTCGGAGGCCAGGCGCAATGTTATGACATCACGCCCGGCCTCTGCATTTGAAAAAATGTCGCTGCCTCAGCTGGGAAGCCAGGATAGTTTTTTGTTTTTTTTCAGGCTTCCCAACCTGGAGGCAAGATGTGAGGACTTATTGACCCCAGATCTCCCAGACCCCAGAGGACCTGTCACGCACTATTGCTATTACAAGGTATGTTTACATTCCTTGTAATAGGAATAAAAGTGATCAAAAAAAAAGTAAAAAGAAAGTGTAAAATAGCAAAAAAATAAATAAAATAAACAATAAAAATTTTTTTAAAAATTTAAAGCGCCCCTGTTCCTGCACAGAAGTAAATGCATACGTAGGTCGCCCCCACATATGTAAACGACGTTCAGACCACCTGTGAGGTATCGCCGCGAATGTTACAGTGAGAGCAATAACTCTAGCACTAGCCCTTCTCTGTAACTCTAAACAGGTAACCTGTAAAAAATTTTAAAGCGCCACCTATGGGGATTTTTAAATACCGAAGTTTGGCGCCATTCCACAAGAGTGCGCAATTTCAAAGCGTGACATGTTAGGTATCGATTTACCCAGCATAACATCATCTTTCACATTGTGTAAAAAAATTGAGCTAACTTTACTGTTTTTTTTAATGCATGTTTGAAAAATGACTGCGCAAATACCGTGCAAGATAAAAAGTTGCAACGACCACCATTTTATTCCCTAGGGTCTCTGGTAAAAATACATATATATATAATGTTTGGGGGTTCTGAGTAATTTTCTAGCAAAAAAATTATGATTTTTACATGTAGAAGCAAAGTGTCAGAATTGGCCTAGGTAGCAAGTAGTTAATGTCATTTGGGATGCAATGGCTGCATGGACACGGACCGTGATCCCAATCTGATATCTGTGGGTACATGAACACAGAAATGTGAGTTCAGGGCTGTGTATGCACACCCACACAGATGTCAGATTGGGAGCAGAGGCTGTGTCCATGAAGCAACTACATCCTAAATGACATCAATGAGACTGCCTACACAGGGATGCACAGGACACCTGTGCTTCCCTGTGCAGGTAAACACACATAGCTCCTAACTGTCCCTGATTTGGAGCAATGTCCCTCTGTCCCTCATTCCTCCTCATTTGTCCCTCATTTTGGTCTGATCTATATAGATGTATATAAAAATGCACTTTTTATCTATCAAAAAGTGTTTTCCAGCGCTAAACCTTTCAATTTCTAAACTGCTGCATTTGTAAATTCCAAAAGTCAATACAACGGAATAGTAGTGGTAAAAAAAAGCACTTGTGGGTTGAACCAATCCTTTATTTTTTTGTACAATTCTCCTTTAAGGGGGTGTGACAAGGGGTGTGTCCTATGCCTGCATACTTTTGCTGATAGGTGTCCCTCATTCCCATTTCAAAAAGTTGGGAGGTATGAACATGGCCCTCATGCGAGCATACGCTGTGTAGTGACTCTTACAGATCCAACTCAATAAAAACATACTTATTTACTACTATATTCAAATGAATTAAAATGGACGTTTACACCTTGGATATTTTATTTTGAAGAAAATGTTAATGCCAAGCACCTGTTAACATTATTGCAAAATGCAGTGATGTGTGGAGAGCACTTAAATCATCCTGGAGTATCTGGGTAAGTGATGTCCTTGTGTGTACTCTCTTTTGTACAGTTCTGGCGAGCCGTTAATCTTGATCTTATTTCTGATAACGAGGTAACATGACTATAGCAAAGCAATGCAAGCAATACAGGACAGCCAATATTAAAAGCGCAGAATACATTTTTCTACATACTCCTTTCTCAAAAAGTAGATAAGTGTTGAAAGCTATACATAATATGTGGCCTAATGTGTCAGGGGCCACATTTGCAGCCCCCTGTATTTAGGAAGCTCCCCACCACAGTTTTATCTGCTACAATGTATTTATTATCACAAAGGAGACTTCCTGAAGAATCTTCAAAATGCATATGTTTTCAACTGCCTAGAATCAGAAGACTGTTCATGTATGTATACCAGACACTGCAAAGTAGAAAATGGCACACAGCTTATGAATTGACAGCTAGTAATAGAGGTATGCATGGAAAAGGCAGTTCACTACTAGGATTGCCACCTTTTTTTCCAAACCAAACCCGAACACCTTTGGGTGCCTCAAGGAGAGTAGTAATGCGGTGCGCATAGGGTACCGCAGCAAACAGTGGGTGTGGCCAAATTGCTCTTGCTGATATCATCGCCCTGCCCCCCAGTGGTGCTGAACCTGCCCCCAGACAGCCACCCGCAGCTCCCGGATGTTTGTGACTATCTTGGTTACTTGAGGAGCCACAGCCCAAGCTAAATGTGTCCGGGTTTAACTCTGCCTGAAACCCGGACACATGATTCAAAACCCGGAGTGTCAACCCTATTCACTACAGCTGCAACAAATTCCCAGTAAGGATAAAGCTGGTCCTACACTACTAAAATTTTGTTGGAAAATTTTCATTTTCACAACATTAAGTGCCAGTTCACACCACATGGAGTCCAATGCGTTTTTTTTCTGCATCAAAAATGCATGAAAAGTAGGTTACAGGTGGTCCCCGGTTTAAAAACAAAATAGGGTCTGTAGGTTTGTTCTTAAAAAAAATCCATTGCTGTGCAGCAAATATAATAAGAAATGACATTTGGAGGAAATTATTATTTTTTACTTACCTTTTAATCCCTGTTGCTATGTGGTCCCTCGGCGCCTCTGCTCGCTACTGCTCCTGGGAGATGTGTGTCATAATTTCCCAGGAATCAGTGGGCATCGCCAAGGGCTAGAATCGCGTTACTTCAAAACCGAAAGTGACGCGGGAAAAGGTGGATTTCGCCGCCATTTTTAAAACGTTAGTGTTTTGATTATCTTCGTTGCCATCACAACGGGTCGGGCGCCTCTGACTCCGCCGCCTGTTGTGATGGCAATGTAAGAAGTTTACGGCGCTGCAAGCCTGTCGTATTGCACGTGTGCGAGAATGGCCAGTGCATGCTGGTCACTTAGCTGCACCGTATTCTGAAACATTATGCTTGTGGGCTTCACATTTGAAAAATATATGCTAAATATATAAACTCGTGCTAATGGTGAACCAAAATCGGTGAAATAATATTGCAGCTGCTATACACAAAGTGCTAATCACTTGGAAAACATGAAAAAATAGATATAAATATAGCGCTCGCAAACAATAAATAAATGTGGAATGAAAAATAATAAAACAACACAAAGTCCAAAACAAATGACTCAAGGTGCTGCAATCCAAAAATGAAGAGAAGAAAGGTGCTTCAAAAAATTCAGGTGCACAACACCCCCTTATGTGTCCCCACTCACCAGACCCACATGACCCCCAGCTTTTCAGTCTGGTGGGTCACTTAAGGCTTAATATGGATGTCTTTAGGATGACGGATAGGAGATCAGGTCATCAGATCCAGGGTTGATTGGTGAAGGGTTTCAGCCAGACAAAACACGTACCCAGAAGTAAAAAAACCAACTAGTGAAGTACCATCAAAAAGGAGTTTATTAAACAAAAGATGGGTACTTACAAAACATGAGATTAAAACAAGCATCAAGCATGGAGCTGATCGTTTAAAACGGGCGTTTCAAGCATGCGTTCCAAACGACTGAAACTGACGTAATTTCATCTTTTGTTTAATAAACCCCTTTTTGATGTATCATGTATTATTTTTCTTTCCCCAGATCTTATTTGGGGGTACAGCTACTACGGGGAGGTTGCCTGTCTGTTGCGGCTTGGGTGGACCAGTGTGAATAAGGGGGGACCAATCATTCACCTCAGTCTCCGTTTGGAAATTGGGGTGATGTTTTTCCTGGCGTAACTGTCGCTGCGATCCTGGCAGTGGGACTCACTATGCCGTTTACTCTGTGACACAATAGCAACTGTATAATATTGTTTATATAGAATCATTGATATACTCTTTTGTTTTTTTCTGATTTGTTGTCATTATACAGTGTGATTCTTCTCCACATACTTCCCCTGACGAAGGGACACCTTATCAAGTCCCGAAACGCGTAGGGCTGTGTTGAAGAACTTACAAGCACCATCACCATTCCATATCATTGTTTTTAATGGTGTAACTTTTTGTACAATTCTTCTGGCTTCTACATTCATTGTTGGTTTTTGTATACTTTTGCTTATATCAATAAATTTGTGTTTTTAAATCTTTACGTTGCCGTTAAAATCCTATTGACCTTTGGGGGTATTCTTTTTTCCTATATGTAACGTGTACGCGCCCAAGATCTGGAAGTGTCAGATCGCATACTAGGTATGTGATCCGGTGTTATGAAAGTGTCAATTTTCATAACACAAACGTAGAGTCCCAAGAAAGTGAAACAAGTGAAATTAATCTTGTATTCCAAATTCAGACAGAATCCCTCCACCTTGTGAATTCACCACCACCACGTATATGGATGTGCTCTTACCAGAGAGCATAGACCTCCTATTATGGGGGGGGGGAATCAAAGCAGGCTCATGTGTCTCATCCACTACTTTATCCAGCAAAGAGACAAAGATAACAACCGCTCTAGACCATCCATGGATGAAGCGACAATCCTCTAGCCTCAGTCATAACCGATGGTAAACCCCAAGGAAGAGATAAGTGACAATAGTGTAAAATGTCCTGCGCGTTAACTTTATTAGAAGTATTGTACTTACATGTTCCAAAACTAAATTCAGCATTAAATCAAATCCAGTATAATTTGATTTATTTACGATTCTTTTATTGCGATAATATTTAATTTTGATTTATCATACCACAAGCGCAGTTTAATTTTGTTGTTATAGGATTTTGTTTGAGCGTTTTAAGCGTGAAGCTGCAAAAAGCTTAAATGTGAATGGGGCCTCATGTTCACTTACAGATCTGTGATTGTGATTGGACAGTGAAAAGAGAAGCAGCAATGCAATGAGAGCAACTGGGAAAACCGTTGGAATACACTGCGCTCACCCACAACAGGTGTGTTGATTGGAATAACTCACAGCTGTGAATGTAATGGTCAGGGCTGCAGACATAATACCCTCAATACCCCCAGCCCCTTGTCACTTCATCATGAGAACTATATTGTCTACTGTACATGTAAAATAAAATAAAAAAATACCGCGCTAAATAGTGTATGGAGCAGCAACTAAAAACCATATAATAACTCCATGGTGAAAAAGTCAGCTTAAATAAATAAAGTTGCGCTACTGTACATGTATCGCCCCCATCATTGCACGCTGTCTAATACCACCTTTTATTTCCCATGGCAAATATTACACCTACTTTCTTTTTTATATATTTACTGTATACCTTATTTTACATATGTTTAAGTATGTTCTCAATATCTTATACAAGTACAGTATATACAGTATTCTGTTTTTCAACCTTTTCTATGTATTTTTATTTGTTACCTGGCCATTAGGATAATTTACAGGGTATCCAGTATATACAGTATCCTGTTTATCTACCTTTTTTTTTTTTTATTTAGACAATTTACAGGGTATATTGTATAGGCGGTACCAATTTATTAGTTGTCCTGTGGCCTTCCCTGCATATTCTGGCAGTTATTCTTTCCCACTCTGTTATTTTGGTGATGAAATTATACTGTTTCAAAATGTTACTAAGTTTTATTTATTAATACATACTTACTTGTAGCTATTGTGCTTTTATTATTAAATTGTTGGTTGTTTAAGACCACCCATAATCTGTTTACACACATAGGTGTCTCTTTTTATCTCAGTTTAATAAAAGATTCCATTTATGTATTCCATTCCCTGATGGTTTGGAATTATTTTATTTTATTTTATTGTACATACTGTGTCTGTTTAAGGACCCACTATATTGTTTATAGTCTTCAATACCGTTTTTTTATATTATAAGATCCCAGATACGTTTACATTTTAAGCATTTTTAATACAGGCAGTCCCCAGGTTCTGAACATTCGAGTTGCAAATGACTCCTACTTACGAACGTGGCGTGACATCACTGCCAGCTGCTTGCGCTCCACACTGGTCCCAGATACCACCGAGCAGCCATCTTGCAGCGCTAGACACATCCCACACTGCAGTACTGCATGGCCACAAGAGCCCCAAATAACACGTCTGAATGCGCAGAAGTGCCCCGAACATCCCACATCACTGCACAGGCTGGAGTTACACTTAAAAATGTACTGTCCCGACTTACAAACAAATTTGACTTAAGAACAAACCTACAGTCCAGTGGTGGTGTGTCCATAAGGGCTCACGAGTGCAGCTCCCTCTCTCCAGCCACCCCCTCTATGACCAATGGATAGATGCATGCATAGCACGAATCCATCCATGGCCGCCGCTGCCACCCCCTATTCAGGCATCTGGCCCCTTTTCGGGTTCCGGGCGCCTGAATTACAGCGGCGAGGGGGGGGGGTTAAGCACCTGATTAGAGCCATAGGCTCTAATAGGAGTCAAAAAAGGTGTGTTAGAACAGCGAATTAATATTCGCTTTCCTAACACAGAACCGCCTTTCCGCCAATCAGGTGCTCGGGTCTGTTACCCGTCACTGGATTGGCTGAAACAACAGGCCCTGTGATTGGACGCCTGTACACAGGATTGTGTCATATTATGTCCGTCCTGGGATTAGCGGCTCCTGTCAGTCCTGCATTCTTTTTTCACTAGTTTTCTTTCTGTTATTGCTGCAGGTGTTGTAGTAGACCTGCGCCTTGGGTTGGTTCTAATTTTATCGGGTAGTTATTTGACAGGTCAACAAAGAAGCAGATCACTTTAAAAGGTGTTCCTGTTCACAGGGGAGCACAGCAGGAGGCTTTCTGTTGCAGATCGTGGACCTCGTGGCGGCTCCGTCCATCTCTGCTTGCAGTGTCGGTTCCTCGAGCAGCCCGCGCATTTCTCTGGCCGGTGGGCAAGGCAGGGAGTCAGGCTTCTCTCACACGGACTCTGTTATGGTCACAGCTATCTGCCATACTCCACACCCCCTCTCATACTTTTGTGAGTGCATTATTTTATTGCTTTGAATTTACATGAAACCTTCCTCAACTTTACTGCACTATGTGATGTATGCTCTTTTTTTTCCTGTTCCTTGTTTCATAAAGAAGAAGCAATACACTGATGAGTTCATCTCTCTGTCACTCTGCTTTCCCCTGCTATAAGCATGCTCCTTAAGCCTAGTACACACGATCAGAAAATTGGATGAAAAATACTGCTTTCAAAGCAATTATACGATAATCTGATTGTTAGTATACAGCTTTCGAGAGACGATCACGATAGTTCATATGAAATTATACAAAGGGCCTACACTAAAATGTTTCTTGTACGATACCGGAACATACAATTTTCATTTAATCAGTACAGTTTTCATCTGAAAAAAATGGGAGGAGCAAGACCACGCATGCTCGGAAATATAAGAATACATTACAATACAATACATTACATCACTTCTGAAGCTGAATTCTGTCGTATGAGAATTTTCGTAAGTTGAGTAACCTCTCCATTTTCGATATGAGACTAGCTTGCAAAAAGAAAAAGGGACGATCATTGTCTGATATTCTCATTGTGTGTACAAGGCTTTACACTGCAACACACCTGATTAGCTCAGTGTGCTGCTTCTCCGCACCCCTTATTTAGCTTTGCTGTACAGGAGATGCAAAATGCTAACACCAAGTTTCAATACAGTACTTACACTGCTTGAATTGAAAAAAAAAAAAAAAAAATATATATATATATATATATATATATATATATATATATACACACACACACTATATTACTAAAAGTATTGGGAATGTTTGACCAATCTTCCAGAAGCGCATTTGTGAGGTCAGGCACTGATGTGGATGAGAAGGCCTAACTCGCAGTCTCCGCTCTAATTTATCCCAAAGGTGTTCCAGTCAAGTTCCTCCACCCCAAACTCGCCCCCCCCATGTCTTCATGGACCTTGCTTTATGCACTGGTCCAAATCATTTGGTGGAGGGGGGATTATGGTGTGGGGCTGTTTTTTCAGGGGTTGGGCTTGGCCCCTTAGTTCCAGTGAAGGGAACTCTTACAGTGGTAGTAAACTCTGTACTACCACTTGTACCTACAGGTAAGCCTATAATAAGGCTTACCTGTAGGTACTGTGAATGTCTCCTAAACTTGCACAGTTTAGGAGATACTCAGAGTGCATGCAGCCAATGACATAATCGTCACATGCACTCTGAAGGTCCAGCTTACAGTGCTGGACCTTCACAGCCCGTGCTGAAAACGGCAGCTCCTGCGCGCATGAGTGGGAGTGATGTCATCCGACCAATCACATAGCCGGAGCTCGCAAACCCGGAAGACAGACGGGAAACATGTCAGCCCTCTGAGAGGTGACTTTATAGTTCTGGAGGGCTTTGTTCCAAGGTGAGTATTTCATAATGTCCTAGTGTATATATATATATGTGTGTGTGTGTGTGTGTGTATGTGTATATATATATATATATATATATACTGTGTAAATATACACCCTTCATGAAACATTCATATGTGGCCTGATCCTAAAGGATCATTCAACAATACTCATCAAAATAATCTGAAAAGATGACAGGTATTTTCAATTCCCTGTGAAAATCCCTAAATGTAGGCATAATTACATTTTTAGTTTAGGAAATTGCAGTCTGATTTTAATTTCTTAATAAGTGAAAATGTTGGCATATACATTAATTAATAGGTTGTTTTTATATGACAATAACTTTTTATTGTTTTATTGGCACTTTAACTAGATTGCTCAGTAAAGGTGGTTCCTAGAAACTAACCACATCCACGATCACACCCTTTTGGCAATATGAGAAAAGATTTTGTTATTGTGTGAGCATGAAAATGTAATTAGCCCACAGCTATAAAATGCAAATTAAGCATTGTAATTCACTTTTCAGGGCAGTTAAAGAACATGTACATTATTGGGAGAGTTTGCCTAGAAGATCAAAAATAAATGATTTTTTTTTTTACTCCCTATTAAAAGAAAATTTCTCAAGCAGTTTATTGGGGGATATAGGACTCTGCTCCATGACTGATGGTATAGCTGCTGCCTCTTGGAGGTTGAATGCTAAAGAAAAGCAAAGGGCACAGCCCCATCTAGAGGCTATACCTTTGTCTGTACAGCACAAGCTCAGGAGCAGCAAGCAATAAGCAACTGGTAATAATTAAATATAACTACATGATGTGAGGGAGCTGATCTACTGCAGAAAAGAACTTTATAGTGAGTACAAAAAATATGTAATATATATATATATATATATATATATATATATATATATATATATCTCAATATATATATATATATATATATATATATATATATATATATATATATATATATATATATATATATATATATATCAGTAAAATATATACTGATGTGGTATCCAGAATCAGTCTCAAAACAGAAGCAGGCAAAAGCAACCAAGTGCCTGGACAACCTTCAAAGAAAAGTGTGACTGTATCACACCGCAGCCTGAAGAACCTTATGCCGCGTACACACGAGCGGACTTTACGGCGGACTTTGCCCGGCGGACTGGATTTCGTCGGACAATTCGATGTGTGTGGGCTCCAGCGGACTTTGTTTTCTCAAAAGTTGGACGGAATTAGATTTGAAACTTGTTTAAAATTTATCCGTTGAAATCGAATCCGGTCGAAAAGTCCGCCGTCTGTATGCTAGTTCGACGGACAAAAAGCCACGCTAGGGCAGCTATTGGCTACTGGCTATGAACTTCCTTGTCTTAGTCCGGTCGTACGTCATCACGTACGAATTCGACGGACTTTGGTGGATTGTGTGTAGGCAAGTCCGTTCGTTCACAAAGTCCGTCGGAAAGTACGTCGAAAAGTCCGCCGGGCAAAGTCCGCCGTAAAGTCCGCTCGTGTGTACGCGGCATAACATTTCAAGACAACATTTACTGATGCACCACATGCTTTACGTGATGTACCAAAGCTTTGTGAACATGTAAAAGATCAGGTGGCTGCCTTGCATACCTGGGAAACTGACTCATGGTGCTGTGAAGCCCAGGAGACATTCACCACCCTGGCACAATGAGCAGTGACATAGTTTGACTCCATTGGATCAAGTTGTAAGCCTGTGGACTAATCTGATGAATCCATCAAGAGATTAGCACATTTGGAGCTGGAGATCCCCTTCAAGAACTCTACAGAATGACAAATATTTCTCCAAAAGTTGTGGCTTTCAATTAAACCCTGACAACCCTTACCACATCCAGAGTGCGTAGGGCAATTGCCCTCACAAAGAAAGCCTGACAGACAATAGGAGGGCATTCGTTTGAAAAGAAAACACAACATTAGGTAATAAGAAAGATCTAGGCCTCGGGGCGCCATTGGCCAATATTGGCCAAGGAGCATCTGGGGCCAGACAAACTAGGTTGAAGGACCACTCTTGTTGGCCAGTGCAGAATGGTGAAAATACCCTCTGATTCTATCTGCTGCAGGAGTCTAGAGAATAGCTTCAGTGATGGAAAAACATATATCAAGGGAAAATGCATGCAAGGAAAAATCATAGCATCCATTACATCTTTCCTTAAAAGGCTTGTGTTCTATCTAAGAACCTGTTCATCTTGCAGTTGCAGGGACGTGCATTCAGGGGAGGCGGGTGAGGCAGCCATGAACATAAAAAAGAAACAAAAAATAAAATTGTGGGGGAGTTCCTGCCTCCTATAGTTCTGGAGATACGGGGCATCTTATGCAGCCTGTCAGAAGCTACATGCAGAGCGGCCAGCTTAAATACAAGCTAGCACACTCTGTTTGCAGCAGTCTGAGAGGATGACTTCTTGTCAGAAGCACTGAGCTTAATGAACAGCTTGGAGCCTTGAACCAATGGTAAAACCCCATTGGAACAAGCTGTCCAATAAAAGTGCTGCAGTGGAGGCTCTCCCCTCACTGCAGTGTCATAGAAGGGGGCACGTGTCTAAAAGACCAATGCTCCCTTCCAGCCTCGCCCTCTTAACTAGAAGAAAAAAGCATGGGTTTATGGGTATAAGATTTACCTACAATCCCATGTTTTTCTCACACAGTTAAGAGGGAGAATGAGAATCT
Organism: Lithobates clamitans; assembly: GCA_037952925.1. Taxonomy (NCBI): domain Eukaryota; kingdom Metazoa; phylum Chordata; class Amphibia; order Anura; family Ranidae; genus Lithobates; species Lithobates clamitans. Next base: position 15,879,563 of record JBBGZY010000100.1, read on the forward strand.
TCTACTGCTGAAAAGGTACTGTTTTAATCAAGCTAAATCATATATTATTATGCTATATATTTGTAGCGCTGGTAGATTTGCAATCTACCGCATGTTAGGTAAATTTAGTAAATTGTGTGTTAGGAAGGTTAAAGTTTGCCTCTGTTCCAGCTTGGCTGAGGTTGTGTGTGTTTCCGTGCTGACCGGTGGGTGTCGCTGTTGCCACTGGTCAGTGTTGGAAAGGCAGCGTGTTGAGGCGGGTGGATGCTCCTCTGTCCCGGAGGCACGCTCGGTGGAGGTGGTCCTCCGAGTTGCATTCTGGGCGAGGGTTTTTGTGAGACAGACGCCATATTTTGGGGTTTGTTTTACAGCCACCTGCTGGCCCTCCTGGCCGACAGGTATGCGTTAAGGAGCTACCTCGTGGTCCTCCGTTCGGGAGGCCCACGATACAGCGGCGCAGGGGTGGGTCCAGAGGCTTGTCTGGAGCCTACAAGCGGCCGAGGAATGGTCCTGAGCTGTCGGTCCTGTGTGACGAAGCTGGACAGCCGAGGAGATCCCAGGGGAGGACCCGTCTTGGAGAGATCACACAGCGTGCTGGTCTGTGGAGGGGCCTGGTAACTCGGTTGGAGGACGTATCCAAAAGTAACTATACAGCATGGTGTTGCCGGCTCGGCTTAAAGGTTCAAGCACTGTGACTGACTTTCACTACAGAAAAACCTATACATCCTGTGGCAGAGGATTATACGGATTTTGTTCCCAAACAAGTCTGTGGCAGAGACTTTGATTCGTGCTGCGTGCTGGCTGCTAGACCGGTGAGAGAGGCCTATCCAGACGAGCAAGGAGTATGTCCCACGAGGGAAGCGCATTTCAAATAGTATTTGAATTCTACCAGGACATTTTGTCAAGAGAACCCTACCAGAGAATATTTGAGTTTCTTCTGCAAGTTTCCTTTCTACCTCTTTCCTGCTACTTCCTAAGTCGTTTGTTTAATAAAGCATTGAAAATGTACTCCAGTGTTGGTGCGTGTGTTGTCCAGGAGTAAACTCAACGGAACCCTAGACCCGGTGCCGGTGAAACAGAGGGAAGCAGAGTGAAGGTAACAGACCCGCTTAAACCTGCAGCTCCACTGTGAGTTAGTGCTACATATTATAACATAATAATTTATTATTTATCTACCGTATTTATCGGCGTATAACACGCGCCGGCGTATAACACGCGCCGGCGTATAACACGCACCCCAAGTTTAGGAGAGAATTTTAAGGAAAAAAACTTTTAGGAGGGAAGTTTAGGGAAAAGAAACTTACATTAAAATGCCCATCAATGCAGCCTCATCAGTGTTCATCTGCAGCCTTGTTAGTGTCATTGCAGCCTTTTCAGTGTCAGTGCAGCCTTGTCAGTGCAGCCTTGCCCCAGTGCAGCCTTGGCCCCAGTGCAGCCTTGTCCCCAGTGCAGCCTTGTCCCCAGTGCAGCCTTGTCCCCAATGCAGCCTTGTCCCCAATGCAGCCTTGTCCCCAGTGCAGCCTTGTCAATGCAGCCTTGTCCCCAGTGCAGCCTTGTCAGTGCAGCCTTGTCCCCAGTGCAGCCTTGTCAATGCAGTCTTGTCCCCAGTGCAGCCTTGTCAATGTAGCCTTGTCCCCAGTGCAGCCTTGTCCCCAGTGCAGCCTTGTCCCCAGTGCAGCCTTGTCAATGCAGCCTTGTCCCCAGTGCAGCCTTGTCAGTGCAGCCTTGTCCCCAGTGTTCATGCCTCCTGCAGCCGCCGCCGCTGCCATACGCATGGTAGTAGTTTTAAATATGGCGCTGCGGAGTTCGGAGGGACACGGCGCCGGCGGAAGTGAACGAACGCCGCCAAGATACACATAGCCGAGGGTCCTCGGCTCTTTCCGGCGCCGCTCACAGTCCCGCCCAGTCCCGCCCTATGATGGACATAACACAGGTCCAATGGCGGGACTGGGCATGACTGTGAGCGGCGCCGGAAAGAGCTGAATACACCCGACTATGTGTATCTCGGCTCTGTGATTTCGGCGGCGCTCCTTCAGCACCGCCGAGTCCCTCCGAACTCCGCGGCGCCATATTTGAAACTACTCGCTATGTGAATGTCGGCGGCGATCGCCGATATTCACATAGCGATAGCGGGGATCGGCGTATAACACGCACCCACGACTTTCCCCTGATTTTAAGGGGAAAAAAGTGCGTGTTATACGCCGATAAATACGGTATTTACTGTGAAATTACTGGTCTGAAGTTATAACTTCAAATTTCAGTAATTTGACCCTTAAGCCCCCTGCTTGAGTACAGTTTTTGAAAATATAGTAAATTACTTTAAAAACAATATATAATAATTATTTGTATATTACTTACTTATGGTAATTAACTACTTGCCACCTAGGCCAATTCTGACACTTCTCTCCTACATGTAAAAATCATAATTTTTTTGCTAGAAAATTACTCAGAACCCCCAAACATTATATATATTTTTTAGCAGACACCCTAGGGAATAAAATGGTGGTCGTTGCAACTATTTATGTTACACGGTATTTGAGCAGCAATTTTTCAAACTCGTACTGTTTGTTTCATGAATATATAAAAAACACTAGTTAGAACGATTTTTTTTTGTATAATGTGAAAGATGATGTTACCCCAAGTAAATAGATACCTAACATGTCATGCTTTAAAATTGCACACACTCGTGGAATGGCGCCAAACTTCGGTACTTAAAAATCTCCATAGGCGACGCTTTCAAAATTTTTACAGGTTACATGTTTAGAGTTACAGAGGAGGCCTAGTGCTAGAATTATTGCTCTCGCTCTAACGTTCGCAGCGTATGTAACCTGTGTGTATCTGGCTCTGATACTAGCCAGTGAGTCACCAGCCACTGACCTCACCTCACGTCCTTGTGCAGTTGTGATGGGGCACCACAAGGTCACTTTGGAAAAACACTCCCAAGTATCAATGATTTGTCATCTTGGGAAATCCAAATGTCAGTTCTTAACACACACACATTTTAACTAGCTGTATGCAATGGGGAATTGCATAAGCAAACAACTGCTCTGATATTCTATTACCAAACTCCTGTTCCTGTGATCTCTGCTTCGGTTTCTGATATTCATGAACAATCTCTGCCTGATTTTTAAAGATGCCACCAGTCCTGACCTTTGTTTGCCTGACTAGGATTTCATCTCATTCTGGAACTCAAGTGCCATCTGCAGCTAATTTTATCACCCTTTGCAGGTACAATAGTGAATACATTCATCTGGCGTACCTGAGGGTCCACTACCATCATGACCTTTCCATTGGGAGCCCATGATAATCACCCCACTCTTGAAAAATTGTCAGAAACCATGAAATCAGGCCAAGACAGAAGTACAGTTAAATCACACTTGTTTATTAATAAAAGTAAAAAGAACAAACATAGTGAAAACATAGCCAAAGTACAGTAACCGGAACAGATAGTTAGCCAAGCCAGAAGTCTGGGATCAATGTAGTGGAACAGCAAGCAGGATCTGGAGCCAGAAGGGATGTCAGCAAAGCCAGTCTTGAACAGGATTGCAGGAGAAAGTTTCTGTGATGTTGACCAAGGCGAATGCAGAGCTCCTCTGTACTGGACGGCTTAAGTAGGCAGGACTGACAAGCAGGATATAATCAACAGCTGAGCAACTGTGGAGCGATAGGAGCTAGCAATTAGCCGACAGCTGAGCAGCCAACTCAGAGAAGGAAGGGCTGAGCCCAGCCCTTACACAAATGAACTATGGTCTTTCACCCTAAGAGTCTCAATGACCACCTGCATAAGCCTGTCAATGTCTGGATTGTGTCAAGAGGTGAATTCTTTCAAGAATTTTCCTTCACTCAGGGAGTGTCTGCACACAAATTGTATACTTTAACGTGGGCAACTGGCAAGGCAAGGAATGCCACATGCTGTAATTCAAACAGTTTAGGGGAAGGAGGTGGACACTTCCCAAAACCCCATTGGCCTGGATGGAAGGTTGAGGACTTGCCTAGCACCATAAACAGTTAAGTCAGGAAACCCTCCAGAACTCCCAGAGGAATCTCTAAGATTAAGCCCAATGTGGGTGAAACATGTCAGTATTTCATTCACCTTACATTGGAGTTGAATGCAGTGCAAGGCAATATCTGCATGCTATACATTCTATAATACTTTTCAGTATGATTGAGATAACTCCTTACTCATTGTATGCAGTATATGTTTTGCGAATCTATGCCAAAGTTTCTTACGTGTAGATCCTTCCAGAAATAGTACTTCCTGTTGCAAGGTGACAGTGTAGTCAGCCTGCCATCTGCAAGCTCATTTACTTGGGCAGTCTATTAGTTCTGTCAGACAGGTAGTCCAATGATTACATTCAAATGATTAAATTCACACAGCTGGCTGTGAACCAGTGGTTTAATGTTGTCAACCTCCAACAGAAGTGCTGTTAATGGCAAGATCTACACTTAAGAATTCATGGAATAGATTCCAAAAATTCTTTTAAAACTATACAGAGGGAGATATGATGCCAAACATACTGAAAAATAGATTAAAATGTCAAATACTTTTATCTGCAATTTGTAATGCAAATTGCATTTTTTTTTACAGTTGATTGTTAGCAGGAGACAGATGTGGCATCTAAGACAGGGGTTCCTATATAATTTAAATAACGCTAATTAAATGTTGCATTGTTATTTGAATTAATAGCATATTTTGTGTTACCAATAGGTTGTGTTACCAGCATGTTTTCCAAAAGAAAGTTATCTACAAGGGAGAAAGGCGAAGAGGGGCATCAAAAGAAAAAAATATTAAGTGCATGTTAACTGCACTAGCGGGTTTTTCTTGAGTCCAAACGTCCGGTCCTGTGTGTTATATAAGGGACGAGGGCCTGGATCTTAGGAGTGGGGTGGAATCTCCACACACAAGGAGAGAGAGGGGAGAATTACTCACACTCATTTGTATGGGAGGAAAGACACAGATTGCCAGCAAGATGTAGGAGCGTGTTCCTGTTTCCGATTCCGGCAAAGCTGCTACTTGCCTGTGTCCAGGAGGCTTCTGCAATGTAGGAGAATTGCTGGAGCCTGCAGTACTTCCTGAAGATACCATATCTGGACATCTGCACATCTGCCAAGTATGGACTCTGCCAAAGGTGGACTATTTCCTCTGCAGGTATGTTGGGGCAGCCACAAACCTTAAGTTAGGGACTAGGGATGCTAGGGAAATGCCTGCACTTTATTCTTAACTATTACCTGTGATTGCTATCATGTTCAATTATCCCTTAAGTAAAGCTTTTGAAATTTTGCCTTTGACTGGTCTGAAGTTACTAAAGGGGTGCAATGTAAGTAACCGGCACATATAGTCTACAGCTTGGTTTAGTAGAGCACATTGAGATATGAAGACATCAGTACAAGAATTATTACAGTGCGAAGTATAAGCAAGTGGTTACCAAGGGTAATGAAGGTTTCTCTAGCAGCCTGTCATTAAGAGTGTACATGTGGCAGGTGAGATAGCCTCTTGCAGCGAGGGAAATATTATTGGCACTCCCTTGGTCGTGATCTGTCTCCCATAGCAACGGAAGAAGATCTGCACCACTGGGGCCCTCATCCTGTACACAGGTACAGAAGGAGTAAAGCACACGCATGGAGTTTGCGCTAGGTGCACAACAGGACCCCATAACTTTACTGGGAGTGAGGTAGCAGTGATATGCTGGACAGGTGGAGAGGGCATTGCATGTCCCTCCTAAATGCACAAGTGACCGTAGTAATGAAGAATAAATCAAGCGAGTTTGCTAGATTTCGTTCATGTTTGGCATCAAACTATGTCACATTCAAACAGAAGCTTTGCAAACTGTAGCACAGTTGGCTGGTGTCAACATTGTTCAATTTAAAGTGGTTTTATAGTGGTAACGTTTTTTACCCTAAAGTGGAACTTCACTCTGTCAATTAACATTGACTTTTTTTAATCTTAATGCTGCTAGCATTAGTAAATAGATAGGAAAGTACAGTAGATCATATTTACTTTTTTTTTACATTTCTTCAGTTACTTCCTGGTTTCCATGCCTAGGCAAATGATGTCATACATCTCAGCAGTCTTCAGGAGGGGAGGGAGGGTTCTCAGCTAAGCCAGTACCTGGGCTAATGGTAGATGGATTCCAGGAGGTAAATGCTACATGAATCATGTTCCCTTACTCAAGATGGCCACTGCCAGAAATACCAGAGGGTGTTTAGATGCAGTGCAGTTTCACTTTAAAGTATTACCCTAATGCAGAGTGGCGGCGGGGGGACTTCCAGGAGAGGAGGTACTGGCTTCTGCAATACCATTTCACAGAGCAGGTAAGTATATGTGTTTTATTTTAATGAAAAAAGAGGCTTTTAATAGCACTGTAAGGTTTAACTTCTTAGTTTAAAAAAAGCTCATACTAAAGAAACTTTGTCCCCCCCACCCCTTTGTATTGACAATTATTTTGTTGAGAATGAAGACCTCACTGATGTGAAATGTATAGCATGTTAGAATTGTCTTTCTTGTTGCTAGATTAGTTTGTATGGCAGTCTGTTGCATATGCAGTGCAAACTTTTCTGCAGTAAATACTTCTTAGGACCAGTGGCAAGCTGGTGCTCTAATTTTTGGAAGGCGGCAAAACCGCCCGCCCCCACCACCCGAGTCCACCCTTTTTTGAAGCCAATTAGAGCCTCTGGCTCTAATCACATGCTTCTAAAAAAAAAAAAAAAAAACCATTGGAATCCATGCGTCCAGCACCCTGCATGTAGATCAAGCGGTCAGAAGCATGGATTAGGGGGGTGGCGCCCCTGCGCCCCTTATGGAAGGGCCGCCACTGCTTCGGACCCTTTCAACATGGGTGGACTGATTGGTTCCTCCTGTCATTGCACTCTATAGAGCAGTAGGTGTCAACAGGCATGTGTATATTGATACCCGCCAACATCCGATCCTGTCTGTTAAAAACAGACGGATGGGGATCTGCTCCCCATCCATCTGATGAATCGGATGGCAGTCGGGTTTAAACAGACAGGTGGTCTATTTGCATCCGACTGCCCATAGAGGAGAGCAGGCTGTGTCTATGTCCGCTGTGCATAAGCAAAGCAGACATGGACCAGCCAAACAACTGCTCAGCGGAGATCAGCGGAGAGCAGGCAGACTGGAGCCCCCCATTCCATGTGTGAAAGGGGCCTTACTTTTGCATGCACTCAAGTGTCTTGTAAAGGAGTTTCTTCAATGCTGCAAAATGTAAGAAACAGATTAAGGTCTTTAACTTTACAGGATCCTCTGTAATTCTTTATATATTGAAGTCATGATGATAAATGTGCTTCTCCTGTTCTCCAAAAAAATCTTCTCTAACAAAATACAGTTAACATGCTTCTTGCTGTGCTCTGTAGTCTGGGAGACTTAGTAAGCTACATAATGCTTTATTAAAAAGTTTTCGTATCTATAATACACACGCAGGATTCTGAGTATCTCATAACAGAACAGGAACTGGAAGAAACGTATACAAATTCTAGAAAGTATTATATCGTACATGTAACAACTGTAAATGGTGACATCTACAGGTAATAGGTATATATTACTCTTAATGAACACCACATATTACTCTTAATGAACACCACATAATACTCTTATAGTACATACAAGTCTTTTTTCTCAGTATTGAAACAGCACTAGAGTTCTGTGCTGTGTTAACCATTGACAAAGCAAAAGTTTGTATTTAGGTTGATACCATTTATTGGCTAACATTATCTAAAATTATCAAAGTGGATTTGCCTTTAGTAAATCCCCAATGTGTAGATGCTGTCATCTCTTTTAAACTATACAGATGTGCTCGTGGAGACTAAAAAACAGGGTTTAGTACTACTTTAAGCCATACCTTAGTCAAATAAGCCCATAAGGATTATTTTAAATGAGTGAAAATGCGACAGCTGCTTTTCAAGAAATGCTGCTTGTAACACCTTACAACAATGTGACAGTGCCACCTAGTGTATTTTAAAGTGAACATGCTCAACTAATCTTTTCTTTTCAAAAAATATTTAATTTGTATTTCCATTTTTGCAGCCACTTGGGATAACACCTACTTTATATTTGTTACATGTTTCTATTCAGATTGCATAACTTAAAGTGGAAAATTAGTCAGAAAATGAAGTACTAATAGATCATTTCAGGCTGGCCCTTTTTCAGGTATAGCTAGGTAAAACATTAAAAATAAGTGCATATACCAACCTTTCTCAACTTCTATACACAGAGGAACCCTTGAAATAACTTTTCAATCTCAGGGAATTCCTGATAAAAATGACTATATCTACTATTCCTGATACATTAGCATGATGGTCAGTGGGAAGAATCCTCCTTACACTTGTGGTTGTTGGGAAGAATTACCACCTTAGGCTGGATTCACACCTATGCATTTTTAGTGCTTTTTGCATTTCGCCGATTTGCGCTACAGTCCATATAACATGGTTTCCTATGAAACACGTTCTGTAGTGCAAATCTGCAAAATGCAAAAAGCACTAAAAATGCATAGGTGTAAATCCATCCTTACAGATAGCTAGAAAATGGTGTCAGTAGGAACTTATTTGAGGGGCAGAGATGGCTTATTGTTCAAGGAACCCCTAGCAACCTCTGGAGGAAGTCTAGGGTTCCATTGAACCATGGTTGAGAAACCCTGGCCTATACTATTTAACTACTTCAATACCAGACACTTGCCCCCCTTCCTGCCCAAGCCCATTTTCAGCTTTCAGCGCTGTCACTTTTTAAATGACAATTGCGCGGTCATGGTGTACTGTAGCTAAACAAAATTTTTATCATTTCGTTACCACAAATAGAGCTTTATTTTGGTGGTAATTGATCACCTCTGCAGTTTTTATTTTTTTGCTAAAGAAATAAAAAAAAAACAAAAATTTTGAAAAAAAAAAGTATTTCTTTGTTTCTGTTAAAATGTTTTTGTAAAAAAGTACATTTTATCCTTCACTGATGGGCACTGATAAGCTGCACTGACGGGCACTGATTAGGTGGCAACAATGAGATGGCACTGATAGATGGCACTGATGGGAACTGATGGGTGGCATGGATATGCAGAACTGATGGGCATTGATAGGCGGCACTGACGGGCAGTCATAGGTGGCACTAATAGGCGACACTGATGGGCACTGAAAGGCTGCACTGATGGGTACTTATGGGTGGCACTGATAGGCGGCACTGCTGGGCACTGATGGCTGGCACTGATAGGCATCATTAATGGCACTGGCAGGCATTATTATTGGAGAGGATAGTAGTGGGCGGTACTATTTTCGTGCGTTACTGTGTAGGGGTATAGTTGACTGGGACAGAGGAGAGAGCGTGGCTATTCACATCAATTCCGTGATTGCGTGGCTGCGTGCGGTGGATTCAGAGAGGACGAGCGGCACCATTGATGCCCCCCCATACTGAGTTTACCAGAGCGGAGCTGTATAGAGGGAATGTTGGAGGAGAGAAAATAGCAAAGAAAGAAAAGGCTGCCAGAGACCACTCCCACACCTTAAAGACACACTACTGAATGCCTGATTACTACCAATGGAAGGTGAGGGTTCTGTGAGACCACACTAAGAGACACCAGCAGCAGAAGGATACATATTTGTCACACTTAAATTTCCAATATCAAATAAGAAGAACTTTTCACAGTTTTTGTTCATATATAAATACCCACTCACTTTTGTTTAAAGCACTTCGTCACTTGAATACCTGCACTATATTTTAGCACCAAAACGGACTTTTTGCACTTATTTTGAATGTGTATCTTTTAAGGTTGCACTTATGTTTTATTGCACATTTTTCGATTGTGGATTTTAGAAGATTTTATTCGATTTATACACCAGGAATCATTTTTATGCACGTATTCTTTTATGCAGATTACAGGGTGGTATTAATAATATTTTATATTTGATTAGCATTTATAGAAGACTGTATAGGTTTTCGAACCACCAGAATTTGCCATTGTTTGTTCTTGCATGCTAGTTACAGGGTGGCATGTTTACTATTCTAGTATTTACTGCAAATATTTAACTATCACTATATGGGCAATTAGCAGCGATCACTATAGTGCATAAGAGAGATCCTTGATCCTAGCACTAACACCAATTAGTCACCAGTGTCCCACATTATAATATGCACTTTATTTTTGCTTAATATTGCGCGAAATTTATTTAAATATTCATTAACACCCAAGACCGACGTCATTGAGTTGGACCATCCTCCTCCTCCTCCTCCTGCTGCCACAACTCCACCACCAGAGCCACCGCGTGGAAGGAAGCGTGGAAGGAAGACCAGAGAGTGATTGCCCTGGGTTCAGTCTGGTCTGACAAAAGCTGCAGTCTCTTGTATGACCACAGCCTGGGGACACAGATGTCATCTGCTGCTTTCAGGATCTCTGGGACTTCTGGACCAGACTGCACTCCCTTAGATAAGGACTCCTCAGGCCACCAATTTTGCTTTAAAATTATTGATGTCTGCCCTGGGGGTCCAAGGCTTCACCCACTTCTGCTGTTTCTCCAGCATTGCCTCCCTCTTTGTTTAGTTGTGAGCCCTTAATAAAAAATTTTTGGGGAAATTATACTCTCCTCTGTGTCTTTTAATCCAAAAAGGACAGTTTGTTGGTGAGGATTCAGGTACATTTCTAACATAAAAAATGAAATTAACAAGGGACAACAACACCAAACAAAGAGGAGAGGATAGTAGTGGGCGGTACTATTTGCGTGCGTTACTGTGTAGGGGTGTAGTTGACTGGGACAGAGGAGAGAGCGTGGCTATTCACATCAATTCCGTGATTGCGTGGCTGCGTGCGGTGGATTCAGAGAGGACGAGCGGCACCATTGATGCCCCCCCATACTGAGTTTACCAGAGCGGAGCTGTATAGAGGGAATGTTGGAGGAGAGAAAATAGCAAAGAAAGAAAAGGCTGCCAGAGACCACTCCCACACCTTAAAGACACACTACTGAATGCCTGATTACTACCAATGGAAGGTGAGGGTTCTGTGAGACCACACTAAGAGACACCAGCAGCAGAAGGATACATATTTGTCACACTTAAATTTCCAATATCAAATAAGAACAACTTTTCACAGTTTTTGTTCATATATAAATACCCACTCACTTTTGTTTAAAGCACTTCGTCACTTGAATACCTGCACTATATTTTAGCACCAAAACGGACTTTTTGCACTTATTTTGAATGTGTATCTTTTAAGGTTGCACTTATGTTTTATTGCACATTTTTCGATTGTGGATTTTAGAAGATTTTATTCAATTTATACACCAGGAATCATTTTTATGCACGTATTCTTTTATGCAGATTACAGGGTGGTATTAATAATATTTTATATTTGATTAGCATTTATAGAAGACTGTATGGGTTTTTGAACCACCAGAATTTGCCATTGTTTATTCTTGCATGCTAGTTACAGGGTGGCATGTTTACTATTCTAGTATTTACTGCAAATATTTAACTATCACTATATGGGCAATTAGCAGCGATCACTATAGTGCATAAGAGAGATCCTTGATCCTAGCACTAACACCAATTAGTCACCAGTGTCCCACATTATAATATGCACTTTATTTTTGCTTAATATTGCGCAAAATTTATTTAAATATTCATGATATTAAGTGTTTGGTGTGAACACCCTCATTTTGCTGCAATATTATTACTTATTTCATATACCACTACCCATTCTTTTATTATTTGGCCACTACACTATTTATCATCCACCAGCGCGAAGGACAATCTTTAATCTATTACCTGGTCTTGGGTGTTAGTTCCCCACTCACCCCCTTACGTAGGACTTTATACAGAAGGTCCTCACAGAGCCTGTGTTGACCCTCCTGCATGCCCTGCAGTTTTGTGGCAGCCATGCAGGCAAAGGCCTCTTCAGGATTGGGGAAGGCTCTGAGGGACGCAGAAGCCTCCTGAATCAGCCTGAGCGCAGAATTATGCACGGGAGTCGTCTTCCTGGCTCTTTTATATGGAAGGCGGAGGGGAGGAACCTGTGATTCAGTCAGGCTGCGACTGGTCCCAGGCTTCTCTTGGCTGACACTTAGCCCCGCCTCCTCCTGGCTGCCACTAATACCCGCCTCCTCCTGACTGCCACAACCTCCTCCTGGCTGAGGTCTTCCTGTGTATGAAAAAGGGACATAGTTTTAGTTTTTGATTCATTAATCACACACAATTTTCACCTCCTGACTGTTGCAAATTGAATGTTAACAAATATAACAGACTATCCTTCTGAGCCCAGGATTTTTCATTCTTGTCCCAATTTTGGGTGCCCACTACTGTCTATTGATATGTAAAACACTTTTTTCAATCAGCAATTAGTGATCAATAATAACATCTAATAAACATAATTTATTTATTGCCCAGAAATCTGTAGAACAATGCTATACCTGACTCCAGCTGGGCTCTTCCACTTCTTCCTGGCTGGAAGGCCCAGGTTGGACATCGGAAGCCTCAGCTGGGGTGGAAGGAAGAGTGGAAGGAGGAGTAAAGAGGGATTCCCTGACTTCAGTGTGGTCTGACAGAAATCGCAGTCTATCATAGTACCACAGCCTGGGGACATAAATGTCATCTGCTGCAGCTCCGGATCTCTGGGAATCTGTGACCTTCTTGCGCTCCCTAAGATAAGTGCTCCTCAGGCCACCAATTTTGGTTTTTAAATAAGGGATGGTTGCTGTGGGGACCACCGGCTTCACCAACTCCAGCAGTTTCTCCAGCGCTGCCTGCCTCTTTTGTTTATTATTGTAATGTGGATGTCTCACCTGCCACAGACAGGCAGCTCCCTGTACTTGTCTATGAACAGGGGGAGGAAATTGTGGTCGTTGAACCCATCCATTTTCTCTGCAAGACACAACACAAGACAAACCCTAATGTCAGGCCAAACTCCCCTAATCTTGTTACAATATAGGCTTCCATTTCGAAGCAGTATAGGCCCAAGTTTAGATCCTACCTTCGTTATCACAATCAGCGCCTCCGATGCTCCTTCCTCCGCTCACAGATCGTACGTAAGACGCACGCGTGTTACGCTTTATACACACTGCGCATGCGTGTAACTCCGCCTGCCCCTGACGTTCTTTCTAGTCTATTCCCCGCCCCTTTTCGTTCGGCGCAGTAGGGGAAGAGCACATGGCGGATACACAGCAGGATCGTGATAATTGTAGCAACGAGGAGGAGGAAAGCACGGATCCGGAAACGTCCCGATCCAGAAGAAGATTTAAGGCCTCAAATATGTCCTTTGGGGAGATGTTGGAGATGGTGGACATCCTGAAGAAGGCCAACAATGATGGAAAGTATGGACCTTACCCCAACCCCAATGTCAGAAAGGCCAAGATCATGGCGAAAGTGGTCAGGAGTCTGCACCGGAATTTCGGGGTACGACGATCGAAAGATCAGCTCAGGAAGCGGTGGATGGACCTCAACTTAAGAGAACATGAGCAGTACAGAAAGATCCGGAGAGTGCTGCAACAAAGTAAGTAGTTGTGCTGTGTTCCTATTCTTTTGATGTTAAGTACGCTCGTGCTGCTCCATGTGCTTTTAGGAACTGTTGTACAGTTTATAATGGCAACTTTCATGTTCATGGGCACATTATTCGTTCGTATCAAACATTTTTCTTTCGGACTATAAAATACCATTGTTTAGGCCATATGCATTTGGCCACCATTTTTACGCCCTATACTTGTCTTAAAAGAATTTGGTGGTGTAGATGGCTTTGTTACTAGAATGAAATGCAAACTAGATTCTGTGTAAGGAGAGGACACTCAGCAGCAGTTTACACATCTGGACACTGGAGCACTAGTGTGGGACACAAGAACACCATTTTTATTAGGGGGGCCACACAGGTGCTCCAGTGTATACTATGGGGGGGGGGGCTACATCTGTGAAGCTTGTACCAAACAGGTAAAGTATTGCAGCTTGACAAAGGACACTGAAAATGCTACATTTTGGAACTCTGCTAAAATTGCCAATTGTACCCCACTTCCAAGCAATGTTTCCTATTTTTAGTTCTGCCATCAAATATCTGTGTGCTAATTATACCTTTTTGTTTTACATAGGGGAGAAAAGACTCGGAGGACACCCCTCATCCGAGGAGACCAGAGCCCACACCCCTCTGGAAGAAGGGGAAATACCCCCAACACAAGCTGAGCAGGAGGAAGAAGACGTGGTGGAACTAGTCACCACAACAGGTGAGTGTCTGCGACCACAGGCTCAGGTAAGAGATGGATGGTGGCATATTTTTGAGACCTAATTTTTTTTTGGGGTTCCCCTCTTTTTAGGTGATCATGATGTTGTGGATCCAGATCCTTTCACATCCGAAAGTGCCCAGATCCTGATCGGGGAGATCATGGGGTGTAATTTACAATTGGAAAACATCAAGAAAAACATCAATGATGTTATTCCAAAAAATAAAAACATCATTGATGTTTTGGGGCGAGTTTAAAGCCCCTCCAAAACCCTTTTTGGTGTGCTACAATGTGCAAAATGTTTTTGTGATTTTTCACAAAGCCAAATTTGGAGGATGCACACAGTGTGTCAACATGTGCTATCTGCCATCACGGGAGATCAATGGACGCGTTTTGGGGGTGCAACCCCTTCCTCAATAATAAAGTAGCTGAGAGGAAGGGGTTTCTCAGCCCAAACACGTCCCTTGATCCCCCGTGATGGCAGGTTGCACATGTTGAAATTCGTAAATTGCTGTGCATCTTCCAAATTTAGCTTTTCCTGGGGTGACTTCACCCCATCTGAACGCAATATCAAACAGAGTTCCTAAATACTCATGTCTGATATTGCCTTCAAGTTCGACCAAATGTGAACTTTGTAAGTTCAAGATTTGTGTCTTTCTTGTTGGTTTTACACATGCCTGTTTTATCGTAAATGGACATTTCTATTTTTGATAATGCTACCCCAAAAATTGTTATACATATAAACATGTTGGTTTGTTTGAAAAACCTTTGGTAAATGCACATGTGATTGTGCAGGTATAAAAAAGTTTGTTAATCAAGAATGTGTGGATTATTGTCTCAACGCTACAACACTTTTGGGGTGATGTTACATAGTTACATAGTAGGTGAGGTTGAAAAAAGACACAAGTCCATCAAGTCCAACCTATGTGTGTGATTATGTGTCAGTATTACATTATATATCCCTGTATATTGCGGTCATTCAGGTGATTATCAATAGTTTCTTGAAGCTAACAATGCTCCACGCTGAGACCACCGCCTGTGGAAGGGAATTCCACATCCTTGCCGCTCTTACAGTAAAGAACCCTCTACGTAGTTTAAGGTTAAACCTCTTTTCTTCTAATTGTAATGAGTGGCCACGAGTCTTATTAAACTCTCTTCTGCGAAAAAGTTTTATCCCTATTGTGGGGTCACCAGTACAGTATTTGTAAATCGAAATCATATCCCCTCTCAAGCGTCTCTTCTCCAGAGAGAATAAGTTCAGTGCTCGCAACCTTTCCTCATAACTAAGATCCTCCAGACCCTTTATTAGCTTTGTTGCCCTTCTTTGTACTCGCTCCATTTCCAGTACGTCCCTCCTGAGGACTGGTGCCCAGAACTGGACAGCATACTCCAGGTGCGGGCGGACCAGAGTCTTGTAGAGCGGGAGAATTATCGTTTTATCTCTGCAGTTGATCCCCCTTTTAATGCATGCCAACATTCTGTTTGCTTTATTAGCAGCAGCTTGGCATTGCATGCCATTGCTGAGCCTATCATCCATTAGGACCCCCAGGTCCTTTTCCATCCTAGATTCCCCCAGAGGTTCTCCCCCCAGTGTATAGATTGCATTCATATTTTTGCCACCCAAATGCATTATTTTACATTTTTCTACATTGAACCTCATTTGCCATGTAGTCGCCCACCCCATTAATTTGTTCAGGTCTTTTTGCAAGATTTCCACATCCTGCAGAAAAGTTATTGCCCTGCTTAGCTTAGTATCGTCTGCAAATACAGAGATTGAACTGTTTATCCCATCCTCCAGGTCGTTTATGAACAAATTAAATAGGATTGGTCCCAGCACAGAACCTTGGGGAACCCCACTACCCACCCCTGACCATTCTGAGTACTCCCCATTTATCACCACCCTCTGAACTCGCCCTTGTAGCCAGTTTTCAATCCATGTACTCACCCTATGGTCCATGCCAACGCACCTTATTTTGTACAGTAAACGTTTATGGGGAACTGTGTCAAATGCTTTTGCAAAATCCAGATACACCACGTCTACGGGCCTTCCTTTATCTAGATGGCAACTCACCTCCTCATAGAAGGTTAATAGATTGGTTTGGCAAGAACGATTCTTCATGAATCCATGCTGATTACTGCTAATGATATCATTCTTATTACTAAAATCTTGTATATAGTCCCTTATCATCCCCTCCAGGAGTTTACATACTATTGATGTTAGGCGAACTGGTCTGTAATTCCCAGGGATGTTTTTTGGGCCCTTTTTAAATATTGGTGCTACATTGGCTTTTCTCCAATCAGCTGGTACCATTCCAGTCAATAGACTGTCTGTAAAAATTAGGAACAACGGTCTGGCAATCACCTGACTGAGTTCCCTAAGTACCCTTGGCTGCAAGCCATCTGGTCCCGGTGATTTATTAATGTTAAGTTTCTCAAGTCTAATTTTAATTCCGTCCTCTGTTAACCATGTAGGTGCTTCCTGTGTTGTGTCATGAGGATAAACACTGCAGTTTTGGTTACTGAAGCCCCCCGATTCACTCGTGAAGACTGAGGAGAAGAATAAATTCAATACCTTTGCCATCTCCCCATCCTTTGTAACCAGATGTCCTTCCTCATTCTTTATGGGGCCAATATGGTCTGTCCTCCCTTTTTTACTGTTTACATACTTAAAGAATTTCTTGGGATTTTTTTTGCTCTCCTCCGCTATGTGTCTTTCATGTTCTATCTTAGCCATCCTAATTGCACCCTTACATTTCTTATTGTATTCTTTATAAATTCTGAATGCTGTGGATGATCCCTCAACCTTGTCTTTTTTGAAGGCCTTCTCCTTTGCTTTTATATGCATTTTTACATTGGAGTTAAGCCATCCAGGATGTTTGTTCGCTCTTTTAAATTTATTACCCAATGGGATACATTGGCTAATGCCCTTATTTAATATGGTCTTAAAGCAAACCCATCTCTCCTCCGTATTCTTTTTTCCTAATATTTTATCCCAATTTATGCCTTTTAGCAAGGTTTGTAGTTTAGGGAAGTTGGCTCTTTTGAAATTCAGTGTCTTTGTGTTCCCTTCATGTTTCCTATTTGTGTGATTTATACTGAAACTAATTGACCTGTGATCGCTGTTACCTATGTCATTGCTGTTTTCAGAGAAAATGGGGGTTATTTACTAAGGGCAAATCCCCTTGGCACTACAATGCAGTTTCAGTGCAGTTGCAAGTGCACTTGTAGTGAAATGTGTCTTTGCATTTAGTAAATAACAGCCAACAGTGCTTTGTATAAGGTTACACAATCACGCCATTTTCTGGACTCAACACATTTCTGTCAGGGTCAGCTAAAACAAACACAAGCAGTAAATGTCCACAAAGAATGTCTTTTTTTGTTTTTTTATTATAAAAAGGCTTCACATATTTGCTGGCATATTGATGGCCCCCCTACCCGCAAAGAACTCCAGGTATCGTAACCGGACATCACGGGCACTCAGGGAGGGCAAGCCAGGACGGCCGCTTTCAAGCGCCGTCAGTGTGGTTTCATGTATGATTCCAGCCTCAGGCCCAACTGAGCCAGCATAGTTGGCCGAATGTTTCCTTAAAAAGTTATGGAGAATACAGCACGCCAGTATAATATGGTTCAGTTTATAGTCTGCCATATGGATAGGTGTCAGAAATAGGCGGAACCGGCTGGCCAGGATTCCAAATGTGTTCTCCACCACTCTTCAGGCTCTGGCCAGCCAGTAATTAAAAACCCTCTGTTGCGGGGTGAGTGTCTTCATCGGGAATGGCCGCATCAGTTGGTCCCCCAGCGCAAACGCTTCATCAGCAACGAACACGAATGGGAGTCCTTCCACATTGTCCTCTGGAGCTGGCAAATCCAAGCTGCCATTCTGGAGACGCCTGTAGAACTCTGTCTGGGCGATGACTCCACCATCGGACATCCAGCCATTCTTCCCCACGTCCACATACAAGAAGTCGTAATTAGCCAACACCACCGCCAACATCACTATACTATTGAACCCATTATAGTTGAAATAGTACGACCCCGAGTTGGGTGGTGAGACGATGTGGACGTGTTTCCCATCAATTGCCCCTCCGCAGTTAGGAAAGTCCCACCGCTGGGCAAAGTGGGAGGCCACAGTCTGCCATTCCTGTGGCGTGGAAGGAAACTGTAGAGGAAAAAAAACAAAATGTACTATTTTTGCACATAAACATGGCAAGCAGATTATACACAACATTCTGGGCAACCTCCAGATAGCATTTATTAAGGGGAATTTAACACCAAAGTATAAGGTACACCTATCATATCCCCCCCCCTCTCATGGGCCATTTCTAACATTATGGGGTGTGCGGAAATCTTGGACAGGTAACCCTTTTCACTTCATTGAGAGATGAATGCCTAAATACAGGGTATTACTTGGAACAGCCCCTCCTTAGTTACACTATTGGCAGCCCACTGGACAGGTAAGAAGTGTCATAATACAAAGATATAAATACACATTGTACACATTTGAGGACATTTGGACATTCTGCTATTACCTGTCAAGATAATAATAGGATACAAAAACTTTGAACAGTACCATTAGAAAGTATACAGGCAGGCCGTTGCACTACATGCTTTGGGGAATTCATCCATAAATCTGACCACTAAAGAGATGGGTATAGTGTGTATGGGTTTGGCAAAGTCAGCAGATAGATCATTGAGGATAGATAGAGAATTGGGATCAGCTGACTTAGCAGTTGGGGGAGGGAGGGTTACTAAAAATGATTTGGGGACACCACAAAAAATAAGTCTCTGCCACTCTGCCTGAATTTAAAGCTAAAATAACATTTGGAAACATTTTAGGGGGTGTTTGGGGTAAAGCACTACTATGGAGCTGATAAAATACATTGTTAATTGACTACCTGAGGTGAATATAGGGCCAGGAGAGAACATGCTGGGGAGGTTATTGAAGGCCAATCTGTATGAAGGACCTAAAAAAATAATTACATAAAAATCCTTCATGCATGAGGACAAAGGGGACATTCACAGCATATTACAATCATGGTAATTAGGGAATGAGGAAAGAAATACAATATATTAGCAAACATTAAATACAATAAAATGTGATATTAAAGGATAAAAATCTTACCTTCATATACTCCTTCTGCAGGACCTGTATGATGGCAGAACAGGTCTCTGGGATAATGATCCCCAGAGCCTGGGGGGAGATGCCTGTCGAGAACTTCAAGTCCTGCAGGCTTCTCCCTGTCGCCAAATACCGCAGGGTAGCGACCAACCTCTGCTCCGGAGTGATGGCTTGCCTCATGCAGGTATCCTGCCTGCTAATATAAGGGGTCAGCGAAGCCAACAAACAGTGAAACACGGGGTCCGTCATCCTGAGAAAGTTCCTGAAATCATCAGGATTATTCTCACGGATCTCACGGAGCAAAGGCATATAAGAGAACTGGTCACGCTGAAGCAACCAATTCTTGGTCCATGAACTCCTCCCCACCCTGTTCATGGACTGGACTTGTGTCAAGGTCAGGACCCCAACACCAAGCCCCCGCACAGCACGAACTCTACGAGGAGTACGCATACGCAACATGGCTAGAAAATGGTCGGCTGCTCAGAATGAAGTAACAGAACGCACTGAAGAACAGCAAGGCCTGTGAAGAGCGACCTGAAAAACAGTAACGAACGAACAAGAATACAATGACTAATTAAAGTCACGCGGAACTTGTTGCACGCACTGAAGAGCAGATACAAACCCACAAGCACAAACTGAACGGCAGAAAACGATCTGAAAGCTACAAGTCTGAAAAAGCGCGAATCGTCTCTCACCGAACCTTTACTAACACGAGATTAGCAAAAGGAGCCCAAAGGGTGCCGCGCTTGGTTCTGAACTGGCCTTTTCTAGTCTCGTCGTACGTGCTTGACGTCACCGCGTTCTTGGCGATCGGAAATTCCGAAAACTTTGTGCGACCGTGTGTACGCAAAACAGGTTTGAGCCAACATCTGTCGGAAAAAATCCTAGGATTTTGTTGTCGGAATGTCCGAACAAAGTCCGACCGTGTGTACGGGGCATAAGACTGGCCATACACATGGTTTGCAGGAAAGAAATTAGCTTGATTCCCCCATCAACACAGACAGACAAGAAGACAGTAATTATCGCTAGTTGCTATAGCAGCCATTTGCAATGATTGCAAGTGAATCCGGAAGGCTGGTTGTACCCAAGTTGATCAATTGATTGATCAACTTGGTACATTCAGCTTGCCCATTAATGGTTTGAATTTCAGCCACTTCCTGCTGAACCAGCCGAGATTCGAACCATCTATGGCAGGCTTTACTTTATATTATTTCTTCCCACCTGCCTAAAACTTTTGTACAGTGCTGTACATAGAGGCAGCAAATAGTTAAAGTCAGATGCTTCTTTTACAACTTAGAACACTTCACATATTCTAAATATACCTTATTCATACAAAGAAAATTACTGTGTCAAAAATCAAACTGTCAATATTTCTTGTGAATGAATAATTTTAGCATCATTTGTGTCCAGATCAACATATATGCCTTTTATAACCTAGGACCCTTCAATTGTTATTAAAGGTTTAAGCCAATCATAGATGGTGCGATTTTTCTTTTCTGCAACCACGGGTTGCAGGAAAAAAAATTGCTCGATTTACCTGTGTTGATGGGGGAATTCCTCCCTCTAAGCTATTGTGTTCTCCTGGTGGGGGGCCTAGGGAACTATCCCTACCGGGAGAACTCACAGTGATTATTGCTAGTAGCTACAGCCGCTGCCAATAATCGCATGAAAAACCCAACATGCTGGTTGTATCCAAGTTGATCGATGAATCGACTTAGGTACAATCATCCTGCCTATGGATGGTTCAAATCTTAGCCCCCTGCCCCAAAGCAACCCCACCATGCTGAGGGCATGTGGCCAGGTATGGTTCATGAGGAGGGAGCGCTTGCTCACCCCCCCCTTTCCTGGCCTGCCTGGCTGCATGCTCGGATAGATTTCTGGTATGGATTTTGGGGGGAAACCCCACACCATTTAAAAAAAAAAAATTTCATTCAGCTGTCAGCGGGGAAGCCCATTGACAGCTGATGACTCATCCGTTGGTAATGACGCCACGGCCCGCTTCCTGGCCTGCTCCTCAACAACCAGTTATTCACTGTGCCCTGATTCTAAGCTCAATCAGGGCTTAGAATTTACTGTGCAGCGCACAGAGCATTGTGAGGCGCTTGGAGGGCGAACATCCCACCGAGCGCCCTGCAAATTCAGGTGTTTGGCAAATGTGCGAACAGGAAATGCTTCGGCTGAACTTTTGCTCATATTCATATTTACTATTCATATTATTCAACTTGAAATAACCTTCCAATAATCTATCTCTACTGAAAAATGAATGTAATGATTTTTAAAATTTCTTTAATATTCTTCATTTGAAACATTTTTACATGTAATGAATGTAATGATTTGGCATGGGTTAGGGTTACTATTACTGCAATTTGTATGCTTATCTTAGCTCTTGCACTAACTTACCTAATTAAACTGCCACCTTTATTTTTATAGATTATATTACCTAATGATGAGATGGTGAGCTGTCTTTAAATGCAGTGGAACGGATCTACTGTGCATAAATCGTACCAAATATAAAATAGGAATCTATTGTATAGTACATATACAATCCATTACCATTACTTAACTTTTCTTAAATGTCATTGTATATGCATAGTATACTCATTTTTAATGATTCTTGTTTCTCAACCTTATTGTTATGCATGTGTGTCTTAAAGTATACAAAAAGGTATCTTCGAACACGTGAGTTTCACGTCAATAATAGTAATTCAATTTTTATTCATTGTATAAATTTGCCACCATTATTTCCAATACAAGAATTTAATGGTATTTCATGAATAGCATCAAGGTGTTTGGGTCCAGCTCATGTTTATACTCTTGTAGTTCAACATTTTTATATATTATAATGATGATAACTTACCTATAAATTTACTTTTATCTGATAAAAACATTCTATGAACAAGTAGTACTAATTTTTGGATGTTCGATTCAAATCAAATTCAAATTAAATCTAATTTGAATACAGACAAAAAATATGTATCAAATAAAAAATGAAACAAATCACGAAAACAAATCATTCTATCATAATGAATGTAACTAATGAAATTTTTAACTTAAATTTATTCAAAACTAAACACATTTTTTTTGTTCTGCACGTCTACTGTCCATTATCACCAAGAGTGAAAGTGAAAAAAAATCCCAAATTTTGGGTTATCACCGAATATAACAGAAATAAAGGGCAATTTCCCCTATTAGGACCGGAACAAAAAGTTTTGGATGAAGTATCACTTTTGGATTAAGGAGGAAGGGGTTAGAACCACTGTTAGATTTTTATTGATGTCAGCAAACCCATTGGGGAGAATTGCCTTGACACAGTATTCTGTGTGGTCAACAGAACAGGAAAATAAGAAAAAATCTCCTTAATGGAGACAGAAGATTTTTACAGCTGTCCAAACCCTGCCTCACTTTATACAAGAAAAAGGAACTAGAGTTTGACTGTAACTCCATTCAAGCAGAAAAAAACGACCATCCAAATGCATCCCCCCCTTCACAAGGTGGCCTTACTTATGTATTCAAGGCTCCCTGTATTAACCAGATTGGTTTCCCAAATCTGCCGCTAAAAAATATATCTGTAGTCTTATTTTGTACAAATCAGATGTATTAATACTCACAACTGTTCATTGAAAAAGAAAATGATGCTATCCCGCATCCAATTCGCATGACAGGAGATTGTGACCAGCTCTCTGTGGAGCCGGTTCACACATCTCCAGAGCGGCTTGCACAGGAGTCCTGTGCGTCTTTGACTCTGTTTCAGGGCCGAATTCAGCCCTGAAATGGAGAACAGGGACGTACCAGATCCCTGCTGTAAGCCGCATCCGGAAGCAGTGTGAACCCAGCCTTAATCCTTATGCTGCTAGCATTAGTAAATAGATAAAAAAAGGTATAATATATTTACTTATTTTAAACTTTTTTTTACATTTCTTTAGTAGCTTCCTGATTTCTGGCTTAGGCCAAAATTATGTCATACATCTCATGAGTTGGGACGAACACCTCCCAGTTTGGTTAACACCAGAACTCTCGAACATTGCAGAAGTTTGGACCCGAACCCTGAGTCTATGGGATCTGAAATTGAAAAATCAAAAGTCCCTATTTTGAAGCCTTATATACAAGGTATTGGCCATAAAAGGGGTATGGGGGCCCAGGCACTGCCCTGGGGACATGTATCAATGCAAATTTTTTTTTAAAAAGATAATTTTTACATGAACAGTGATTTTAATGATGCTTAAAGTGAAACAATAAAAATGAAAATTCCCTTAAATATAGTGCCTGGGGGGGTCCCTTCATCTGCCTGTAAAATGGCGCATCTGTACTGTGTATAGAACCTGCTGCAGCAAAAATGACATTTAAATTACCAGCAATACAATACCATCGCCAGCAACACGAGAATGTTAAAAAAAAAGACAACGTGGGGGTCCCCCCCATCTATACCAGACTCTTGTCCGAGCATGCAGCCCAACAGGTCAGAAAAGGAGGGGGGACGACGAGCGCCCCCCCCCCCCCCCCGAACCATACCAGGCCACATGCCCTCAACATCCTCAACATTACGGGGGGGGGGGGGTGTTGATGTTGATGGGGACAAGGGTCTCTTCCTGACAACCGTGGGCTGTGGTTGTGGGGGTCTGCGGGTAGGGGGCTTATCGGAATCTGGAAGCCCCCTTCAACGAGGGGGCCCCCAGATCCCGTTCCCCCTTCCCATGTGAATGAGTTGAGTTGAGTTGTAACATTGTACCCTTACCCATTCACCAACAAAAAGTGTCAAAAATAAATAAAGACAGGAGACAGTTTTTGACAATTCCTTTATTAAAAAAAAACAAAAAAACAATGTCCCCTCATGTAGATCCATCGTCAATCACGACGCCTGCTGCATTGCCGGACCCAGAAAAAAAAACAACGCACCACTTGCGATAAAGGCTAACTGCCGAATGCCTGCTCCGTCATTTGACAGTTCCTAAACAGGTAAGGGGCTGGGCCACCTGGTGACGTCACCTGGTGGCACCGCCACCTTGTGACCTCACTGACTGGTGCATGCTGGGGAAGATGCAACCCTACCTTTTTCAGGCAAGGTTGGTGGATATCAATTTTCGTTTGCAGACACTTGGAAGACACACATTTCATATGTCTAGGTTCTAGAGGTAGTTTGCCAGGATTACAAAATATATTTCATTCTTAGCCTCTTGATAAATTTCCATCTCAGCTTCTGCTATACCCTCAATGTCCTGCTGATCTTCATCTTGCCCTTAAGGGCCTGAACTAAAGTCTGGAAGCTGTGCCCCCCCCCCAAAAAAAAAGTCAGGCGGGGGTAAAGGACTAGTCACTAGTATTGCCTGTGGTCTCCCTGCAGCTGATCTTTTCCCCATTACTGATTTACCTTACCTTGTTTTGCACTCGGTCATCTTGGTAGAGGCAGGGCTCTGTTTCAAAGCATCCAGTGAGAAGAAATGTGAGCAGCACAGTATTTCCATCAACTTATCTCATCCAAAAGCTCCTGAGACTTGCAGTCAAAGGCAGCAATGCTGGCCATACATGGAGCAAATTTCATTCCTGGGGGGAGGGGGGCTAGCAACAATGATTTTCGCTAGCAGCTATAGCAGCCAGCAAGCTGGTTGTACCCCAAGTGGATGATTCACTTGGTACATTCAGCCTGCCATTAATGGTTCGAATCTCGATTCTCGTGTATGGCCGGCCTTAGTTCTCTCTGCAGATAGACAATTATGAGGCTATTAGCACAGGAGTGCCTATACTAGACTATTTTGCAGGAGTAATTTAAGACTAAAGCTGGGTAGATCCCTGCATCCACACAAGCAATGTGGATGTAGAGATCTTCCCTGCTCCCCTATTGTATTCTGATAGGAGTACACATGTACCAAAAGTTGGCTGGTTCCAGCCAACTTCCGTTACGTGTGTACCTAGCTTGAGCATCCTTTCAGAATAGCAGAGTCTGTTCTGATCACCAAGGGATTCATGTACAGATCCCCTGATGAATCAGAATAGAACAGAGCGATTTTCTCTTTTGTGATATTCATGTCTGTTCAGGTATCTCCAGTCCCAAACTGGGCTTATGTTAGGCCTATGGGCAGGCGAGAGTAAATGGACGTGCTTCCGCTGTCATTCTTTTACCTCTGATCTGTCCTGGCTGAAAAACGGAAAAGGATGCAAACCCTTTCCATTTTTTTTTTTGCCTAAATGGATTTAGAGATAGTTTTATGTAATTGGATGCACATTCGTTTCCATCTTATTTCCCATAGACTAACATTGAGCTTCTGTTCAGAGCTGCCCAAAAAACTGACAGATTTGATCGGAATGCTCGTCGTAAAGGTCCCAAAAGGTACATTTTTCAGCGTACTCCTTAGGCACAATTAAAATTTTTAAATGTTTCCTATAACAGCAATTTCAAGTTTAGGTTACATAGTTAGTCAGATTGAAAAAAGACACAAGTCCATCCAGTTCAACCAATATTAAAAATAAAAAAGCATACAATCCCATATACACAATCCTATAACCAGTTGATCCAGGGGAAGGCGAAAAAAACCCAGCAAAGCATGATCCCAATTGACACAGCACGGGAAAATATTCCTTCCTGATCCCCGAGAGGCAATTGGATATTCCCTGAAACAACTTTACCTATAAATGTTAGTACCCAGTTATATGTACATTTAGGAAAGAATGCAGGTCATTTTTTAGCAATCTACTGAGCTGGCCAGAACCAGCTCTTGAGGGAGTCCATTCCACATTTTTACAGCTTTTACTGTGAAAAAAACTTTCTGTATTTGGATATGAAATCTCTTTTTCTCTAGACAAAAAGAGTGCCCCCTTGACCTCTGTGATGACCTTAAAGTGAATAACTCAACACCAAGTTCACTATATGGACCCCTTATGTATTTGCACATGTTGATCATATCCCCCTTAATTTCCTCTTCTAAAGAGAGAATAAATTCCTCATCTTTCCTCATAGCTGAGCTCCTCCAAGTCTCAGTCTCAATTATCAGTTTGGTTGTCCTCTGCACTTTCTCCAGTTCCCCAATATCCTTTTTAGAGCTGGTGCGCTAAACTGAACCGTATATTCCAGATGAGGTCTTACTAATGATTTGTACAGAAGCTTAAGCTTATGATCTACCAAAATCCCCGGATCCTTCTCCACTAGAGATTTCCCCAGTTGTACTCCCCCTAGTTATGTATGATGCATGCATATTCTTAGTTTCCATGTGCATAACTTTACATTTATCAACATTAAACCTCATTTGCCACATAGTTGCCAAATTAAACAGTGCATTGAGGTCGGCTTGTAAATTGGAGACATCCTGTATGGACGTTATTCCACTGCATAGCTTGGTGTCATCTGCAAAGACTGATATTGTACTATTAATCCCAGAACCTATATCATTTATAAAGGTATTAAAATGTAGGGTTCCCAACACTGAACCTTGGGGTACACCACTGATAACCTTAGACCATTCAGAGTAAGAATCATTAACCACTACTCTACATTCTTTCTTTTAGCCAGTTTTCCATCCATTTACAAACTGATCCTTCCAAGCCTGTAGACTTTACCTTAGGTGAAATTTCAATAGCGCAGGAAAGAATTAAGCTGGCCATATATTAGAATTGTGTTCCAAACTTTTTGTTTTAACAGTGTGTGTTTGATTTTCTAATTGATAGTGGGGTCAAATCGACTTCAACGTGAAAATTAGAAAGGAGCAGGCTGTTAATTTTTTTCTTGAACAAACCAAACCAATAACAGTGAATGTTGCTTTAGTTCAGTAAAGTCTATTCGTTCCAAAATCGAATGGTTAAAGCAAATGAGATTTTGAAATACTTTTGAACGACATTCATCAAATTTTTAAACCAAACATGCGTTTGAAAATCTACAAGTGTATGGCCAGCTTTAGAGCCTTTGCAAAGTTTTTACTACTGTCTGTGTACCTAACTACAACACAGCAATCAGCCAAGACTGATAGCATTGCTCTTTGTGATATTGAAGGTGAATGTCAAACCCCTGTAAAAGATAGCTGCTCTCATATGAAGTGCAGCAGTCATATGTGTTTCTGTTGGAACCAGAGGAGCTTTGTAAGCAAATTCATAAATTTATTCAAAACATACTGTTTTACTCTACCCTGAGTTTATTGGTATTCATTTTTGTAGATCTACAATTGGGCTTTAACAAGCAGTAAATGAGCTTTGAAACATGCCTTCACTGACTTATGTAGCTGCAAGCACTATAAAACAATTCATCATTAAACTTGAAAGCAGAGGCCTTTAACCACCCTTGTGGTATGATTACGTCAGATTTTTGCGTCTCACAGAGGTACATTGTTTTGCATAGAAATTTTGCGTTTTATATTTTAGGCCTGTAATTCTTAGTAATAACACACTTATATCTGTCCAAACAAGAGTCTAGTAGACATTCCGGGTATGATAAAGTTTGAAACACAAAATCATAAATTATAATATAATAAATACTGTAACTATAAAAAATAATAATATAATACTAATAAAATGAATTTCCCCAGGATTCACTATCGCTCAATTCTGCAAGTGTTCTAAGTTACTATTGCTGTTTTCTAGCTGGTCTAAAACCGCTTTTGACGTAAAGGGCCACTTTTTGAATGCCATGGACAATCTCAAGCTTCCAGGCAGAAAGAACAGTATATATAGTATAAAAGTGCATGCAGGGCACTGGACAAAGCATTAGGGACAAAAGGGAGGTGAAATGACTTCATACAGTATTGTAATCTGTAAGATTACAGTATACTGTATGTGTTATGAATTTTGTACTTTTTGAATTTGCCACCGGGCTCCGCCCCCATGCATCGCGACACTCGCAGGGAACGGAGCTCGACACACAGAGGCACTGGGCGGAGAAAAAAGCCCGCAGACACAGCGGGGGGACGTTGCAGGATGCTGGGGACAAGGTAAGTAACCTGCACCAGGATCCTGAGATGCAGTACCGAGTATGGCTTGGGGTTACAGCTAATGGTATTGAAATTTACCCCGAGTCACACTCGGGATTACCACCAGGGAGGTTAAAGAGGACCTGAACTACAGAAGCTATGCCAAAAAAAAGACAGAAGAGGACAAAACACTAAGCCCTATTATTGCCTGTGCTCATCTTTTTTCTCATTACTGACTTACCATGTGTCACAATTCGCTGTCTTCAGAACTAACATGTGTCACTGACCACAGCTGTTCATGTTGCCAGATCAGTCTGCTGTTTTGCACCACAGTTCCATACTTGATTCTTTTTCTTCTGTGCAACAGCTTTTTAAACCCTTGGAAAACTGACTTTTCAAATCCAGTTTAAATGTTCTTGCATCCTCTTGCTGGTTTTTAGTGAAAAATGCAGCTGGACACTTGCTCTGCATTTATTTAAACCTGCTCAGTGCACTTTGGAGTTGCCTGAGCAAAGACCTCTTTATCTGTTCCCAGGATCCTGTACCTGTGATTAATGTTCAACTTCTGATACCCAGGTATGGCCTCTGCTGTTTCACAATGGTCCTTAGGATGTCCATATTTATAAGCCAGCGGGCTGAAAAAAAAATGAATGGAAACCTCCACTCTGTGCTATTGTATTCTGATAGTGGTGCTACTCTGCTGGCAAAATACACTGATCAGTATCTGCAGATGGCTGAAAAACTTTCCAACATTCCTGTTTGGCAGAGGTTGATTGTTGAATCGACTGTTGAGCATAAACAACTATAGATGGATTGAAATTCAGCCAGTCCCTGCTGAACCAACCAAATTTCAATCTATCTATGGCTAGCTTTATCTACCTGCCCTGACTTTTGCCTGTTCCTCAATGATACTTGTTATTTGCCTGCCCTGACCTTCGCCAGTTTTTACCATGGTCTTACCTGCTGATTTTATATCATGCCTTGTTTCTGCCTAATGTTAGCTGTTGCCACTCCAAGTATAACTTGTATGGTTGCATATCTGCATTTAAAAATCTGTTTATAAGGAACATAGCCCCACCCCCCGTGAAGGTTGTTGTATTCACGGCTAATACTATATACTATTCATTATTGAAAAGCAGAATTCATTCCTTATTTCATTTATAGTTGAAGAAATGAATGTATAGCATGTTTCCAGAAAAGGGATCCTATACATGTGAACTTATTTACTTAATTTATTTTCTTTTTCATCCCAGTTCCAGATAAGCAGTCCATGCATAGTATACATTCATAAATTATTAATCATAATCTTTCATCTGGGTAAACCACTGGAAAAATACAGAGAATTATTTGTCATTTTCGGAGCTGGTTTTAAGCACTGAGTCTTCCCCCAAGATTTTACACAGTTCATTTAGCCTCAGCTGCATTTTGGGTATCCCTGCAAGCTGAGACTCAAGTCTTTGTTTTTCTTCACTTAGTGATAAACGTGTAGCTGTATCTAGCTGTTCGAAGCGCCATCCTCCTTCTCCATCAAACTGCAACAAATGGGTGTGATATTTCCTGTGGAGACATAATTTAAAATGTCATAAAACCCAGACTATGAAAACTCTCATTACATGCTATGCAACAGAGTGTGCATACTCAGGAGGGGACTAAACCACTCATTTGAGTGAAATATACCTGATGGATCCTGCATTCAGCTGTCTCTCTCATTTCTTCTGTGTTCCCACTGCAGATTGATATTGTGTAGACCAGTTGTTGTCCTCTACGGAGCATGCTCATATTTCAGTCCCTTCTAAGCCCATGAGTATAGAGTCGCATGTGTAGACGTATACACAGTGCTAAATGGCACTCCCCTCCCTTCCTACCTCCTCCATGTCCTCCTATTACTAAACACTATGGGGGAGGGATATAGTATGCTGATTGATTACATTCCCTAAGAGACTCACAAAAAAAGCTTAGTTTTAATATAAATCTGTTTTAAATATATCTAAGGTACTTGCTAGTAGCTAGTAAAGTTAGAAAAAAAAGTCTTGAATGCAGATGTCATCTGAACAAAATGAAAGCTAGAGTCAATAAACTTTGACTCCGCTTACACCATATTAATGGACAAAAAATACACAGCTGATTTATAGGGAGCTGTAAAACAGTTTTTTTATATTTACATTTTAATTAGCACCAATCAGGGCTGGCCATACAGACCCACACTTTACAGAGCATACTGTACGTCAGGGGTCAGCAACCCGCGACCCGCACCCGGCCTGCCACAGCTAAATCTCCGGCCCCTCAGTGCCCGTGATTAATTCACTGGCACCCGGCCTGCGGACAAGTGGTTGTCTGTGTAAAAATGTAATCTGCAAAAGTGTCCGTGTTATATAATAAAAATGCAGCTATATACCTCAGTAAGAGCGCTGCTCAGGGCTCAGTTGACTCGCCGCCTCCCCTCCTCCTCCCCTGACTGACGTCATTCTCGGCCCCGCCCGCTGCAATTGTCAGACGAGGAAAAGAGAGAGGCTGCCGGTCGCTCTTAATGAGGTAAATAGCTGCATTTTTATCTTATATCACAGACACTTTTGCAGATTACATTTTTAAACAGAGTGTACAGGGGATACAGCCACCTCTGTATCCCCCGTACACAGCCACCTCTGTACCCCCCCATCCACAGCCACCTCAGTACCCCCCATCCACAGCCACCTCTGTACCCTCCCATCCACAGCCACCTCTTTACCCCCCCCCCGTCCACAGCCACCTCTGTTGCAAATGAGGGGCTGCCCACATCCAATATGACAATGTGATCTTCATATCTGGGACACAGACCGAGGTGTGAGGGTATATATGGTGGTGAGTCAGCACGTTGCCCGTTCCCCATTAAGAATGTCACATATGACAAAACGCGTATGAGGAGGTAACGTGCTGACGTCACCACGCCATTTTGTTGAGAAGAACGGGAGTTTGAAATGTAGCCGGCTGGCTTCGTTTTCCTATATGTGGTTTTAAAGACATTATAAATGTAAGTGTGACTTTTTATTGATCTAAATAAATCGGGATAGAAACAATATCACGCTATGGTCCACTTTATCTCTTTTTGGGCTGATTGTTGATGTACTGTTCATGGAGCCATGGAGCATATGGTACCTGCCTGAGAACCCTATTTCTCATGTCATCTTTGGGATCCCCTGTTGAGCAAGGACCTGGGCTGGGTTAAAGCCGTAGGTCTATTTCTGCGTGCTACCTGGTAAGCGTGCTCTCTGAAAGGTGGCGGTGCACTTGTTTGTGTCAATAATTACTGGGGTGTTCCGTATACAATGCAGTATCACGCTATGGTCTATATTATTTTCTTTTTTGGGCTGATTGGTAAATCATCTCCTAAGGAGCTACAGATCTCATGGTATCTATTTTGAGTATCAACCTGTATGCAGAATCCTGATAAATTGTGGAAAGCAAAGGCCTGGGCTGGGTTAAAGCCATCTGCCCAAATTTGCTTGCTATCTGGTAAGCCTGTTTTCTATGAGGTGGTGGTACACTTATTTGTGATTTTACTACTGGGGTGTGTTTCTTTGAAGTTTTTCAGCCACATACAATTATTGGAACTGTCATGCCCTGCAATCTGTTTTAAGGGCTATAATTAGCGCCATTTTTCTCTTTTCCACCTCTTTATCCCCCCTGTCCACAACCACCACTGTACCCCCCAGTACATAGCCACCTCTGTACCCCCGTACACAGCCACCTCTGTACCCCCCCGTACACAGCCACCTCTGAACCCTCCCCCCCATCCACAGCCACCTCTGATTCGCCCCTGTCCACAGCCACCACTGTACCCCCCAGTACACAGCCACCTCTGTACCCCCGTACACAGCCACCTCTGTACCCCCCCGTACACAGCCACCTCTGAACCCTCCCCCCATCCACAGCCACCTCTGATTTCCCCCACAGCCACCTCTGTACCTCCCATACACAGCCACCTATGTATTCCCCCTGTCACAGCCACCTTTGTACCCCCCCATACACAGCCACCTCTGTACCTCCCCATCCACAACCACCTCTGTATCCCCCTCTTTACCCCCCATCTTCATTTATTAGCAGGTGAATGCGGCCCTCCATGCATTCACATACATTGAATCCGGCCCTTAAGTGGAAAAAGGTTGCTGACCCCTGCTGTATGTCATCAGAGTAATAAAAACCCCTCCCAATGATTTTTCCCTGCAGATGCCAAAAAACAGGGAAAGATCATGTCACAGCCCTGCAGGAATAAGGTACTTCTTAAAAGAGGATTTAAAAAATAAATAAAATACAGTGGCATGATATACTGTATACGATTTATGTGAATGAATTGTGGCAATTAACACTTTTCTGTCTAGTATCTCTTTAAAGACGATTTTAGTGGATAACTGCCTATAGCCTTTATAAGAAAATTTGTGTAAGCGGAAGAGTTGCTTAAATGAAAATAATTTTAAAGAACTCTACAAAATGCCAAAACTACTTTAAAATGTATTTGTTTTTGAACTGAATTTTTAGGACATACATGTTTAGAACACCAGAGAACTATTTGCTATTGTTATCTACAGCTCTGAATCTCTTTAAAAGCATGAATCCCGCTAAAGCTTATAAAGTGTGAGGCTTAAAGCAGTATTAAACTTAAAAGCAAACATTTTTTATATTGCAGCTTACCAATTCTTAGATATGATGGTTGTATTACTTTCATTTTTTAGACTTTCTTCTATTTTCATCTGGTGATCCAGCCACCAAGTCTGTTGTTTTTCAAAAGCACAAGCTCTCCAGCAGAATGTATCAGTTTACATGGTGCATTTTTGATGCAGTCCAGTGCTTTTTTTCCCCCCTCTTTTTTTTTAAACCTTAAATAAGGACAAGTGTGTTGCAGTGCATTTTTGGTGCATTTAGGTGCATTCCAGTGCGTTTTTGATGCAGTTTACAGCGTTCCAGTACAGTCCAGTGCAGAAAAAATGCAGCATGTTTACTTTTTTTCTGGAACTGGAAAGCACTGGAACTGCAAGCACTGGTGTGAACTATGCCATTGAAAACCATATAACCTACTTTCCATGCGTTTTTAATGCAGAAAAAAAACTCAATGGACTGCATGTGGTGTGAACTGGCCCTTAGTGCTAGTTCACACCAGATGCAGTTCCGTGCGCTTTTTTTCTGCACAAAATGCATGCACAGTGTTTTCAATGTATTCCAATAGCTCTAGTTCACACCATGCAGTCAGTTTCCGATCAGTTTCTGAAGGGATTCACTAATAGTGAATGCATTAGTTGGTGGCTGGACATAGTGTCAGCTCTTTCAACTGCCTATATTCTGGGTAACACCACGCCGATTGTGAGCATACAGTAGCTCACAAAAGTGAGTACACCCCTTACATTTTTGTAAATATTTTATTCTATCTTTTCATGTGACAACACTGAAGAAATGACACTTTGCTACAATGTAAAGTAGTGAGTGTACAGCTTGTATAACAGTGTAAATTTGCTGTCCCCTCAAAATAACTCAACACACAGCCATTAATGTCTAAACCACTGACAACAAAAGTGAGTACACCCCCAAGTGAAAATTTCCAAATTGAGCCCAAAGTGTCAATATTTTGTGTGGCCACCGTTATTTTCCAGCACTGCCTTAACCCTCTTGGGCATGAAGTTCACCAGAGCTTCACAGTTTGCCATTGGAGTCCTCCTCCACGACGACATCACAGAGCTGGTAGATGTTAGAGACCTTGCGCTAATCCACCTTCTGTTTGAGGATGCCCCACAGATGCTCAATAGGGTTTAGATCTGAAAACATGTTTGGCCAGTCCATCACCTTTACCCTCAGCTTCTTTAGCAAGGCAGTGGTCGTCCTGGGGTCGTTATCATGTTGGTATACTGCCCTGCGGCCCAGTCTCCCAAGGAAGGGGATCATGCTCTGCTTCAGTATGTCACAGTACATGTTGGCATTCATGGTTCCCTCATTGAACTGTAGCTCCCCAATGCTGACAGCACTCATGCAGCCCCAGACCATGACACTCCCACCATCATGCTTGACTATAGGCAAGACACACTTGTCTTTGTACTCCTCGCCTGGTTGCCACCACACATGCTTGACACCATCTGAACCAAATACGTTTATCTTGGTCTCATCAGACTACAGGACATGGTTCCTGTAATCCATGTCCTTAGTCTGCTTGTCTTAAGCAAACTGTTTGCGGGCTTTCTTGTGCATCATCTTTAGAAGAGGCTTCCTTCTGGGACGACAGCCATGCAGACCAATTTGATGCAGTGTGTGGCGTATGGTCTGAGCACTGACAAGCTGACCCTCTACCCCTTCAACCTATGCAGCAATGCTGGCAGAACTCATATGTCTATTTCCCAAAGACGACCTGTGGATATGACGCTGAGAATGTGCATTCAACTTCTTTGGTCGACCATGGCGAGGCCTGTTCTGAGTGAAACCTGTCCTGTTAAACTGCTGTATGGTCTTGGCCACCGTGCTGCAGCTCAGTTTCAGGGTCTTGGCAATCTTCTTATAGCCTAGGCCATCTTTATGTAGAGCAACAATTCTTTTTTTTAGATCCTCAGAGAGTTCTTTCCCATGAGGTGCCATGTTGAACTTCCAGTGACCAGTATGAGAGAGTGAGAGAGAAAACACCAAATTTAACATACCTGCTCCCCGTTCACACCTGAAACCTTGTAACACTAATGAGTCATATGACACCGGGGAGGGAAAATGGCTAATTGGGCCCAATTTGGACATTTTCACCTAGGGGTGTACTTTTGTTGCCAGCAGTTTAAACATTAATGGCTGTGTGTTGAGTTATTTTGAGGGGACAGCAAATTTACACTGTTATACAAGCTGTACACTCACTACTTTACATTGTAGCAAAGTGTCATTTATTCAGCGTTGTCACATGAAAAGATATAATGAAATATTTACAAAAATGTGAGGGGTGTACTCATCTTTGTGAGATACTGTACAGTCGGTAAACCTCTTCATGGAGTGCACTGGCATATAACTTAATAACTAATTAAAAAAAAATACCTCCCCAGATGTTCTACTTTATATACTAGAAGTGTTGAAAGTAGGAGAAATTGCTCCTTTAATTAGTGTGGCATAGTCTTTGACTGTTACTGATATTTATAATAGGGATATCAAGAGCTACTATAGCTATGTTAATATGATCTACATAGATTAAATCTGACCTGTCCTCACAACATAAACCACATTAGTGTACTGAAATCATTAGATAAGCATGTGTCAAGCTGATTTTTGTTTAAAAATAGAAGTGAACTTTCCCATCTCTGCTCTGTCTAAAAACTACAGGGTCAGCTTTCTTTTTACACTAATATAGAGCTAGTCCTAACAGACGTCCTTTCCCTTTACAGTGTAGTCTATTATTGAATAAGAAACTAAAGAAGAAAAACCAAAGCAGAAACCAAGAAAAAAAAGTAAATGTCAGATTATGACATCATAATCAACAGGTTTTTACTATATGTAGCAACCTACTAGTATAGGTGCTGGGATGTAAATAGATTAGTGTAATTTCAATTTCGCCAAATGGTGGGGCTAGTGGCAAATCTATCCTAAGCATGCTGTTTAACAGAATGTTGCAATTAATTAGTTAGGGCTGCTCCTGTGTTCTGGCGCTGTTGTGTTCGCCTGGGCTCCTCCCGCCTTCTAGAAACTAGTAGAGCTTTCTGGAACATGGGTTGGAGTTAGCCAAATGGGCGTGAGTATGCTGCAGTCTCAGCCAATTATAGGGGAGGTTCCCCTGAGCATGCTAGGATTGGCCTATATATTTAGAGAGCATGTGAGCTCTGGCTCCTTCCCAGAAGGTGGAGTACACCAGGCAGGGGTGAGGCAGGCTTACCACCCCTGGTACTTGCTGCCATGCGGCCTCAGGTAGGCGACCTGAGGGCCTGAAACTAAAATGGAGTGGCCCTGGCATTACTGAAGAGCTGACTAAAGGGGAGCTGTGCCTGAGAGGATCTGTTTACGACTCCTGTGAGTATAGACCAAAGATCTAGGGGCTGTTTCTTTTTGTCAACAACTTTGTGCTAGTACAGTCAGCCAAGGGTCCAAATAAAGAGATCGCTGGCTAGTGATCTAAAGAGCTTTGCCTACCTGCCCTTCACTTCAAAAGACTTTGCTCATGCTCTTTATTCCTATACTGCTACACAGAAGAAGTCTGCCATCTGCTCCCAGCAAAGGGACTTCACCTACTGCTCAATTCTAGATCATCTAGAGTCCTCCAGTTGTGAATAGTTTTGTTCTGGAGCATCCTACTACAAATTCCCTACCCTATCCAAGTTCCTCAAAAATAAAACTACAAAACAACACCCCAAGACTGGTCTTTGACTACATTGAGCCTAAGTGTGTGTACCTGGCTGCAGGAAATACCTTGTATCTGGCTGCCAGTGAAGAAGTAAGGACTATCTGTGTAATACTCAAGCGGCTCCTACGGGATAGCACTACACATACATATATTACATGATTAAAGGAGACAGGTATGGATTATCGTTAAATTGCTTTTCCGATATTTAATTGATATATTGCAGAGCCTAAAGTGACACCCTGGGAGTATCAGTAGACGCAGAAGAGATGTTGACTGCCTGCTTCACCTAAAGTCTGACAGTTTTGGCCTGCCAACTGGCAAGCTCTCACACACTGCAAAATGGGTGTCACTGTTTGAAATTTGGCAGTTGACAGACCTCAGTAATGACAATTTACAATTAATATCAGGAGAGGTTCTGTTTAAATTTTGCACTACCAAAGCCTCATACACACTTTTAGATTTTCTGCAGATGTTTGTCCTCAGATTTACCAAAAACATATAATATGAGGTCAAAGCTTAAGAATTTCAATTTGTTTGTTTGTTTTTTGTTTTTTTTTAACAAAGGGACTGTTTATTGAAGTATGTAGACATTATACATGAGAACAATTGTTAATACAACAAAAGATATCTGCTTAACAGTGTCAATAATAACTTTAATGTTCCTCTGAGGTTATCCATCATGATTATTACTTTACTTATATCATATTTCCTACAATCATTCCCAACTCATCTTCCCAATCCATATCAACCATATTGCCTACAGCATGTCTAAAGGTATAACAACCTCTATGCAAGTTATACCCCCCCAGTCCATTACTCAAACAGATATAATTGAGAATAAGGAAGGAGGAGGAGAGAGCGGGGGGAGCAGGCACATACACGAAAGATAGAGAGAGAAGAAAAGAAGGGGAGGAAACCAAGAGAGGAGACAAGAAAAGAGAGGGTAGGGGGGGGGGGGATATGCGCCAAATGTCTGATTCCACAGTTCGTGAGCCCTGATAAAGTATGATGCCGTAGTCCACCACCATATACATAGTCCAACATTACCTATTGCCTAGTCTTAAACCCTGCTCATGTCCACCCCATCCTCCTAAACCGTAATATGTCTAGCCTGCACCCATGACGCCCATACTTTCTCAAATTTTTGAGGGCAGTTCCGTCCCATATAAGTGAGTTTATATAGGGACAAAACCGTATTTATAAGTGTCTTCCACTTCGATAGCTGAGGAGGCTGGTAGCTTCCATTTCAAGAGTATCGCTTTCCTAGCATAATAGGCCACATAGAAAACAAATAATGAAGTATGTTTGGTCGCTTTTAGATTATCAGTGATGCCTAACAGAAATATCAAGGGGTCTGCGTCCAGTGATAGCCCCGTTACACTATTTATATCAGCCATCACCTCCCGCCAGAATGTCTAAATGAGAGGGCATTCCCACACCATGTGAATAAAGGTACCCACCGACTGTCTGCATTTAGGGCATGTATCCACCACCCCCGATTCTGGAGAGTTTAAAAGGAGTGTAATACACTCTATGGAAAAATTTGAGTTGGACAAAACGATCCCTGGCCGATATCATAAGCGGAATACATTGCTGTAAGCCCTCGTTCCAGTCGTCCTCTGTTAAAGCAGGGATATCTTTTTGCCAGGCCTCAAAAAGTTTAACTGTGTTCATAACCTCTCTGCATGTGAGTCTCACGTATATTGATGACAATGTACGGTCAATGTCTTCTGTTGTTAAGAGGGGCTCAACCGAGTGTACAGCTAGAACAATCCCAGCCGGGAACTGAGCCTTTATAGCGTGCCTAAGTTGGATATACCTAAAATACATCCACGGAGGCAAATGGAATTGCCGCTTAAGCTCTGTCAGGGAGAGAAGCTGTCCCGTGGATATAATATGTTTTATCTTAGTTATCTGAAATCTGGCCCAGACTTGAGGGTCCGGTACAGATCTAAGATGCTGCAGACAGGGGTTTCCCCAGAGAGGAGTATGAGGGGATATGGTGCCCTCCTCTGTTAGATAATTAGTGACCTGCCTCCAAGCCAATAATGTTGTTTTCATAGGAACAGTCACTTGGGGGCTATATCTAGGTCCGCGGTGCACCAGATTACTGAGCTCTGAGTAGGAGCCCAAAATGGCCGCCTCTAAATTTACTGCCGGGTTTGAATTATCCTGTGTGAACCACCATTTCACAGTGACTAGCTGTACATCCCAATATTTCTTATAATTGGGTAGAGACAGCCCCCCCCCCTCAGTAAGGGACATTTGCGACTTTGATTTGGCTACTCGGGGAACAGAACCCACCCAAATGAATGAGGAAATGTTTGTATCGATTTTAACGAAAAAGGCCGCAGGGACAGGAATCGGGGCGTGACGGAACACATAAAGAAATTTGGGGAGAAAAGTCATTTTTTTAAGATTAACTCTTCCAACCGGAGTTGGGGGAAGATTCTTCCACACTCCGCATTTGATCGATAGCTGTTGGAGGACAGGGTATAAATTGTCTTCCAGGTATTTTTTAAGGTCTCTCTGGATATTTATGCCTAGATATTTAAATTTGGTTGTTAGCTGCTATTTGATTTCCCGTAGCCAGGGGGAACAGAAGCGATTTATCCCAGTTCACCTTTATCCCAGAAAAGTAACCAAATCTGTCTATAATAGCTAAAGCTGCTGGGAGGGAGTGATGAGTATCCTGTAAATATAGAAGCATATCATCCGCGTATAAAGACACTTTCTCAGTCAGAGGGGGAAAAGAGATACCTCGAACCCCTCCAGCTGACCTCAAGAGTTCTGCCAATGACTCAATTGCCAAGGCAAAGAGGGCCGGGGACAGAGGGCAGCCCTGCCTGGTTCCTCGGTGAAGTGGGAAGGACGGTGACAGTATGCCGTTTGTGCGGACTCTGACCGAGGGGGCCGAATAAAGAATGCTCAGCCAGTTGACAAACCTGGGTCCAAAACCAAATTTTTGAAGGACAAGCCACAAATACTCCCACTCCACCGAGTCAAAGGCTTTCTCCGCATCCAAAGAGGCAACCGCCCCCGCGTCCCCCACATCCGAGATCCCCGCCAACACAGTCTACAGTCTACGCAGATTAATATCTGTGCCCTTTCCCGGCATGAACCCACTCTGATCTCTGTGGACCAAGAATTTCAATTTGTAGGCAGGCCCTTGCACTACATGGTTTTGGTGAATCTGAAGACAAAAATCTGCAGAAAATCGAATAGTGTGTATGGGGCCTTACTAGCACAAGCACTGCCTGTCTTATTTAAAGCATAACTATATCCACCTAACCTCCAGCATTGTTCCGTCTGCAACCTCTCTCACCAGAGCCGACATCTCCACCTAGTTTTCTTCCGGATTTAGGATATTTGGCCTTCTTGATTTGACAATGCCAGTTCACATGTACAGCTCAGTATATATTGTCAAGACGATTTTAAAACAGACAGGTAAGAATCCTTTATTGCAAATCGGACATAGTGGGGTTGATTTACTAAAACTGGAGAGCGTAAAATCTGGTGCAGCTGTGCATGGTAGCCAATCATCTTCTAACTTCAGCTTGTTCAATCAAAGGGTTACTAAACCCTCGTTTTTTATTTCTTTTAACTAACAAACATATCATACTTACCTCCTCTGTGCAGTTGGTTTTGCACAGAGTGGCTCCGATCCTCCCCTTCTGGGGTCCCTCAGCGGCACTGGTGGCTCCTTCTCTTCTCGAGTGCCCCGCCGGAGAAGCGCTTTCTTTCGGGACACCTGTGCAGCATGCTCCCGAGTCCTGCTGCTGCGTCTATTGACACAGACAGCAGAACTCGGCCCCGAGGGTTTACAACCCTTTTAAGCTTTGAGAAAAAAAAATCTAGGGCTCATTGGTTTCTATGCAGATGTGCACCAGATTTTGCACTCCCCAGTTTTAGTAAATGAACCCCAGTATGTCTCTTCCGCAATAAAAAAATTGATTTAATTTGTTCTGCTTTCTACTGCCTTTTTAAAGTATGTGAAGTTTTGTAAAGTGCAGTCTGTACATGTCTATCAATCTATGTTTTAATTTTGGTGCAATATATTGTGCTCTTTTCAATAAATAAGAACATTAGGACCTCTGCAATTGTACTTAGCCTGCGCCTCATGCATTTGATATGGCAAACATGCCTCTAATTGGCATGTGGCTCAAGACAAAATAACTGTTTTAATTTTTCTCTACTTGGGGGCAGATGCAATCCAGTATAATCAGATTGCTGAACTTCTGTCACAGAACTAGCGGCTGGCACAGGTGGTATGAAGTGGAAGTGGTTAAACTTTAGAAAAAGTTGAAGTGAGGGGTGGATTCTGTTTTATTTTCTTGTTTTACTTGAGCTTTGATTTTTTTTTTATTCCAAGGAAAATTAGTCTCCTATAACTTGACTCTTCAAACTCTCGTAGCACATTGGGAATCTCCATGGATCACATATGAAAATCAGATTACTTATTCTTTTAGGAAAATACTTTATTATTTCTACTGACACTTAATAGTCAAATGGTAAATTATGCACAGATGCTAATTATTAACTAATGACATTTTTTTTAGTTGGAGAGTTTAGCATACACTAATCAGCAGAGCTGACCCAATAATTTCATTAATATGCTTTTTAAAGGCACTATCCAAGTCTTATTTCTGCTGTAAGTGTGGTGCTTACCAAAGAGAAGGTCGATGAGTTATGGAAAGGAGGCTTATCCCAGCATCTTTGGCAGCTTGAAATATCTTTCCTTCCACGTCTATGCTCACAGCGCTTGTGCACTCATCTAGCAAAGCATATTGTGGCCTTTTGTTGGAGAAATGAAAAAAAATAAATAAATAACATGCACAGACATGCCTACTTGTATATGGTACATTGATTTTCAGTAATGTCTCCACAAATAAACAGACCAAACCACTTTGACTTATCCAACCTACTCCTTTATGAAATTACATGCTCTAGGCTCTTGAAAGCCTCTCCCCAGTGATTAGTTACAGGTCTATAACTTAATTAATTTTACTTTTTATTTATATAGTATTTCTATGAGAGAGCAATAAACAAAAAATAAAAGGCCACTCTTTGTGCTTGGCTAACCTCAAGATGCTCATCCATTTTCATGCAGAGAAATCATATATAAAGGGAGAGAGCCCTTGGGATAGGATAAAGCTATAAGCAAGTAGAAAATGTCTATAATTATCATTCTTATTTGGGCATAATTAACAGAAATATAAGACTTATATCCAATGATTGTGCATTAACTACAACATGCAAGGTCCCAAAA
Source organism: Lithobates clamitans (assembly GCA_037952925.1). Classification (NCBI taxonomy): domain Eukaryota; kingdom Metazoa; phylum Chordata; class Amphibia; order Anura; family Ranidae; genus Lithobates; species Lithobates clamitans. The sequence goes on from JBBGZY010000100.1 coordinate 15,921,319, forward strand.
GCATTTTCTGTGCACTGTTTACAAAGTTTTATGTCTCCGCTTGCCCATTTGGCACCATGGCCTTCCTTTGCCACCCATCAAAATAACATGTAATGTCACTTTAGGCATTTAGAAAGGAAGAAATAGTTTCACCATTACCACTATAAGTATAGGTGTAAAGGCTTCCATTTCACTGTCTTTTCCTCTAACAATATAGAACCAACTGGACCCAATGTCCAAGGTAATATTTGTTCACCTAAGCAGAAGTTTTCCCTAATTTTCCTCCCAATGAACACATCATGATAGCATTGCCTTATGATGTTAGTGTGAAAAAAAATGAAAAATTATTTTCCTTGGCGGCTACATTAGGGCAGTAACACATCCACATAACCTGACTCTTCACATACAGTATGTAGGTATACAGTAGACCCCAGATGCCAAAACATAAGGACACACCTATGCAGACCTATGCTACAGTTATGTCTTTTATATTCTCTCTATGCAGTAATAGTTTTTCTTTTGGTTAATGCAAAATATAGCTTACAATGTTCTGTTAGCATTATCAGTTCCATCCTGGATAAGTGTATACTGTTTATTATTTAATTTATCTACAGTATTTATATTTCTATAATCCAAAAGCTGTGGGATACTGGTATTAATTATTTGCAGAGCCTCAAGTTATTTTCATCCATTCTCTGCGGTCAGCTGCTAATGGTATTGAAAATAATGCATTAGGCAATGGAGACTGCAAAACAATGTCTTAGCATTATGTGTAATTCATTTTATATGAAACAGTAGAAATACATTATACTTACTTGTGGTAGAACATTCGTGCCATGCCCATTCTTTGCTTCTCACCTCCTGACAAGACATCCTTCCAGTCTAAAACTGCATCCCATCCTGCAAATATAGAAGTAAAATAATCACATTTTATAAGCTAGTAACTGCATTTTAGATAATGCTCTACTAGGCTTATTTAATAAAGCAATGTAACAAGCAATGATGATGTAAACCAGTGGGCTCCAAACTGAGGCCCGGGGGGCGAGATGTGACCTTTTGCTTGCCTTTATTCGGCCCTTGGCGCACTATTCCTCTTACTGACACCAACAACGGGGGCATATTTCTTGCCACCGACACCTACATTGGGGCACTACTCGTACACTGATAACATTGATGGGCACATTTCCACCCACTGACACCAATGATAGGGCACTATTTCCCCACTGACACCAACGATGGGGCACTTTTCCTCTCACTAACACCACCAATGGGGGCATAATTCCTGCTACTGAAACTAATGATGGGCACTATTCCTCCCACTGATACCAATGATGGGGCAATATTCCTCCCACTAACACTAATGATGGGGCAATATTGCTCCCACTACCACCACCAATAGGGGCACTATTCCTCCCCCTAACATCACCAACAGGGGAACTTTTCCTCCCACTGACACCAATGATGGGGCACTATTCCTTCCACTGACACCAATAATGGGGCACTACTCCTTCCACTGACACCAGTGATGGGGCACTATTCCCACTAAAGATGTGGCATTGTTTACTTCCACTGACACGGACTTTTTTTACTCCCACTCGCCACAGTCTGCCCCCTAAAGTCTGAAGGACAGTAAACTGGCCCTTTGTTTAGAAAGTTTGGAGACTTCTGATGGAAATGAATGCAAAAAACACTCAAATTGCATTTTAATGTCAGGATTCACCCATATGCTTGACTGGCACCTGGCTCAGCCTCACTGCGCACTGCCAGCTGCTCCTGCCCCTTCCACAGCCCTGCGCTCCAGTGAGTGACTGATAGTCACCGACTCTCTGCTCACTGAAGACCAAGAGCTTAGCGATCAGTGGCCTTTGATCGCTCAGTACTCAGTGTAGAGGTGATGGGGGACTGATGCAGCATAGCACCAATGTTGCATCCATCTATGTAAACATGAATGTTTTTTTTAAATCCCACACTTCATATATTACCTCCTGTAAATCTCTTTATATTAGAATAAAAGGGAGGTAGGCTCTACTGCATTATACAGTGCTGCCAATCAAACGAAGAGATCTTCCTAACTTAGGGAAGAGAGCAAAGCAATTTGCAAAGCAATTTGTGCTGCTGCTTCTTCACTATTAAATCAGTGGTCAGGGAAGACCATTGACAAAATTGTAATGCTTGGAAAAAAGTAAGTTTAGGGGCCTGGTTATGCTGTCTGGTTGGGTAAGTGATGAGGAATGGCTAAACAGAATGACACATGTTTTGTCAGGTGAAGCAATATATATATATATATATATATATATATATATATATATATATATATATATATATCTATATATATATATATATATATCTATATATATATATCTATATATATATATCTATATATCTATATATATATATATATCTATATATATCTATATATCTATATATATATATATATATATATATATATATATATATATATATATATATATATATATACACACACACACTACACTACTGTTTGCTTTGTTAGCAACAGCTTGGCATTGAATGCCATTGCTGAGCCTATCATCTATTTGGACCCCAGGTCCTTTTCCATCCTAGATTCCCCCAGAGGTTCTCCCCCCAGTGTATAGATTGCAGTTATATTTTTGCCACCCAAATGCATTATTTTACTTTTTTCCACATTAAACCTCATTTTCCATGTAGTTGCCCATCCCATTAATTTGTTCAGATCTTTTTGCAAGGTTTCCACATCCTGCGGAGAAGTTATTGTCCTGCTTAGCTTAGTATTGTCTGCGAAATACAGAGATTGAACTGTTTACCCTATCCGCGTTTTTGAACAAATTAAATAGGATTGGTCCCAGCACAGAACCAACCCCTGACCATTCCGAGTACTCCTCATTTATCACCACCCTCTGAACTCGCCCTTGTAGCCAGTTTTCAATCCATGTACTCACCCTTTGGTCCATACCAACGGACCTTATTTTGTACAGCAAATGTTTATGGGGAACTGTGTCAAGTGCTTTTGCAAAATTCAGATACATCTACGGGCCTTCCATTATCTAGATGGCAACTCACCTCCTTATAGAAGGTTAATAGATTGGTTTGGCAAGAATGATTCTTCATGGATCCATGCTGATTACTGCTAATGATACCATTCTCATTACTAAAATCATGTATATAGTCCCTTATCATCCCCTCCAAGAGCTTGCATACTATTGATGTTAGGCTAACTGGTCTGTAATTCCCAGGTATGTATTTTGGGCCCTTTTTAAATATTGGTGCTACGTTGGCTTTTCTCCAATCAGCTGGTACCATTCCAGTCAGTAGACTGTCAGTAAAAATTAGAAAAAATGGTCTGACAATTACTTGACTGAGTTCCCTAAGTACCATCGGGTGCAAGCCATCTGGTCCCGGTGATTTAATAATGTTAATTTTACCAAGTCTAATTTTAATTCTGTCCTCTGTTAACCATGGTTTTTGCTTTCCCTCGCTATGTCTCTTTCGTGTTCTATCTTAGCCTCCCTAATTGCACCCTTACATTTCTTGTTGGATTCCTTATAAAGTCTGAATGCTGATGATGAGCCCTCAACCTTGTATTTTTTGAAGGCCTTCTCCTTTGCTTTTATATGCATTTTTACATTGGAGTTAAGCCATCCAGAACTTTTGTTCGCCCTTTTAGTGCATCTACCATCTGACCCATGAAATTGTCCTGCAAGACATTTAGGAACTGGCGAGCCTTAGATGAATGCGTGGTTCCCTCCACCCAGTCTATGTCTGGATAATTAAAATCTCTCATTATGATAACACCTCCCATCCTTGCTGCTAATCCAAATTGTGATAGGATATTCGTCTCCCCCTCCTCCCTCAGGTTAGGGGGCCTATATCATACTCCCAGTATTATTTTCCCCTTAACTTCATCACCTTGGAGCTCTACCCATAAGGAATTCCACCTCCTCCCTAGCTCCCCTAGTGATGTCATCTCTCACATTCATGTGTACATTATTCTTGATATATAGGCATACCCTTTCCCCTTTTTTATCCTCTCTATCCCTGCGATAAAGTGTATACCCTGGAATGGTTGCCAGCCAATCATGAGATCTGTTGAACCAGGTCTCTGAAATTCCCACAAAATCCAAATCCTCCTTGTACTAGTTCTCTTCATTCCTCTCAAGACCTCCTGCTCTCTAGCTCCCTTGTCACCTCCTCCCATGCTCGCCTCCATGACTTTTCCAGTCCAATCCTATGGAACTCCTTACCCCAATCTGTCCGATTATCTCCTACTCTATTAGCTTTTAGACGATCAATGAAAACTCTCCTCTTCAGAGAAGCCTATCCTACCCACACCTAACAACTGCATTTTCATTTTCTCCATCAGCTCATCTCCCACAGTTATTACCTTTTTGTATCACTTGACCCTCCCTTCTAGATTGTAAGCTCTAATGAGCAGGCCCTCTGATTTCTCCTGTATTGAATTGTATTGTAACTGTACTGTCTGTCCCCATGTTGTAAATCGCTGTGCAAATTGTTGGCGCTTTATAAATCCTGATTAATAAAAATAATGTTCAATAATTCTTTAAAATTTACATCTGTGAATGAAATCAGTTTGCCAAAAGTAAATGCCATGTACCTCCTTCTCGTTGCACTATATGGTTAAGATTTACAATGTCAAGAATACGTTCCAGATCTTTATCCCCATATCCTTTTTCATGCATGTCTTCCACTGAGTCAGGATAAATTACTTGATCCCTTAGAGTTCCTATTGACATGTACGGCCTGTAAAACAATGCTCTGGTTAAAAAGCTTACTACGATTTGGATGTAAACCATCAATGAAAATGTTATATTTACAGAAAGTTACCTGAAATATTTTTAAAATGTATATGCCCCGTGATCTTGTGCATGCGCAGTGGGGAGCCCGTTGTGATTCATCAGGAAATCACACCTGGCTTCTAAATCCAATACGCGGGCACTGGGGACCTTCAACAATGAGAGGAATCATCTGCGGGAAGACATCACTGAAATTCATGGACAGGTAAGTACCAGGTTTGTAAAAAATCAGTAGCAACAGTATTTGTAGCTGCTGATTTGTAATTTTTACAAAACTGGGTGAAGTTTCTCTTTAAGAAGTTTACAGATAGAATCCAAATACAACTAAGTGCCTAACCAACTTTGTTTTTTTTTACATGATATAACAATGTCCTACAAGGCATGCCTACTGATATCAAATGAACATGTATGAAATCCCTATTAATGAACTTCTCTTACTAACTTTTTTTGCTCATTAAGAACAATTGCGTACCATCTGTGATACTTTTTTTATCTGCACTAACGTCCAAATTTTCAGGACATGCTATCGGGGTGTGTCACCTTCAAGGTCCAAGAAGTACTAAACAAAAAAGTATAACGGACAGTGCTCAACTGTTCTTCTTGCAAGTGCACTAATACGGCTACAATCACCTCAAATATACCACTAAAATGCCCTGCGCGGTGACGTAAAACACGTACGTCGGGACTATAAACGGGGCAGTAGCCAATAGCTTTCATCTCTTTATTTATTCTGAGCATGCGTGGCACTTTGTGCGTTGGATTTGTGTACACACGATCGGTATTTCCGACAACGGATTTTGTTGTTGGAAAATTTTATAGCAAGCTCTCAAACTTTGTGTGTCGGAAATTCCGATGGAAAATGTGTGATGGAGTCCACACACGGTCAGAATTTCCGACAACAAGGTCCTATCACACATTTTCCGTCGGAAAATCCGACCGTGTGTACGGGGCATAAGAGTTTTATTATATCTATTGATCCTCTCTGAAATCCAGAGCTATCCTGCGTCCTGTGCATACTTTCTGTGTTATCTCAAGGAACTTAACTAACTCTCCCAGATTTTATTTTGGGACTACAGAACAATTAGTCCTTATGTTATGGAGATGAGAAAAAGAGTGGTTAAGTAGTTTAGTAAAAGACATCTGGGCAAGGTTAACACCTTTCAGCCCACAAATATGCTGTATGTTTTTATCTTTTCTGAACCTGTAGGAAAAAAACATTGGGGAAATGTGCATATATTACAAAGAAGTGCACTTTAATTCCTTTATTTTTATAATTTTTACAAAAACCACCAATCAAGAGGCACCTAAGACCATATGCATATTACTGTAGCATATTTACAATGTCGTGCGTGATTTACAAATTTAAATAGCCTTCAATACATTGTTATACACAATTCATATTTGCTTCCTTTAACAAAATAAGAAAACACAAAAAAGCTACCAGTACTTCTAATCCAACCCCTTTGTAATTCTCTAACCTTTTGTGACCCCTCCCTCCCTTCACCTCCCCCATAGTATTCCTTATAATAAAGTGTAAACGATCCCATCCGTGCACCGTGTCTATTTGAATACTACACAAATGTATTATGTGTTCTCTCTACTCTCGCCCTATTTTCCTCTTCCCTCCATCCTTTCTGCTCACCCCTCATTTTTCTGTTCATATCTACCTAGTCTTTAGATAAGATCTCCACTCCCTGGTTATTCCCTTTATGGAGGGCATCCCATTTTATCTAACCAAGGCTTCCACATCTTTAAAAATGTATCCAGGTTCCTCCGTCTAATAAATGCCACTTTTTCCCTCCATACTGTAGCATCCATCACTTTAGTCCATTCTTCTGATGTCGGGGGCCTCACTGATTGCGAATTCTGGGTTATTATCTTTCGTGCTTGGAATAAACATCTTATTATTGCTATTTTACAGTTTACAAGCAGGCTATTTTACTCTATTTTCCCCAGCAAACATATAGTACTGTCCAGGTCCAACTTAAGCCCAAAGGTATGGTTAAGATCCTCCAGTATCTCTGTCCAGTACCTGAATAGCTTTGGGCACCTCCACATCATGTGGATTAAATCACCTGTTCCTTGACACCTTGGGCATATATCATCAAAAGAAGTGCACTTTAACCACTTAAGGACTAGCCTCGTTTTGATATTTGGGTGTTTACAAGTTTTTTTGCTAGAAAATTAGTTAGAACCCCCAAACATTATATATTGTTTTTTTCTAATACCCTAGAGAATAAAATGGCGGTCATTGCAATACTTTTTTTCGCACCGTATTTGTGCAGCGGTCTTTTAAGCGCACTTTTTTGGGAAAAAATTCACTTTTTTGAATAAAAAAATAAGACAACAGTAAGGTTATCCCAATTTTTTTTATATTGTAAAAGATAATGTTACGCCAAGTAAATTGATACCTAACATGTCACGCTTCAAAATTGCGCCCGCTCGTGGAATGGTGTCAAACTTTTACCCTTAAAAATCTCCATAGGCGACGTTTAAAAAATTCTACAGGTTGCATGTTTTGAGTTAAAGAGGAGGTCTAGGGCTAGAATTATTGCTCTCGCTCTATCAGTCGCGGCGATACCTCACATGTGTGGTTTGACCACCGTTTTCATATGCGGGCGCTACTTGCGTATGCGTCCGCTTCTGCGCGCAAGCTCGTCTGGGCGAGGCGCTTTAAATCATTTTTTTTTTCTTATTGATTTTACTTTATTTTATTTATTTTTTCACTGTATTTAAAAAAAAAAAATGGATCACTTTTATTCCTATTACAAGGAATATAAACATCCCTTGTAATAGAAAAAAGCATGACAGGTCCTCTTAAATATGAGATCTGTGGTCAAAAAGTCCTCAGATCTCATATTTGGACTTAAATGCAAAAAAATAAAAAAAATTGGCACCTTTCCTGCCGCCGATAACGGTAATCTCGCAGCGAATCCGCCGCAGAGACCACCATTATCGTAAACACGACCGGCTCCTGAAAAGATGGATACCTCGGTTGTGGCAGCAGCTGCTGTCGTTACCGAGATATCCATCTTCAAAGTGCCAACGTATATGTACAAGAGCCGGTCGGTAAGTGGTTAAAAAAAAATATATATTGCTTTGGTAGGGTCAGGTCTCCACGCAGGCCAGTCAACTTCCTCCACCCCAAACTCGCTCATTCCATGTGAAAAAAAACACTCCACTACAATAATGTGTTCTGCTGTACCCCCATGTAATATGCCCTGCTGCCCCCATGTAATGTGCCCTGCTGCCCCCCATAAACTTTAAAGAGTAAACTTTAGTTTACTCTTTATATTTAATGTATTTAACGTCTGACAATGTTAAGCTATTGCTGTAAGGATTTTGATATATTTGTGCCATGTACTTATATATTTCCTCTTTAATGTGTGGGTGTCTATGAATCTTCTCCAGGCTGCAAATTAATTAACTATTTTTCTAAATATAACGTACAGTGTCTATTACTTATATTCACATTGTTTTAGCATGTGAATAAGTCCCTTATGCATGTTCTTTTTGTTCGCACCCACCTATTTTGTTGGTTTTTCTAGTGGCCGTATGGACGCCCTGGGCACTAAGCTATCTGTGTGTTTAATCAATCATCCAGCTGATTGGAGCCCTAGAGGTATCAGTCCCTGGCCTGCCTATGTGGTCCTATTTTCTACTGCTCCTTTTCTGCACTGTAATGTGTGGTTGCAGCCTTACTGCTGCCACTTCCATTACTTGCATGGCTTTACCCCTATTGGCCAATCCATCCTAGTAGGGCATTCCCTTAACAAAAATGGTGTGGATGCTTGTGACGCCAACAGCGGCACACTTTGCGCGCCGCTTTTGTAGACCTGGCGCATGCACACGGGCATCTTCACTTCACGTCCACGTCTGACATCACTGCCGGGATGGGAGGAACACATGAATGCAGTCATCCGCCGCAACTATCTGTCAGAGGCGCTTTGCGAGTGGGAGAGTGAACATCTCTCCTATCTCTCTCTCTACACAATTGCTCTCTCAATATAGGTAAGTTATTGCTCTGCATCTGTCCTGCTAATAGCAGATTTAGCTATTGATTCATCAAGATATTTGGTCTTGGCCTTTTTCTTTTTGCTTCTATGACTCCCTAGATTTCCTCTCTGAGAGTACTACTTGAACAGTGCCATCTACACTTAGTGGGTCCAGCCGCATATGCTCCTTCAATATTCTAGCCGGACACTCCTTAGACGCACACTCCATGCTGGACTTGATTTCTGACCAGCAGGACATTCACATTGATTCAATCCCTCTAGCACTTATTCGAGGTAACCCTTATGCTATTATTTTATAGTTTCCATTTGGTTTTTGATATCCTCTGATATCAATAATTGATACCTAATCCTTTTTCAACATACCTCCTTGTTCCCCCTTCCCAGGGATATGTGTTTTTAAATTCACTTCTTCCTGCGACCACATGAGAACAAATCCCTGGGGCGCTCTGAATATGTATGGGACGTATAATTTTCCATCTTGAATCAAGCTTTTTCTCCAAGCAGCCTGGGTAAGATTCATCTCTTCCCATATTTACATATACTTTTTTACATTTGTTTCATTTGACCATTATTGTATTTATTGATTATCTGCATACTGATCTTATGCCAATATTATAGTACTGATTTGTTTGTTTTTTTCGTTTGATCAAAACAAACAACATGAGGTCTCATTCCTGTCTCCTTTGTTATCCTTAGCGTATTATACATCCCACCAGAATCTCCTGAAGAAGCTCAAAAAAGCGGAACATGTTGAGTGGTAGTGTCTATATATATGCTTCTTAATGGAACATACAATTCTTGATATGGATGGTTTAAATTCCTCATGTCTTTTATCTTTGTAATAAAATATTTAATTTTATTGATTTTGTAACTGTCTTCACACTTTTTCTATCTTAAACGCCTTAAAAATCCCGGGGTTTGTTACCCCCCCCCCCCCCCCATACTTTTTGTTTTAGAAAAAATTGGAATGTGGTGTTCAATCTGATTTCTCTGCCCTACTTTCCATGTGCTGTATAACATGCTTTAAAGGAGCAGGATCCATTTTTTTTTAAAACCCTGCTTTATAGGATCAAAGGAAATCCAGAGTAATACTGAAGATAAACTCAATACTTTTATGCAAGATAATAAAATTGGATTTTATCTGTTTTCAGTAAGGAAACCAGACGGCTGCACCAAGTAGCTCAAAAGTACAAAGCAGAGGGGGGAGTAATACAAGAGCTAAAATTGAAATGAAGAAGAAATCTGCTTACAAAGCAACACATCTTCTATTGCATTTGTGGTAATTGGGGTTTAGGTAGTTTAGGTTGCTTGAGTTAGGCCATAAAGTCCATTTTGTAGTGCTATTTACTTTTAAAACTGAGTTAATTTAGGGCTTTTATAAAATTATATTATGTTCTCTAGTCTAAAAAGGGGGGAGGAGTGCAAATATTGGGTTTTTACATGAAACGCACGGGCAATATGCATCTCCATCCCTATTGCAATGTATAAGGTAAACAACTGGGACTTTAAATTAGGTAGAAACAGTAATGCCCCGTACACATGGTCGGATTTTCCGATGGAAAAATGTTCGATGAGAGATTGTTGTCGGAAATTCCGACCGTGTGTAGGCTCCATCGGACATTTTCCATTGGAATCTCCATCACACAAAATTTGAGATCTGGATCTCAAATTTTCCGACAACAAAATTCGTTGTCGTAAATTCCGATCGTGTGTACACAATTCCGACGCACAAAGTTCCACGCATGCTCGGAATCAAGCAGAAGAGCCACACTGGCTATTGAACTTCCTTTTTCTCAGCTTGTTGTACATGTTGTACGTCACTGTGTTCTTGACGTTCCAAATTTCCGACAAGATTTGTGTATGTAAGATAAGTTTGAGCCAACATCCGTCTGAAAAAATCCATGGATTTTGTTATCAGAATGTCCGATCGTGTGTACAGGGCATTAGGCTGAAAAATTAGTCAATTGTAAAATGTATATATATCTGTTATCCAAAGAGTAAAAAATACCGTATAAACATACATAGATTACAAACATACAAATGGCGTGTTACTGATACAATATTCATAAAGAGAAATCCTAGCATTATAGCACAATACATTATGTGGCATAGAACAGTGTCCTCCATGATCTAAAATCACTTCAAAGAGAAGATGGTACAATGACATCAAAATGAATGAAAAACTTAAAACGTCTATATGAAACAAGATGCATCCTGATATGCCCAACATGTTTCGTGGATCAACCACTTCCTCAGGGGCGGGTGCATCCATATCTATAAAAGAATATATAAATAAAGCCAATATGGTCTAGTGAATAACCATATAATGCTAAAAATGATAATAATCTATGGAAGAATTGAATCACCCATTCTTCATATACTCACATTTCAGTGCAGTCAGAAACCTGTGAAACAGAACCTGGTTCTAGTGTGTTCCATATGGACGTTTTACGTTCTTCATCCATTTTGATGTCATTGTACCATCTTCTCTTTCAAGTGATTTTAGATCATGGAGTACACTGTCCCACGCCACATAATGTATTGTAATGTAATGTCGGTAACACGCCATTTGTAAGTTCATAATCTATGTATGTTTATACGGTATTATTTACTGTTTGGATAATAAATATATATACATTTTACAATTGACTCATTTTTGACTCATTTTTTTTACCTCATTTACCTCGTTTTTACCTCATTTAAAGTCCCAGCCCTTTATCTTAAACAAATGTTCTCTAGTGTTTTACAGACACATTTCAGGAGATACAGGATGTTTAGTCAATCTTTTGACTGTTCCATTAGTTACATATTTCATATTACATAAAATGTATATACAACACTAATATAGCTTTGATTATATATTTATAGATTCCTGTAGGCTTTAACTAGAATAAATTAAATATGCAGGAATCGGGACAGATCATGTGTTTTTAAAACCTCTGTACTGCAAAACAGATTTTTTGTAGCAGTGAAACACACATTGATTCATATGGGGAAATGAGGAAGCCTATGAAAGCCTAAGCAGCAGTAAGAAGGATTACCCTCTATAGAGGTAATCCTGTTTATATTCTGTTTCTGTGATTTTCCTGGGAGTGAACGTGCAGTGACTCAGCTTTAGACTCAGGTCACATACTGATGTAGTCTTATACTGGCTTCCTTCATTCAAATTCAAGCGATGTTAAAGAACCTTTATTGAGATTTTACCTCTCAGTAATAAAATAAGTCTATTTGTATGCAACATAGTTCAGAAGAAATGATGAAATGTTTTTTTTTTTTTTTTAATGTTCACTGCCATATAAATGTAACTACAGGCATATTAAAAGAATAAAAATTAGGCTACTTATTATTTATATATCAAACATTAATCAATGTGACAGTACAATTATAGTCACCTAATTTTGAAAAATAAAATGCATCTAATTTCTACAGCGTTGGCTAAGGATTTTTACTGTCTGGTGTTTAAACTATTGCCACTGTTTATTTGTTCAATAATAGCAAAATATTCATCCATAAATGTTTTGCCGTGTACACGCGGGCGGACTTTTCGGCATCAAAGGTCCGACGGTCTTTCCGATGGTCTTTCCGACGGACTTTCGACAGACTTTTGATGGACTTCCGACGGACTTTCGAACAAACGGACTTGCGTACACAGGATCACACCAAAGTCCGACGGATTTGTACGTGATGACGTATGACCGGACTAAAATAAGGAAGTTGATAGCCAGTAGCCAATAGCTGCCCTAGCATCGGTTTTTGTCTGTCAGAGTAGCATACAGACGAGCAGATTTTTTGACCGAACTCGAGTCCGTCGGAAAGATTTGAAACATGTTCCAAATCTAAGGGTCCTTTCACACTGAGGCGGTTTTCAGGCGCTATTGCGCTAATAATAGCGTCTGCAAACCGACCCGAAAGTGCCGCTGCTTTGATTCCAGTGTGAAAGCCCCGAGGGCTTTCACACTGGAGCGGTGCGCTGGCAGGACGGTAAAAAAAGTCCTGCTAGCAGCATCTTCGGAGCGGTGAAGGAGTGGAGTGTATACCGCTCCTGCCCATTGAAATCAATGGGACGGCGCGGCTATACCGCCGGCAAAGCGCCTCTGCAGAGGCACTTTACGGTGGTTTTTAACCCTTTCTCAGCCGCTAACGGGGGTAAAACCGTCCCGCTAGCGGCCGCATACCGATGGTAAAGCGCCGCTTACAATAACCCCCGCGTGAAAGGGGCCTAAAGTCTGTCTGATTTTCGACCGAAAAAGTCCGCTGCAGGTCTGATGAAGCCCACACACGGTTGGATTGTCTGACGGATTCGTCCCGTCGGACCAGTCCGGTCGAAAAGTCCGCCCGTGTTTACACGCCATTACAGTGTATGTTCCTTCAAGCCTTCCTTGTCTTGACCTTCTTTCCCAAAGAAACGATCACTGTACACAGTATGACAGAACTGTGTAACAATGACTAAATGGTATTCCAGTTACATATACTTCTTACCTTACCACAAATGCCTTGAAGGGTTTGTAGCTTTGAGCCAGTGAACTTTCTTAGCAATCAAAATGACTTCAACTGCTTTACCAACATTTCGATATATTAACTTGTGCAAGTGCATAGGTTGAATTGTGCAAATGCTGGTCACGCGGCCATCTATATTAGTTAAAGCTATGGTGGTGAGGTATGGTGGTGGCATCATGCTTTCCACCTTGCCCAATCAAAATGCTTTGCATTCATTTGGAAAATTCAAAACATTATCTGAATGGCAGCCATGCTGGGCAGACAACCCCTTATGCTCACAATGCAAAAGGGCAGCTGCTCAGCACAGGCCCCAGAAGCTAGTGGATAATACTGTAGTAGTGGTGCTTACTACAGTGATTTCCAGCTTCCATGGGGCATCCCACAGGTATGATATATGCATAGTTACATGAAGTCACGTGTGGTGTGACGTCACACGTAGGGACAGGACAGGCTGTACATGCTGTTAGAGGCTTACGAGTTCGCTGGTCGTTGGATCAAGTTCTTTTACCATTGTTTTTTATGTGAGTACCATATTTTCTCAATAAAAGCTGTTATTTAAACCAAAACGATATCACACTATTGGGATCCTTCCCGCTTTGTCATTCTCTATACTCCCCTGTAATACACCTGAAGGAACCATACTCCGGAATTAGGACTTTGAGGAAAGCGCTGGAGTCCATAGGAGGATATCTTCAAAGTTTTTTGGTCATATGCATTTGCCCTATTAAGCTAAGGTAAGGGGCCACTACCCACTTGTGTGTTTGAACACGAAGATGCACATTATGTGATCTATTTTGAGCACCACACTGCAACGAATGCATGTTAGGATGCTGTTGTCACATTTAAAAAAAGAAGGATTTTATGCTGGAGCACTTTGAATTCTTTGGACATTTATGCTGAATTTGTTTGGATGCACTGCTGCACATTGTCACTTTATGTGATGCATGTTTTTTGGACATTTATGCTGAATTTGTTTGGATGCACTGCTGCACATTGTCACTTTATGTGTTGCATGTCTTTTTACACAGTGTAAACCACCGGTTTTATTGCAATATGCACTTTATTAAGAGTCGACTCTTTCACAATACTGCCAGTTAGTCAAATTTATATGGTGATATTTACTTATTTATTATGTGGTTACTGATGATTATGTTTTCACGTTTATAATTTGTTGCCTTATTAGTATTTAGTTCTATATGGCTAATGTCACTTATCACTTAAGTTGGATTTAGACTTTGTTGATGCACAATATAACAAAAGCCACATAATATACACTACCGTTCAAAAGTTTGGGGTCACATTGAAATGTCCTTATTTTTGAAGGAAAAGCACTGTACTTTTAAATGAAGCTAACTTTAAACTAGTCCTAACTTTAAACAAATATACTCTATACATTGCTAATGTGGTAAATGACTATTCTAACTGCAAATGTCTAGTTTTTGGTGCAATATCTACATAGGTGTATAGAGGCCCATTTCCAGCAACTATCACTCCAGTGTTCTAATGGTACAATGTGTTTGCTCATTGGCTCAGAAGGCTAATTGATGATTAGCAAACCCTTGTGCAATCATGTTCACACATCTAAAAACAGTCTAGCTCCTTCCAGAAGCTACAAAACTGACCTTCCTGTGAGCAGATTGAGTTTCTGGAGCATCACATTTGTGGGGTCAATTAAACGCTCAAAATGGCCAGAAAAAGAGAACTTTCATCTGAAACTCGACAGTCTATTCTTGTTCTTAGAAATGAAGGCTATTCCATGCGAGAAATTGCAAAGAAATTGAAGATTTTCTACAACGGTGTGTACTACTCCCTTCAGAGGACAGCACAAACAGGCTCTAACCAGAGTAGAAAAAGAAGTGGGAGGCCGCATTGCACAACTAAGCAAGAAGATAAGCACATTAGAGTCTCTAGTTTGAGAAACAGACGCCTCACAGGTCCCCAACTGGCATCTTCATTAAATAGTACCCGCAAAACACCAGTGTCAACATCTACAGTGAAGAGGCGGCTGCGGGATTTTGGGCTTCAGGGCAGAGTGGCAAAGAAAAAGCCATATCTGAGACTGGCCAATAAAAGAAAAAGATTAAGATGGGCAAAAGAACACAGACATTGGACAGAGGAAGACTGGAAAAAAGTGTTGTGGACGGATGAATCCAAGTTTGAGGTGTTTGGATCACAAAGAAGAACGTTTGTGAGACGCAGAACAAATGAAAAGATGCTGGAAGAATGCCTGACGCCATCTGTTAAGCATGGAGGAGGTAATGTGATGGTCTGGGGTTGCTTTGGTGCTGGTAAGGTGGGAGCTTTGTACAGGGTAAAAGGGATTCTGAATAAGGAAGGCTATCACTCCATTTTGCAACGCCATGCCATACCCAGTGGACAGCGCTTGATTGGAGCCAATTTCATCCTACAACAGGACAATGACCCTAAACACACCTCCAAATTGTGCAAGAACTATTTACAGCAGAAGCAGGCAGCTGGTATTCTATCGGTAATGGAGTGGCCAGCACAGTCACCAGATCTGAACCCCATTGAGCTGTTGTGGGAGCAGCTTGACCGTATGGTACGCCAGAAGTGCCCATCCAACCAATCCAACTTGTGGGAGCTGCTTCTAGAAGCGTGGGGTGCAATTTCTCCAGCTTACCTCAATAAATTAACAGCTAGAATGCCAAAGGTGTGCAATGCTGTAATTGCTGCAAAAGGAGGATTCTTTGATGAAAGCAAAGTTTGATGTAAAAAATGACCAGTTACACTTACCGGTAACAGTGTTTCTGGGAAGTCTTCCAGGACGGCACCCTGAGAGATGACTGGTCCACCTGACAGGAAACACAATCAAGAAAGAGGTTAAAAACCCCGCCCCTCCCTGCACTCCTCAGTTGTGCAAAAGTATTGACCCACACCAGTGCATGAAAGTGAAACAAAAACACCTCCAATGTACCACTATATAAAAAATACAAACCGGGTGGGAAGTAGGCCTGCCGTCCTGGAAGACTTCCCAGAAACACTGTTACCGGTAAGTGTAACTGGTCATTTTCTCAAGTCGTCTTCCAGGACGGCACCCTGAGAGAGGAGCAAGTAGCTCAGGCCTACCTTAGGGCGGGACCACTGCTTGCAGGACCTTTCTGCCGAAGGCCAGATCCTGGGGTGACAGCAGTTCCACTCTGTAATGTCTCAGGAACGTGTTCTGGCTTGACCACGTTGCTGCCTTACAGATTTGATCTACCGATGCTCCGGCTCTTTCTGCCCAAGAGGTTGCCAGAGACCTTGTAGAATGAGCTTTAAGATTAGTTGGAGCCGTCTGACCTGAATGCTCATAAGCTATGGTAATAGCCTGTCTAATCCATCTAGCAATGGTCGTTCTAGAGGCCTGTTCGCCTCTTCGAACTCCACAAAAACTAACCAACAAATGTTGAGATTTCCTAAACTCTTTAACCTTATCTAGGTAGAGCAACAGACACCTCCTGACATCCAACGTATGGAAGGCCCTTTCCTTCTCGTTCTGTGGATTGAGACAGAAGGAGGGTAAAATAATCTCCTGTGACCTATGGAAGCGTGAAGCCACCTTGGGAAGGTACAAAGGGTCCTGCCTGAGAATAATTCGGTCTTCTAACAGGCGGAAAAAAGGCTCCTTCATAGAAAGAGCATGTAAATCGCCCACCCTTCTGGCTGTAGTAACAGCCAGAAGGAAGGCGGTTTTAAAAGAAATCAATCTGACTGAAGATTGAGCCAACGGCTCAAAAGGTGCCCTGGTCAGGGCTTCCAAGACTAAAGATAAATCCCACGGTGGAAATTCCTTCATTTGCACCGGGGAAAGTCTCTCTCTAGCCGACAAGAATCTCTTAATTAAAGGATCTAGGGCTAATCTGACATCCAGAAAACTAGACAGGGCCGCCACCTGAACCTTCAGAGTTTTGGTGGCTAAACCTCGGTCTACTCCCTCTTGTAGGAAGTCTAAAATAACAGGTATTTCCTTCTGGGGAACTTTTCTCGCTTCGCACCAACGGGAAAAAGCCCCCCAGACCCTAGCATAAATGCGTCTAGTTACCGGCTTTCTACTCAGTAACAGGGTGTCAATCACCTTCTCTGAACACCCCTTGTTGCGCAGGCACTCCCTTTCAACAGCCAGGCTGTCAACCTGAAGAACCCGGGGTTCGGATGGTAAAGAGGGCCTTGAAGCAGAAGATCCTGACGTTCTGGGAGCTGAACCGGAGGCACCACCGCCCAGTTCCACAACGTGGGAAACCAGGACCTTTTGGGCCACCAGGGGGCAATCAGGATCAAATTGCCCCTGGCCCGACTCAGTCTTTGAAGGATTCTTGGAATCAGAGGTAAGGGAGGAAACGCATAAGCCAGACTGAAATCCCATTCCTGAGCCAATGCATCCACCCCCTCGGACCCTCGTTCCCTGCAGAGGGAAAAGTATCTCTTGACTCTCCTGTTTTCCCTGCGGGCAAAGAGATCTATCTCCGGTGTACCCAGCTGTTGACAGACCATGGTGAAAATTTCGGGGTTTAGTTCCCATTCTCCCTGCTGTACTGTCTGACGACTGAGGAAGTCTGCCTTTATATTGAAAACTCCCCTTATGTGTACCGCAGAAATGGACGGAATTCTCTGCTACGCCCATTCTAAAATCTCCTGTGTCAGACTCATTAGGGGAAGCGACCGTGTGCCCCCCTGACGGTTCAGAAAGGCCACTGTCGTGGAATTGTCGGAGAGGATCTGAACTTCCTTCCCCTTGATCCTGTCCTCGAAGGCTATTAGAGCCTCCCTGACAGCTAACAATTCCCGGAAGTTGGAAGACGCAATTCTCTGTCGTGTGTCCCACACACCCTGAGCTTGCAGTTCTTCTAGATGGGCCCCCCATCCCCACGAGCTCGCATCGGTCGTTATTCTGACCGGCTGAAGCTGGAACCAAAGATGGCCTGTCCCCAACCTTTGGGGGTTGAGCCACCAAAGTAAGGAATCTCTTATTCTTAGAGGGATGGTCACCAGAGTATCTAGGGATTCCTTCTTTCCATCCCATGAGGATAGAAGGAAGTTTTGCAGGGGTCTTGAATGGAACTGGGCCCAAGGTACTGCTGGGATACATGAGGTCATAAGACCCAGAATCCTCATGATCACTCTTCTGGATACTACCTTCTGGTGCCGGATTGAAGACACTGAAGTAATCAGTGCTTCTATCTTCTCCTGCGGAAGGATCAGTTTCTGCCTTACCGAGTCCACCCACAGACCCAGGTAGAGTTTGGTCTGGGAAGGAATCAGAGAGGATTTCTCCTGACTTATCAACCACCCCAGGGACTCCAAGGTGGATATTACCCTGTCCAGATCCCGGAGAAGGGATTCTCTGGAAAGGTTGTAGACCAACAGATCGTCTAAATATGGTATCAGGGAAATCCCCTGAAGGTGCAGGTATGAGATGACCTCTGCAAGTATCTTTGTAAACACCCTTGGACTGGCACCCAGTCCAAATGGTAGGGCCTGGAACTGCCCGTGCTGTGTACCCAGATCCGTGCGGATAGCAAAGCGAAGGAACACCTGGTGCTGTGGCAGAATGGGAATATGCAGATATGCATCCTTCAGGTCTATGGTAGCCATGAAGACCTCTTTTAACAGAAGTTTTCTGACCGTATAGACCGATTCCATGCGAAACCTTTTGTATCGCAGGAAGGTATTTAATTTCTTTAGATTCAGGATTAACCTGAATTTCCCGGATGGTTTTGGAACAACAAAGACGTGGGAATAAAAACCCCTTCCCTGTTGATCCGCCGGAACTGGGAAAATGACTCTCTGACTCGCCAACTGCTCGATATTTTCCATGAGTCCTATGGCTTTTGGCCTTTCTCTGGGTAAAAAGGTCAGTAGAAAAGTCTGAGGAGGCCTGGAAGCAAACTCTAGCCCATAGCCCTCTCTTATCCACTGAAGGACCAGAGGGCTCTGGGCTACCCGCTCCCACTGTGGGATAAATTGTGCCAGCCTCCCTCCCACCTTGGTGCTGGCGTCACTTAGGATCCTTGTCTGCGACCTTAGGGCCGGAGAAAAGGAGAGTTCCCTTCTGTTTGGCTTTACCTACACCCCACTTCTTTCCTTCCTTACGGTCTTTAAACCGGTTGTTGACCTGGGGGCCTCGAAAAAATTTTTTGGCCTTTTTAGGTTTAACCGGAAACTTCTTTCCCTTCTCCGTAGATCTGGAGAGGGTCTGGTCCAACCCTGTACCAAACAGGAGAGATCCTTCAAAAGGAAGACCGCATAACCTGGTCTTAGAGGTATGATCCCCATCCCAGGTCTTAACCCATATGGCTCTTCTGGCAGAATTGAGAAGTGCTGCTGTCTTAGCTGAAGTCCGCACCGACTCCACTGCCGCATCCGCAAGAAAGGCAACTGCCTTACCAATTACTTCCAAAGGAGTCCAAAAGATCCTTGGACTTGGAAGAACTCGCCACATGGTCAGTCAGCTTATTCAGCCACATGTTAGTATTCCTGGCTATACAAGCTGAAGCTAAAGCCGGACTTAGAGTAGCCGCATTGGCCTCCCAGGCCCTGCGTAAAAGGGTCTCTGACCTACGGTCCATTTGGTCCCGGATGTTACCTGCGTCTTCAAAAGACAGGTCAGATTGTTTAGACACCTGGGCCAAAGATGCATCAAGTTTGGGAAGTTTAAAAAACTTCTCCTGCTCCTCTTCCTTAAACGGACACCTGCGTTTCCAGGTTTTAAACTTCTGAAGTTTATTCTCTGGCTCCTTCCATTCTCTTAAAACAATGTCTTTTAGAGACTGGTGGATAGGTAACACTTTAGACTGAGCCTTAGACAACCCCTGATACAACCTATCTTGTACAGAAGTTTGAGCCTCCGGCTCCTGGATCTCCTCAGAAGCATAAATAGCCCCTAGGAGGCCCTCCATATCATCTGTTGAGAAGATATGTCTGCCTGGCCTGGAGTGTTCCCCTTCCTCCTGGCTATCCTCTGCGTCTTCCCCTTCTTCAAGGAGACTACGGCAGGGGCCCTCCACCTCATCCGCCTCCTCCTCCGAATCCTGAGAAGATGGCGGTTTCTGCGGAATGGTGCCTACCTGTCTCACACTAGAAAAGGCACTATCCTGGGAGGATGAGCCTTCTCTGCTATCCTGCCTAGAATTGAGGCTAGCCTGAAAGGCTTTAAGTGTGGACAGCATTTCAGATTGTACTGAGAGAAAATCCCTCATAACTTCTGAAGTCTCCTTCCCTGACAATTTGTGGATGCATTTGTAACAGAACGGCTTGGTGTGCTCTGCAGCTAGTTTGTCATTGCAGTACCCACACATCTTAGTTCGGGAAGGATTTTTGGGTCTCGGTCTACTGGCAACACTCTGGGTTTCTGTGTCTGCAAAAAACAAGAAGCCCGTTTAGCTAGTAACAATAAAACAGAGATCCCTTATGAGGTTAAAGGCTAGAGGGCCACCCTCTCCCTTATCTCCTCCAGCCTGGTAGACTCACCCCCGGTGGCCTCCACAATAGCTGCAGACTCCTCCTGCTCCATTGCAGTCAGTGAGTCATGGACGCCTGCTCCTTGCCTGTTGCGCTGCTGCCTCTGCCGCCCGGAACTACCCCCCTTTATATACAAAGGGTCCTGCCCAGCTGGTACCTGTAGTCCCTGTGCTGCTTCAGGCTCCTCATGGCGCTCCGAACGCCGCCGCCATCTTGCCGAGGTCTCGAGCAATCGTGCTCTAGTGTCCGGGCCGCCGTGACGTCATTTCCTCTGGAAAGATCCACCGCAAAATGGCGCCGGACACACACACAGCCGCCGGCGCTGAGGCGGCCAGGACACTCAGCAAACACCTGCATCTTGCAGCAAACGGCAGAGCTGGCAAATCCTCTCCAAAAACCGACAGGTAAGGAGAGGGGGGAGCAGGAAAATGGTCCCTGGAGTTCTGGAGACTCACAGTGCCCAGGGTCCTCCAGTTCTCATGGGGAGCTCTTCATTGCCCCCCTGAGAAAATAGGGGAAACGAACCCCCCGGGAAGGGTAAGCCCTACCAGACCCAAAGGTTTTCCAAAAACCTGCAGTCTGGTTCCCAGGGGGAGACTTCCAGCCCACGGCCTTAGGTCTATAAGAAAAAAACAAACTGTTTCGCTGTGGGGAAACACAATCAAAAACTGAGGAGTGCAGGGAGGGGCGGGGTTTTTAACCTCTTTCTTGATTGTGTTTCCTGTCAGGTGGACCAGTCATCTCTCAGGGTGCCGTCCTGGAAGACGACTTGAGAAACAATGTTATTTCAAATACAAATCATTATTTCTAACCTTGTCAATGTCTTGACTCTATTTTCTATTCATTTCACAACGTATGGTGGTGAATAAGTGTGACTTTTCATGGAAAACACAAAATTGTTTGGGTGACCCCAAACTTTTGAACGGTAGTGTATATACTTATTTTTAGCTAGTACACTTAGGATTAGCGCAGCACCACCTACTCATACTATTATTCATCCCCAAGGTCAGGTTTGTACCCGATTCGGTGCAGGCAGCTTTTCCCATTTTAGTTGTTTACATACTTGATAGCGCGGGAATAATTATATATCTCTAGTCCATTTTTAAGTATGCCACCAGGTGCCGTCGCCAGGTGGCTCCGCCCCTTACCTATATAAGAACTGTCAAAAGGCAAGCCAGCATTCGGCGGTTTGCCTTAGTTAACGGCAAAGCAATTTTTGTGGATTTTTAGGGTCTGGCAGTGGTGTCGTCGTCGTGATTGACGATGGATCTACATGGGGGACAGTGATTTATTTTTTAATAAAGGAATTGTGAAAAACTGTCTGTGTTTTCATTACTTTTTTACTTTTTTTGGTGAACGGGTACCCCATACTCATTCACGTGGGGGGGGGCGGCGGGGTCTTGGGGCCCCCTTGTTAAAGGGCCCTTCCAGATTCTGATAAGCCCCATGCCCACAGACCTCCACAACCACAGCCCAGGATTGTAGGGATAAGGCCCTTGTCCCCATCAGCATGAGGACAAGGTGCTTTGGGGCAGAGCCTCCCCTGCCCCAAAGCACTCACTCAAAGCTTTGCCCCATCAGGGCTTAGAATGCACTGTGCAGAGCGCAGTGCATGGCAGAGTGTTTGGTGGGGCGAACACCCGCCGAATGCCTTGCAAATTCGGGTGTTCCCCAAACAGGCAATGTTCAGGTCAAACTTTTGCTTAGCCCGAACCGCTCGCCCAACTCTACTGTTTGCAACAGCTAGAAATGATAAAACCTATTGATCGGACCTTTTACCACTGTTTCTATCTCAGGTAATCTACACCATGCAAGATATACTTGGAAGATGTCCCTCTAAGATTGATTGCATGCTTTCTCTCACCATTTCAAATACTTACCAGAAAGATCACGCAATTATATAACTAAAACAGGGTGGTTCCACAACTTTCACACCTCCATCCTCTTCTTGGAAAATCAACACCTGCCTTGACACATTACTTAGTGACTGGATTAAGGTGACTGTTCTATCGGTATGGATATACATGCAGGAGTATATTCCAAACTCATTAGAACTGAAGAAGTTACTTGAATAAGCTATGACACATATTCAGCATTACAGAACAAGTCCAACTGGATCTGACTAACAACTACTAGCTATATTTTACATTCTTGCAAAAGAGTAAGAATGACATAAAGCAGAAGAGACTTTCACCTGCTACATACCTTTGGGGAATGTAAAACATATTTTGTGGAGGTGGCTTGTAAAGGACTCCTTCATAAACTGGCCATAGACCTCCTAAAATTCGGAACAAAGAGCTTTTGCCACAACCATTCGGGCCAGTAATGAGAAGGTGCATACCTTCCTTTACCTAGACATTAAAAAAGAAAGTTAATACATCTAGAGTATTAAAACCAGTTATCAATCATAGAACTACACTACTTTGCAAATGTTTTAGGCAGGTGTGAAAAAATGCTGTACATTATGAATGCTTTCAAAAATAGTGTTAATGGTTTATTTTTATCAATTTAAAAAATTAAAAGTAAATGAACAAAAGAAAAATCCTAATAACATATATTTGGTCTGACCACCCTTTGCCTTCAAAACAGCATAATTTCTTCTAGGTACACTTGCACACAGTTTTTGAAGGAACTCGGCAGATAGGTTGTTCTAAACATCTTGGAGAACTAGGAGTAGATATGGCGCCATTCCAGACCTGATTGAGTTCAAGTGTGTGCTGTTCCCTGACTCAAACAAACAATAATATATAGTGAATGGGTGTCTTCTAGCCCAAAACAGATACAACTGTGAATCCAATATGAACTTAATATATAAACTCCTGAGTGTGGATGAGTGTCAGGCAATATACCTGACTCAATGCAACTTGTAATATAATAAATCTGTGAATAAAGTGCAATATATCTAATTATTAATAAGCATATGCAATCCCATATATACAAAGTTAAATCTATATATAAATATAAAGTGCTAGTGTGAATGAACAGGTGAACATGTGACTGTTATAAGGTGCTGTAGTGCCAGTGAAGAGATCCGTTCTGGTGGGCTTTTCAATGAATAAACCTTCAGTGCGTGCCTTATCCGTGCTCCTAAAGTGTCTGCACTCACCAGATCCTTCACCCCCTCTTGGGGTCTCATACATCCACAGTATATGCCACTGTGTAGCGATACAGGATACCTCCGTCCTTAATGTTGATTATGGGGAGGTTTCATTATGAAAAGAGGAAGAGGGAGCCCACATAGCATGATACTACGCGGAGTCAGCATACGTTCTTGCATCACTTCCTGTCACAGAAGCTTGTGTCAGCAATATATGCTTTTTTTATCCTAACCGAATGTGAGTACCCTTTTAGCGTTTTTCATTAATAAACAAGTTTTTATACAGTATCACGCTATGTGGGCCCCCTCTTTCTCTTTTCATAATGAAACCTCCCCATAATCAACATTAAGGACAGAGGTATCCTGTATCGCTACACAGTGGCATATACTGTGGATGTATGAAACCCCAAGAGGGGGTGAAGGATCTGGTGAGTGCAGACACTTTAGGAGCACGGATAAGGCACGCACTGAAGGTTTATTCATTGAAAAGCCCACCAGAACGGATCTCTTCACTGGCACTACAGCACCTTATAACAGTCACATGTTTACCTGTTCATTCACACTAGCACTTTATATTTGTATATAGATTTAACTTTGAATATATGGGATTGCATATGCTTATTAATAATTAGATATATTGCACTTTATTCACAGATTTATTATATTACAAGTTGCATTGAGTCAGGTATATTGCCTGACACTCATCTACACTCAGGAGTTTATATATTAAGTTCATATTGGATTCACAGTTGTATCTGTTTTGGGCTAGAAGACACCCATTCACTATATATTATTGTTTGTTTGAGTCAGGGAACAGCACACACCTGAACTCAATCAGGTCTGGAACGGCGCCATATCTACTCCTTCTTTCTTTTTCAAACGTCATACTCCACCTAGTGGAAGTAATTGGTAGAGGCTGCAGTTCCAATACACACACAATTTTTATCTCCATAGTATACATTCCATTGATCATTTGTGGATGTGAGCTGCCTCGCGTCCTTCTGTCTCTTCATGTAATCCCAGACAGACTCCATGATGTTGAGATCAGGGCTCTGTGAGGGCCAAATCATCACTTCCAGGACTCCTTATTCTTCTGTATGCTGAACATAGATCCTAATGAAATTGGCTATATGTTTGGGGTAGTTGTCTATTGGGGTCATTGTCATTGTCTATATTGGAAAGTCAGGTCCTACATTATTAGGTGTATCAGATTTCTTATCAGTCCAACCTCATATTAAAAAGTTCCACTGACAGTGGCAATAGACACAGACACCAATGGGTGGGTCCATGTCTCTCCATAAATGCAAGCTACCTGTAGCATCTTGATAATGTTTCCCACCTCACAGGACCAAAAATCCTGTACCAAGGTTACCATGCTCCCTGAGTCCAGGAGAGCCAGGACTTGAACCTGGTTGATAGTAACATTGCATTCAAAGGTTTCCCCCACCACCACCAGAAATGGGGTGTGCAGTATAGACTTCTTGTGCAAACAGAGAAAACCTGTGTAAAACCCCATGTTACATAGTTACATAGTAGGTGAGGTTGAAAAAAGACACAAGTCCATCAAGTCCAACCTATGTGTGTGATAATGTGTCAGTATTACATTACATATCCCTGTATATTGCGGTCATTCAGGTGATTATCTAATAGTTTCTTGAAGCTATCAATGCTCCCCGCTGAGACCACCGCCTGTGGAAGGGAATTCCACATCCTTACCGTTCTTACAGTAAAGAACCCTCTACGTAGTTTAAGGTTAAACCTCTTTTCTTCTAATTGTAATGAGTGGCCACGAGTCTTATTAAACTCTCTTCTGCGAAAAAGTTTTATCCCTATTGTGGGGTCACCAGTACAGTATTTGTAAATTGAAATCATATCCCCTCTCAAGCGTCTCTTCTCCAGAGAGAATAAGTTCAGTGCTTGTAACCTTTCCTCATAACTAAGATCCTCCAGACCCTTTATTAGCTTTGTTGCCCTTCTTTGTACTCTCTCCATTTCCAGTACGTCCCTCCTGAGGACTGGTGCCCAGAACTGGACAGCATACTCCAGGTGCGGCCGGACCAGAGACTTGTAGAGCGGGAGAATTATCGTTTTATCTCTGCAGTTGATCCCCCTTTTAATGCATGCCAATATTCTGTTTGCTTTATTAGCAGCAGCTTGGCATTGCATGCCATTGCTGAGCCTATCATCCACTAGGACCCCCAGGTCCTTTTCCATCCTAGATTCCCCCAGAGGTTCTCCCCCCAGTGTATAGATTGCATTCATATTTTTGCCACCCAAATGCATTATTTTACATTTTTCTACATTGAACCTCATTTGCCATGTAGTCGCCCACCCCATTAATTTGTTCAGGTCTTTTTGCAAGATTTCCACATCCTGCAGAGAACTTATTGCCCTGCTTAGCTTAGTATCGTCTGCAAATACAGAGATTGAACTCTTTATCCCATCCTCCAGGTCGTTTATGAACAAATTAAATAGGATTGGTCCCAGCACAGAACCCTGGGGAACCCCACTACCCACCCCTGACCATTCTGAGTACTCCCCATTTATCACCACCCTCTGAACACGCCCTTGTAGCCAGTTTTCAATCCATGTACTCACCCTATGGTCCATGCCAACGCACCTTATTTTGTATAGTAAACGTTTATGGGGAACTGTGTCAAATGCTTTTGCAAAATCCAGATACACCACGTCTACGGGCCTTCCTTTATCTAGATGGCAACTCACCTCCTCATAGAAGGTTAATAGATTGGTTTGGCAAGAACGATTCTTCATGAATCCATGCTGATTACTGCTAATGAAATCATTCTTATTACTAAAATCTTGTATATAGTCCCTTATCATCCCCTCCAAGAGTTTACATACTATTGATGTTAGGCTAACTGGTCTGTAATTCCCAGGGATATTTTTTGGGCCCTTTTTAAATATTGGTGCTACATTGGCTTTTCTCCAATCAGCTGGTACCATTCCAGTCAGTAGACTGTCTGTAAATATTAGGAACAACGGTCTGGCAATCACCTGACTGAGTTCCCTAAGTACCCTCGGATGCAAGCCATCTGGTCCCGGTGATTTATTAATGTTAAGTTTCTCAAGTCTAATTTTAATTCCGTCCTCTGTTAACCATGGAGGTGCTTCCTGTGATGTGTCATGAGGATAAACACTGCAGTTTTGGTTACTGAAGCCCCCCGATTCACTTGTGAAGACTGAGGAGAAGAATAAATTCAATACCTTTGCCATCTCCCCATCCTTTGTAACCAGATGTCCTTCCTCATTCTTTATGGGGCCAATATGGTCTGTCCTCCCTTTTTTACTGTTTACATACTTAAAGAATTTCTTGGGATTTCTTTTGCTCTCCTCCGCTATGTGTCTTTCATGTTCTATCTTAGCCATCCTAATTGCACCCTTACATTTCTTATTGCATTCTTTATAAATTCTGAATGCTGAGGATGATCCCTCAACCTTGTATTTTTTGAAGGCCTTCTCCTTTGCTTTTATATGCATTTTTACATTGGAGTTAAGCCATCCAGGATGTTTGTTCGCTCTTTTAAATTTATTACCCAATGGGATACATTGGCTAATGCCCTTATTTAATATGCTCTTAAAGCAAACCCATCTCTCCTCCGTATTCTTTGTTCCTAATATTTTATCCCAATTTATGCCTTTTAGCAAGGTTTGTAGTTTAGGGAAGTTGGCTCTTTTGAAATTCAGTGTCTTTGTGTTCCCTTCATGTTTCCTATTTGTGTGATTTATACTGAAACTAATTGACCTGTGATCGCTGTTACCTAAATTGCCCCGTATTACCACATCTGTTATCAGGTCTGTATTATTGGTAATCAGTAGATCTAGTAATGTTTTATTTCTAGTTGGTGCGTCTACCATCTGACCCATAAAATTGTCCTGCAAAACACTAAGGAACTGGCGAGCCTTAAATGAATGCGCGGTTCCCTCCGCCCAGTCTATGTCTGGATAATTAAAATCCCCCATTATGATAACACTTCCCATCCTTGCTGCTAATCCAATTTGTGATAGGAGATCCGTCTCCACTTCCTCCCTCAGGTTTGGGGGCCTATAGCATACTCCCAGTATTATTTTCCCCTTAGCTTCATCCCTTTGGAGCTCTACCCATAAAGATTCCACCTCCTCCCTAGCCCCCTCAGTGATGTCATCTCTCACACTCACTTGTACATTATTCTTGATATATAGGCATACCCCTCCCCCTTTTTTACCTTCTCTATCCTTGCGGTATAGGGTATACCCTTGAATGTTTGCCAGCCAATCATGAGAGCTGTTGAACCAGGTCTCTGAAATTCCCACAAAATCCAAATCCTCCTTGTACAACCGTATCTCTAGTTCACCCATCTTGTCCGCCATGCTCCTGGCATTGGTGAACATGCCACATAGTTTAGACTGGTCGCATATTGTCCTCGTATTGGGTGTTTCAAGATTGCAACTAGGACTTGCTACTATACTCACCTTGTGTTTTTGTGCTTTGGTTAACCTACCACTAATGCCCCCAATACTACCCTCTGGAATATCTTCCGCGCTGGCTATCACTGTCTCTGGACCCTCCCCCCCCATCGCCTAGTTTAAAAACCCCTCTAACTTTTTGGCCATCTTCATTCCCAGCAGATCTGCACCCTCCTCATTTAGGTGCAGTCCGTCCCTTCTATAGTACCGGTTACCGACTGAGAAGTCGGCCCAGTCCTCCAGGAACCCAAACCCCTCCTTACTACACCAGCTCTTCAGCCACTTGTTTACTTCCCTAATCTCCCTCTGCCTTTCTGGTGTGGCTCGATGTACCGGTAGTATTCCTGAGAACACTACCTTGGAGGTCCTTTTCCTCAATTTAGCTCCTAAGTCCCTAAAATCGTTCTTTAGGACACTCCATCTGCCTCTGACTTTGTCATTGGTGCCAACGTGCACCATGACAGCCGGGTCTTCCCCAGCCCCTCCCAGCAATCTGTCCACAAGATCCGTGATGTGCCGAACCCGAGCGCCCGGTAGACAACATACTGTTCGGCGCTTCAGGTCTTGGTTACAGATTGCCCTCTCTGTCCTTCTAAGAATTGAGTCCCCTACCACCAGAATCTGTCTTTCCTTTCCCTTTGCTGCCCCCCCACTCTCACTGGAGGAGTTCTTCCCCTGGCAGCTAGGAGAGTCCCTCATCTCCAGCAGTGCTGGTCCCTGACTGGTTTCACCAATGTCACTCAATGGAGCGTACTTATTGGGATGCTCCAGTCCTGGAACGGCCTCTCTGGCACTTCCCCCTCTACCCCTCCTGACTGTCACCCATCTACTCTTTGCTAGTGCCTGCACCTCTTTGTCTCCACCCGCCTCTGTGCTGGCCCCTGCCGGCACCTGCCATGTATGTTCCTGGCTCACCTTTAGTATGGAGGGACTTCTCAGTGCTGACAGTTGCTTCCCTAGATTCAGAACCTGGGCTTCCAGGGAAACAATGTGCTTACATTTTGCACAGCAGTATTCGCCCTCGATCGGATGATCAAGGAACGCATACATGCGGCAAGATGTACAAAGAGCCGCCTCTCCACACCCGCCGGGCATCGTACCTATTAAATTTAGTGAGGATTGGGGAAATTTTACCCTGTCCAAATTACCTAACAGCTAGCTTCCTGGCACTAATACTCAAGACAATACACAGGTACACAACAAGACAATACACAGGTACACAATACACAGTACTAACGATCCACACACACTACTCAGACAACACTCAGATACTCACACTACACAGGTACTATGACCCCTGTTATAACCTCCTGTTTTAAACTCTTGTGTTTAACTCCCACTTAATTCAGTTCCACTTACACCAAGCTCCACTGCTTCAAACTGAGCACGCTCACACTGAGCCCTGCAACCAGTTAAATAGTCACCTGTGAGCAATTAACCACACCCCTTAATTGATAGACTGATGAAACCAGAAAAAAAAAAAAAAGAGCTATTTAAAAAGTGACAGCAAAAGTCAAAAGGAAAAGCCCCCAAAAAGCACCCCAGCAAACAGCTACAGACAGCAGACAGCAACAGACAACAGACAGCAGACAGCAGACAGCAACAGACAGCAGACAGCAACAGACAGCAGACAGCAACAGACAGCAGACAGCAACAGACAGCAGACAGCAACAGACAGCAACAGACAGCAACAGACAGCAGACAGCAACAGACAGCAGACAGCAACCAAACACCAAGACTTGTATACTCTAACTCTTGTGTTTAACTTCCACTTAATTCAGTTCCACTTACACCAAGCTCCACTGCTTCAAACTGAGCACGCTCACACTGAGCCCTGCAACCAGTTAAATAGTCACCTGTGAGCAATTAACCACACCCCTTAATTGATAGACTGATGAAACCAGAAAAAAAAAAAAAAAAAAAAAAGAGCTATTTAAAAAGTGACAGCAAAAGTCAAAAGGAAAAGCCCCCAAAAAGCACCCCAGCAAACAGCTACAGACAGCAGACAGCAACAGACAACAGACAGCAGACAGCAACAGACAGCAACAGACAGCAGACAGCAACAGACAGCAGACAGCAACAGACAGCAGACAGCAGACAGCAACAGACAGCAGACAGCAACCAAACACCAAGACTTGTATACTCTAACTCTTGTGTTTAACTTCCACTTAATTCAGTTCCACTTACACCAAGCTCCACTGCTTCAAACTGAGCACGCTCACACTGAGCCCTGCAACCAGTTAAATAGTCACCTGTGAGCAATTAACCACACCCCTTAATTGATAGACTGATGAAACCAGAAAAAAAAAAAAAAGAGCTATTTAAAAAGTGACAGCAAAAGTCAAAAGGAAAAGCCCCCAAAAAGCACCCCAGCAAACAGCTACAGACAGCAGACAGCAACAGACAACAGACAGCAGACAGCAACAGACAGCAACAGACAGCAGACAGCAGACAGCAACAAAACACCAAGACTTGTATACTCTAACTCTTGTGTTTAACTTCCACTTAATTCAGTTCCACTTACACCAAGCTCCACTGCTTCAAACTGAGCACGCTCACACTGAGCCCTGCAACCAGTTAAATAGTCACCTGTGAGCAATTAACCACACCCCTTAATTGATAGACTGATGAAACCAGAAAAAAAAAAAAAAAAAAAGAGCTATTTAAAAAGTGACAGCAAAAGTCAAAAGGAAAAGCCCCCAAAAAGCACCCCAGCAAACAGCTACAGACAGCAGACAGCAACAGACAACAGACAGCAGACAGCAACAGACAGCAACAGACAGCAGACAGCAGACAGCAACAGACAGCAGACAGCAACCAAACACCAAGACTTGTATACTCTAACTCTTGTGTTTAACTTCCACTTAATTCAGTTCCACTTACACCAAGCTCCACTGCTTCAAACTGAGCACGCTCACACTGAGCCCTGCAACCAGTTAAATAGTCACCTGTGAGCAATTAACCACACCCCTTAATTGATAGACTGATGAAACCAGAAAAAAAAAAAAAAAAAAAAAAAAGAGCTATTTAAAAAGTGACAGCAAAAGTCAAAAGGAAAAGCCCCCAAAAAGCACCCCAGCAAACAGCTACAGACAGCAGACAGCAACAGACAACAGACAGCAGACAGCAACAGACAGCAACAGACAGCAGACAGCAACAGACAGCAGACAGCAACAGACAGCAGACAGCAACAGACAGCAGACAGCAGACAGCAGACAGCAACCAAACACCAAGACTTGTATACTCTAACTCTTGTGTTTAACTTCCACTTAATTCAGTTCCACTTACACCAAGCTCCACTGCTTCAAACTGAGCTGCATGGGTTACTCTTGCCATGGACAAAGAGGACTGCCTGGGACCTATCTACCCTATGGTATTACACTATGAAGAGCAGACAGAGCCATCCCTAACAATTTTTGGGGTTACATCAATTTTATTCACACCTGTGGCGTAAATAACTATAAGCATGATCTGCCATTTACCTTCACCCCCCTTAAAACCTAGGTAAACCTCTCTCTCCCAAATCTGATGTTACCTCTATGTATCTTCAATTCTCAGCGTCAGTACATCCCACCTAATTGTTATGCCGCGTACACACGGTCGGACTTTTCACCTGCAAAAGTCCGACGGACGCCGCCGGACAAAGTCCGGCGGAAAGTCCGACCGTGTGTGGTCTCCATCGGACTTCCGACGGACCGTTTCGGTCGGATTTTTGCGGAAATCCGACGTACTTTAGATTTGAAGCCTGCTTCAAATCTTTACGTCGTACCTCCGCCGGACTCAGTTCCTGACGGAAAGCCCGTTCGTCTGTATGCTAGTCCGAAGGACCAGATACGACGGAGGAGCAGGTTACTGCATCTCGCGCTCGCTGCAATAGGAAAAACAAATCTTCCTATTGCGGCGAGCGCGGGGCATACCAGGCCCTTAGGTCTGGTATGGATTATAAAGGGGAACCCCTACGCCGAAAAAACGGCGTGGGGTCCCCCTAAAATCCATACCAGACCCCATCCGAGCACGCAGCCTGGCCGGTCAAGAAAGGGGGTGGGGACGAGCGAGCGCCCCCCCCCCCCCCTCCTGAACCGTACCAGGCCGCATGCCCTCAACATGGGGGGTGGGTGCTTTGGGGGAGGGGGGCGCCCTGCGCCCCCCCCCCAAAGCACCTTGTCCCCATGTTGATGAGGACAAGGGCCTCTTCCCGACAACCCTGGCCGTTGGTTGTCGGGGTCTGCGGGCGGGGGCTTATCGGAATCTGGGAGCCCCCTTTAATAAGGGGGCCCCCAGATCCCGGCCCCCCACCCTATGTAAATGAGTATGGGGTACATGGTACCCCTACCCATTTACCTAGGAAAAAAGTGTCAGTAATAAAACACAACACAGGTTTTTAAAATAATTTATTAAACAGCTCCGGGGGGGTCTTCTTCCGTCTTCGGGGGTCCCTCCGGTTCATCTTCTCCCGGCGTCCGGTTGGTTCTTCTCCGCTCTCCGGCCTCTTCTCCCGGTGTCCCAGGTCTTCGGCCGGCCCCTCCGCTATCTTCAGGTAGCTCTATTGCCAGCGGAGGTCCGGACTTCTGGGCTTCTTGGCTTCTTGTGTTCTCTTCTCTTCCCCCAGATGTTGACACGACGCTCTCTCCGGCTGGACTGGTCTCTGAGGGCTGCGTTGTGACTTATATAGGCGGAGACCCCGCCCCCATATGATGTCACAGTCCCTGGGCATGCTGGGACTGTGACGTTTTAGGGGGCGTCCCGTCGTACCAAAGTCACGTTCAAAATGAACGGACTTGTCCGTGTGTGGGAAAGTCCGTTCGTTCTGAAAGTCCGGCGGAAGTCCGTCGGGAAGACCGGATTCCGGAAAGTCCGGCCGTGTGTAGGCAAGTCCGGCCGTTCAGAAAGTCCGGCGGTAGTCCACCGGAAGTCTGGCGGCAAGTACGTCGGACCTAGCTTTCTAGAAAGTCCGTCCGTGTGTACGAGGCATTATATTGTCATTGCTTGTAAGTAAATAATAAAAAATAAATAAATAACATTTTACAGTTAAAAAATGAGAACAAAACAATGTTACTAAAAAGCTGTGCAATATTTAAGGTAGTATACAAATGACTAATTACATTTAATTAGAAACAGCTAAATGCAAATTGTATGCAAATACCTTGTAATTATCTCTAATGAAATGTGGTTACTCTGTAATTATGTTCAGAAGACACACTGTTTTTGAAAACAGAATGTTTCAGACTTTTGCTATATATCAGCATGCATTTAAGCCCCAAAATGTGGTACCTTACAAATATCATTTAAATTAATTACACATTGAATGACTTATGTTCCCTTTATTATCCAAATTTATTCAGTAATTATTTTTATCCAGAAAAAAATAATGTTTTGTCTGTTGCATTTACAAAGATGACAGAAACTGCTTTAAACCCTTTTCAGGAAGTTTCCTGTCCTCCCCCACTCCAATTATTTCAGTGCCCCCGGTGCCTCCTGGGATATGTGATGTCCATATCCCACCAGGCACCAAGAGCACTGCATGTCATTCCATTTACTAAAAGGGGGGCAGACAAAGCGAACCTGAACCCGGAATGCCAGAGGGAAACATGGTGGCGTGAGACCTGAATGGCAGCTGAAGAGAAGAGGATCTCAGCTGGACAACGCTGGATCCGCTAGGTGGGTGAGTATCTGAACTGTGAGGAACCCATAAGGTAAGCAGGTGAATTTCTTCTTTAATTTTGATGTCTTTTATAAATTAAAGGGGTTCAACTTTTATTTAAAGGGTAAATATTCTTTTACGTGAATGCTCTGCTAGCCTGAAAGTTTTAGCATGTGTTACCTTATGGAAAACCAACTGAAATTAGCCAGGGGTGCTTTTGTAAAATCTTACAGCAGATGTCTCTCACTCTCTGTCCCATTTGAATGCAGTTTTACCAGTCTTTTTTAACACTTACACACTTCTGTAAACGATTCTCACCCAATAATATACTGCATATCAACTTTTTACAATATTATAAAGGAATATATAGCTTTTCAACATCTTGTTTTAGCTACATAATACATGAATATGGTCTGGCTAATGTCATTTCTCTTACCAATGCTAAATCACATCTTTCCTTTTCTGCAGCAGTGTAAAGTAGTTGCTCTAATGCCTTTGTACAGCATTTTTGGGTGTCCCTTGGATATTCTAATCTGCTAATCACAGTTTTTTCAAAAAAATGAAAGGCTGAAATACCTCCTCCCACCACTGGTAACTAACAATTGGTTGTTCTAGCAATGGGCAGCCTAAGGCGATTCATAAACGGTTCAGCAGGAACTGGCCGGGATTCGAACCATGTATGAGCAGACTGAATGTACCAAGTTGATCAATCGATCAACTTGGGTACAACCAGCCTGTCAAGTTTACTTGCGATTATCTCTAGCGGCTGCTATAGCCACTAGCAATAATCACTGTCTTCTCCTGGGCGGGGCTTCCCCTGCGCCCCCCCCCACGCTGGGAGAATACAATGTCTGGGCAGGAGGGATTCCCAATCAACACTGTCTGTGTTGATGGGAGAATTGTGCAAATTTCTTTTCTGCAACCAAGGTTACAGGAAATGGCATGCCTTTGTGTTCACTACAACCCCTGGCAAAAATTATGGAATCACCAGTCCCTGAGGATGTTCCTTCAGTTGTTTATTGTTGTAGAAAAAAAGCAGATCACAGAAATGGCCAAAAACTAAAGTCATTTCAAACGGCAACTTTCTGGCTTTAAGAAACACTAAAAGAAATCAAGAAAAATAATTGTGGTGGCCAGTAACAGTTAGATTTATAGAACAAGCACAGGGAATAAATTATGGAATCACTCAACTCTGAGGAAAAAATTATGGAATCATGAAAAACAAACAAACAAAATAACACTCCAGCACATCACTAGTACTTTGTTGCACCACCTCTGGCTTTTATAACTGCTTGCAGTCTCTGAGGCATTGACGTAATGAGTGATAAATAGTATTCTTCATCAATCTGGCTCCAGCCTTCTCTGATTGCTGTTACCAAATCATCTTTGCAGGTTGGAGCCTTGTCATGGACCATTCTCTTTAACTTCCACCACAGATTGTCAATTGGATTGAGATCCGGACTGTTTGCAGGCCATGACATTGACCTTATGTGTCTTTCTTGCAGGAATTTTTTCACAGTTTTTGCTCTATGGCAAGATGCATTATCATCTTGATAAATGATTTCATCATCCCCAAACATCCTTTCAATAGATGGGATAAGAAAAGTGTCCAAAATTTCAATGTAAACCTGTGCATTTATTGAAGATTTAATGACAGCCATCTCCCCAGTGCCTTTACCTGACATGCAGCCCCATATCATAATTGACTGTGGAAATTTGCATGTTTTCTTCAGACAGTCGTCTGCATAAATCTCATTGGAAAGGCACCAAACAAAAGTTCCAGCATTATCACCTTGCCCAGTGCAGATTCGAGATTCATAACTGAATATTCCTTTCATCCAATCATCCACAGTCCACGATTGCCTTGCCTTAGCCCATTGTAACCTTGTTTTTTTGTGTTTAGGTGTTAGAGATGGCTTTCTTTTAGCTTTTCTGTATGTAAATCCCATTTCCTTTAGGCGGTTTATTACAGTTCGGTCACAGATGTTGACTCCAGTTTCCTCCCATTTGTTCCTCATTTGTTTTGTTGTACATTTTCAGTTTTAAGGCATATTGCTTTAAGTTTTCTGTCTTGACGCTTTGATGTCTTCTTTGGTCTACCAGTATGCTTGCCTTTAACCACCTTCCCATGTTGTTTGTATTTGGTCCATGTTTTAGACACAGCCGAATGTGAACAACCAACATCTTGTGCAACACTGCGTGATAATTTACCCTCTTTAAGGAGTTTGATAATCCTCTCCTTTTTTTTAGTTGACATCTCTGGTGTTGGAGCCATGCTTAATGTCAGTCCACTTGTTGCAACAGCTCTCCAAGGTGTGATCACTCCTTTTTACCTACATACTAACAAGCAGATTTAATCTGATGCAGGTGTTAGTGTTTGTAATGAAAATTTACAGGGTGATTCCATAAATTTTTCCTCAGAATTTAGTGATTCCATAATTTATTCCCTGTGCTTATTCTATAAATCTAACTGTTACTGGCCACCACAATTATTTTTCTTGATTTCTTTTAGTGTTTCTTAAAGCCAGAAAGTTGCCATTTGAAATGCCTTTAGTTTTTGGCCATGTCTGTGATCTGCTTATTTTCTACAACAATAAACAACTGAAGGAACATCCTCAGGGACTGGTGATTCCATAATTTTTGCCAGGGGTTGTAGTAAATTGTGAGATGCAGAAAGGGGAAGGCCAGGCCTTAGCTTTATCAGCAAAAGCAGAGTTCGGCATATCAGAGTGCCCTGGGTTTAGAGGTTCTTGGGGAGCTGAAGACAATGAACACTTGAGAGTGCTTGAATTGCATTACCATGCCACAGGAAAGAAAAAGGAAAAGGTTGTTTTAATGTTTAGTTTGTAATTTTACAGCTTGGTAGTACAACAGCGTGACTTTGTTTTATTGTTTGTTTTATCTCAGTGTGCATCTGTTGGAGTGCTCAAACCCGCAATGAATTACTTAGCGCCATACAATCTCTTTATGGTTTATCCTGTAATGGATTTTATATTAGCCATCATTCAGCAAAGTTGCTGCCTAAGTAGGCCCCTTTCACACGGGCTTTCCGATCAGTTCCGCCTGTCAGTTTTTCTGGTGGACCTGATCAGACGCTCCATTCACCCATGGGGCAGCGGATGTCAGCGGTGACATGTCCGCTGACACCTGCTGCTATCCGATCCGATCTTGTCCACCAAATCCAGATGGATGGTGACCCTATTTTCCATCTGACTGGCGACCGGATCAGATCAAAATGGACAGGCAGTCTGTTTTCATCCGATCTCCCCATAGAGGAGAGCGGGACTCTGGCAGGTCCGTCTCAGCACAATGAGCGGAGAAGGACCTGTCATGCGCCTGCTCAGTGGATCGACCCCCCACTGAGCAACGCAGAGCCTGTCAAATGGACGAGCCTGTGTGAAAAGAGCCTTACTATGGGACACACCAATAACCAGAATTGGAACCATATCAAGGAAAAGTACAAACGCAAAGGTCACAATAAAATTACTTTCAGGTAAATGTTACAATTTTATCTATATATGTGTACTAACTAACAAGTACACAGCAATTTTCCTTTGCTAGCTTTAGATATATTTGCCCAAAAATAAATGGAAAATAAAACGTTAGGCAAGCAGGTAACTGATAAAAAATGGGCTGTAGCTACATTGTAAAAATCTTGTATGTAAATAGATATGTGAGCCGTATAGCGAAATCATTACAGGGCCCTCTGGTCATTAAAGGTCATAAAGGCTATTCTCTAAGACATGTTTAGATCGAACATAAGTGCTTGGGTTACTACATTGTTGGATTTCTGTGCAAAATCATAACCCTTTTGTACAGAAACTCATTTGAGAGACATAGAGAGCTGTGAGGTAGGCTTCTGGATTTGTACTTGGTCTACATTAACCTTACAATTTTTGTCCTGTAATATAATAGTGAGAAGAGGACAATCCCAAAAATCGGCCATCTTGGGTAACACTCCCCAACCTCATCAAAAAAAATACAAAATTAGATAAATGGGAAGCAACTAGATATGAATTGTGTAATGTTCCTTTTGATTACATTTAAATAGGTATCTCATTTGGGCACATCCCATTGTTTTTCTTCTTGCTACAACCATCTTCTACATCTATAGTCGCATCCTCATACACATTTAAAATATGCATTTCATAAGAGTTAACACACTTTACTTACTTCTATGTTTAATTTAGACACCACGACATCTCCATTTGGTGTAATGATAGGAACATTTTCACAAATTATCCCATGTTCAACATCAATCACTTTGCCTGTGACAGAAAATAGAACCAAGGAAAAATACGGATCATATTCTAATAAACATTAATAATAGAACACCATAGACTAGCCTTTCCCAAACCTTTTACCATGTAGGAACCCTTGAAAAAAGTCTGAGATCTCAGGGAATACATAAACCTGGTATAAATGACACTTTATTATCAACATACCTTGACTCATACAGCATTGATATTTGATATGACTTGGCAAACAGGCCAAGGCCAAATCATTAGGTGAAAACAGAAGTTAAAAAGCCAAAGAAAAGAAAACGGATGCAGCCACCACATCTAATGATTGGTAAGCTGCAATATAAAACATTTTTTTAGTTTTGCATTTAATAATATTTTAATCTTTTAAAATTACATTTTAAATGCCACTCGTTACCTTTTTATAGCCCATGAGGCTTCAACAAAGTTTCACCACAAACAGTCGTAGTGTCATGCTCACTCAGCTGAAGGACTCTTCCTTAAAATATATATGTTTTGTTGGACATCCCTCAAAACTAGCAAATAGCAAAACAGCTTCTAATGGAATAGTTTTGAGTGACTGAAGAAGCTCTGTTTAAAACCTAACTACAGGGACGAAATTACGTGTTCATTCCTCTGCTGTTAGTAGTAATCTTCCTCCATCCTGCCCCATCCTTCCTCCAATCAGGGCACTGACGATCAGTGCCCTAATTATCTGTGTGCATGTCCCCTGTTAGGAATGCCTGTTACCAGCTCTCCTCTCCTCGCGCTGTGAGAGCGCATGGGGAAAGTACTGCCGATAACCGGCAAGTCTGTTTACACTGTGATCAGCTGTGATTCGACACAGCTGATCACATGGTAATGGGCCTCTGTGATTGGCCCTTTACCAAGATCTGTGTTCAGCTGTGTCCTAAGGACACAGCGATCACAGAGCATGCTGGATGCACACCCCAGGGGGGGCGTGAGGGGTGTGGTTCCGGGAAAACATCCATGGACACTTTCCCAGAACAACAGAGCTGCAATGTAGCCATCTTTCAGCTATAGTGTGTTAAGGAAGTATACATCATGTACATTGGCTCCTGCTGCTGTCACTCAAATCCTGCAAGGAGTGAGAGGATGCAGGGCCAAGCCATGCTGAATGTGTCTATGGACACACACAGCCCAGCTCATGCCCAGCAGGTGTGCCCCAGAGCAAACGGCTTGTTATAGGAGCACAACACAGAAGAGAAGGAGGAGCCCAGAGTGCCACATGTTTATCATTTACTAAAAAAAAAAAAAAAAAAAGATTAAGTTTAACTTTTTTTTTTTTTTGGTTACAGCTTTAGCAACATTACTTACTTGTAATGAAGGATGTCCTCTATCATGCAGGCAGCTTGTTCCTGGAGAAATATTCACTGCAGGGGTGCCCCATCCTTTACCTGTCTCTGAACTTCTGGGATGCAGGGGGTTAACAGCCTCAAGCTCCAGGATGAGCTGCTGTAAAAAAAATCCAGACAGGTATCCACCCCCCTCCTACTCCACTAAAAACACTTCATTGATTACTTTTACTATCTATAACATGATCTGTGAATGGAAGTGAGACTTATGTGACTCTTCCCATTCACAGATAATGTTACAGGCAGTGAAAGCAATCAAAGAACTTATCTCAGAGGAGAGAGGAGGGAGGAGGGAGGAGGGGGTGGGTCATCATCAGGAACTTTTTTTTACAGCAGCTCAACCTGGACCCCATACTATTAACCATCTGAACACTGGAAATTCAGCCACAGAAAGAGGATGGGGCCCCTCTGCAATGAAGATTTTTTTTTTAGGATCCAACTGCTTACATAACGTAGAACATCATTTATTATACAGGTAAGTTGTGCCCCTATAGCTGTAGAGCAAAAGAAAAAAATGCTAAACTTCACCTTTAATATATTTAAAGGTTTCAGTGATTTATCCCATTTCACTTTTCCCTCAAGAATGTACATATTAACCACTTCAGCCCTGGAAGCATCTACCCCCTTAATGACCAGGCCATTTTTTGCGATACGGCACTGCGTCGCTTTACCTGACAATTACGCGGTCGTGCGACGTTGTACCCAACCAACATTTATGTCCTTTTTTTCCCACAAATAGAGCTTTCTTTTGGTGGTATTTGATCACCTCTGCGGGTTTTATTTTTTGCGCTATAAACAAAAAAAGACGAACAATTTTGAAAAAAAGCAATATTTTTAACTTTTTGCTATAATAAATATAAAAAAAAATTGTAAAAAACATATTTCTTCATCAGTTTAGGCCAATGAGTATTCTAAAAAAAAAATAGCAATAAGTGGTTATAGTTTGATTTGAGCAAAAGTTATAGTGTCTACAAAATAGGGGATATATTTATGGCATTTTTATTATTATTTTTTTTTTTAATAGCAATAGCGGCGATCTGCGATCTTTTTTTTTTTTGCGACTGTGACATTGCGGCGGACAGATCGGACACCTTTGACACTTTTTTGGGACCACTGACATTTATACAGCGATCAGTGCTAGCCACTGTGAAAATATATACTACATATATATACGCTAATGGTGTATCAACCAAAAAATAAAATAAAAAATATTACAAAATGCAGCTGCTACACACAAAGTGCTAATCACTTGAAAAACATATAAATATAGCGCTCGCAAACACAATAAGTGAAAATATGTTGACCAAAAAAAGAAACAAAGTCCAAATATAGTGACTAAAGATGCTCCAATCCAAAGTGAAGGAAATCTAAGGTGCTTCAGAAAAATTCAGGTGTGCAACACCCCCTCATGTATGTATGCATGTTTCAGTCTGGTGGGTCATTTAAAGCTTGGTACAGATATCCTGGGATGGCGGATATGGTGATAAGTCATCAGGTCCAAGAATTCCTTTGTAGAGTTTCTCAGCCAGAAACAACAGGTACCCAAAAGTAAAAACAGAAGGGAACTGATAGTGAAGTTACATTAAAAAAGGTTTTATTGTAAAAGGGAGTGGGTACTTACAACAAGTAAGATAAACAAACCTCAAACATGGAGCTGCGGGTGTAAAAACGCAGTTCCTGGTGTGCGTTCCAGGGGACCGGAAGTGACGTCAGTGATATTGGAAATAGCGTCAACGTTTCGCCCTCCCACAGGGTATCACTGACGTCACTTCCGGTCCCGTGGAACGCATGCCAGGAACGGTGATTTTACACCCCCAGCTCCATGTTTGAGGCTTGTTTTATCTTACTTGTTTTAATGGTACTTTACTATCAGTTCCCTTCTGTTTTTACTTCTGGGTACTTGTTGTTTCTGGCTGAGAAACTCTACAAAGGAATTCTTGGACCTGATGACTTATCACCATATCCGCCATCCCGGGATATCTGTACCAAGCTTTAAATGACCCACCAGACTCAAAAGCTGGGGGCCGTTCTGATCTGGTGAGTGGGGATACATGAGGGGGTGTTGCACACCTGAATTTTTCTGAAGCACGTTACATTTCCTTCACTTTGGATTGGAGCACCTTTAGTCACTTTATTTGGACTTTTTTTGGTCAACATATTGTGTTCACTCATTGTGTATGCGAGCGCTATATTTATATTTATATACTGCTAGCCACTGATTACTGTGTAAATGTCACTGGCAGGGAAGAGGTTAACACTAGGGGGCGATCAAGGGGTTAAGTGTGTCTTAGGGAGGTGTTTCTAACTGTATGGGGGATGGGTTGCCTGGAAGAAGAGAGAGAATGCTGATCCTAATCACTAGAAGCAGCAGATCTCTCTCTCCAACCTTGACAGGATGGGGATCTGTCTGTTCACACTGACAGTTTCTCATCCTGGCTCTCTGTGAAGCAATCGCGGGTGGCTGGCGGTCATTGCGCTCGCCAGCCACGCGCATCGGCTTGGGGGACACGCTGCTGGCGCCTGATATAGAGATTTAAAGAGCCGACTTACGACGCCGATTCCAGCAGCCATGCCAACCTGCCGCAGTACAACTGCTCAACTGCGGCGGCTGGTCGGCAAGTAGTTAAGTTCTTGCAGTCTCTCCTGATAGCAGTGGCGGCCAGTGGTGTTTTTTTTGAGGGGGGGGCGGCAAACAGTATGCTGACACCCCCCCTTGGTCGGACAGTCGGTCGCACTTACCTCATCGCGGCTTCCCATGCTCGGCGGCGGCCTCCCGTTCCCCTGCTCTCCACGAGTCTCCACGGCAACGGTGGTGGGAACCGTTTCCTCCCTCCTTCTCGGTGGCCAATTGGGAGCCTTCTATTTTCAGCCAATCAGAAAACGGGTCTCACACCCACTTCTGATTGGCTGGATTGAGGATCAGTGTTCAACAGCGAATATTTATTCGCTGTGGTAACACTTGGGTTTGCTCATGGCGCAATGCTCTGCACCACGAGACACCCTATTTTGAAGCCTAATCAGGTGCTTTAAAAAAACACCCCCACCGCTGTAATTCAGGCGCCCGGCGTCCTGAAAGGGGCTGGACGCCGGAATAGGTTTTATCTTTTCAGGCTTTTCACCATTTTTTTGCCTGTCTCTGGTCTCGTACTATTTTATCAATATATTTTTCTAAGTGAGGTCTCCAAAGCTAGAAACAGTGGGGTAGATTTACTAAAACTGGAGAGTGTAAAATCTGGTGCAGTTCTGCATAGAAACCAATCAGCTTCCAGGTTTTTATATATGGTAAGTATTCCCACACTGCGATGAAAAAGGAAGCGATAATAACTGCTGCAGGGCACTGGGAGATTATTCCATAACCACAAAAGGAAATCAAAGACAAAAATAGTCCTGCACTGTTAAATGATACTAAAATGTAAACTAGAGGGCGTGTGTGATTAACACACCTAATAAATCTACATAAACAATGGATAATAGTGTGCAATTAAGCAAATATCAATGTGTTCCAAACATATCACATGAAATACTTATAATATTAATCAACAAAAATAAAATAGCAAAGTCCTCTGAAAAGTGAGAAACAATCCTCTGAAGAGTGATAAATAAAAGTGCACTGTGCAATAGACAAAAATGAGGTGACTTTCTTTCTTCTGTGCAAAAAAGGAATATAAAGTGCAATATGATTTTTTTCTCTTTGCTGGTGACTCCCTCTTCTGTGCATGTGCATCCAATTTGAATTTATAGTGCAAAGTAATAGCCCAAAAAGTGATGGCTTCTTCCGTGGCAGTGCGCTATAGTGATGGATAGCCTCTTACCTCACAGCTGTGGGGTAACAGCATGTGTGTAATAGTCACAGGTAATTCTTGACGGTGACCAGACTCCTATGCTTGTGTATTTTCAAATGTAGAGATGGAGGTCTGCTCCTTTGTGATCAAATACCACTTATCCTTTCCACACATCCCTTTGTAACTCCTGCAGTAAAAGTATACGAGATGGCAAAGGGAAGAAGAAGAGGATTCCAGGACAGTGTAGCATGTTTAAAACAACTTGATTTATTAGAAGTTACGGGAGTTACAAGTGAATGTGTGGAAAGGAGAAGTGGTATTTGATCGCAAAGGAGCAGACCTCCATCTCCACATTTGAAAATACACAAGCATAGGAGTTTGGTAACCGTCAAGAATTACCTGTGACTATTACACACATGCTGTTACCCCACAGCCGTGAGGTACGAGGCTATCCATCACTATAGCGCACTGCACGGAAGAAGCCATCACTTTTTGGGCTATTACTTTGCACTATAAATTTTAAATTGGACGCACATGCACAGAAGAGGGAGTCACCAGCAAAGACAATAAAAAAATCATATTGCACTTTATATTCCTTTATTGCACAGAAGAAAGAAAGTCACCTCATTTTT
Source organism: Lithobates clamitans (assembly GCA_037952925.1). NCBI lineage: Eukaryota > Metazoa > Chordata > Amphibia > Anura > Ranidae > Lithobates > Lithobates clamitans. Next base: position 15,965,313 of record JBBGZY010000100.1, read on the forward strand.
GTCTATTGCACGGTGCACTTTTTTATTTATCACTCCTCAGAGGATTGTTTATCACTTTTCAGAGGACTTTACGATTTTATTTTTGTTGATTACTATTATAAGTATTTCATGTGATATGTTAAGTACACATTGATATTTGCTTAATTGCACGCTATTGTCCATTGTTTATGTATATTTATTAGGTGTGTTCATCACACACTCCCTCTAGTTTACATTTTAGTATCATTTAACAGCGCAGCACTATTTTTGTCTTTGAGCTTCTAGGTTTTATTGTGAAGCTTAATTGATTGAGCTGAAGTTAGAAGCTTGCTGGCTACCAGCTGCACCAGATTCTGAGTGCTCCAGTTTTAGTGAATCTCCCCCAGTATTTCAAATATGGTCTAACTAAAAATCTATATAGGGGATACAGGATCTCCTTTCTCCTGCTGGTGACCTCCTCTAATAATGCACAGTAGAATTCTATTCACCTTTTTAATTGCTGGGTCACACTTTGCTCATTTTGCCATCATCTGAAATAAGCACTGTAATTCCTGCCAAAACTATACCCCCAATATTTTTTTATTAAAGGATTATTTTGTTACTTAAAGCAATATTAAAATCTTAAAAAGTGAGCAAAAAAGATCTAATAGATAGTCCTTCTGGCTTAAGCAGCGCTATTAGCGCTGCTTAAGCCAGAAGGACTACCTATTAGATATTTTTTGCTCCCTTTTAAATGTTTTGTACCATTATAGCAGCTGCTTAGTTAAACTAGGATTCATTTTACATCTAAGCGCTGGAAAAGTGACCCTGTTTACTTCAAGTTTGTGAATTAAAAAAAAAAAAAAAATAACAAACGTTATACTTGCCTGCTCTGTGCAATAGATTTTCAGTTTATCATGTGTACCGGCCTTTAGTTGCATTTTTTTTTTGGTTCCATTAGTTTTTATTACAATTTTTAAAACATCATACAGAAGTTTATGCTTAAATATTCATCAGAAAATTGTTAAGACAAGGATTCATTATCCAATATGATCAGTGACCCTGACCAATTAAACATAAACAAAACATTAAAAAAAAATAGCATAATTGGGGAGACTTTACTATCCCCCGACAGCATCCTGCCAAAAATCTTTATTATGGTATAATACAGGGATCTTCAAACTACGGTCCTCCAGCTGTTGTGGAACTACACATCCCATGAGGCATTGTAAAACTCTGACATTCACAGACATGACTAGGCATGATGGGAATTGTAGTTCCTGAACAACTGGAGGGCCATAGTTTGAAGACCCCTGGTATAATAGAACCAATAGCAAGAAAAGTGAAAAAGAAAAAAGACTGAATCAGAAAAGAGTAGAGTGTAGTAGAGCGGGTCCCCTCAACCCGGGCCTCCCTTAACAAAATAGCGCAGCATTCATGGAGCCTGGAGATAAGCAATCCAGGAATTAACACTTTTATAAACCTAGCTTGCTTATCTCATCGAATACTAGCCAGTTTTTCATTGATCATAATCCAGGATATTTTGTGTTTCACCAAGGTAACATTGATTACAGGTGATTTCCATGCATGTGCTATAGTTATTTTAGCCGCTAAAAGAATGAAAACTATGAGTTTGTAGATGTCTGGGGATCTCCTCCGGCAGATCAGTAAACAGCCCTGTTTTGGGTCCTCTAGGTATTACTTGTCCGTCACTGATGAACATCCTGATCCAGAAATGTCGGACCTTCGGGCAAGACCACCAGACATGATACACATCTCCTTCCTGTCCGCATCCCTGAAAGCATAGGGATGAAGCACCAGGGTATCATTTTTCTAGCCTTGTATGAACAACGTACCAACGCGATAGCACTTTGTAATTTGCCTCCACCAATGAGGTATTGAGTATGCCCTTGTGCACCATGGTTGACCATTTTGTCCACACCTCCTCCTCAATTATCTCCTCTAGGTCCGATTCCCATGCCATGCCAGGAAGGTCTTTAGTTACATTTTTTAAGGTAGTCAATCTGCCATTTACCAAACATTCACTCCAGGTGCATGATTGCTAAATGAAAGGGACTGACTGGCCACCAGTGAATGTTTGGTAAACGTCAAATGTACTGCTTTTTACCAAACCCCTTATTTTTACTTTTTGTTTAATTAGCATTAGTATGGTATTCGTATTAGAATAGTTTTATTAGGATTAGCAGTTTTTACCACCCATGTAAGTGAACATTTATTTAGCATAAAATGAGGCACTCTTTTTTTTAACTTGAAAACAAATTTGAATATAGCAGCAAATGTTTTTCCTGACCTATCACCACATCAGCAGTTGCTGACTTTTAACCAGATCTCATGACAAAATCTGAGCGTGCTTGCAACATTAGTTTTTTTAGCATTGGGAACAGCAAAACAAAGTGTAGGCTTTAAGGACATTGTGTCAACTATTGTCTCTAAACCTTTGTACAGAGAATGAAATGGAATATTTGAATATTTTTGTGTGATGTAATTTCAAAACAGTACAGAAATAATTTGGTTTAGAAACATATTTCCTGTAGTTTTTACAAAAAATCGTAGCTTAGAAAGAAAAATTACCTTTAATTTCAAGGGGACCTTCTATGTGAAATCCTGATTTTTCTTGGTTTTTTAGTTGCATCTGTGTTTCTTGAATCACTGATTTCTTGTATATTCCCTTTTTTACTTCATTAAAAACAGAAAACATGTTGTAAACCCTTGCTGTGTATCCTGCTAATTCTGTAACCTATGAAATAAATAAAGAATGATAATAACAATAAGAAATAAAGAAACAGCAAACCAAAAAATATGGGAGAATGGGATAAACGCATTCATTAGGGTTGATTAGGGTTAACCAAGTGTTGAATACAAATAATTTTTACTTTTAGAAAAAAACTTTTTTTCATGAGTAAAGTTGCTTGAAATTATGATTTTTACAGATCGAAGAACAAGCATTTGATCTGCACAAAAGCCTTTAATGAAATACACTGGGTTGATTTATTAAGAGTGCAGAGGCTGGAGGAGGGGATGACGTGAGACGTCAGATAGGAAGGGAGGAGCTGGCGGTGTGTCAGTGAGCTGGCGTCCTGGCGGCCTCGCTCCGACAGTAAAGCAAGCGGAAGAGATAGACCACGAGGAAAGGAGAAGAGAGGAGCGCGGTGTCCGAAACTGGAACCAAGAGACTGGAGACCGGATTCCGGTGAGAACCGGGCTGCAGTGGCACGATCCCAATTGATGGAGTGACGGCTGCGCTCTCCCCGGGGGCTCCCTCCGCTTCCTCTCTCCCCCTCCCCCTTCTAAACTTGGCAGTGAGACGGCAGCTGGAAGGAGAGGATCCGATTGAAATCGCCTCTCAGACCGGGACCCCCTAAACCTGCAGCGTTCCAAAGGTGGACCCTACAACGGAGAACACACGCAGTAGGCACCAGAACACCACCCTTAAAGTAAAGTAGCACAGATGGATGTGAAACGGTAAGAGATATGCTATCCTGTTTAAACTCCAGAGGTAAGAGAATATTAGAAATCGGTGCTTAAAAGGATGAAATATCAGCAGAGTGAAATGTCAAGGTATGACAGAGGCTGAACTAGATAACAGGAGATACTGCATATAGTTAGGTACAGCTGTTTAAGGCTACTATGATCACTGCATGAACATTGCTTCTGGTTTATTACTGATGTTTACGGTATTTTCTGTTTGACCGACATGTATAGTGGGGAATCAAATAACATGAGGCTATACAAAATACTATAAACCCCGCCAATTTCTCTGGAGTTACAATTTAGTATAAATTGAAGTCTTATCAGTACCCGTTGGAACCGAATATTGGATACATATAATGGAGATGAGTTATGGACCACCACTTTGACTAACATATTCTAATATATACTGCTACACCTGCCTTATACCACCGCACACTAATAAAACAATAAAACTTGGAAGTGGTAACACCGGTCTACACAGAAGGGATAGGACATATTGCAGCGAAGAACTCTTAGACACACGGTTAGTCCCCAGTTATACTGACACTTTTGTGGAGGGATATACGTGGTCTTAAGGCGGTACTAAGACACAAGGATAAATATACTAGTATAAATCACTCACTCCTGGACAGTGACACAAAATTCCCGTCTAATAAACATCAGTCCCAGAAACAGTAGGCCTGTTAGCGGGGAATCTGCTATATTGATGAAAATAGGGGACAGAAGAGGAGGGCCTAAAATGCGACCATATATACCATCGTAGGGGTTTGCTGGTTTTCTTAGCACTGTCGCAGGACTACTACCATAGCCTGGGACACTTAATTCCTGCCCTAAGTGTATAACAACAAATAACCAGGAAAGAGGACGCTTGCACTTGAAATATTTGATCTAAATATATCAAAAGATACTGTGGTAAATGCTGATAGTATTATAGTACCCGAAACTTCGGTTAAAGATCAGTAATATCTATATCACAATTCTACTGTCCTTTTAGTGATAGATGGACCAGGAGATACAAGTCTACGAGCACAGGGCTAAATTTACTAGTGAAAACCACTAACAACCTGAGCAACACCACGATATCTCCCTACAGGAGAGGCCGCGCATGACACTAAGGTACCTGGCTGTTTCGCTTATAAACAGTATGCTGTATCTCTGCAACCATACAGTGGACATTAGAAAATTGATACCATCACTGCATGTATTCCTCATCAAGGCACACCGGAAAGGGGAAACAAAAAGCATCAAAAAGGAGTAAACCCCTAAGAGAGAGGCAATAAAACAAAGACGGAAGTGATGATCACTAGTCCCCCTACAGCATCTCTGATATAGAAAATAGCTTGTCTACTTTGTCTCTAATCAAACAAAACCTGGAGGTCTAAGTGGCTTGGGCCTGGAGGGGAAAATATAAACCCTCAGAAGACAATCACAAGTATATAAAAATTGCCTTAGTCTTGGAACTGCGAAGATTCATTTGTATTATCAAGACAAAGTGCTCAAAACCCTATTTACAGAGCTCTCTGGGATAAATAATGAGTAGAAATACAACTAATGCAGGGAAAGGGGGTCCACCGAAGACACCAAAGGATAACATCTCTGGAAGTACCACTGGGAGCTCAATTAGGCAATACTTAGCCAAGGGGGGGAGCCCGGGGGGGCGCTCACCAAGTAGCCCAAACGTCAACCATGGTGGACAAGAGGATAAAGGGCCAGAATGAGAAGGGAGATCAGACTCCTAATCAATCAAGAGAGTCGTCATTAATTGAAAATGTACACGAATCATCTAGAATGATGGAACACAGACAAGACCTAGAACTCCCCTCAAAAAACGAAATTGCGGAGGTGTTTAAAGCACTCGAAACTTCGATTAAATCAGAAATAAGTATGTTGAGGACAGACCTAGGTAACCTTTTGGCTAGAGTCGAGAGGGCAGAAGACATAATGGATCAACAAGAGCGAGAAATCTCTGACTTAAAAGAACAAATTAAAATAACGCAACAAAACCAGATAAAAATATGCTATAGGTTAGAGGATCAGGAGAACAGAAGTCGCAGACAGAACTTGAGAATCCGAGGCGTCCCGGAAAGGAGGGGTGAAGACCTAAGGAAGATCGTAGCGGACATCTTCTCCCCCCTTCTGGAGTTGGGAGGAGAGGATTTCCAAAAAATTGAGCGGGTTCATCGGATAGGAAGGCTAGATACTAGCCGAACAGAAAGAAGCCGCGACATAATTGTGAGGTTTAGATTCTACACAGACAAGGAAAAAATATGGATAAAATTGAGAGGGGGAACCCCACTCCAATACGAGGAGGCAAGGATCCAAGTATTCGCAGACCTAGCCAAAGACACATTATCGAGAAGGGAAGGGGTTGCACTTTAACTTTAATAATTAAAATATGGGGCATCTCTCCAAGGTCTAAGATAGAAGGGAATAGTAGGGCGGTAGAAAAATGACACTAACCACAATAAAATGTATAACGTATAACGTCAAAGGACTAAATATGGCTAACAAAAGACGAAGTATCTTTAATGAGCTTAGATTGCTTGGATCAGAGGTGGTATTCCTTCAGGAAACACATATATCACATCAATCAAGACTAAGATTATTCTCAGGGGAATACCCGACCTGGTACCAAGGGGACACTATCTCAAACAGAACACGGGGGGTTGCCATTGGATTTGCAAAAAGAACTAGGTTTGTGACGGAAGAGAGACTTGTAGATAAAGAAGGTAGATATATATTCCTAAGAGGTAGATTGAACGAAAAAGAATACACACTAGCTAATATCTACGCACCAAATAAAAACTCGATAGAATATGTAGCAAAAATTTTGGAGAAATGAATGAAGTTCAGGCAAGGGCATTTGATCCTAATGGGGGATCTTAACTTTTGTATGGATCCGGGTTTAGATAGTACGACTCAGGCAAAGGGGAAGAACAGTGTACAATTGAGAGAGATCAGGCAAAAGCTCGCCAGCCTCCAGCTGGTAGATATATGGAGAGTGCAACATCCACGAAAAAGGGACTACACGTTTTATTCACCGGTGCACGAGTCGTACTTCCGGATCGATTATGGGTTGATAGACCATAGAGAAATTGAGAAGGTGGTAGACTCCTGGATAGGAAATATAACTTATTCAGACCACGCACCAATGACCATGGAAATAAAAATAGGTGAAGAGACTAGACAACCAGGCCAGTGGCGATTAAATGAAGAACTGATAAAGGGGGACGAAGGGTTCAATAGAATCAGTAAAGAACTGAAAGGTTATTTTGCGGTAAATGACACGGGAGAAGTATCTGGGTCCACCTTGTGGCAGGCCCATAAGGCTTACATCAGAGGAGTACTAATCGAGATAGGGGCAAGGAAGAAGAAAGAGAGATGTGAGAAAATCCAAAAATTAACAGAGTAGCAAGCCAATTTAGAACAGAAACATAAGTTACAAGTAGGACAACTTTCTCAAATGACTTACAAACACATAATAATGAAAAGGGCAGAGCTGAAAACCTCATTGGAACAAGAAGTAAGAGCAACACATAGTAAAATCATAGGAGATAGGTATCGTTGGGCCAATAAACCAAGCAAACACCTAGCGAAAACAGTGCAAAAACGGAGAGCGAGGAATTTTATAGAAAAAATCCAGACCAAAGAGGGCCAAATAGAATACTCTTCCAGAAAAGTAGCGGAGGTCTTCAAAAACTATTACCAGGAGCTATATTCAGTTTCCAAACAGGGTACCCAGCTTAATAACAAGAAAGAGAGAAACAATAAGTATCTAGAGAAGGCAAAGCTGCCCAAGATTTCAGAAGTGGAAAGAGAATGTATGGAAACCCCAATTACCAAAGAAGAAGTTAGAAAAGCAATAGCAGGAATGGCCCTTGGGAAAAGTCCAGGCCCGGACGGATTTACACTAACTTATTATAGAATATTTAAAGAAATATTGGCCCCTAGGTTGTGTCAGTATTTTAATGGACTGGGAGAAGGATACGAGATGAGTAAGGAGGCCTTAAAGGCTTCCATTACAGTTATACTCAAGGAAGGAAAAGAAAAAACACTATGCTCAAGTTATCGTCCCAGCTCCCTCCTTAATACTGACACAAAACTTTATGCAAAGATACTAGCGAAGAGGTTAAAGGTATCAATGAACGCCCTGGTTAGCCCAGACCAGGTGGGTTTTGTCCCTAAAAGAGAGGGGAAGGACAATGGGGTCAGGACACTACTCTTGTTACAAAAAATGAGGGAGAGCGGACCCCCAGGGCTACTACTGTCGATTGATGCCGAAAAGGCTTTCGACAGAGTAGACTGGGGGTTCATGTTCCAGACCTTGGAGATCATGGGTCTTGGACCCAAAATGACTCAGAGGATCAAAACTCTGTACTATCACCCTACGGCAACGGTAGGAGTGAATGGGGTAATGTCTCAGCTATTTGAGATGGGAAATGGTACGAGACAGGAGTGTCCTCTGTCCCCGCTGCTCTTTGTCCTCACTATGGAACCTCTCTTGGCAACAATACGTGCTGACCCAGACATAAGTGGCATTAAGATCGGGGAAAACGAACATAAAGTCGCAGCTTATGCTGACGATGTGTTATTCTATCTATCGGACCCTGAGACTACTATGCCCAAGTTAGTCAAGGCCCTAAGGGAGTACGGGGAAGTGTCTAACTTTCAAATAAATATGGCAAAATCAGAAATATTAAATATAAATTTAAATAAAATAGAAACAGGAACATTGAAAAAAGAATATAGTTTCAGATGGACTAAAGAACTAAAGTACCTAGGAATTAAGCTGGCAAACTCAACCAAGAAAATATTTACAATAAATTACCTACCCCTGTTGGATATAATCAGAACCGACTGCAAAAACTATGCCAGTAAAGCCCTCTCATCGATAGGCCGTATTAATGTCATTAAAATGGTCCTACTCCCTAAGATCACATATTTGTTCCAGATGATACCGCTACCACTACCTCTATACTATTTGAGAAAGCTAAAAAAAATAATAATGAGCTTTATATGGAAAAATAAAAAACCGAGAGTCTCCTTCAGGATCTTAAAACAAAAGAAAATACATGGTGGTCTAGCAGTGCCAGATATCCAGAACTATTATAAGGCCATAGTAATGGCCAGAATGGTTGAATGGTCAAAGAGAGTAAACGAAAAACGCTGGGTAAGAATAGAAGAATATCTCAGTAAAGCACCACTAGGAAGTTTGATATGGAACCCTCCACACGCTAGAATTTTAGATAAAAATACACATGTAATAACACGTAATGTATGCAAAATATGGGATGGGGTATATAAGGAATTAAATGGGAACTATAACTCACCTTTATTGGCACTAACGGACAATAATTTTTTTTTACCAGGATTAGAAACTATGGGAGGAAAAGATGCACTATGGGGAAAGACACAATTAAGACACATTATCAAGGAGGGTAAAATTATGACACTGCAAGAAATTAGATTTGGAAAGGGGACACGAGGGCTAGATGAATGGCGGTACCTCCAGCTATGTCACTTTGTGAGTAAGCTTCCATCCCCGATTAGGACAGGGGATAAACTAACGAGAGGCTATGTGATATGGAAGACCCGAGAAATATAGTCTCAAAAATCTACAGAGTCCTGATGAAGATGGACCAGCTGGAGATACCCCCATTTATAAGTAAATGGGAGAGGGAACTAGGCACAAAGAAAGATGAAAACACAATAAGGAGAATTCTTAAAATGATTTGCAACTCAGCAGTAGATGTACGGACAGCAGAAATGAACTATAAATGTATAAGTAGAAGCTATCTAACCCCAGAGATAACAAGTAAATATCAAAATGGGTCGGCTCTCTGTTGGAGGGGCTGTCAAGAAATAGAAACAATGGCACACCTATGGTGGACATGCCCTAAAATAACAAACTTTTGGAGGAAAATACTTGTCCTAGTCAAGAAAATAACAGGAAAAGAAGTGTCAGGAGACCCCTGGGAGGTTTTGTTTCATGGGGGAAAAGGAGACATTAAAAAATATAAGCAATCATTGGTCCCCCACCTCCTGAACGCCGCGAAGCGATTAATCCCGAAGAATTGGCAGAGGAAGGAGAGATATGGGAGTGGATAGATGCAGTAGAGGAAATATATAATATGGAGATTAGAGCAAGTCTGGTGGAGGAAATAGGAAGTGATAGCTCAATGGAGTGGGAACGTTGGGTAAAATTTTAAAAAACGTGGTGTTGCATCTAAGAACTAATGCCTAGATTAGAGCAGGAGAAGTGGGAACATTAGACCTTGGAGAGATGAGGATAGGGAGGGAGGGAGGGGTGGGAGGGGCGGGAGGTTGGGGTATATAGAGAAGAATGTAATATTACTAATAGGACACGTAAGACCCTTGGCGGGGATAAGTCATGTTATCAGATTTGCTACATATTTGGTTTTAATTATTTTTGATATGGCAAAAGGTCACAATGATGAGACAAAGGAGAGGGGGCTAGAAGGTAAATGAACTGCAAAGTTGAGTCAAGCCTCTCTAAATGATCTACTGAAGTGACAATAAAAAAAATTAAAAAAAAGAAAAGTGCAGAGGCTGTTCACTTAAAAACGTACGTTTATAACAAAATGGTTATGAAGCTGTGCTCACTTAAACTATCCAATCATTTTCAAGGAATTTTTTCACAATATGATTGGGTATTAAGAGTGAACACTGCTTCATCTTATTCATTAACATTTACTTTGCTCAGTGGACAGCCACTACTTCTTTAGTAAATCAACTTCAATGCAACAATATTTTTAAAATCTAATGAAGCTGTAAATACCGTTTGCAGGCTTTAATTTACATAGGAGATGCGATCCGTGCTGCTGATGCACAGAGTGGAACCCAGCTGTAAAACAGCCATTCCTGGTGATTTCACTAGGTAGAGCAGATATTTTGGGGAGGAAATTTGTTCGGGCGCAATTCATGTACCCAGTGGGGGAGGTTTACTAAAACTAGAGCACCCAGAATCTGGTGCAGCTGTGTATGGTAGCCACTCAGCTTCTAACTTCAGCTTGATCAATTAGGCTTTGACAATAAAACGTGGAAGCTGACTGGTTTCTATGTAGAGCTGCACCAGATTTTGCACTCTCCAATTTTAGTAAATCTTCCCCAATGTCTTTAACTGGTTAAGAAAGTCATTTTAGTTGAACCAATGCAACTTAAGTGTCTACAAATAGTGTACTTTAACCCAGCATGCCTGCAAAAAACTTACTTAATAGGAAGCCTGTTCCATCACCATATGGTCGGTCTATTTCTACATGTCTATTTCTACAGTCTTTTTCTATATGTGTCTTAATGTTACAATGCTTTAGTCAAATATTTCATTGAAACTGGGGTAAAATTTTACAAAATGCAACAACTTTTGTTGTCAAAGGACACCAAATTGCTCACAATCCTACCTGAATGTTCCTTTACTAAAAACTAGTCATACTTTTTTAATGCTATTCTGAAAATCCTCCATTTGTGGAACCAGCTGTCACCACCTGGCAATCTCCTTTTATTAACTCTGTTAGCAAAGTGACAATTTTCTATTGTCCTAATTTACTAAAGGTTTGTACTTCTTATCTTCTTTTTTATTTGCACCCAGATTCACTAACATTTAATTGCTCAGGAGCATTATTTCTAAATACAAACTGGTTGCTGATGATTTTGCGCTAAGCGAACGCTCACCATACATGTTTTGTGGCTGGTTCATGTATTGCTATGACCATATTTATTGCCCCTCCCACCCAGGCCAATTGTAATATGACAGCTGAGCGGAAGACATGTTATTCTGGGAGGAAGTCATATGCTCCAGCGCGATCTGTCACCCACTGTGTCCACCGGACACAGAGGATGACAGATCACTGTACCGGCCTGCTGCCAGTATCATGTGATCGCTGTGGCCAATCACAGCAGATCACATGACAATTGTACACAATGAAAGGCTTTGATTCATGCCTTTCATTTTGTACTATTGTGATGAGCTCAGTGACTGGTCACAGTCATCACATGGTACAGACAGAGCCAATCACAGCCCATCGATACCAGGTGATTAGCTGTGACCAATCACAGCTAACCACAATAGTAAACACTGAATGTATAGTTTCCATTCAGAAAAAAATGGCAGCTTATAACTAGGGTTACACCGATACTAGTATCGGTATTGGTGCCGATACCGAGTATTTACCTGAAACCGATACTTTCAGGCTCGGTTCTTTGAGCTGTCAGTGGGTCTCCCCAGTATTAAAGAAGTCAGGTAATTGGAGCTGTCAAAAAAAAGCAGCCAGCAAAGTTTATTAACAACATTGCTCAGCTCTGAAACACTAAAATAAAAAGAAACATTGTTCCTTTTTGTATGTTTATGTTTCTTCATCTGCAGATCAAAGGGATGAACAAATGTTCCTCTGTTTAACCCCTTAACCACTTAAAGACCAGGCCTCTTTTTCAGACTCTGTGTTTCCAAGTTAAAAACAAGTTTTTTTGCTAGAAAATTACTTATAACCCCCAAACATTATACATTCTTTTTCTAACACCCTGCGGTCATTGCAATACTTTTTGTCACACCGTATTTGCGCAGCGGTTTTGCAAGCGCACTTTTTTTGGAAAACATTCACTTTTTTTGAATAAAAAAAATAAGACAACAGTAAGGTTAGCCCAATTTTTTTATATATTGTGAAAGATAATGTTACGCTGAGTAAATTGATACCCAACATGTTACGCTTCAAAATTGCGCCCGTTCGTGAAATGGCGTCAAACTTTTACCCTTAAAAATCTCCATAGGCGACGTTTAAAAAATTATACAGGTTGCATGTTTTGAGTTACAGAGGCGGTCTAAGGCTAAAATTATTGCTCTCGCTCTAACGATTGTGGCGATACCTCACATGTGTGATTTGACCACCGTTTTCATATGTGGGCGCTACTCACGTATGCGTTCGCTTCTGCGCGCGAGCTCGCCGGGATGGGGCGATTTAAAAAGAAAATTTTTTTCTTATTTATTTTACGTGATTTTATTTATTTTTCCACTGTTTAAAAAAAAATTGGGTCACTTTTATTCCTATTACAAGGCATGTAAACATACCTTGTAATAGAAAAAAAGCATGACAGGTCCTCTTAAATATGAGATCTGGGGTCAAAAAGTCCCCAGATCTCATATTTGGACTTAAATGCAATAGAAAGAAAAAAAAAAATTGTCATTTGAAAAAATGACAACAGGAAAAGGTGCCTTTAAGACGTATGGGTGGAAGTGACGTTTTGACGTTGCTGCCTCCCTGCTATAGTATAGAGACGGGTGGAGGCCATCTTCTCCTCTCTCATCACCATACCCAGCCACGGACAGGTCCCGATCGCCTCCGCCGTCAGCTCCGGTAAGCGGCGGAGGGCGCGGGAGAGCGGCTGAAGGGGGGGTGGCACCTCTCCTGCCGCCGATAACGGTGATCTCGCGGCGAATCTGCCGCAGAGACCACAATTATCGTAAACAGAACCGCCGGCTCTAAAGATGGATACCTCGGTTGTGGCAGCAGCTGCTGCCGTTACCGAGACATCCATCTTTAAACTGCTGACGTATATGTACAGGAGCCGGTCGGCAAGTGGTTAATAACTCCCTATTCTTCTCCATTTAATTATTCTTTTCCTGCTTTTTTTCTTTTGTTCACGTCTATGTTATAAACGATAAACAATTAAACCTTTTTTTTGTTTGCTTTGTTAGTGAATATTTTTACACATATATATTAACATATATTTATACATTTCACATTGAAAAAGCGTTAAATTAAAAAAAAAAAAAAAATTCATTTGTAAATAACTTTTCAATGCTTTGTACCATTGCTGACAGCTGAAGTTAAAACAAAACAGTTGCGGTAGGTATCGGTAATTGGTATCGGCGAGTACTAAAAAAAAAGTATCGGTACTTGTACTCATTGAAAAAAAATTGTATCGGTGCATCCCTAGTTATAACTGTAAAATTGACAGTTCTAAGCAATAATAGTGTGTAAAAAAAAAAGTTCTACAGTGTTAGTATGGTACACTGTATTGCTCTGGTCACTGTATGTAAAAAAATACTTTAATACTGTGCTTGATTTGGTAGGTATTGCAGGATATACATGCTTCTCATGGCTCCTGACAACTTGTTTAGCTGCATCAATGAAATACCAGCAATCACCTTCCAGAAAACCCCCCCTCCATTTAATTGCTTTACTTAAGCACACAGCAGTATGTGTAAAGAGGCCAGTTTGCATAGGAAATGTTTGCTTGCAAACTGTATCAGCAGAGGAACATGTATGACTTTGCATCTTATTAATGCACATGAATTCTTGTGTGAATTTATGCACAAAGTTCACTGAGTTTTCTTTTCATATGCAAAAATGTTTGCTTTAGTGACTAATGCTGTGTACACACGGGCGGACTTTTTGGCATCAAAGGTCCGACGGTCTTTCTGACGGACTTTCGACGGACTTCTGAACTAACAGACTTGCCTACACACAATGACACCAAAGTCCGACGGATTCGTACGTGATGACGTACGACCGGACTAAAATAAGGAAATTCACAGCCAGTAGCTAATAGCTGCCCTAGCGTCGGTTTTCCTCCGTCAGACTAGCATACAGATGAGCGGACATGTTCCAAATCTAAAGTCTGTCTGATTTTCGACCGAAAATGTCCGCTGCAGGTCCGATGAAGCCCACACACGGTCGGATTGTCCTGTCAGACCAGTCCGGTCGAAAAGTCCGCCTGTGTGTACATGCAATTAGTCCTCATATGTCTTTATATTAAGTTTGTAACTTTTGCTTGCAGATGATGAGACATACAGTACATTTCTTTTAAATTCTGTTTATTTTTTGCAATTGAAGGGGAAAATCCTAAAAAAAAAAAAAAGGTTCAAAAAGATATATCAAGCATATATGCATTTACAGCTATTATTATTTGTGGTACCTCTTTATATGAACTCATAATTCTTTCGATTGCATCTGCCCCTGAAGCCAGCAGGTTTCTAGCTGTGGTGAAGGCTTCGGTACGTTCACTCACCATTACATGTTTTTGGCCATCTTCTGAATCTAAAGAATAAATAGATTAGGAGAATTCATTTTTTTCTACAGTACACACTTTTTTCAGATATGAATACAGACAACTTGACCTGCATTTTTATGAAAAGATGTCAAATTTCATATTTACAAGCTAATATCTGCAGGGCTGCAGATGAAAACAGATATTGGTCTTTTTATTGTGTAAATTACAAAATATGAACTGCTGAGCCATTACAGGCTTAGGAGCATTAACAAACCACAGAATCTTGTTAGAGGGTGAAGAAAAATGATACGACTGATTTAGTTAAAGGAAAAACACAACCTATCAGAGTGATCAGTGTTTCCTCTCTTATATTGGTAAAATGCTCACTTGCCTTACATCCTTGCACAGACAACCATGCTTGCATGGTCAATCATAGCTGTGGTCAGTGACAGATCTCTGGGATTGGGTGGGACATGGGTGATTTATTAACCACTTGACCTCCGGAACATTTACCCCCCACCCCTTCATGACCATGCCATTTTTTACGGTACGGTATTGCGTTACTGACAATTGCGCGGTCATGCAACGCTGCACCCAAATACAATTGATGTCCTTTTTTCCCACAAATAGAGATTTAATTTGGAGGTATTTGATCACCTCTGCTTTTTTTTTTTTCGCTATAAACAAAAAAAAAAATGTTTTACTTTCTGCTATAAAACCTATCCAATAAAAAATTGTAAAATCTAGCTACATATTTTTGGTAAAAAAAAAATCCCAATAAGCGTATATTGATTGGTTTGTGCAAAAGTTATAGCGTCTACAAACTATGGGATATACATATATTTTTTTTTTACTAGTAATGGCGACGATCTGCAACATATATACAATAGTGGGACTGCGATATTGCAGCAGACATTCTGACACTTTTTGGGGACCAGTGACACTAATACAGTGATCAGTGCTAAAAATATGCACAGTACTAATGACACTGGCTTGTAGGGGGTTAAACATCAGGGGCGATCAAAGGATTAACTGTGTGCCTAGCCAGTGTTTTACTGTACTTTGTGAGTTGCTTTTACTAGGGGAAGAGATGGAATTTATGCTTTGCAGGGACACAAATTCCATCCTTTCCCTCCTGTCAGAATGGTGATCTGCCTTGTAGGCAGATCGCAGTTCTGTATCTATTCCTCATGATCGGGGGGGTGCCGGCAAACATCGAGTCCGTGGTACCCGCTGATCAGCTAGGTGCGTGTTCGCACCCCCTACCCGGAAGTGTCAGATCCCATGTATCTAAGTGATCCGATGCACAGGTGCCGCCCTGTAGCAGTAAAACTGCTATAGGGTTGGACCTGAACTGGTTAACAAATATATAACATTTCATTTTACCCCTGAATGGTCAGCATTATGACTAGCTGGACAAAATGGCTCAAAATTTCTAAAGGGGCTAGATTTCTAATATTCATCTTGTCCGCAGTCATTAGGAAGTCACTACTTGAAAACTGTGGCCTCCTCCTATTTTTCTTAAATTTCAACCCGTCTTTTGCCTGAACTGGGTGAAGACTGCACTTGATCAAACAAAGAAAAATTCCCTCAAATGGTTTATAAACAACAACAAAAAAAAAAAACAAGTGTCACATTTATATATTAGAACTTACATTTTATGAATAAATCCAAAATATATATTTCCACTTACTATACTTTAAAAAACATATACTGTATTGCCCCGTACACACGGTCGGATTTTCCGACGGAAAATGCGTGATAGGACCTTGTTGTCAGAAATTCCGACCGTGTGTAGACTCCATCACACATTTTCCATCGGATTTTCTGACACACAAAGTTTGAGAGCAGGCTATAAAATTTTCTGACAACAAAATCCGTTGTTGGAATTTACGATCGTGTGTACACAAATCCGACGCACAAAGTGCCACGCATGCTCAGAATAAATAAAGAGATGAAAGCTATTGGCTACTGCCCCGTTTATAGTCCCGACGTACGCGTTTTACGTCACCGCGTTCAGAATGATCGGATTTTCCGACAACTGTGTATGCAAGACAAGTTTGAGCCAACATCCGTCGTAAAAAATCCTAGGATTTTGTTGTTGGAATGTCCGATCAATGTCCGATCGTGTGTACAGGGCATAAGAGTAAGTGTATACTGCATAAGTAAATTTATAGGCCAATATAAAAGACTCACACTAAATTCAATCATGTATTAATTTAAAAAATATCCAAACAAACATTTATACACTTCTTGAATCTATCCCGATATTAGCTTCAATACAGCAATACTTAAACTAGTAGAGGTAATGGCACCATGGTAAACCAATCAACCTCTTAGGCCCCTTTCACACGAGGCGGACTTCGTTTCACGGAGCCCGCCTCGGTCCGCCGGCTCATCGGGAGATCTGTCCGTTGATCTCCGCTGAGCCGGCGGATGACAGGTCCCTCTCTGCTCACTGAGCGGGGAGGGGCTTGTCAGGCGCCGCTGCCGCCTATGGAGGGTTCGGATGCAAACGGACAGCATGTCCGTTTTCATCAGATCTCACCAGATCCGATCCGCCCGCGACGGACCTGGACCTAGGGCCATCCGTTGCTTTTAGCGGATCGGACGGGGTCAGATGTCAGCGGACATGTCTCCGCTGACATCCGACGCTCCATAGACTAACATGGAGCGCCCGTTCAGGTCCGCCGTCAAAACTGACAGGCAAACCTGAACGGTCCGATCGTGTGAAAGGGGCCTTACACACTGCAGTAAATCCTAGGCCAGGTTCACACTGGATGCGCTGTGTTTTGGCTGCAGCACAGGTGTATGCAAACAGATACAATATATCATTTTTTGGTGGAATATAAAATATTAGGTTGTGTCAAGAATGATTACTCTCACTCTCACATGTGCCGTGCAAATGATGTTTACATACACATGCTTGCCCTACACTGTGTTTTTTATGTGAGGTGTATGTGGGGTGCTTTAAGAATGTTTTTTTTTTTTTTTTTACCTTTATTGCTATCACATAGAAGCTAACAAGCCCTTTCAGAGTCCTAAAAAGTGATCACTTTTATCAGAAAGCCCTAGATTCTGAACTATCAAAAGTATAGAAATTACCTCCATCTGCAAAACCTGTTGCAGTGATGATGGGCACAGCAACCATAACCAAGCCGCTTCCGCTCCACACATATTTCATCAAGAACTGCTCAATCATGACATACCACAAACGTTTGGACAAAATAAGATTCATTTGATCTGCTAGTGCCATATAACTTTTTTGAAGTTTTGCCATTTCTACCTAAAAATGAAAAAAAAAAAACACTTAGTGATAATAATATATTACAGAAGGAACATAAAAGCAATTTTATAATAGCAGTTATTGATACAAATGAACAAACCGTCCTGACATTAAGGTTATTATTATAATACAGGATGTATATAGCGCCAACAGTTTGTGCAGAACTTTACATGAGGGCAGACAGGTATGTTAAAGTGACCCTGTTGAGAGAAACGTTGGCGGTTACCTTTGATGTCCTTCTTTTAAAAATGCAAGTTTTCTGGCTTGACTTAAAGTAGAACTAAGGCTGCTTTCACACTGGGGCGGGGGTGCATTAGCGGTAAAGCGCCGCTAGTTTTAGCGGCGCTTTACCTTTGTTGTAGCTGTGCTTTTCTGCAGTTTTAACCCCCGCAGTGTAAAAGCACTTAGGCTTTCACACTGGGGCTACAAGGGAGGCGTTTTTCCAGGCGTTATTTTTAGCCCTTTAGCACCTGAAAAACGCCCCCGTGTGAAAGAGGTCTTATAGCCAAGGAGGCTGCTATCTTAACCTCTGTTTGATGTGCAGTTACCATGGTGGTGCACATGTAATGAATTTTAATACCAGTCATTTGATAGATTGCCAGTTCAGTTGAGATCATACATAAGCATACTAGTAACTGTTATACCCCGTACACACAGTCAGACAGATTTGTGTGACCGTGTGTATGCAAGACAAGTTTGAGCCAACATCCTTCGAACAAAAATCTATGGTTTTGTTGGTGAAAAGTCCGATCGAGTGTACACGGCAAAAGGCCCAATTCACGTCTGAGCGATTTTTTGCATGAAGCTTGTAGCTCTAAAAACGCTCAACAGGCCAAATCCCATTCATTTCAATGATCCCTGTGTTCACATCTGAGCGTTCTGTCACCTGAAGCAAAATGCCTATCCCTCAAAAAAGTACATAAGCTTCTTTTTGGCAGATTACAACAGTTTTTGGCCCCATAGACTTTAACAGAAATGCCTCACTTGAGCATTTTACCAGCGTTTTGTCACTCGTTTTCTGCTAAAACAGCAGCTCTCAACCCCTAATTTCCTCTCCTTCTTCTCCCCCTAGTGATTTTAATTGGCTAAACAAAATAGTTTCTAAAAAACTTTAAAAGTGCTTGTAAAAAGCTGAAAAAAAATGTTTTAGAAAGCCTGAAAAACACCACTAAATCGCTACATTCAGGTGTTAATGATCCCTAAGACCCCTTTCACACTGAGGTGGTTTTCAGGTGTTTTAGCTCTAGAAATAGTCTCTAAATAGCTCCTGAAAACCGCATCCCATTCATTTCAGTGTGTCTTTTCACACTGGGGGGGTGCGCTTGCGGAACGTAAAGAAAAGTCCTGCAAGCAGCATCTTTGGTGCGGTTTGGGAGAGCTGTAGTTAGAGCTCCCAAAATGCCCTGCCCATTGAAATGAATGGGCAGCGCTTCCAAAGCGCCTGAAAAGTGCTTCAGAAGCACCGTAACAGGGGAGCTTTTAACCCCTTCTTTGGGGTAAAAAGCGCTCCCCGCTAATGGCCGAATAGAGCCGCTTAAAGAGCAGTAAAGTACCGCTAAAAAATAGTGGTGCTTTAGCGATAACGCGGCCGCAGCCCCAGTGTAAAAGGGGTCTAACAGTTATCATTCAAGGCATGCATTGAATGCTTTGGGAAACAGTTAAGGCCCCTTTCACACGGCCTGTTTGTTGCAGCCGCCAGATTCCTGTGTCAAGGATCTGCAAATTCTTTCTGATGAAATGACCAGGTTATGCGATCAGCAGTGGCCGCTGAGCCCATTTAAACCAATAGTGGGCTGACAGTGGCCACTGCTGATTGCATGTAGCTGCACATAGAGCGAAAAACTGCAGTTTGGGACAGATGTGCCTGGACACAGCTGTGTGTGGTGAAACGTTTACCTACAAATTAGCATACTGGTTAAGCCTGGCTTCACGCATACAGTATGCAAACACAGACATCGAAAGGGATTCGCACCCTCATTGTTGTGCCGACCACATGTGAAGTCTGTGCAATGCGAGTTCAGTCATACAGTTTGTATGGCTGAACTCGCATTGGATTCGCACAAAAAAGGTGCAGGGACTTTTTTTTTTCCCCACACTGGAATCACATTCTATGCATTAGGTTAAAAAGCCTTCTTTGTGCAGCAGCCCCCCTAATAATTACCTGGGACCCATCTAGATCCAGCGATGCTGCAGAAGTGTCTCGGACTCCCCTCCTCATTGGCTGAGACAGCAGCGAATGAGAAAAGAAAGGGGGCAGGGGCGGGCCTCATGTCTGAATGGACACAGAGAGCTGCATGCATTTGCATCGCATACTAGCACATCATGCGACACTTACCTGCAAACGAAGCCAACCGCTGGCTGAACACGAGGATACCGAGGTTATGGCAGCTAGTTGCTGCCATAACAAAGATATCCATCCTCAAAGTAAGGACGTATATCGACGTTCTTCCTTTCTTCTTCTCTGCAAAGTAAAAGCATAATGTGCTAGAATGCATCGCATACTAGCACATTATGTGACACTTACCTGCAAACGTAGCCAACCGCTGGCCGAATATGAGGATACCGGGGTTATGGTAGCTAGCTGCTGCCATAACAACGATATCCATCCTCAAAGTAAGGATGTACTTTGCAAACGAAGCCCGCGCCGTCCCCGCTGCAGGCCGCACCCATCTTCACTTGTCTTCCTTCCGGGGCCGCGGACTCTGACTGTGTGACTGTCCGGAGCCGGGCGACGCGCCTTCAGAGCGCATGCGCCGATGACATCATCGGCGCAGTAAACAGTGAATGTCTCCTAAACAGCACACGTTTAGGAGATATTTACAGTACCTATAGGTAAGCCTTATTCTAGGCTTAACCTCTTTAAAGCAGTATTAAACCCAAAAGCAAGCATTTAGGCCTGATGCAAAGAGTAAAAAATACTGAATTTATACTGATCTGAAATGAGATGCATTGTAGAATGAAGCAGAATTTTACTCATCTATACGCTTACACACCTTCACTCACCTATACTTAACGTTAATCTTTACACAGTTTTTGGCCCCTTGCGCACAGGCATCACAAATTCCTGAGTAAACATGAGGAAATTATGATGCTGTGTGCAAGGGGCCTTATTATATTGCAGCCTACCAATTCATAGATGTGATAGCTGCATTAGTTTGCCTGTTTGGGCTTTCTTTTTTGTATTTTCATCTGGTGATCCAGCCAGTAAGTCTGTTGTTTTTTTCAAAAGGACAAGCTCTCCAGCAAAATGTATCAGTGTACATGGATGAGACAAATCATGTTACACTAGCAGAGGTGCTTACAATGATCATTCATTGTTTTTTTATGTAAGGACCTTCATCCCAAAAGAAAAAAAATGGTTTGCTGTAACTGCTTATAAAATTTTAGCTGGAGTTTGGCTTCAAACTTGCAGTGTGTCTAAATCTGCTAATACATCTAATTGTACATATATCTCCTCCTCCAAGACTGACAGTGCTGCTGTCCAAAGGTGCCCCTGTGCTCCTTTATCCAGAGTGAAGGCACTCTAATACAGGAGGTGTGTTACTGGCCAGATCACCAGGTAATCTACAAATAATGTAGCTGCTGACTTTTATTATAAGGATACTTATCTGTCCAGGGATCCAGTAATGTTGGCCCCCTGAGCCAATTCTTTATTTCGGCTTTGTGCGCAGGTGCTGGCATCTTCACTAAGGCCTCTTTCACACTGGGGCGGTTTGCAGGCGTTATTGCGCTAAAAATACCGCCTGCAAACCGCCCCTAAACAGCCTCCGCTGTTTGTTCAGTGTGAAAGCCCGAGGGCTTTCACACTGAAGCGGTGCGCTGGCAGGAGAAGAAAAAATCTCCTGCGAGCCGCATCTTTGGAGCGGTGAAGGAGCGGTGTATTTACCGCTCCTAAACCACTCCTGCCCATTGAAATCAATGGGACAGCGCGGCTATACCGCGGCAATACCACGGCTATAGCCGCGCTGTACGAGTGGTTTTAACCCTTTTTCGGCCGCCAGCGGGGGGTTAAAACTGCACCGCCAGTGGCCGAATACCGCGGTAAAACAGCACTAAAAATAGCGCTGTTTTACCGCCGACGCCCCCTACCGCCCCAGTGTGAAAGGGGCCTAAGGGAAATTGGCGCTGCGCTTTCTGACAGGTCCTGCCATCTTCTGGGACCTGTGTAGGTCCCAGAGGGTAGCGGGGGGAAGGAGGAGAGGTTACCTTAGACCTGGAGACAGGTCTCAAATTAAAGGAGAAGTCCAGCCTGGGCTTGTTTGGCTGGGCTTCTCCTAAGGAGTGCAATTAGTTTTGCACTCCTGTGACCCGTTTTCAGCGGAGAGCAGGCTGAAGTCTGCCTGGACTGATGATTGTCTCAGCCTCTCAGTGAGCCGGAGAGCCTGAGACTGCCCCTCCGCCCCTCCACAGCTCAGCGTTTCAGTGAGTGCGGGGGCGCAAAGCAGAGAGCTGCTGATTGACAGCTCTCTACCGAGAGCTGAGAGAACTGAGTCATCGGCGGTGTTCGATTGCTCGGTTCTCAGTGCAGAGGCGCTGGTGGACAGATGCAGCATCCACCTAGGTAAGTATGAATTAGCAAAAAAGAAAAAAAAAAACAACATACTTCTCTTTTAAGGTGAGCGCAGTGGTGAACAGTGGTGGGATTCACATAATATACCCAGGATTCACAAGGGTGAAGAAGAAGCACAATACAAGGATTGCATATTTAACCGCTTCAGCCCCGGAAGATTTTACCCCCTACTTGACCAGAGCACTTTTTGCGATTCGCCACTGGGTCGTTTTAACCGACAATTGCGCAGTCGTGCGATGTTACAACCAAACAAAATTGATGTCCTTTTTCCCACAAATAGAGCTTTCTTTTGGTGGTATTTAATCACCTTTTATTTTTTGCGCTATAAACAATAAAAAGAGCGACAATTTTAAAAAAAACGCAGTATTTTTCACTTTTTGCTATAATAAATATCCCTAAAAATATATAGTTTAGGTCAATATATATTCTTCTACATATTTTTGGTAAAAAAAAAATTCGCAATAAGCTATATTGATTGGTTTGTTATAGCGTCTACAAAATAGGGGATAGTTTTATGGCATTTTTATTATTAATTTTTTTTTTACTAGTAATGGCGACGATCTGTGATTTTTATCTGGACTGCGACATTATGGCAGACACATCGGACAATTCTGACACATTTTTGGGACCATTGGCATTTATACAGCGATCAGTGCTATAAAAATGCATTGATTACTGTAATAATGTCACTGGCAGGGAAGGGGTTAACACTAGGGGGCTATCAAGGGGTTAATTGTGTTCCCTGGGAGGTGATTCTAACTGAAGGGGGAAGGGTCTATGTAGGGGAGATGACAGATCGCTGTTCATACTCTGTCTCTTCTCCCCTCAGAGAACCAGAAACTGTGTGTTTACAGATCCCGGTTCTCTGTGTGTCAGCCGCGATCGGGGGAGCCCGGTGGTGATCGTGACCGCCGGGAACTCGAATCGGCTCCTGGGGCGAACAGCGGGTGTGGCCACAGGGCGAAGCGACGTTACATAACGTTATTTTGCCCAGCCGTGCCATTCTGCCACACTACAACTGCGACGGCTGGTCCGCAAGTAGTTAAAGAACTTTACACAGAATACTTTGGATATATATGAACTTTGCATTTGTTGGAAACACAGATTTGGGTTGACTGTTGCATTAACTATGTCACTGGATGGATATTATTTTGCCAATTTTTGATTAGTAAGCACAGCAAATTTACATATTTTTGAATAGGAATTTATTGTCGGCCATTATTGGCACCTTTAGCGCAACAAAAGCTCAGGAAAATGTATCCCTTTAAATTCTATGTATGTTTTCACAATGGTCCGTTGCGCTTCCGTCGGAGTGTTAAAAATCCTACTTGCTGCATTTTTGGTCAGTTAAAAATCCTGCACCAAAACTGCACCTCCCAGTTGAAATGCATTGAAAATGTAGCAAGAAGATATCAATAATGTGCGTTATTGCTGTGGTTTTTGAGTCACATGACCTATGAAAAACACCCCATAAAATGGTGGTAAAATCGTGTGTGATTTCGCAGCCATTATCAGCACCTTTTTCTCTTATCGCCAAAATGCCGATAACACCATTTTCGGCAGATATGTTTCGGTGGCCGACATTTCGGTGCATCTCTAAGGCTCCATTCATACATAGGCGTTTGGAATCGCAGCGATTCTGCCCGCAATTCCAGAATCATGGCAAAACGCAGGATATAATTGTGATGCCATTACTTATTAATGGCTCCCTAATCGTGGTGCGATTTTGCCACAATTGGCGGGCGATAAACCGCGATGCAATCGTGGCAAAATCGCAATGCGCTACATTGTCGCCCCAAAATAAGCTCTTGCTCCTTTTTGAGCGACAAGCTTTGCGCATTGCGATTTTGCTGCTATTGACGCACGATTTAAAATCGTACCGCGATTAGGGTGCCATTAACAAGTAATGGCATCACAATCGTGTCCCGCGTTTTGCCGCGATTCTGCAATCAAAATATTTAACGCATTCGGTAAATAACGTGTGTTTTAGTGAATTTACTACTTTTGAGATTAATACCACATGAGTTATTTTAACTCAAAAATCCATGCAGTATTTATCTCTTAGTGGATTGACCCCAAAGTCTGTTTACACCTGCTGGTCCATAGGGGTGAATGGAGGGTCCAATCAGTTTGGCTTAAAAAAATTACCAGGCGGCCCTTACCGGACCGCTAGTGTGAAAGGGCCTTATCCACACAGTACTTTAGGCGTAACATAAATAATACACCGGTCCTATCATTACTGTTCATTAGACTTACCTGGATGTGTTTATATACAGTATCTCCCAAAAGTGAGTACACCCCTCACATTTTTTTAAATATTTTATTCTATCTTTTCATGTGACAACACTGAAGAAATGACACTTTGCTACAATGTAAAGTAGTGAGTGTACAGCTTGTATAACAGTGTAAATGTGCTGTCCCCTCAAAATAACTCAACACACAGCCATTCATGTCTAAACCATTGGCAACAAAAGTGAGTACACCCCTAAGTGAAAATGTCCAAATTGGGACCAATTAGCCATTTTCCCTCCCTGGTGTCATGTGACTCATTAGTGTTACAAGGTCTCAGGTGTGAATGGGGAGCGGGTGTGTTAAATTTGGTGTTATCTCTCTCACTCTCTCATACTGGTCACTGGAAGTTCAACGTGGCACCTCATGACAAAGAACTCTCTGAGGATCTGAAAAAAAGAATTGTTGCTCTACATAAAGATGGCCTAGGCTATAAGAAGATTGCCAAGACCCTGAAACTGAGCTGCAGCACGGTGGCCAAGACCATACAGCAGTTTAACAGGACAGGTTCCATTCAGAACAGGCCTCGCCATGGTTGACCAAATCGCCATATCCAGAGGTTGTCTTTGGGAGACATATGAGTTCTGCCAGCATTACTGCAGAGGTTGAAGGGGTGGGGAGTCAGCCTGTCAGTGCTCAGACCATACGCCGCACACTACATCAAATTGGTCTGCATGGCTGTTCTCCCTCAAGGAAGCCTCTTCTAAAGATGATGCACAAGAAAGCCCGCAAACAGTTTGCTGAAGACAAGCAGTCCAAGGACATGGACTACTAGAACCATGTCCTGTGGTCTTATGAGACCAAGATAATCTTATTTGGATCAGATGGTGTCAAGCGTGTGTGAAGAGTACAAAGACAATTGTGTCTTGCCCACAGTAAAGCATGGTGGTGGGAGTGTCATGGTCTGGGGCTGCATGAGTGCTGCCGGCACTGAGGAGCTACAGTATATGGAACCATGAAAGCCAACGTGTACTGTGACATAATGAAGCAGAGCATGATCCCCTTCCTTCGGAGACTGGGCCACAGGACAGTATTCCAACATGATAACAACCCCAAACACACCTCCAAGGTGACCACTGGCTTGCTAAAGAAGCTGAGGGTAAAGGTGATGGACTGGCCAAGCATATCTCCAGACCTAAACCCTATTGAGCATCTGTGGGGCATCCTCAAATGGAAGGTGGAGGAGCGCAAGGTCTCTAACATCCACCATCTCTGTGATGTCGTCATGGAGGAGAGGAAGAGGACTCCAGTGGCAACCTGTGAAGCTCTGGTGAACTCCATGCCCAAGAGGCAGTGCTGGAAAATAATGGTGGCCACACAAAATATTGACACTTTGGGCTCAATTTGGACATTTTCACTTAAGGGTGTACTCACTTTTGTTGCCAGCAGTTTAGACATTAATGGCTGTGTGTTGAGTTATTTTGAGGGGACAGCAAATTTATACTGTTATACAAGCTGTACACTCACTACTTTACATTGTAGCAAAGTGTCATTTCTTCAGTGTTTTCACATGGAAAGATATAATAAAATATTTACAAGAATGTGAGGGGTGTACTCACTTTTTTGAGATACTGTACCTGATATTACACTTTTAGCATGTAGTCAACAATGGTGTAACCGTTGAAGGATAAGATTGCACAGCGACACAACAAACAAAATGACATCTGTGCCACACGCTGAGCCAACTGTGCCTTTTGCGCTAGCGGTAGACGGTTTTAAATTTCTAGAGGAAAGAGTGCTAGATAATAAGGCGGGGGATGGGACCTCATCAGCATCACAATAGCAGCATCTTCCCAGAGCCTCTCACATTTCCCTCCTGGACTCTTCTCATCTTACCTTGTGGCCCCGGTAGAAGGCGATTTCTTCTACGTTGGCTATGATTCGAGAATGGACGTAGCGCAGGTAGCCCTTCCTATGGGCTTCTTCGGCCACCAGCTTGCCGAATTTGGGGGAGCAGGCCTTGAGCACCTTGGCTGTTGCATAGACCACCAGGCCAGCCAGCATAGTAGGCCCCAGGGGATTAGCTCCTCTAGATCTAGCAGTCTGGATGAGGGTGTAGGAGGTGAGCACCACATCCAGGATAGGCTTGGTCAGGTTGGAGTACAAGTGTGCTATAGACTGGGAGAACATCATAATGTCATCGGTCAGGGACTGGTCAGGGTTGGCCAGCCTGCCGTCCATGTTGATGATTTTATAATAGGTCTGATCGGCGAAGTAGGTCTGGTAGGCATGGTCCACCAGGCGGGTGCGCAGAGCCAGGGCCAGCTTACACTCCAGGTAGCGGATCGCGCTATTTACAAAGGTGGCGGGGATGGCGATGAGGAGCCATTTCATCAGCTGCAGAAGGAAGCTCCTCGGCTTCTTCTCCACGATGCTCTTCACGATCTTCCCGTCCAAACCCGCAACGTAGACGGACAGGAAGGTCCTGGAGACCAGCGCCACCGAGTGCACGGACAGCAGCGCCAGCTCCCTGCTCAGCAGCCGGGGGAAGAGGATCTTCCGGAGCTCCAGCAGCTGCCGGTAAAATTCCGCATTGATAGCGGGGGAGGAGGGCGAGCTGCTCCCTCCATCCTGGCTCTGAGGTTCATGTCTGCACGGACTGGGCTCCTTCCTGCGGAGCTGTCTGTATAGAAGAGGATAGAGAGTCTTCACTCCGTACACTGCGACCAGGACCAAGGCTGCCTTCTTCACCACCGCCTCCTTCTTCTTCCATCGCACCCGATCGGCCGCCTGCAGCAGATGTGACATGTCTCCCCCCCTGCCTGCCTGGCTGTCAGATCCGATCGCTGCTCTCTCCCCCCCCCCCACCTCCTCTGCACTAAGCCGCGGTGCACAGATGTCCCCCGCACTGCATCATGACCTGCGGGAAGCGAGCTGTCAGCATAGTGACACATGCAATACACACAGCATCTCATGTGCCTGCTCACAGCTCCTAGCCATAGGATGGAGCTCTGACTCCGCCCACTCCACATTCATTCCAACGCTTCACCCTGTCATTCTCTTCTATTGTGCTCCTCAGCCATGCACTCCAAGATACGCTTCATCTTCCTGCGTAATAAACTCTTCACCCTGTCATTCTCTTCTATTGTGCTCCTCAGCCATGCACTCCAAGATACGCTTCATCTTCCTGCGTAATAAACGCTTCACCCTGTCATTCTCTTCTATTGTGCTCCTCAGCCATGCACTCCAAGATACGCTTCATCTTCCTGCGTAATAAACGCTTCACCCTGTCATTCTCTTCTATTGTGCTCCTCAGCCATGCACTCCAAGATACGCTTCATCTTCCTGCGTAATAAACGCTTCACCCTGTCATTCTCTTCTATTGTGCTCCTCAGTAGGGATAAGCCGAACACCCCCCGGTTCGGTTCGCACCAGAAGCCGCGAACGGACCGCAAGTTCGCACGAACGTTAGAACCCCATTGACGTCTATGGGACTCGAACGTTCGAAATCAAAAGTGCTCATTTTAAAGGCTAATTTGCATGGTATTGTCCTAAAAAGGGTGTGGGGACCCGGGTCCTACCCCAGGGGACATGTATCAATGCAAAAAAAACTTTTAAAAACGGCCGTTTTTTCGGGAGCAGTGATTTTAATGATGCTTAAAGTAAAAAAAAAAAAGTGAAATATTCCTTTAAATATCGTACCTGGGGGGTGTCTATAGTATGCCTGTAAAGTGACGCGTGTTTCCCATGTTTAGAACAGTCCCTGCACCAAATGTCATTTTTAAAGGAAAAAATCTCATTTAAAACTGCTTGCGGGTTTAATGTCATGTCGGGTCATGGCAATATGGATGAAAATCAGTGAGACAAACGGCATGGGTACCCCCCAGTCCATTACCAGGCCCTTTGGGTCTTGTATGGATATTAAGGGGAACCCCGCACTCAAATTAAAATAAGGAAAGGTCCCTATATACTCTGAACAGCAGTATACAGGCGGTGCAAACAAGACAGGGACTGTAGGTTTGTTGTTAAGTAGAATCTGTTTGTAATTTTGAACATTTTTAACGTGTTTAGCTCCAGCCAAAAAATCTTTTCTAAGCTTTTTGGAAAACATAGGGAAGGGTTATCACCCCTGTGACATTTGTTTTGCGTCTTTTCTCCTCTTCAGAAGATTTCACCTCACTTTTTTGTCCCAATGAAAAATGTTTTTTGAAAATTTGGGTTTTTTTGTGGAACAAGGATTGGAAAGCATCAGTGGAAAGGAGAAATTGTTTTCCCATATTAACTCTTACATGAGAGAATTTCCCTTCCTAGGGGTAGATTTCATCTCACTTCCTGTTGTCTCCTTCCGTTTGCAAGTAGGAGTCGTTTGTAAGTTAGATGTTTGAAAGTAGGGTCCTGCCCTATATACTCAGCAGAAATTTGGGCCTTAGGTGTTGCTGTGGCCAAAACACTGTAAGCCCTCACAGGGCCCTGCTGTGAAATATTAGATCAAGAATTGTAATTACATGCCCCTGTTGAACAGGAGCTGAAAAAATAGGCCTTAGGCACTGGTGCTGGTGCCACAACACTGCAACCCCTCACAGACACTCTAGTTGGAACGCAGGAACGAGCCCTGCTGCAAAGTATTGCATCAAAAATTGTAATTACACGCCCCTGTTAGACAGGGGCAGAAAAATTGGGCCTTAGGCACTGGTGCTGGTGCCACAACACTGCAACCCCTCACAGACACTCTAGTTGGAATGCAGGAACGAGCCCTGCTGCAAAGTATTACATCAAAAATTGTAATTACACGCCCCTGTTAAACAGGGGCTGAAAAATTGTGCCTTAGGCACTGGTGGTGGCGCCCAGAACCAAAAATGTTCTTACAAGCTATCAGCGTGATGATTGAGGAGGAAGAGGATAATTACTCAGGGATAGTCACTCAGCATCAGCATAGGCAGTCTTTGAAGGGATCTGAAAAAAATTATTCAGTTACATCAGCATCAGGTGCTTGGTAGCTGGTGGTGATCCAAGACTGATTCATTTTTATGAAGGTCAGCCGATCGACCGAGTCAGTGGACAGACGCACCCTGTGATCGGTTACCACGCCTCCAGCAGCACTGAATGTGCGTTCCGAAAGAACGCTGGATGCAGGACAGGCCAGTAGCTCAATTGCATACTGTGCAAGCTCTGGCCAGTGATCCATCCTCAAGACCCAGTAACCCAGAGGATTTTCGGTGGGAAAGGTGTCCAAGTCTGATCTTGCCCCTAGGTATTCCTGCACCATGTAAAACAGACGCTGGCGATGGTTGCTGGAACCGATCATACCTTGGGGCTGCGGACCAAAAAATTGTCTGAACGCATCGGTCAGACGGCCACCTTCTCCACCGCTCCTTCTTTGACTGATCGAAGCCTCAGCAACACGTTGTCCAGAAACAGGAGTTTGTAACCTCCCAGTCTCTGGGAACGCGTTGCACAGACCTTTCTGCAAGGCCTCCCGAAGATGTTTCATCCTCTGCTCCCTCTGCGATGGCAAGATAAGGTCCGCAACCTTACCCTTGTAACGTGGATCAAGGAGGGTTGCCAGCCAGTATTGGTCCTTCTCCTTGATACCACGAATACGAGGATCCTTACGCAGGCTTTGCAGGATCAGGGAGGCCATGCAGCGTAGGTTTGCTGAGGCATTCGGTCCGGAGTCCTCTGGGTCACTAAGGACAACAACGTCCGCAGCCACCTCCTCCCAGCCACGTACAAGTCCATGTGTTCCTTGGGACTGATCCCTTAAAGACTGCTGCTGATGCTGAGTGCCAGGCTCCACCTCCATACTGACACAATCTTCCTCCTCCTCCTCCTCCTCCTCCTCGTCCTCTTCCTGTGTGATCGGCGGGCACGCAGGAACACTGTCTGGATAAAGGGGGCCTTGAGAGCTAAGGAAGTCCTCCTCTTCCTGCCTCTGTTCTGCCTCAAGTGCCCTGTCCATTATTCCACGCAGCGTGTGCTCCAACAGGTGGACAAGGGGGACAGTGTCACTGATGCATGCACTGTCAGTGCTCACCATCCTCGTGGCCTCCTCGAATGGTGACAGGACAGTGCATGCATCCCTGATCATGGCCCACTGGCGTGGGGAAAAAAAACCAAGGTCCCCTGACCCTGTCCTGGTGCCATAGTCGCACAGGTACTCATTGATGGCCCTCTGCTGCGTGTGCAGCCGCTGCAGCATGGCCAATGTCGAGTTCCACCTGGTGGGCATGTCACAGATTAGGCGGTTCTTGGGCAGGTTAAACTCCTTTTGGAGGTCCGTCAGCCGAGCACTGGCATTATATGACCGGCGGAAATGCACACAGACTTTCCTGGCCTGCCTCAGGACATCCTGTAAGCCCGGGTACCTGCCCAAGAACCGCTGCACCACCAAGTTAAGGACGTGAGCCAAACAGGGCACATGGGTCAGTTGTCCCTGTCGGAGGGCAGAGAGGAGGTTGGTGCCATTGTCGCAAACCACCATTCCTGCCTTAAGTTGGCGTGGCGTCAACCACCTCTGAACCTGCCCCTGCAGAGCTGACAGAACCTCTGCCCCAGTGTGGCTCCTGTCCCCCAAGCACACCAGCTCAAGCACCGCATGGCATCTTTTGGCCTGCGTACTTGCGTAGCCCCTTGAACGCCTACGGAGCACCGCTGGTTCCGAGGAAGAGGCCATGGAGGAAGAAGAAGAGGAGGGGGTGGAGGAGAGAGGTGTGTCACAATCAGCATTTTGGAGGCGTGGTGGCGGAACAACCTCCAACACTACTGCACCTTGTCCTGCATCCTTCCCAGCTGCCAGCAGAGTCACCCAATGCGCCGTGAAACTTAAGTAACGTCCCTGTCCATGCCTGCTGGACCATGAGTCAGCGGTAATATGCACCTTACCGCTGACCGCCCTGTCCAGCGAGGCATGGACATTGCCTTCCACATGCCGGTAGAGAGCCGGAATCGCCTTCCGTGAGAAAAAGTGGCGTTTGGGTACCTGCCACTGAGGAACCGCACATTCCACAAACTCACGGAAGGGGGCAGAGTCTACCAACTGAAAAGGCAGCAGTTGAAGTGCTAGCAATTTTGCCAAGCTAGCATTCAACCGCTGGGCATGTGGATGGCTGGGAGTGAACTTCTTTCGGCGGTGCAGCAGCTGGGGCAGGGAAATTTGCCTGGTACAATCTGACGTCGGTGTACCAAAAGCAGATTTCCCACAAGTACTTGGCTGTGACACACCTAATTCTACACCTTCATTCCTCTCACTGCAGGTCTCAGAGAGGACTGAAGGTCTAGTGGGGTTGGAAATCTCAGCTGATGAGGAGCAAGGAGAGATCCTCTTTGTTCTTTGGTGTGGGTCTTTTAGATATGCTTGCCAACGAACTGCATGGCAGGTCAACATATGTCTGGTCAAGCATGTGGTACCCAAGCGGGAGATGTTTTGGCCACGCGAGATACGCTTGAGACATATGTTGCAAATAGCAGCGGTGCGATCTGATGCACTCGTCTCAAAAAAGGCCCACACCAAAGAACTTTTTGAATAACGCGCAGAGACTGCAGCGCCCTGCACATGTGGAGCTTTGGGGTGTGATGCAGTCAATGTGCTGCCCTTAGGCTGGCCCCTGGAGGGCATCCTGCCTCGTTGGTGATGTGCCGCCTCCTCCTCCTCCTCCTCCTCTCTCCTATCAGGCACCTACGTTGAGTCAGTGACCTCATCATCCCCTCCCTCCTCATCACTGGAGCAAACCTGGCAGTATGCTGCAGCAGGGGGAGCATGACTGCCAGATTGCTGTCCTTCTTGGGCACCCCCTCTGTCCGTGCTCATGTTACTGCCTTCATCGAGCTCAGTATCATCATCAGAGCCTTCCAAACGCTGGGCATCCTCCTGGAGCATGTACCCAACACTGTGGTCAAACAGTTCGAGGGAATCCTCAGGAGGACATGGTGGAGCTAGGGAAGGAGTCACTGATGACATTGAGCTGAGGGAAGAGGCCGCTGCTTTGCCAGACAAAGCACCCTGGGCATGGGTGAGAGAGGATGAGGAGGATGAGGACGGCTTGGTCATCCACTCGACCAAGTTTTCTGCATGTTGCGGCTCAACACGGCCAGCTGCCGAAAAAAAGGCCAAGCGTGTCCAATGGCCACGGGCTGATGAGGATGCACCGTCTCCACGACCAGCACTAGACACAGAGCCTGCTTGCCCTCTCTTATTGGCTTGTGACTGTCTGCCTCTCCTTCTTGGCCTTCCAGACATACTAATGGCCTGTAGCTGCACTAAGCTGGGATAGAACACCTGTAATTTTCTTCAGGTAGCTTTATATACTGTAACCAGACAAGCCTGCCTGTCAGTAGGAAGATAACAGGAACGGATCTAGCTGAACACTGTGAGCAGGACGCACTGCACTAAATGTAAATAGCAGGAACGGATCTAGCTGAACACTGTGAGCAGGACGCACTGCACTAAATGTAAATAGCAGGAACGGATCTAGCTGAACACTGTGAGCAGGACGCACTGCACTAAATGTAAATAGCAGGAACAAATCTAGCTGAACACTGTGAGCAGGACGCACTGCACTAAATGTAAATAGCAGGAACAGATCTAGCTGAACACTGTGAGCAGGACGCACTGCACTAAATGTAAATAGCAGGAACGGATCTAGCTGAACACTGTGAGCAGGACGCACTGACTGCACTAAATGTAAATAGCAGGAACAGATCTAGCTGAACACTGTGAGCAGGACGCACTGCACTAAATGTAAATAGCAGGAACGGATCTAGCTGAACACTGTGAGCAGGACGCACTGACTGCACTAAATGTAAATAGCAGGAACGGATCTAGCTGAACACTGTGAGCAGGACGCACTGCACTAAATGTAAATAGCAGGAACAGATCTAGCTGAACACTGTGAGCAGGACGCACTGCACTAAATGTAAATAGCAGGAACGGATCTAGCTGAACACTGTGAGCAGGACGCACTGACTGCACTAAATGTAAATAGCAGGAACGGATCTAGCTGAACACTGTGAGCAGGACGCACTGCACTAAATGTAAATAGCAGGAACAGATCTAGCTGAACACTGTGAGCAGGACGCACTGCACTAAATGTAAATAGCAGGAACGGATCTAGCTGAACACTGTGAGCAGGACGCACTGACTGCACTAAATGTAAATAGCAGGAACAGATCTAGCTGAACACTGTGAGCAGGACGCACTGACTGCACTAAATGTAAATAGCAGGAATGGATCTAGCTGAACACTGTGAGCAGGACGCACTGACTGCACTAAATGTAAATAGCAGGAACGGATCTAGCTGAACACTGTGAGCAGGACGCACTGCACTAAATGTAAATAGCAGGAACAGATCTAGCTGAACACTGTGAGCAGGACGCACTGCACTAAATGTAAATAGCAGGAACGGATCTAGCTGAACACTGTGAGCAGGACGCACTGCACTAAATGTAAATAGCAGGAACAGATCTAGCTGAAGACTGTGAGCAGGACGCACTGCACTAAATGTAAATAGCAGGAACGGATCTAGCTGAACACTGTGAGCAGGACGCACTGCACTAAATGTAAATAGCAGGAACAGATCTAGCTGAACACTGTGAGCAGGACGCACTGCACTAAATGTAAATAGCAGGAACAGATCTAGCTGAACACTGTGAGCAGGACGCACTGCACTAAATGTAAATAGCAGGAACAGATCTAGCTGAACACTGTGAGCAGGACGCACTGCACTAAATGTAAATAGCAGGAACGGATCTAGCTGAACACTGTGAGCAGGACGCACTGACTGCACTAAATGTAAATAGCAGGAACGGATCTAGCTGAACACTGTGAGCAGGACGCACTGCACTAAATGTAAATAGCAGGAACGGATCTAGCTGAACACTGTGAGCAGGACGCACTGACTGCACTAAATGTAAATAGCAGGAACGGATCTAGCTGAACACTGTGAGCAGGACGCACTGCACTAAATGTAAATAGCAGGAACAGATCTAGCTGAACACTGTGAGCAGGACGCACTGCACTAAATGTAAATAGCAGGAACGGATCTAGCTGAACACTGTGAGCAGGACGCACTGACTGCACTAAATGTAAATAGCAGGAACGGATCTAGCTGAACACTGTGAGCAGGACGCACTGCACTAAATGTAAATAGCAGGAACGGATCTAGCTGAACACTGTGAGCAGGACGCACTGACTGCACTAAATGTAAATAGCAGGAACGGATCTAGCTGAACACTGTGAGCAGGACGCACTGCACTAAATGTAAATAGCAGGAACAGATCTAGCTGAACACTGTGAGCAGGACGCACTGCACTAAATGTAAATAGCAGGAACGGATCTAGCTGAACACTGTGAGCAGGACGCACTGACTGCACTAAATGTAAATAGCAGGAACAGATCTAGCTGAACACTGTGAGCAGGACGCACTGACTGCACTAAATGTAAATAGCAGGAACGGATCTAGCTGAACACTGTGAGCAGGACGCACTGACTGCACTAAATGTAAATAGCAGGAACGGATCTAGCTGAACACTGTGAGCAGGACGCACTGCACTAAATGTAAATAGCAGGAACAGATCTAGCTGAACACTGTGAGCAGGACGCACTGCACTAAATGTAAATAGCAGGAACGGATCTAGCTGAACACTGTGAGCAGGACGCACTGCACTAAATGTAAATAGCAGGAACAGATCTAGCTGAACACTGTGAGCAGGACGCACTGCACTAAATGTAAATAGCAGGAACAGATCTAGCTGAACACTGTGAGCAGGACGCACTGCACTAAATGTAAATAGCAGGAACGCATCTAGCTGAACACTGTGAGCAGGACGCACTGACTGCACTAAATGTAAATAGCAGGAACAGATCTAGCTGAACACTGTGAGCAGGACGCACTGACTGCACTAAATGTAAATAGCAGGAACGGATCTAGCTGAACACTGTGAGCAGGACGCACTGACTGCACTAAATGTAAATAGCAGGAACGGATCTAGCTGAACACTGTGAGCAGGACGCACTGACTGCACTAAATGTAAATAGCAGGAACAGATCTAGCTGAACACTGTGAGCAGGACGCACTGCACTAAATGTAAATAGCAGGAACGGATCTAGCTGAACACTGTGAGCAGGACGCACTGCACTAAATGTAAATAGCAGGAACAGATCTAGCTGAACACTGTGAGCAGGACGCACTGCACTAAATGTAAATAGCAGGAACAGATCTAGCTGAACACTGTGAGCAGGACGCACTGCACTAAATGTAAATAGCAGGAACGGATCTAGCTGAACACTGTGAGCAGGACGCACTGACTGCACTAAATGTAAATAGCAGGAACGGATCTAGCTGAACACTGTGAGCAGGACGCACTGCACTAAATGTAAATAGCAGGAACGGATCTAGCTGAACACTGTGAGCAGGACGCACTGCACTAAATGTAAATAACAGGAACGGATCTAGCTGAACACTGTGAGCAGGACGCACTGCACTAAATGTAAATAGCAGGAACGGATCTAGCTGAACACTGTGAGCAGGACGCACTGACTGCACTAAATGTAAATAGCAGGAACAGATCTAGCTGAACACTGTGAGCAGGACGCACTGACTGCACTAAATGTAAATAGCAGGAACGGATCTAGCTGAACACTGTGAGCAGGACGCACTGCACTAAATGTAAATAGCAGGAACAGATCTAGCTGAACACTGTGAGCAGGACGCACTGCACTAAATGTAAATAGCAGGAACAGATCTAGCTGAACACTGTGAGCAGGACGCACTGCACTAAATGTAAATAGCAGGAACGGATCTAGCTGAACACTGTGAGCAGGACGCACTGACTGCACTAAATGTAAATAGCAGGAACGGATCTAGCTGAACACTGTGAGCAGGACGCACTGCACTAAATGTAAATAGCAGGAACAGATCTAGCCTAATCTAGCTAACTCAAATCAAATGACACTGTCTGTCTCTCTCTCTATCAGCACACCGGAACACACTACACAGGGCCGCCGTGCGGGCGGCCTTATATAGTGTGGGGCGTGTACCAAATCCCCTGAGCCATAATTGGCCAAAGCCACCCTGGCTTTGGCCAATTACAGCTCTTTCTACTGACGGCGCTGTGATTGGCCAAGCATGCGGGTCATAGTGCATGCTTGGCCAATCATCAGCCAGCAATGCACTGCGATGCCGCAGTGAATTATGGGCTGTGACGCGCCACACGAATTTGGCGCGAACGGCCCATAACGTTCGCAATTCGACGGACAGTCGAACAGCCGATGTTCGAGTCGAACATGGGTTCGACTCGAACAGGAAGCTCATCCCTACTCCTCAGCCATGCACTCCAAGATACGCTTCATCTTTCTGCGTAATAAACGCTTCACCCTGTCATTCTCTTCTATTGTGCTCCTCAGCCATGCACTCCAAGATACGCTTCATCTTTCTGCGTAATAAACGCTTCACCCTGTCATTCTCTTCTATTGTGCTCCTCAGCCATGCACTCCAAAAAAACGCTTCATCTTTCTGCGTAATAAACGCTTCACCCTGTCATTCTCTTCTATTGTGCTCCTCAGCCATGCACTCCAAGATACCCTTCATCTTTCTGCGTAATAAACGCTTCACCCTGTCATTCTCTTCTATTGTGCTCCTCAGCCATGCACTCCAAGATACGCTTCATCTTTCTGCGTAATAAACGCTTCACCCTGTCATTCTCTTCTATTGTGCTCCTCAGCCATGCACTCCAAAAAAACGCTTCATCTTTCTGCGTAATAAACGCTTCACCCTGTCATTCTCTTCTATTGTGCTCCTCAGCCATGCACTCCAAGATACCCTTCATCTTTCTGCGTAATAAACGCTTCATTTGGTGACTATTTCTTTACACGCGTTGACGTGCGTAAGCCTTCGATTCACATTAGAACACGTGATCCGTGCACAGTAATACTTCATATTCCCATCACACACGTTCCTGGTATAAACTCTCAAGGTTTGGGCATAGCTCCCAACTGTCCC
Source organism: Lithobates clamitans (assembly GCA_037952925.1). Taxonomy (NCBI): domain Eukaryota; kingdom Metazoa; phylum Chordata; class Amphibia; order Anura; family Ranidae; genus Lithobates; species Lithobates clamitans. The sequence goes on from JBBGZY010000100.1 coordinate 16,002,847, forward strand.
TGATTTCAAGGGACTGTCCCTCATTTGGAACAAAGTCCCTCTCTCCTCCTCATTTGTCCCTCATTGTGGTCTGATCTATATAGTTGTATATAAAATGCATTACTTATACATACCTGCCAGCTTTTTCAGATGGGAATGAGGGACACCCATCAGCAAAAGTAGGCTGGCATTGGACACACCTCTTGCCACGCCCCCTTAAAGGAGAAATGTACAAAAAAAACAAAATTGGTTAAACCCATAAGCAGTGGCGTCACTAGGGTTGGTGTCACCTGGTGCGGCAAAACATGGTGTCACCCCCCCCTCCTGTCTATCCTGCCCAGCGCCCTGCAGGCAGTGCACGGTCACGGGGCGCATCCCCGAATGGCCCCTGTGAATGATAGTATAGGGCAGGTTGGGGTGGTATAGGGCAGGTTGCGGTGGTATAGGGCAGGTTGTGGTGGTACAGGGCAGGTTGCGGTGGTATAGGGCAGGCTGGGGTGGCATAGGGCAGGTTGCGGTGGCATAGGGCAGGTTGCGGTAGCATAGGGCAGGTTGTGGTGGCATAGGGCAGGTTGCGGTGGTATAGGGCAGGCTGGGGTGGTATAGGGCAGGCTGGGTGGTATAGGGCAGGCTTGGGTGGCATAGGGCAGGTTGCGGTGGCATATGGCAGGTTGCGGTGGCATAGGGCAGGTTGCGGTGGCATAGAGCAGGTTGCAGTGGCATAGAGCAGGTTGGGGTGGCATAAGGCAGGTTGGGGTGATATAGGGCAGGCTGGGGTGGTATAGGGCAGGTTGGGGGGGTATAGGGCAGGTTGGGGTGGCATAGGGCAGGTTGCAGTGGCACAGGGCAGGTTGCAGTGGCATAGGGCAGGTTGGGGTGGCATAGGACAGGTTGGGGTGGCATAGGACAGGTTGGGGTGATATAGGGCAGGCTGGGGTGGTATAGGGCAGGCTTGGGTGGTATAGGGCAGGTTGCGGTGGCATAGGGCAGGTTGGGGTGGTATAGAGCAGGCTGGCGTAGTATAGGGCAGGTTGGGGTGGCATTAGGCAGGGTGGGGTGGCATAGTGCAGGTTGTGGTGGCATAGGGCAGATTGGAGTAGCAAAGGGCACGTTGCGGTGGCACAGGGCAGGTTGTGGTGGCACAGGGCAGGTTGGGGTGGTATAGGGCAGGCTAGGGTGGCATGGGGCAGATTGCGGTGGCATAGAGCAGGCTGGAGTGGCATAGGGCAGGCTGGTTTGGTATAGGGCAGGTTGGGGTGGTATACGGCAGGCTGGGGTGGCATAGGGCAGGTTGCGGTGGCATAGGGCAGGTTGGGGTGGTATAGGGCAGGCTGGCGTGGTATAGGGGCAGGTTGGGGTGGCATAAGGCAGGTTGCCATGGCATAGGGCAGGTTGCGGTGGCATAGGGCAGCATAGGGCAGGTTGAGGTGGTATAGGGCAGGCTGGCGTGGTATAGGGCAGGTTGGGGTGGCAAAGGGCAGGTTGCGGTGGCACAGGGCAGGTTGGGGTGGCATAGGGTAGGTTGCGGTGGCATAGGGCAGGTTGGGGTGGTTTAGGCAGGCTGGTGTGGTATAGGGCAGGTTGGGGTGGCATTAGGCAGGTTGGGGTGGTATAGGGCAGGTTGTGGTGGCATAGGGCAGGTTGCGGTGGCACAGGGCAGGTTGGGGTGGCATAGGGCAGGTTGCGGTGGCATAGGGTAGGTTGCGGTGGCATAGGGCAGGCTGGGGTGGTATAATGCCAGGTTAGTACTCTATGTAGTGACGTGTACAGTAACTTGCCCGGAGATGAAGACACTCGGACTGTTCTCACCTTTTTCTCCTTCATCTGCGGGATCAGCCAGAATGAAGGAGTCTGTGGGAGGAGTGGAGGAGGCAGCCACACCCCTAGCTCTGCCCACCAACTCCGGCTGCCTCTGGAGACATTGGAGATCACACAGTGACACACAGCCACAGCTTAAGACAGGGGAGTGGTTACAGGCAGCCTCCCCCGCACAGCTTGGTGCCCTGCTCACTTTCGCAACCACAAGCAATTTAGTACAGTATGTAGCGGTGGGCGGCGACCCCGGCTGGTGTCACCCCTCTGGTGGGTGTCACCCGGTGCGGCCCGCCCCCCTTGCACACCCATAGCAACGCCACTGCCCCCAAGTCCTTTTTTTACCACTACTATTCCTTTATATTGGCTTTTGGAATTTACAAATGCAGCAATTTAGAAATCAGATGAAAAGATTAGCACTGCAAAACACTTTTTGATAGATAAAAAGTGCATTTTATATACATCTATATAGATCAGACCAATGAGGAGGAATGAGGGACAGAGGGACATTGCTCCAAATCAAGGACAGTCCCTCGAAATCAGGGACAGTTGAGAGCTATGCTTTTATATCAAACAGTGTTTTACAGAGCTAAACTTTTCATCTAATTTCTAAATTGCTGCATTTGTCAATTCCAAAAGCTAATATAAAGGAATAGTAGTGGTAAAAAGGCACTTGTGGATTTCCACTTTTTACTTTTTTTATGTGTACAATTCTCCTTTTAAACGGGGCATGGCAGGAGGTGTGTCCTATGCCTACATACTTTTGCTAATAGGTGTCTCTCATTCCCATCTCAGAAAGTTGGGTGGTATGGTTTGGGTGCTGTAGCAACAACCAGCTGGATACTGGTTCAAGTCATAACGTAGATATTTGCCAGCACACCAAGGATCGGCACAAAGTGGTGTCCAAACGGCTAGTTTATTGCATGATCACAACACAAGAAAGGTGCAACGTTTCGGAAGGGGTCCTGCGTGACTCCGAAACGTTGCACCTTTCTTGTGTTGTAATCATGCAATAAATTACCCGTTTGTACACCACTTTGGGCCGATCCTTGGTGTGCTGGCAATATATCTACGCCATGCACATTTCAAAATGCACTGCTCTTGCGATCTGCAGCGGGTGTCAGTGCAATCTTATGGCCCGTACACATGCTCTGAAAATCAGACGACACATCGTCCCTTTTTTTAAAATTTTTGCATGCTAGTCGCATATTGAAAATGGAGAGGTTACTAAAGTGACGAAAATGCTTGTACGACAGAATAAAAATTCGAAAGTGATGCAGTGTTGCCAACTGCCCGTAAACTTTCGCCTACCTGTAATGCCGCGTACACACGAGCGGACTTTCCGGCAGACTTGGTCCGGCGGACCAGACTCCGTCGGACAATTCGATCGTGTGTGGGCTCCAGTGGACTTTTTTTCCCCAAAAGTCCGACGGACCTAGAAATAAAACACGTTTCAAATCTTTCCGATGGACTCGCGTCCGGTCGAAAAATCCGCTCATCTGTATGCGAGTACGAGGGACTAAAACCGACGCTAGGGCAGCTATTGGCTACTGGCTATCAACTTCCTTATTTTAGTCAGGTCGTACATCATCACGTACAAATCCGTCGGACTTTAGTGTGATCGTGTGTGTCCAAGTCCGTTCGTTTGAAAGTCCGGCGGACTTACGCTGCAAAGTCCGGCGGGAAGACTGTTGGACCTAGTCCGTCGAAAAGTCAGCTTGTGTGTGCGCGGCATAAATGTCTGTAGTAGGAGAAAAGTGGCAGTAAAAATGGCTGGGACCGGCTTGGCTCAGAACTGCACATGGGCAGTTCCTGGAGATGCCCAAGCTGACCTAATCAGATCCTGTATTTACCCGGCAGGCGGGGCCCAGGGCGGGTCTGGCAGAAGCTGTTGCAGCGCACCGACTCAAGTCAAGCCAGGGATGATCATGGTGGCAGTGCATTCCTGTCACACGGCCCAGGAGCCAAGCAGAAGAAAGAAGCTGAAGGCAGCCCTGTTGACGTTGTGAGTGTTTGAGTCTGACATCTCCTGAACCATGCCCGCAGCCTCTGACATCTCCTGCACCGTGCCCACAGCCTCTGTTGACCATGTCCTGTACCGTGCCCACAGCCTCTGCTGACCATCTCCTGTACCGTGCCCACAGCCTCTGCTGACCATCTTTTGTACCATGCCCACAGCCTCTGACATCTCCTGTACCAGGCCCGCAGCCTCTGATCATCCCCTGTACCATGCCCGCAGCCACTGACCATCTCCTGTACCATGCCCGCAGCCTCTGACATCTCCTTTACCATGCCCACAGCCTCTGACATCTCCTGTATCATGCCCACAGCCTCTAATGACTATCTCCTGTGCCGTGCCCACAGCCTCTGACATCTCCTGTACCATGTCTATAGTCTCTGACATTTCCTGTACCGCGCCCACAGCCTCTGACATCTCCTGTACCATGCCCGCAGCCTCTGACATCTCCTTTACCATGCCCACAGCCTCAGACATCTCCTGTATCATGCCCACAGCCTCTGCTGACCATCTCCTGTACCATGCCCGCAGCCTCTGACATCTCCTGTACCATGTCTACAGCCTCTGACATTTCCTGTACCATGTCTACAGCCTCTGACCATCTCCTGTACCATGCCCACAGCCTCTATCTCCTGTATCATGTCTACAGCCTTGAACCATTACTTGTATCATGTCTGCAATCTCTCAATATCTCCTTGTATCCTGTTCGCAGCCTCTATCTCTTGTCTTGTATCATATCCGCAGCCTCTAACCATCTCTTGTCTTGTATCATGTCGCGCAGCCTCTAACCATCTCTTGTCTTCTATCATGTCTGCAGTCTCTGAGGGGGAGCCTGGAGAGGAGTCAAGAGTGAGAGCGCCGCTGGGATGGGGGTCACGGGAGGAGTCAGACATGTGTGGACTGTGGGGAGAAGACTTAAGGCTAAAACCAGAACCGCAAAGTTGGAGCCCGGAGAGGACCGCCTGACCGAGCCCTGCATGGTACAACTGAGAGGAGATCAGTGACAGTGCCTCAAGGCCAGTGTATGGTGGGAGTGAATATAATAATGTAAGGGGACACTGATATAAGAGTTCCCCTTTTATCAGTTACCCCCCCCTCCCTTGCCTTAGTGTATTCACTCTGCGGAAGGTGGTCTCTGGTCACCAGAGTCCCCCCCGCCCCCCAACATTAGAGTTCCCAGCTGAAAGCACAAATAATGTTTTTTTTTCTGTCTCTAACTGCCCCCATTGACACATAGGTTAACATGGAGGGGCGTTTAGAGGCAGAAAAAAAGAGGCTCAAACACCTGTAAAAGCAGTGATTTTGAGCTCAAATGAGCATGAGGCCTAAACATACTGTTTAGTGTCCTATTCCTCCCAGAACGACACTTAACCTGCCCAGCCCCAAATGTACAGTGACCAAGTGGGAATTGGTTAGGGTAAAAAAAAACCCCACTAACTCTCTCGCCCCCAAACACCTTAGTCCTCTCTCCATCCAGCGCTGCGCCTGTGTATACCAATGATGCTCTCTCTTCCTCTTCTCACAGGCTACACTGATAGCATCAAGAGTCATTGTCTACTGCCCCCTTCACGAGCGAGCAGGGGGTGTGGCTGAGCCGCGCAGTGGGTTTCTTGTGCGCACTCCCGGCTTGGGAGTGCACCCAGATGAGCGCACCCACAGCACATGACTTTCTATTTGCTTGCTATAGGGGCATTCAGAGAAGAGTAGGAGCGGAGAGCGCTGGCGGGGGACCAAAAAAGAAAAGGTGAGTCAATATCCGTGCATAGAGCAGGTAAATATAACATCTTTTTTATATTATTTGAAAAAAATTTAATATCATTTTAACCACTTCAGCTCCAGAACGTTTACCCCCCCCCCCTTCATTACCAGACCATTTTTTGCAATACGGCACTGCGTTATTTTAACTGACAATTGCGTGGGCATGCAATGTTGTACCCTAAAAAATGTGTCCTTTTTCTCCCCACAAATAGAGCTTTCTTTTGGTGGTATTTGATTACCTCTGCGGTTTTTATTTTTTGCACTATATACACAAAAAGGACCGACAAAAAAAAAACAAAAAACATATTTTTTACTTTCTGCTATAAAACATTCCCAATAAAAAAATGTAACCACTTCCCACCCGGTGGTTCTGTTATCCTGAATGGGCGTCATATGACGTCCAGCAGGATAACATGCCGGCGCGCACGGCGATCGAAGGTTCTGTGTGTCAGGGTGACACACTGCATCCCCAATCGTAGTAAGGAGCCTCTGACCAATCACAGCTGATCCAGGAAGTGCCCATAAATGGCATTCCTCACGGTTCGCGCTGACAGGGAGAGCCGATCTGTCGGGGGGGGGTCTGTGCTGATAATCAGCACATTGATTATCAGCACAGCCCCTATCATAGGTGCCCATCGCCTGCCAATCAGTGCCCATAAGCTGCCAGTCTGTGCCCCATCAAAAACACCTATCAGTGCCCACAACAGTGCCAATCAGAGCCCAACACAGTGCCAATCAGTGCCCAGCAGTAACACCTGTCAGTCTTTTTTAGTTTGTTTAGCAAAAAATAAAAACCCCAGAGGTGATCAAATACCACCAAAAGAAAGCTCTAATTGTGGGAAGAAAAGCATAACAATTTAGTTTTGGTACAGTGTTGCATGACCGTGCAATTGTCAATCAAAGTGCGATAGCACTGAAAGCTGAATATTGTCCTGGGCAAGAAGGGGCGAAAGTGCCCGTTATTGAAGTGGTTAAAAAATCTAATTTCTTCATCAGTTTAGGCCAATATGTATTCTGCTACATATTTTTGGTAAAAAAAATCCCAATAAGTGTATATTGATTGGTTTAGTTACAGCGTCTACAAACTATGGTATATCTTTTTTTTTTTTTTTTACTAGTAGTGGTGGCGATCAGCAACTTATAGGGGAACTGCAATATTGCGGCAGACAAATCAGACACATAACTGACACTTTTTGGGGACCTGTGACACTAATACAGTGCTTAATGCTAACAAATATGCAGTTACTGTACTGACACTGGCTGGGAAGAGGTTAACATCAGGGGCGATCAGAGGGTTAAATATGTTCCCTAGGAGTGATTGCTAACTGAGGGGGGGGTGCTTTGACTGGGGGTGGATGTAAAGATCTGTGTTCCTGCTTAGCAGGAACACAAGATCAGCACACTACCTTCTCACAGAGCGGCGACCTTCCTTGTTTACATAGGCAGACCGCCGTTCTGCCTTTCGCCTGAACGATCGGAGTCGCTGATTGGCTTCTACTGTGTCCAATCACAGCGGGGTACGTGCGTGCCCCAGACCCGTAACTGTCAGATCACATACCAGGTATGTGATCTGGCGCAGAGCCCTCCTGCAGTAAATCTACAGTGGGCAGTTGCTAAGTTTGTTTGGCTGTACTGTGGATCACAGGAGTGCAGTTCATTCTGCACTCCTGTGACCCGTTTTCAGCAGAGAGCGGGCTGTGACATCAGGCTGTTGGTTGACATCAAAGAGCCAGTCTAGGCTGTGGAAAGATTGTGATAATATGGTTGGGATCCACCCACAACCCTGGCTCAGCTTTTTAGCGAGCCCCTGAGAGCCTGAGCCAGCCGCTCCCGCCCCCTCCAGGGCTCAGCACTCCACCAGTGAGCGAGGAGTTGGCGGAGCAGACAGCAGTGACAGTCACCAGCTCTCTGCTAATGGAGCTCTGAGAATCGAGCGATCGGTGGTGTTTGATCGCTCGGTTCTCAGTCTTCAAGCCGGAGGGAGAAAGATGCAGCATTCACCTAGGTAAGTATTATTCTTGAAAAATAAATAAAAAAATCCTATACTTCTCTTTTAACAAACTTCCCAGAAGTGCAGCCCCATAGCCCTTGTACAGCACAGCTTCTTACATAGAACAGCTAATCCAAACACATAGAAGTCACTGCTTGAAATAGCATACTTGAATAGCCAAGGGTTCAAGCTTTAGGCACGATATAATAGTACACGCCCCTATATACTGTACTAACAGGCGACTATGTGCACAGAGCATTATATAGCCCGCCTCTGTGGAGGTGTGGCTAATGACGCCCTTCACACATCACGTGGTACGGCGTTCTGTGTGGGCGGGAACGCTGGTGTGGCGCTGTTATTTTACCTCAGGCTCAGGCTGACCGTCCGTGGGGCGGATAAGCACCGTTTGGGGCTTTAGTGAGAGAACCGCTTTCGGCTACAACATCATGAACTGGGTCGGAGGCTCCAGGCGAGTCTTTAATTGTGTTATTTATTGATGTAATTTCCGGTTTGCAGTACCATATAATCGCGGGCGGAGCCATTTTAAAGTTTCCCTGTCAGTGTTAGAAAGTGTTTAGTGTGTAAGGTGAGGAGAGCGGTATAACCAGCAGCCTGCTCGGTGTAATTGTCAGTGAGTTGGTTGCTGAGAGACTTCGCAGTCTGTATATAGCAGTTGTCCATACAGGCCCCTTCATGACTTGGTGTTATGTGGGGAAGGGCTAATAGAAAATAAAATGACCCTGGTTTTTTTTTTTCTTGTTTTAATAGTTATTTTTAGGGCATGTTAGAAGAGTAATATTGGGTCCTGCCTCCTTTTAACCACTTCTGGACCAGCTGCCGTCGTTATACGTCGGTACTTTGACATTGAATACAGTTGCTATGGCAGCAGATAGCTGCCTTATAACCCCGGTATTTTAAAAAACGTCAGGCAGTCCGCTTTCGGATAAAATTGGTCTCTGTGGCGGATTCGCCGCAAGATCATTTTAATCGCGGCAGGAAAGTTGCCCACCCCTCTCCCGTCCGTCTCGGTCATCTCCGCTGCTTACCGGAGCCGTCGTTAGCGGCGGAGACGATCCGATCCTTTCCCCTCAGAGGCTGGAAGTCGAGTGAGGGAAGGATGGCCCCCTCTTGACTCGGGCATTGGATGATGGAAGCAACCTCAAACGTCACTTCCGCCCAATAGTCTTGAAGGGGAATATATATATATATATATATATACAAAATTTTTTTATTATTTTTTTTTTATTGCATGTAGGTGTAAATGTGAGATCTGAGGTCCCCAGATCGCACATTAAACGCTTGCCTACCACCGGACACAGATGTACGTCGGCAGAATGGCACAGGCTGGCAAATGGGCGTACTTGTATGTCCCTTTTAAATTTGCCCCCTATCGCCCCCTAGTGTTTAACCCCTTCCCTGCCAGTGTCATTTACACAGTAATCAGTGCATTTTATTAGCACTGATCGCTGTATAAATGACAATGGTCCCAAAATAGTGTCCGATCTGTCTGCCATAATGTTGCAGTCACGATAAAAATCGCAGATCGCCACCATTGCTAATAAAAAAAAAAGAATAAAAATGCCATAAATCTATTCCCTATCTTGTAGACACTATAACTTTTGCGCAAACCAATCAATATACGCTTATTGCGATTTTTTTTTTTTTTTTTTTTTTTTTTTTTAAGACCCCTTTCACACCAAGGCGCTTCAAAAACGCCCTAAAATGCCTTAGCGTTATTACAGCATTTTTACTGCGTTTTAGGGGCGCTAGCAGTAAAATTAACGCACCGCTGCAGGCGTTTTAACATCGTTTTTCAAGCGTTATTGAAGCATGTGTTATTGATGCTATCTTTCTGCTTGCATGTTTATCCTTTGTGAGATCATGTAAAACAAGCAGTGTCTTGTAAAGTGATGCCCCGTACACACGATCAGAAAATCGTACGGAAAATACTGCTTTCGAAGCGATCGTACGATAATCGGATCGTTAGTACAGAGCTTTCGAGAGCCGATCAGGACAGTTCATCCGATAGTATTCTATCGGACATGCAGGAAATTTTTTTCGTACGATGCCAGATCGTACGATTTTCGTTTAATCAGTACAGCTATCGTTTTGAAAATGCAATACAAATGCATTACAACACATGACATCACTTCCGAATTTTATTTCTGTCGTGCGGGAATTTTCGTGACTTTAGTAAACTCATCAGATTCGATCTGAGATCAGCATGCAATAAAAAACGGACGATCATTCGTCCGATAATCTCATCGTGTGTATGGGGCATTACAAGCAGTGCCTTGTTTTACTTCAAATCTTCATTTTTCTGGGATTAATTCTTTTTTTGGCACTTTAATTTTGTTTTTTGGCACTTTGATGGTCTGTTTAATCATTCTGTATCACATAAGGGGCAAGGGAAAGGAGGAACCCAATAGTTCGGGTTCAAAAAAGGGGTTACTTCATGCAACAATTGAGTACTGAATGATGTAGTGATAAAAACAATTTATTGGTCTTGCGCTTAAAAATAGTACACAAAAAACTTATTATTGACTGCAATTAGGCCTAGAAAACCAGACAGGACAGACTGGACAAACATTACATTAAGAAAACATTTAATGCTACCCGGTCAGGGCATATTGCAGTTTACCACTTGGCCTTATGGGGGAGTCAATCAGTCTAATTAGTTGGTGACTTTCCACCCAAATGGGGGTTTCAATTTGGTGTTTAGGCTTAAAAAAGTAGGACCCTGTGGCAAAATGCAATGGGAGAGTGTTGGACACAGTGGGTAAGAGGGAAACCAGTAGTGTTGGAGGGGCAGGGTGGAATCCCTTTCGCAATGAATGACAGGAATAATTTCCTATAAATTGAATATAGGGCAGTATTATGCAACTGATCCTATTGCTGTGTTAACCATATGGGTTAGTCCGGAAGTCCTTGATAACCTGTAAAGATGTTAAGGATACTGGTTCCAACTGATGTCAAAAATGCTGTGGTATCATGAGCAGACAACGATCAATCAAAGTTTCAGGCAGTAGTGCAATCACTTTAAGCCGTAAATTTGTGGTGTAGTCAACACACAAGTGCTATTAATATTGAACAGTGTTAGTTGTTGGCTGTACGTTACCACTGACTTCCACGCTGCTCCTACTCGGGGGTACTATAGACCGCTAGTCCTAGTGGCCAAGGCTGCTGATGCGTTCCTTTTGCAGAAGCGGGATATCCACTAAATCCTGCTGTGTGTTGCGGTACTCAGCTGGTCAGTGAGGGTAAGGGTTCCCGTCATTCGGAGTCGCTTGGCAAGCCTAATGTTTGCCCCTTTTTGGTCAGCAGCTGTGTCCTTCTCGTGTCAGCTCCTTTGCTGAGTGTCTCCCGTCACTGCCCTGAGCGCACGGACCGGGCGGCGCTGTGACGTCAACGCGTTTCGCCGTGATTCAATGACGTAGCTTCATCTTAGGACGTTCATTGGTCGGTTGCCTCACTCCCTTCTTATTGTGTTTTTCGCTGAGGATCGCCGCCAATGGAGGGTTGTTAGGTGATTGAAGGGATTTTAGGCCAATCGAAAGTGGCTGATTATTCATAACGACCTATCTGCTGATGTAAACATTGTATTTTGTTTTTAACGTAGCAAGTGATCGGTCATTTTTCTTAGGAAAATGTCCTAGCGCGTATTTGAGAACCTCCATGTCTTTTGGTGGAGGTAATGGGGAAGAAATGGTCTAATGTGGGTGAGAACAGAGAAATATACATAGGGCCGAGAGGGGGACCATCACCATAGTTATTTAAGTGCTACCAAGGCCAAAAAGGGGAATAAGAGGAGGAAGGCCACCCAAGTGTCATGCTGACTGTTTACACGTACATACATAGACTCATCAGTTTTAGCACGACAATATGACAGCAATACAATAGATCATATTTTGATTATTTCTAAAGGGAGTTAATCTCTATATTTAATATTTTGGTGGCACTGCCCTGGTAAAAGAATAAGGTAGCCTATATTTTATCCATGGGGTAAATAGTTTCACTATAAATGTAATAAGTAATTGAAAAAAGAACAATGTAGTAATCCTGGCTCCCCTCATATGGTGTATTAAGGGGGACACTCGCTATGGTATAATTTACCCTGTTTTCAGGGTTCCAGGAATACTTGTAGGTTCAGTTCGGTGTTTAACCCCACCGGCACCAGGGACTTTAGCCTGTATACCCACCACTTTTCTTTTTGGAGGAGTACACGGTCAAAGTCTCCTCGTCTGGCGGGCAACTTTAAGGCGTATATGCCTTTGATTGTTAGTCCCTCTGAGGAACCTCCATGGCACTGAGCAAAATGTTTAGCCAGGGGTTTTTCAGGTATCTTGCCTTTAGTGTTAATTTCCCTTAAGTGTTCACCGAATCGTACCCTCAGAGGTCTCTTAGTTTTGCCTATGTATATCTTAGGGCACGGGCATGTGATTAGATAAATCACTCTTGATGTTGAACAGTTAATGAGGTCGCGTATTTCATATGTCCTTTCGTTGAGAGCATCCGAGAATATGGAGGTTCGGTGAACAAAGGGACACATTTGGCATTTATTACAAGGGAACATGCCCTTTGCACGTGGATATTTTGATAGCCAGGTAGGGTCTGGTTCTTTAACAAATTCGGATTGAATCAACATGTCACCCAAATTTGGGGCTCGACGTGCTACCATCTTGGGAGAGGTGCTGACAATCCTAGCCAGTTCAGGGGTATTTGTCAAAATTCCCCAATGTTTTTTTAGAATAGAAAAAACCTTGTTCCACTGAGAGCCATATGCTGTTATCACTCGTACTGGCTCATCTGTCTGTATCTGTGACTCCTTTTGTTGTTTTTGTTCCCTGTAAGAGGCTCTCCCTATTTCTAATGGCTGCCCTCTTTCTGGCCCTCCTGAGTTGCCTATGAGAGTATCCCCGTTCTCGAAATCTCATGTAGAGTTCACTGCTCTCCCGTTTGTAGTCAGCTACGTTAGTACAGTTCCTTTTGATCCTGAGGAATTGTCCTACTGGTATTCCATTTTTTAGCCATTGTGGGTGGTGGCTTGTTGCCTCCAATAGTGTGTTTGCAGCCGTTTCTTTTCGGAACGTGCTGGTGTTCAGTTGGCCCTTATCTAATGTTATCTGTAGATCCAAGAAGGACAATCTCCTCTGGTCAAATTGGTACGTTAGTCGTATGTTCCGATCATTGTTATTCAATTCATTTATAAACAGGTGTAGTTCATCGAGGCTACCACTCCAGATCACCAGGACATCGTCAATGTATCGCAACCACGTTTTAACATGGCGGCGGTACAGAGGCGAGGTGTAGACGTCCACCTCCTCCCAAAGGCCCAAGTGTAGGCATGCATAGGCAGGTGCCCATGCTGCACCCATAGAAGTGCCTCGTATTTGGTGATAGTATGAACTCAGGAATTGAAAAAAATTATTTGTCAGGGTGAAATCTAGGAGTTCAACCAAGAACTCATTTTGTGGTTCAGACTCTGGATAGGTTTCCCTCAAGAACCATTCGACTGCTTGAAGCCCCTTGTTGTGGGGTATTGAGGTATAGAGTGACTCGACGTCTACACTAACCAGAAGGATCCCCTCTAACTGCATGATCTTATTAATTTCCGTAATTTTGGCTAATACATGTCTTGTGTCTTGAACAAAAGATTTTAGATTTTTTACCATGTCCTGTAAGAGAGAGTCCAAATATCGACCCACTCTTTCCAAGGGACCCTGACAGGCCGAAACAATTGGCCTGCCTGGGGGGTTTTTTAGGTTTTTGTGGACCTTAGGGATGATGTAGAATGTGGGCACGTTGAACTCTCTCACCAGTAGGTATTGGAACTCACGATTTGTCAGTAATCCCTCATCCTTTGCCTCCTGTAATTTTCTGTTTAGTTCAAAGACTAGCACAGGAAATGGGTTGTTTTCAAGTCTTTCGTATGTTGTGGTATCATTTAGGAGTCGCTTCGCTTCCCTCTCATAGTCCTGTTGATTTAGGAGGACAACATTGCCCCCCTTGTCACTTTTCTTTAGTACTATGTTACGGCTTTTTTGAAGGTCCTGGAGTGCGACCCGTTCACCCACTGTCAGATTATCTGGCGATCTTTTGGTCCAGTCTATTTTCGTCAAGTCAGTTTGTACCATGTCCAAGAACAGCTTAAGCCACCTGTTCTTGGATAGGGGAGGCATTTTTTGTGATCTTATTCTAAGATTAGCCTGTCTCCGTATTGGGGCAGCTGTCATTAGTGGTCCTTCATTCTCTTCTAATAGAGAGTTCAATATCTCAATTGCTTTCTGATCATCTACCCCTAAGGTTATTGTCGGGGTTGTCGTATTATTCTCATAGAGTGACCGTAAGAAAACCTTCCTCAGAAATAGGGTGATATCCTTAACCACTTCAATACCAGGCACTTATGCACCTTCCCGCCCAGACCAATTTTCAGCTTTCAGCGCTCTCACACTTTGAATGACAATTACTCAGTCATGCTACACTGTATCCAAACAAAATGTTTATCATTTTCTTCTCACAAATAGAGCTTTCTTTTGGTGGTATTTAATCACCACTGGGTTTTTCATTTTTTGCGATATAAGCAAAAAAACCGCGAAAATTTTGAAAAAAACTTACTTTTTTTTAGTTTCTATTGTAAAATTTTGCAAACAAGTCATTTTTCTTCATAAATTTGTGCCAAAATGTATACTGCTACATATCTTTGGTAAAAATAACCCAAATTAATGTATATTATTTGGTCTTTGTGAAAGTTATAGAGTCTACAAACTATGGTGCCAATCACTGAAAATTGATCACAACTGATGTACTATCTCACCTGAAGGCCTATCTCATTTCTTGAGACACTAACAAGCCAGGAAAGTACAAATACCCCCCAAATGACCCCTTTTTGGAAAGTAGACAGTCCAATGTATTTACTAAGAGGCATGGTGAGTTTTTTGAAGCTGTAATTTTTTCCCACAATTCTTGGGAAAATTAAGATTTTTTTTTTTTTTTTTTTTTTTTACACAAACTGGTCATATTAACAGGTTATTTCTCTCACACAGCATATGCATAATTGCAACTACACCCCAAAATACATTCTGCTACTCCTCCTGAGTATAGCGATACCACATGTGTGAGACTTTTACACAGCCTGGCCACATACAAAGGACCAACACTGAAGTAGCACTTTCATGCGTTTTACAAGCATAAATTGCACATATCCTTTCTCAACCACCTATTACACTTTTGAAGGTCCTGGAGCACCAGGACAATTGAATTGTCCACAAAATGACCCCATTTTGGAAAGCACACACCCCAACGTATAATCTATGAGGCATAATGAGTCTTTTGAACGGTTCATTTTTTTCCAGAAGTTTTTGGAAAATGTGGAAAAAAAATGAAAATGCATTTTTTTTACACAAAGTTGTCCATTTATAAGATATTTCTAACACATAGCATGTACATAGCAAAAATGACACCCCAAAATGCATTCCTCTACTCCTCCTGAGTATGGCGATACCACATGTGTGAGGCTTTTACACAGCCTGGCCACATACAAAGGCCCAACATTGAAGTAGCACTTTCATGCGTTTTACAAGCATAAATTGCACATATCCTTTCTCAACCACCTATTACAGTTTTGAAGGCCCTGGAGCACCAGAACAATGGAATTATCCACAAAATGACCCCATTTTGGAAAGCACATACCCCAACGTATAATCTGTGAGGCATAATGAGTCTTTTGAAGGGTTCATTTTTTTCCAGAAGGTTTTGAAAAAAGTGAAAAAAAAATGAAAATGCATTTTTTTTACACAAAGTTGTCCATTTATAAGATATTTCTAACACATAGCATGTACATAGCAAAAATGACACCCCAAAATGCATTCCTCTACTCCTCCTGAGTATAGCGATACCACATGTGTGAGACTTTTACACAGCCTGGCCACATACAAAGGGCCAACACTGAAGTAGCACTTTCAGGCGTTCTACAAGCATAAATTGCACATATCCTTTCTCAACCACCTATTACACTTTTGAAGGCGCTGGAGCGCCAGGACAATTGAATTGTCCACAAAATGACCCCATTTTGGAAAGCACACACCCCAACGTATAATCTATGAGGCATAGTGAGTCTTTTGAACGGTTCATTTTTTTCCAGAAGTTTTTGGAAAATGTGGAAAAAAAATGAAAATGCATTTTTTTTTACACAAAGTTGTCCATTTATAAGATATTTATAACACATAGCATGTATATAGCAAAAATGACACCCCAAAATGCATTCCTCTACTCCTTCTGAGTATGGCGATACCACATGTGTGAGGCTTTTACACAGCCTGGCCACATACAAAGGCCCAACATTGAAGTAGCACTTTCATGCGTTTTACAAGCATAAATTGCACATATCCTTTCTCAACCACCTATTACAGTTTTGAAGGCCCTGGAGCACCAGAACAATGGAATTATCCACAAAATGACCCCATTTTGGAAAGCACACACCCCAACATATAATCTGTGAGGCATAATGAGTCTTTTGAAGGGTTCATTTTTTTCCAGAAGGTTTTGAAAAAAGTGAAAAAAAAATGAAAATGCATTTTTTTTACACAAAGTTTTCCATTTAAAACATATTTCTAACACATAGCATGTATATAGCAAAAATGACACCCCAAAATGCATTCCTCTACTCCTCCTGAGTATGGCGATACCACATGTGTGAGGCTTTTACACAGCCTGGCCACATACAAAGGCCCAAGATTGAAGTAGCACTTTCGTGCGTTTTACAAGCATAAATTGCACATATCCTTTCTCAACCACCTATTACAGTTTTGAAGGCCCTGGAGCACCAGAACAATGGAATTATCCACAAAATGACCCCATTTTGGAAAGCACACACCCCAACGTATAATCTATGAGGCATAATGAGTCTTTTGAAGGGTTCATTTTTTTCCAGAAGTTTTTGGAAAATGTGGAAAAAAATGAAAATGCATTTTGTTTACACAAAGTTGTCCATTTATAAGATATCTATAACGCATAGCATGTACATAGCAAAAATGACACCCCAAAATACATTCTGCTACTCCTCCTGAGTATGGCGATACCACATGTTTGAGACTTTTTCACAGCCTGGCCACATACAGAGGCCCAAAATCCAAGTAGCACCTCCAGGCATTCTAGCAGCATTAATTACACATATCATTTTCTGACTACCGATCACATTTTTGCAGGCCCTTCATATTTCTAACACATAGCAGGTACATACCAAATAACAAAAGATTACCTGTGGTTTTAGAAGTGCAGTGGTCCACAGAGGAGAGCATCGGTCCAGGCAGCAGGCAGGAATGAGGTCAGCGACAGCAAAAGCAATCATCCAGGCAGCAGGCAGGAATACTGTCCATAGTTCATACAGGCAGAGATACTGTCAGCACAGCCAGAGCACAGCCAGAGCACAGCCAAAGCACAGCCAGAGCACAGCCAGAGCACAGGTCCAGGTAGCAGGCAGAGGTGTCCCAGCAGAAATACTGTCCAAAGTCAGTAGAGGCAGCAGGCAGATATATGGTCAACACAGCCAAAGTATTGGTCCAAACAGCAGGAAGAAACATGGTCCATAATGTCATGGGTCTTTACAGGCAGCAATATGGTCAGCACAGCCAAAGTATTGGTCCGGGCAGCAGAAAGGACCATCAAGCTTAGGGCCAGGGGGACAGGGGTAGAGGCTTCTCCCACCCAAATCGCTTTGAAGCCTCCGGGCAACCAGACCCTGTTCTTGGAGCACAGAAAACGAAAAACTGGTTTTCTCTACTCAGAACGCTATTCTGAAGCCCCTCACATATGTGAGACCCCTGTGTACTAAAGTAGATGGCCAAAAGATCAGTCCAAGTGGCAGGCAAAAACATGGTCGATTTAACAGGCCAAGGTCGGTACACGTGGAAGTCAGAAACGTGGTTTAAATCGGCAGGCAGAGGCATCGTCGGTAAACAGGCTAAGGTTGGTACACGTGCAAGTCAGAAACGTGGTTTAAATCGGCAGGCAGAGGCATCGTCGGTAAACAGGCTGAGGTTGGTACACATGCAAGTCAGAAACGTGCAGAAACGGCAAGCAAAGACATCGTCGGTAAACAGGCCAGGGTCAGTTAATTAACATGGTAGCAGGCAAATGGGGAAATGGCAGTCTGGTAATAATACAGGGAACTAATATTGGATTAATGCATGATACTTTCTGAAGCAATCTCCGATGCACAGGCCAGGTTGGGAGGGACAATCGGGACAATAATAGCTGGAATCTCTTCTTACTCCTCCTCTGCTGCATACACGGCATTTTTTTTGGCGTCTTCTTCCAGATTCTGTGGGGGGAATGCTATAGGGAAGGTGTTGCTCGTGAAGTCTACTCACAGCATCCGAGCGAATGCTTCCTGGGGCGGGACCTTGTGGGTAAATGAGGGCAGTGACGATCGATTCAAAATACTTGAGGTAGGTGACTTGGTTTTGAGTTGCTTTTTGGTAGCAGACAAACGAATTATAAAGGGCCATGTGAAAAATGTGAAAGGCAACTTTCTTGTACCAGTAACGGGACTTTCTGTTTGATAAGTAGGGCTGTAGCATTTGATCGTTTAAATCCACCCCCCCCATATACATATTGTAGTCGTGGACACATTCGGGCTTTACAGTGGGGCCGCGTCTTCTTTGGATCTCCACCACGGTGTCATCGTGGATGGTAGAGAGCATGTGGACATCTTTCTTGTCCCTCCACTTCATGGCCAACACCTCCTCGTTCCTCATGAATGCCGATTCTCCCTTTCTTAATTTTTTTGCTAGCAGATTTTTTGGGAATCCCTTACGGTTTTTTTTGAAGGTACCACAGGCCGGGGTTTTTTTATTGTAAAGGTGACGAAAAAGGGGCAGGCTGGTATAGTAGTTGTCGACATATAAATGGTATCCTTTGTCGAATAGGGGGTATGCCAGCTCCCAGACAATTTTTCCGCTGGTTCCAATATATGTGGGGCAATCATGGGGCTGGAGCTGGGAATCTTTGCCTTCGTAGATCCGGAATGTGAAGACATATCCAGTGGCTCGATCGCACAATTTATTTAACTTCACCCCATACCTGGATCTCTTGCTTGGTATATACTGCTTGAAGTGCAGTCGGCCAGTGAAATGTATGAGGGACTCGTCCACACAAATTTTTTGGTCTGGGATGAAAACTTCTTTGAATCGCTGGGAAAAGGAATTGATTAGGGGGCGTATCTTGAACAATTTGTCATGGTTGGGATGATCTCGGGGAGGGCACTGGGAATTGTCACAGAAGTGGAGAAAACGCATAATCATGTCGTATCTTGTCCTGGACATGACAGCGGAATATATGGGCATGTGTTGGATGGGGTGGGTGGACCAATATGCATGGGCTTCATTCTTTTTTGTAAGCCCCATATTGAATGTTAGGCCCAAAAACTTTTTAAATTCATCCAGTGTGACACATCGCCACTGGAACATGCGTGCGTAGGAAGAATTGGGGTTGGCAGCAATAAATTGGGATGCATATAAATTAGTTTGATCCACCATATCCTGTAGAAAATCTTGGGGGAAAAATAAAGAAAAATAATCGAATTCAGAAAAATTCGTAGTGTCGGGCTGCACACCTGGCTGTGCGGTGAAAGGGGGGATGATAGCAGGTCTTGAGTTGGCAGGCAACCATAAGGGGTTTGCCAGGGCATCGGGAAGGTAGGACTGGGGCGGGGTTCTTCGGGTTGGGCGGGTAATTCCAGTGCTTGTACTGGGCTCCTCTTCCTCTTCCTGGGGTCTGGCGCTGCTGGTGGTAATTCCAGTGCTTGTATTGGGCTCCTCTTCCTCTTCCTGGGGTCTGGTGCTGCTGGTGGTGGGCAGATCTCCTGATCTTGGTCCTGATCTCGGTCCTGATCTCAATCTTTTGGGAGGGACGGTTTCCTCCGCGGACTCGGACTCTGATCCACTATCCTCCACTGGCTCGTATTCCGAACCAGATGATGTGAGCTCCCCGCTGCTCCCATCATCCGACATTGCAAGAATCTCATATGCCTCCTCAGGTGTGTAAAACCTTTGTGACATTATGGCAATTCTTATTGGCAGGCCTGTGTGGTGGTACAGATGGTGGTATGGGTGGTGGTACCGATGGAGGTACGGGTGGTGGTGGTGGTGGCGGCGGTACGGGTGGTGGTGGTATCGATGGCGGTACAGGTGGTGGTGGTGGTACTGGTGGTGATTGTGGTACCTGTACAGGTGGTGGTGGCAGTACCGGTGGCGGTACGGGTGGTGGTTGTACCGATGGCGGTACAGGTGGTGGTGGCGGTACAGGTGGTGGTGGCGGTACAGGTGTTGGTGGCGGTACCGGTGGCGGTACAGGTGGTGGTACAGGTGGTGATTGTGGTACCTGTACAGGTGGTGGTGGCAGTACCGGTGGCGGTACGGGTGGTGGTGGTACCGATGGCGGTACAGGTGGTGGTGGCGGTACAGGTGGTGGTGGCGGTACAGGTGTTGGTGGCGGTACCGGTGGCGGTACAGGTGGTGGTGGTACCAATGGCAGTACGGGTGGTAGTAGCGGTACAGGTGGTGATGGCGGTACAGGTGGCTGTATGGGTGGTGGTGGCACCGATGGCGGTACTGACGGTGGTACGGTTGGTGGTGGTACCGATGGCGGCACTAGTGGCGATACTGGTAGCGACCTGTGTGGCAGTATAGATGGTGGGCCTGATGGAGGTACTAGTGGCGTTACTGGTGGTGGTACCGATGGCGGTACTGGTAGCCTGTGTGGCGGTACCGATGGCGGTACTGGTAGCCTGTGTGGCGGTACCGATGGCGGTGGGCCTGTTACAGATGGGCTGGTTGACAGATGGGCTGGTTGACAGATGGGCTGATTGACAGATGGGCTGACTGACAGATGGGCTGACTGACAGATGGGCTGACTGACAGATGGGCTGACTGACAGATGGGCTGATTGACAGATGGGCTGATTGACAGATGGGCTGATTGACAGATGGGCTGATTGACAGATGGGCTGATTGGCTGGGCTGTGTGACAGGTCCTCTTTATTGGGGGGGGCCGTGTTGTGCACAGTACAGTACAAACAGTCTGACAACTGACAGACACTGAATAACTCACTGATCCCTGCTCTCTCCTCTCACGATCGGTGTGTGAGGAGAGAGCAGGGATCAGATAGTAACAGCTAGTTTTTTGTTTACATTTGTGACAGGCTGTGATTGGACACAGCCTGTCACCTGGTAAACAGCCAATTTCATTGGCTGTTTACCGATCGGGGAAGCGCTGTGTCCAAGGGACACTCGCCTTCCTCGATCACAACACAGGATGCTTTCGGCGGCGCGCAGGGAGCGCGCCGCCGAGTTTATTGTGACAGGTGATCGGCTGTGACTTTGACACAGCCGATCACGGGGTAAACAGCCAATAGAATTGGCTGTTTACCTAGATCGGGGAAGCGCTGTGTCCGAGGGACACGCGCCGCCGCCGATCGCCGCGCTGCGCGCTCCCGCGGGCACGCGCCGGCATGTTATCCTGCTGGACGTCATATGACGCCCAGTCAGGATAACGCAACCACTTCCCGGACGTCAATATGCTATTGACCGGGCGGGAAGTGGTTAAACACCATGAATTCATCCATGTTGTTAACTGGAGAGAAGGTCATACCTTTTTTAAGTAGGCTAATATGATCTGTGGTAAGTGTCTTATTTGATAGGTTAACTATCTTCATATCTTTCTCATTAGGGGGCACCTGTTCCTTAGTTGGTTCTGTTATCGTTTTTGACTTCTGGTATACGTTCGTTCTCTGACTGCTTTGTTGGGTTTTGAGTTCTTGGGTCCTTTTTGGCTTTGTGGGGGCGGACTCTGATCTTTGGTTTGTTCCTCCCCCTCTCGTTCTAAAAAAGTCACTATTTTGTGCGTGTCATCGTCTGATCCACTATGCGACTTGCTACGTTGTGGTCTGGATTGCCTACGGGGTCCACGTCCCCGTGACCTGCTGCGTGCTCTGCGTATTGTTAGGTCAAACACCTCATCTTTTTCAAAGTCTGCTAAGTCACGGCGGAATTTTCCCTGTTTGGTGATCTTTAAGTTTAGCTGCGTTTTCTCAATTTCTTTTTTGAGAATTTCGTTTTGTTTAGCAAACTCCTCGCTATCCTTAAAGATCTCCAGACCCTGGGCACTTTCCTGTATTTTTTCTTGTATGCTTTTAAGTTGGACGTTCTCTTCATCAATTATTAATCGCATCACCGCCAAACCATGATTAACACACAGTTCCTTCCATTTTGGAAGGAAACTGTCCGTATGGAGGTGTTCGGCTGGAATCGTCTTCTCACGTAGACCTCTTGGGACTATTCTATGGGTTATGTACGTTTCCAGTGATGACACATCCCACTTTCTGTTTAGGTGTTTCACAAGGAGTTTTTTATGTTCTTTAAATTTATTTTTTATCTCTTCTCCTTGATGTACAGCTTGGGGTGTGTCAGTCTGAAAAGCAGTCCTTATTTCTTGTTCAATATCCTCACCCAACATAAATGCCATATCCCTATTAATTAAAAAATGTGTGTTGGTAATCCACTATTTTAAATGGTGTACTCCCTGGAAGTGACCTTGATAGTCACAATTATCAAAGTATCAAAAGATCTGACCTTCCCACAATTTCAGTCCTGTTGTAGATACTCTCTTTTCTGCTTGCATGTTTATCTTTTTGTGAGATCATGTGAATTTTCTACAGCTCAGGGCACATTATAGGCGCTATTCAGGCGTTTTTACAGCGTTTTTTCAATTCATTTCAATGGAGAGGGGCGTTTTTGAAGCACTTTTTTCAACGCCTAAGAGCCCTTTCACACCGAGCCGCCCATAGCGTCGGCGGTAAAACGCTGGTATTTTTAGCGGCGTTTTCCCGTCGGATTAGCGGCGCATTTCGGCCGCTAGCGGGGCACTTTTACCCCCACTAGCGGCCGAGAAAGGGTTAAAACCGCCCGCAATAGCGGCGTTTTGCCGGCGGTATCCCAGCGCTGCCCCATTGATTTCAATGGGGAGCAGCGGTGGAGGAGCGGTAAACACACCGCTCCTTCATCGCTCCAAAGAAGCTGCTGGCAGGACTTTTCCTGACGTCCTGCCAGCGCAGCGCTCCGGTGTGAAAGCCCTCGGGCTTTCACACTGGAGCAGTGCTGCAGCTGTTTGAGGGCGGATTGCAGGCGCTATTTTTAACGCTATAGCGCCTGCAAAACGCCCTCGGTGTGAAAGGGGTCTAAAAGCTGCTCCAAAGATGCTGCTTGCAGGACTTTTCTCAACGCCCCGCCAGCGCAACGCCTCAGTGTGAAAGGGTCCATTGAGATGCATGGGGAGTGTTTTATGAGCGTTTTAATAGCGTTATTTTTAGCGCTAAAATGCTGCAAAAACACCTTGGTGTGAAAGGGGTCTAAATAAACTAAAATTTGTAGAAGAATACATATCGGCCTAAACTGAGAAAGAAATTTTTTTTTTTATATATTTTTGGGGATATTTATTATAGCAAAAAGTAAAAAATATTGCTTTTTTCAAAATTGTTGCTTTTTCTTTGTTTATAGCGCAAAAAATAAAAACCGCAGAGGTGATCAAATACCACCAAAAGAAAGCTCTATTTGTGGGGAAAAAAGGACGTCAATTTTGTTTAGGTACAACGTTGCACGACCACGCAATTGTCAGCTAAAGCAACGCAGTGCCGGATCGCAAAAAATGCTCTGATCTGGAAGGGGGTAAAATCTTTTGGGGCTGCATATGTGGAAAAAGAAATGTTTTTTTTTTAAGCGTCCCGCCCTGCCATGCTCGCACGCAGAAGCGAACGAATTAATTCGTAAGTTGCACCCGCATATGTAAACGGTGTTCAAACCACACATGTGAGGTATCCCCGCGATCGGTAGAGCGAGAGCAATAATTCAGGCAAAAGACCTCCTCTAACTCAAAACTGGTAACCTGTAAAAAATTTTAAACTTCGTCCATGGAGATTTTTAACCACTTGCCGACCGCCGCATGTACTTATACGTCCCTTTTTTGGGGGCAGATATCGTTGTTATGGCAGCAGCCAGATGCCATAACCCCGGTATCCCTGTGTTCGGTCGGCTACAAGATAAAAGTGGTCTCTGCGGCGGATTTGCCGCAAGATCACTTTTATCGGTGGTGGGAGAGGGGGCCCCCCCTCCCGGCGCGATCCGGTGTCTTCCGCCGCTTACCGGAGCCATCAGCAGCGGCGGAGGCGATCGCGTCTGTCCCCTGGGCTGACATGGAGACGAGTGAGGGGAAGATGGGCCCCCACTCGTCTCCATGACACTGCAGGGTGGAAGCGATGTCATAACGTCACTTCTGTCCATACCTCTTAAAGGCACATTTTTTCAAATTACATTTTTTATTTTTTATATAATTACATTTAAGTCAAAATATGAGATCTGAGGACTTTTTGACCCCCAGATCTCATATTTAAGAGGACCTGTCATGCTTTTTTCTATTACAAGGGATGTTTCCATTCTTTGTAATAGGAATAAAAGTGACCCAATTTTTTTTTTTTAAAACAGTGTAAAAATAAATAAAATCAAGTAAAATAAATAAGAAAAAAATTTTAAAACGCCCCGTCCCGACGAGTTTGCACGCAGAAGCAAACGCATACGTGAGTAGCGTCCGCATATGACAACAGTAGTCAAACCACACATGTGAGGTATCGCCGCGATCGGTAGAGCGAGAGCAATAATTCTAGCCCTAGACCTCCTCTGTAACGCGAAACATGCAACCTGTAGAATTTTTTAAACCTTGCCTATGGAGATTTATGAGGGTAAAAGTTTGACGCCATTCCAGGAGCAGGCGCAATTTTGAACATGTTGGGTATCAATTTACTCGGTGTAACATTATCTTTTCACAATATAAAGTAAAATTGGGCTAACTTTACTGTTGTCTTATTTTTTTTATTCAAAAAAGTGAATTTTTTCCCAAAAAACTGTGCTTGTAAGACCGCTGCGCAAATACAGTGTGAAAAAAAGTATTGTAATGACCACCATTTTATTCTCTAGGGTGTTAGAAAAAAAACAATATATAATGTTTGGGGGTTCTAAGTAATTTTCTAGCAAAAAAAAAAACTGTTTTAAACATGTAAACACCAAAATCTCAAAACGAGGCTGGTCTTTAAGTGGTTAAGTGTCAAAGTTTGTCACCATTCCACGAACGGGCGCAATTTTGAAGCATGACATGTTGGGTGTCACTTTACTCGGCGTAACATTATCTTTCACAATATAGAAAAAATTGGGCTAACATCACTGTTTTCTTATTTTTTTTAATTCAAAAAAGTGTATTTTTCCCAAAAAATTGCGTTTATAAGACCGCTGCGCAAATACGGTGTGACATAAAGTTTTGCAACGGCCGTCATTTTATTCTCTAGGGTGTCTGAAAAAAATATATGTTTGTGGGTTCTAAGTAATTTTCTAGCAAAAAAAAAAGATTTTTACCTTGTAAACACCTAGTGTAAAAAATAGGTCTGGTCCTTAAGTTGGTTTGACCTCCGGAAGATTTACCCCCCCCTTCATGACCATGCCGTTTTTTGTGATACGGCACTGTGTTATTTTAACTGATAATTGCGCGGTCATGCAACACTGTACCCAAAGTTATGTAATTTTTTTTCTCCACAAATAGAGCTTTCCTTTGGAGGTATTTGATCACCTCTGCGGTTTTTTTTGTTTTACCTTATAAACCTAAAAAGACAGACAATTTAACCACTTCAGCCCCGGAAGGATTTACCCTCTTCCTGACCAGAGCACTTTTTACAACTTGGCACTGCGTCGCTTTAACTGCTAATTGCGCGGTCATGCAATGCTGTACCCAAACGAAATTTGCATCCTTTTCTTCCCACAAATAGAGCTTTCTTTTGATGGTATTTGATCACCTCTGCCGTTTTTTATTTTTTGCGCTATAAACGGAAAAAGACCGAAAATTTTGAAAATAAATGATATTTTCTACTTTTTGTTATAAAAAAAATCCAATAAACTCAATTTTAGTCATACATTTAGGCCAAAATGTATTCGGCCACATGTCTTTGGTAAAAAAAAATGTCAATAAGTGTATATTTATTGGTTTGCGCAAAAGTTATAGCGCCTACAAACTAGGGTACATTTTCTGGAATTTACACAGTTTTTAGTTTATGACTGCCTATGTCATTTCTTAAGGTGCTAAAATGGCAGGGCAGTACAAAACCCCCACAAATGACCCCATTTTGGAAAGTAGACACCCCAAAGAAATTGCTGAGAGGCATGTTTAGCCCATTGAATATTAATTTTTTTTGTCCCAAGTGATTGAATAATGACAACAAAAAAAAAAAATTACAAAAAGTTGTCACTAAATGATATATTGCTCACACAGGCCATGGGCATATGTGGAATTGCACCCCAAAATACATTTAGCTGCTTCTCCTGAGTATGGGGATACCACATGTGTGGGACTTTTTAGGAGCCTAGCCGCATATGGGGCCCCGAAAACCAATCACCGCCTTCAGGATTTCTAAGGGTGTAAATTTTTGATTTCACTCTTCACTGCCTATCACAGTTTCGGAGGCCATAGAATGCCCAGGTGGCACAACCCCCCCCCCCCCCCCCCAAATGACCCCATTTTGGAAAGTAGACACCCCAAGCTATTTGCTGAGAGGCATGGTGAGTATTTTGCAGCTCTCATTTGTGTTTGAAAATGAAGAAAGACAAGAAAAAAAACATTTTTTTTTCTATTTTCAAAACTTTGTGACAAAAAGTGAGGTCTGCAAAATACTCACTATACCGCTCAGCAAATAGCTTAGGGTGTCTACTTTCCAAAATGGGGTAATTTGGGGGGGTTTTGTGCCACCTGGGCATTCCATGGCCTCCGAAACTGTGATAGGCAGTGAAGAGTGAAATCAAAAATTTACGCTCTTAGAAAGCCTGAAGGCGGTGCTTGGTTTTTGGGGTCCCGTACGAGGCTAGGCTCCAAAAAAGTCTCACACGTGGTATCCCCATACTCAGGAGAAGCAACAAAATGTATTTTGGGGTGTAATTTCGCATATTCCCATGGCATGTTTGAGCAATATATCATTTAGTGACAACTTTGTGCAAAAAAAAAAAAAAAAAATTTGTCTCTTTCCCGCAACTTGTGTCACAATATAAAATATTCCATGGACTCGACATGCCTCTCAGCAAATAGTTTGGGGTGTCTACTTTCCAAAATGGGGTCATTTGGGGGGGTTTTGAACTGTCCTGGCATTTTATGCACAACATTTAGAAGCTTATGTCACACATCACCCACTCTTCTAACCACTTGAAGACAAAGCCCTTTCTGACACTTTTTGTTTACATGAAAAAGTTATTTTTTTTGCAAGAAAATTACTTTGAACCCCCAAACATTATATATTTTTTTAAAGCAAATGCCCTACAGATTAAAATGGTGGGTGTTTCATTTTTTTTTTTCACACAGTATTTGCGCAGCGATTTTTCGAACCCATTTTTTGGGGAAAAAACACACTTTTTTAAATTTTAATGCACTAAAACACACTATATTGCCCAAATGTTTGATGAAATAAAAAAGATGATCTTAGGCCGAGTACATGGATACCAAACATGACATGCTTTAAAATTGCGCACAAACGCGCAGTGGCAACAAAATAAATACATTTTTAAAAGCCTTTACAGGTTACCACTTTAAATTTACAGAGGAGGTCTACTGCTAAAATTACTGCCCTCGATCTGACCTTCACGGTGATACCTCACATGCATGGTGCAATTGCTGTTTACATTTGACGCCAGACCAACACTTGCGTTCGCCTTAGCGCGAGAACAGGGGGGGACAGGGGTGCTTTTTTTTTTTTTTCTTATTTTTTTGCTTTTTTATCTAATTTTTAAACTGTTCCTTTCTTTTTTTTTTTTAATCATTTTTATTGTTATCTCAGGGAATGTAAATATCCCCTATGATAGCAATAGGTAATGACAGGTACTCTTTTTTTGAAAAAATTGGGGTCTATTAGACCCTAGATTTCTCCTCTGCCCTCAAAGCATCTAACCACACCAAGATCGGTGTGATAAAATGCTTCCCCAATTTCCCAATGGCGCTGTTTACATCCGGCGAAATCTAAGTCATAAAATGCTTGTAGCTTCCGGTTTCTTAGGCCATAGAGATGTTTGGAGCCACTCTGGTCCCTGATCAGCTCTATGGTCAGCTGGCTGAATCACCGGCTGCATTCTCAGGTTCCCTGTTGAGACAGGAGAGCCAGAGAAAAACACGGAAGACGGTAGGGGAGGGGGGGGCATTTCCTCCCACTGCTTGTAAAAGCAGTCTAGAGGCTAATTAGCCGCTAGGATTGCTTTTACATGAAAGCCGACCGCTGGCTGAAAAGAATGATACCAAGATGATACCTAAACCTGCAGGCATAATTCTGGTATAACCACTCAAAGTCGTGAATGGCGTACCTGAAGACAAAAAAATGGTTAACAATAAAGCACAGTAAACGGTAAAGTATAAAAAATTGCATACCTGAAAAGCAAACATTATAAAACATAATAACTATAAAACATTGCAGAATATAATACAGTAAAAAAGAGCAGAACAATAGAGAGATAATAGAGAGAGAGAACAATAAAACGACAGCTATTTTTTTTTATTTTATATTTTTGTTTGTGTGTTTTTTTTGGTTTTGTTTTTTTTTTTTTTACACTTTTTTTTGTAAATAACTTTTATAACTGTAACCGGTTCCAGGTTCAGGTCTCTCAAAGTGCGATGGCATCTTGGGGAGACCCCGTGAAAGTGTGCCTAGTCTGTGCAATGCTGTACCCTACGCTAATACTCAACTAGTGAATGGTAACGTTCAAAACATTCACCAATGCAAAGGATTGTCAGGACAGGAGGGTCAATAATAGCGGGTGTCACGCCTATATCCGCGCTTGCTGCAGACACGACATCTTTTTTGGGGGGGGGTTCTTGGGTAGGGGTACTCGGGAGGACATAAAAATGCCTCTCATGCAGCCGACTGCATTTGGTTGGGGATGTGAATGGGGGAAGTACGGGTACTGCAGAAGTGGTGGGTTCCCAATTAGGATTGGCAAATGCAGCAGGAAGGGCATTATGGGCACGACGGGCCTGTGTTTGTCTTTTTGGTGGCAGCGGGACACTACTTGTGCTTGCCACCTCACCAGCTTGAACTGCACTTATGGGACTCGCCACGTCACCAAGTGTTACTGCAGTGCTGAATTGACTACGACCGGGGTGTACTAGGCCGCTGGTGCTTGCCAGTTCACCAAAACGCTACCAAAAAAACTGTTAGCAATCGCAGGGATCAGGCCTGACTCTGCGAACGCTGCAGTTATGCGTTTTAGTGTTTTGTAAGTGACAGTGATCGATCGATACTGCACTTGGGTGGGCTGGGCTGGGCCGGACGGAGGGGCAAAACGCAGGTACTAGCAGGTATCTGGGCTGATCCCGCTAACACTGCGTTTTTGGGAACCCTAAACTGCTGGGGATGCTAGTATAGATCTGATTGGATCAGATATTGATCCGTTCAGATACTATACCACTAAGGGAGGTGTACAGTGCGTGCGTGGGTGTTAGCGGTACTGGCGCTAACCTGACGCTACTTGGGGCTAGTGTTTGCCAGTTCACCAAAACGCTACCAAAAAAACTGTTAGTGATCGCAGGGATCAGGCCTGACTCTGCGAATGCTGCAGTTATGCATTTAGTGTTTTGTAAGTGACAGTGATCGATCAATACTGCACTTGGGTGGGCTGGGCTGGGCCGGGCGGAGGGGCAAAACGCAGGTGCTAGCAGGTATCTGGGCTGATCCTGCTAACACTGCGTTTTTGGGAACCCTAAACTGCTGTGGACGCTAGTATAGATCTGATCAGATCAGATATTCATCCGTTCAGATACTGAACCACAAAGGGAGGCGTATGCTGCGTGCGTGGATGTTAGCGGTACTGGCGCTAATCTGACGCTGCCTGGGGTGATGCATATCACCACCGGGCGATCAGGGGGCTAAACCTTTATTCGGTAATAAACGGCGGGTGCACTGACACTATAAAAAATAAACGAACTAACCAGCGTCACCCATAACGGTTATACGGTAATCAGTGGTGAAAGGGTTAACTAGGGGGCAATCAAGGGGTTAAAACATTCATTAGATAGTATATGGGGGTCCCTGTCGCTATAAAACGCTGACGGTGAACCTAAAAATTTAGCTCCCTAACTAGCGTCACCAGTGACACTAATACAGCGATCAGAAAAATGATCGCTTAGCGACACTGGCGACAGGGGGTGATCAAGGGGTTAAAACTTTATTAGGGGGGTACCCTAGACCTAAAGGGGGCTAACAGTAACTGCCCTAACACAGTAACTGTCACAAACTGACACCATGCAGTAATCAGAAAAAAAAAAACTGCTTGGTGTCAGTGTGACAGGGAGGAGTGATTGGGGGGTGATCGGGGGGCGATCGGGGGGGGGGGTTGGGGGTGTAATGTGTGCCTGGCATGTTCTACTGTGTGTGTTTGTGTGTTACACTCACAGTGCAGTCTTCTCTCCTCGGCGCCGGAACGGAAAATACCGAGCCGAGGAGAGATGACATCATTTCCTTTGCTGCTGTTTAGCATACAGCAGCAAAGGAAGATTCTCATTAGCTGGGAGCGATCGCGAGGGGGGGGCCACGAACGGATGGTCTCCCCCTCACCTCTCATCGCTCCCAGTCACAACCTGACCGCCTCGCGCACCGGGGGGGGGGGGGGTCGGACCCCCCGCCCGCAGGAGGGAAATCAGGTATGGGTACGTGATTCTGCCTGCCCGTGCCATTGTGCCGACGTATATCGGTGTGAGGCGGTCGGCAAGTGGTTAAAAAAAATATATATATTTTTTTTGAAATTTTGCTATACAACATCCAATAAAAAAATAACAATCTAATTTCTTGATAAATGTAGGCCAATATGTATTCTGCTACATGTTTTTGGTAAAAAAAATCCCAATAAGTGTATATTGATTTTGGTTTACATGAACGTTATAGTGTCTACAAACTATGAGATATATTTATTTTATTTTATACTAGTAATGGCGGCGATTGGCGACTTAAAGCAGGACTGCAATATTGCGGTGGACCATCGGACACTTTTGACACTTTGCGGGAACACTAATGCAGTGATATGACAGAAAATATGCACTGTCACTGTACTAATAACACTGGCTGGGAAGGGGTTAAACCTCTAGGGCAATCAAAGCTTTAACTGTGTGCCTAGCCAGTGTTTTTTTTGTACACTGTGTGCTACTTTCACCAGGGGAAGAGACAGACTCTAGTCCCTGCTTTGCAGAGACACGGGCGCGGTTCCTTCCTCCCTGTCAGAACAGAGATCTGCTTTGTTTACATAGGCATATCTCAGTTCTCTGTGTTTTTATTGATGATCGGTAGGTGCCAGAGGACATTGTAGTCCCGGGGACCTGCGAATCGGCTTCTGCTGTGTATTATTACAGCAAAAGTGGTCCAGCAGCGGGACGTGCACACCCCCTACAGGTGCAGGATTAGGTGTATATATACATAATCCTGCACGCAGCTGCCACCCTGTAGCAGGAAAAGTGCTATAGGGTGGTCAGCAAGTAGTTAAAAGCCTCTTTTTCAATGCAGCAGTGTTATCATTGAAATGTGGAAAGTAATTGAAAGTCAAGCATGGTGTTACCTGACCTGACCAGATGAAGCTGGGAGGCCTAACGCACACAAATGTTTACATGTTGAAAAAACATCTAGCTACACATTTCTGACACTTTCCAATGCTCAGGAAGCTTCATGTGCTGCATATACAAGTGAAAAAATCTGCCAAAACATGTAAAGGGTGTCTGTAAAAAAAAAAAAAACTTTGCAGCTCTGACTAAAGCCCCGTACACACAATCGGATTTTCCGCAGACAAAACC
The DNA here is from genome assembly GCA_037952925.1 of Lithobates clamitans. NCBI lineage: Eukaryota > Metazoa > Chordata > Amphibia > Anura > Ranidae > Lithobates > Lithobates clamitans. Next base: position 16,034,297 of record JBBGZY010000100.1, read on the forward strand.
TCAGACTTTTATCCGAAGGTGTGTGCTTGGATTTTATTTTGCATACAAACGGCAATTGTTGGCCAACAAACACGAACATAGCGACATACTACGTGGTTTTTCAGCTCTTTAGCGCCACCCTTTGGGCTCCTTCTGCTAATTTCGTGTTAGTAGAAGTTTGGTGAGTGTTGATTCGCGCTTTTCATTTCATGCTTTTCAGTTTGTGCTTTTCATTTCATGCTTTTCAGTTTGTTTCTTAACGGCCATTCGTCAACCAGACATGTTGCAAAATCGGAGGAGATAACGTGTTATTTATTATTGGCCTTGGAATTATTGCTTTGACCCAAGTCCAGTCCAGTCCAGGAGTTCTTGGACCAAAAATTGGTTGCTTTATTAATAGTGACCAATTATGTCATATGGCTTTGCTGTGGGAGCTCCAGGAGAATAATTCAGATGATTTTCGGAATTATCTTCGGATGACAGACCCCTGCTTTCACCAACTCTTGGCATTGCTGACCCCCTATATTAAGAAGCAGGACACATGCATGAGGCTTTTATTTTATTTTTTGGTTGAATAATAATGATTTGATTTGTTATATTTTCTATATTTTTGGATGCATAGAACGCCCTTTTTGGTTAAGTTCTATTGGCAGATAACATGTCTAATTTTATTTGTTTTCTTTTTTTTAATGCACAATAAAAAAATGTGGAGAATAATACTTGGCTATGTATTTTACTTCAAATGACAGTTTGGGAGTAGGCAGTTACATTGAAAAAAAATACAATGTAAAATTGACAAGGGACACCAACAACAATTGTCCTATGGAGCGTACAAATGGTCGGATTTTCCGCCAACAGCCTGTCATCCCACATTTCCCGTTAGAAAATCCGATCATGTGTACACGGCTTAAAGCTTAAGGCAGTGGTCAGCAAACTTTTTTTCACTTAGACTTGAGGCCCGTACACACGATACGAAAATCGGATCGGAAAATTTGTTCGACGAGCTGTCTGACGGTTTTCGGATCATTAGTACGGTGCTTTCGACAGCCGATTTCACTTTTTCGTCAGACAAAAGCTGGATGTGCAGCATATAAAATTTGTCGGATGTGAACTCAATGATTTTCGTTTCATTAGTACGGTTTTTGTACGAAAAAATTGTAAGGGCAAGACTACGCATGCTCAGAAACAAAAGAATACATACAAAACTATTCAACACGTTACGTCACTTCTGATGTTGTATTCTGTCGTCCGAAAATTTTCATATTGTTAGTAACTTTGCTTTTGACATGAGACTAGCATGCCACAAAAATTAGACGTGTGTACGAGGCGGCAGGCAGCGGCGGGAAGAGGCAGCGGAGAGAAGACAAAGTTATTAAGCAGTTGCCGACCGCCGCACGACGATGTACGTCAGCACAATGGCACGGGCAGGCATAAGGACTTGTATATAAGTCCTTGCCTTCCCGCGGGCGGGGGGTCCCATCGGCTTCTGTCCGGGACTGATCAGACATGAGGGGGAGGCCATCCAATCGTGGCCCCCCCTCGCGATTGCTCCCAGCCAATGAAAATCTTCCTCTGCCTCTGTATAGTAAACAGAGGCAGAGGAAATGATGTCATCTCTCCTCGGCTCTGTATTTTCCTTTCCGGCACCGAGGAGAGAAGACATGCGAGTGAGTGCACAACACACACACAGTAGAACACGCCAGGCATACATTACACCCCCTGATCACCCCCCAATCACACACCCCCCCCCCGTCACACTGACACCAAGCAGTTTTTTTAATCTTTTTTCTGATTACTGCATTGGTGTCAGTTTGTGACAGTGTGGTAGGGCAGTTGGTATTAGCCCCCTTTAGGTCTAGGGTATCCCCCTGAAAAAAGAAAAATAAATAATACCTCTAGCGGGATTTTTAAGGCAATGAAAACAAAATTATTGCTAAAAACAATTTATTTGCACAACATTAAAATAGGTTTACAAAAGTTTCAAGAAAATAATGTGACTAAATGGTCATAATACAATGAAAGAGTAGAATGGCTGCCAAAACATATGGCAATTTTACAGAGCTTCCAGTAAACAAATAGATGCAGAGATTTGACTGTAAAAATATTGAAAAGAGATGTGATGTATCCCACTACCCAGTGTGGTCACTCAAAATGGCCACCCTGGTGTGTGGTAGTGGAATTCCAACGCGTTTCAACGTTTAGATCCTAATGATACAAGTCTTCTTCAGGGAAATACATCACAATCTAAAAAACCAGAAAACAAAAACTATTATGAACTGTACAATGACCACCATACAAATCCCCTGCAAAGGCTGTATTTCCATGTAACTCACGCTCTCCCCAGACAGCTCGAAGGGGGGCTGCATGCCAGAAGACCAGGAACACCCCTCATCAGAGAAGGCCCAGACCGTCCTAATGCTCTACAAGGCGGCTGGATATATGTAAACTATCCAAAAATTCGGCGTCCTTAGCCTTAAAGTAGTTTTAAGGCTATCTATAATGGGACAGAAAATATATGGAGCTAAGTACTGAATATGGACAAGCCCCCCAATGCATCTGATAGGGAAATAATATCCCTTAAGTTCTAAGTGTGGGGTGCCCAAACCTGTCAGGGATGGGGTCCCAAATAGAGGGGGTAAAGCACACTTACTTTGAGATGAATGGCTATTGGTTTGAATGGAGAGCCAGGTGAGGGTTTGCCGTGGTATTCAGAAGTTTAAGCCTGCCCCATGTATCTGGATGAGTGTCCAGTGAAGAGTGGCGCCATTTGCCGTCTTTGGCGTCCTATATGTGGTGTATACTGGTGAGTGGGCGGAGCCCCAACGCCGCGCTGGCCAATGGCGCGGTTTGTGGGGCGGAGACCCGGCGCCGCGCTAACCAATAGCGCGGCTGGTGGGGTTGTTGCTGTCAGGGGCACTCAGCGTGAGGACGCCGAGTGCTACCTAGGCAACCCGCTCCACTACAGGAGTCTGCGCATGCGCGGCGTATCGACGCGCCTTACGCCAAGCAAGGAGGGTAGAGGATGACGCTGATGAGCATACGTGGCCATCTTGGAAGTGGGCGCTGCCCATAAAAAGTAATATTGTAATAGCTGGAGATACAGGGCTAGAGCTGCATCAATGGTGGATGCAGCCGAACCCGCGGATCCCCCGAAGGTATCCCAGGGCAACTCCCTCCATGGTCTGATGGACCGGGTGGGGAAGAGCCGGAGGGGGGGGGGGGGCTAAGGAGGGGGTGGGGGGGGGGTTTTTGGGGAGGAAGGGAGAAAACGGGGAAAGGGGAATAAAAATGGATAAAAATAAATGTAAATAGAATTAATAATCAAAAAATTTTTTGGAATGTATATTGAATCCCTCCTGACTGAAATTAAAAACCACACTGATTCCTCCCCGAGGGAAAGAATAACCGATCCCAAGGAGGGGGAAAAGGGCTAATAACCACCGACACAGGGATTCCTGCCTAGCAGTGTTGCATGGCAGGGTAGAAGGGCCCCCAGCTGAAAGGAGCTGTGGGGCCCCCCCTGTGTCGGGTAGGCATAGGACTGGCCCGGATATATCTGAGAGATGGGTGATAGGTCCTGGGTCTCCGTACACCCAGCCCCCCCTAAAAGGGTAGCAGCGCCCGCGGAGGCGATAATCCAAGGGAGACAGCGGAAAATCATTGCAGTGATGATAAGTGGGAACGGTGGTAAAACATTCCAGTTCAAAATATATGTATAGATAATAAAGGTTACATAAACACAAAGTTACTATTGATACACATAAAGAATTTTTTCCCCCAAGGGGCGGGGGTTATGACATATATAGACCCCAGCCAAGCTGTAGTAATTCTTTTAGCTTAGTGAGTTTTAACGAAAAATTAGAAAAAGGAGTAATAGTAACCCCCAAAAGGGGTATCCCCCTAACCCCCACTAATAAAGTTTTAACCCCTTGATCACCCCCCCTGTCACCAGTGTCACTAAGCGATCATTTTTCTGATCGCTGTATTAGTGTCACTGGTGACGCTAGTTAGGGAGGTAAATATTCGCCGTCAGCGTTTTATAGCGTCAGGGACTCCCATATACTACCTAATAAAGGTTTTAACCCCTTGATTGCCCCCTAGTTAACCCTTTCACCAGTGATCACCGTATAACTGTTACGGGTGACGCTGGTTAGCTAGTTTGTTTCTTGTAGTTTATTACAGTTTATTATAGTTTTAGGGCACCCGCCGTTTATTACCTGACACTGGTTAGTTAGTTTATTTTTTATAGTGTCAGGGCACCCGTCGTTTATTACCCAATAAAGGTTTAGCCCCCTGATCGCCCGGCGGTGATATAAGTTAGGTTTTAGGGTCTGCGTCGCCCCAGGCAGCGGCAGGTTAGCGCCAGTACCGCTAACACCCACGCACGCACCATACACCTCCCTTAGTGGTATAGTATCTGAACGGATCAATATCTGATCCGATCAGATCTATACTAGCGTCCCCAGCAGTTTCGGGTTCCCAAAAATGCAGTGTTAGCGGGATCAGCCCAGATACCTGCTAGCACCTGCGTTTTGCCCCTCTGCCCAGCCCAGCCCACCCAAGTGCAGTATCGATCAATCACTGTCACTTACAAAACACTAAACACATAACTGCAGCGTTCGCAGAGTCAGGCCTGATCTCTGCGATCGCTAACAGTTTTTTGATAGCGTTTTGGTGAACTGGCAAGCACCAGCCCCAGGCAGCGTCAGGTTAGTGCCAGTAGCGCTAACACCCACGCATGCACCGTACACCTCCCTTAGTGGTACAGTATCTGAACGGATCAATATCTGATCCGATCAGATCTATACTAGCGTCCCCAGCAGTTTAGGGTTCCCAAAAACGCAGTGTTAGTGGGATCAGCCCAGATACCTGCTAGCACCTGCATTTTGCCCCTCTGTCCAGCCCAGCTCACCCAAGTGCAGCATCGATCGATCACTGTCACTTACAAAACACTAAACGCATAACTGCAGCGTTCGCAGAGTCAGGCCTGATCCCTGCGATCGCTAACAGTTTTTTTGGTAGCGTTTTGCGAATGCCCCCCACTGTCTTCCATGTTTTTCTCTGGCTCTCCTGTCCCAACAGGGAACCTGAGAATGCAGCCGGTGATTCAGCCAGATGACCGTAGAGCTGATGAGAGACCAGAGTGGCTCCAAACATCTCTATGGCCTAAGAAACCAGAAGCTACGAGCATTTCATGACTTAGATTTCACCGGATGTAAACAGCGCCATTGGGAAATTGGGAAAGCATTTTATCACACCGATCTTGGTGTAGTCAGATGCTTTGAGGGCAGAGGAGAGATCTAGGGTCTAATAGACCCCAATTTTTTCAAAAAAGAGTACCTGTCACTACCTATTGCTATCATAGGGGATATTTACATTCCCTGAGATAACAATGATAAAAAAAAAATTAAAGGAACAGTTTAAAAATTAGATAAAAAAGCAAAAAAAACAATAAACAAAAAAAACACCCCTGTCCCCCCCTGCTCTCGCGCAAAGGCGAACGCAAGCGTCGGTCTGGCGTCAAATGTAAACAGCAATTGCACCATGCTTGTGAGGTATCACCGCAAAGGTCAGATCGAGGGCAGTAATTTTAGCATTAGACCTCCTCTGTAAATCTAGTGGTAACCTGTAAAGGCTTTTAAAGGCTTTTAAAAATGTATTTAGTTTGTCGCCACTGCACGTTTGTGCGCAATTTTAAAGCATTTCATGTTTGGTATCCATGTGCTCGGCCTAAGATCATCTTTTTTATTTCATCAAACATTTGGGCAATATAGTGTGTTTTAGTGCATTACATTTTTAAAAAGTGTGTTTTTTCCCCAAAAAATGGGTTTGAAAAATCGCTGCGCAAATACTGCATGAAAAAAAAAAAATGAAACGCCCACCATTTTAATCTGTAGGGCATTTGCTTTAAAAAAATATATAATGTTTGGGGGTTCAAAGTAATTTTCTTGCACAAAAAAAATGTTTTTATGTAAACAAAGTGTCAGAAAGGGCTTTGTCTTCAAGTGGTTAGAAGAGTGGGTCATGTGTGACATAAGCTTCTAAATGTGCATAAAATGCCAGGACAGTTCAAACCCCCCCCTCCCCCCCCCCCAAATGACCCCATTTTGGAAAGTAGACACACCAAGCTATTTGCTGAGAGGCATGTCGAGTCCATGGAATATTTTATATTGTGACACAAGTTGCGGGAAAAAGACAATTTTTTTTTTTTTTTTTTGCACAAAGTTGTCACTAAATTATATATTGCTCAAACATGCCATGGGAATATGTGAAATTACACCCCAAAATACATTCTGTTGCTTCTCCTGAGTATGGGGATACCACATGTGTGAGACTTTTTGGGAGCCTAGCCGCGTACGGGACCCCGAAAACCAAGCACCGCCTTCAGGCTTTCTAAGGGCGTACATTTTTGATTTCACTCTTCACTGCCTATCACAGTTTCGGAGGCCATGGAATGCCCAGGTGGCACAAACCCAACCCCCCCCCCAAATGACCCTATTTTGGAAAGTAGACACCCTAAGCTATTTGCTGAGAGGTATAGTGAGTATTTTGCAGACCTCACTTTTTTTTTTTTTTCACAAAGTTTTGAAAATTGAAAAAAGAAAAAAAAAATGTTTTTTCTTGTCTTTCTTTATTTTCAAAAACAAATGAGAGCTGCAAAATATTCCCCATGCCTCTCAGCAAATAGCTTGGGGTGTCTACTTTCCAAAATGGGGTCATTTGGGGGGGGGGTTTGTGCTATCTTGGCATTTTATGGCCTTCGAAACTGTGATTGGTAGTGAGGAGTGAATCAAAAATGTACGCCCTTAGAAATCCTGAAGGCGGTGATTGGTTTCGGGGCTCCGTATGCAGCTAGGCTCCCAAAAAGTCCCACACATGTGGTATCCCCATACTCGGGAGAAGCAGCTAAATGTATTTTGGGGTGCAATTCCACATATGCCCATGGCCTGTGTGAGCAATATATCATTTAGTGACAACTTTGTAAAAAAAAAAATTTGTCACTTTCCCGCAACTTGTGTCAAAATATAAAATATTCCATGGACTCAACATGCCCCTCAGCAAATAGCTTGGGGTGTCTACTTTCCAAAATGGGGTCATTTGGGGGAGGTTTGTGCCATCTGGGCATTTTATGGCCTTCAAAACTGTGATAGGTAGTGACGAGTGAAATCAAAAATTTACGCCCTTAGAAATCCTGAAGGCGGTGATTGGTTTTCGAGGCCCCGTACGCGGCTAGGCTCCCAAAAAGTCACAGACGTGGTATCCCTGTACTCAGGAGAAGCAGCTGAATGTATTTTGGGGTGCAATTCCACATATGCCCATGGCCTGTGTGAGCAATATATCATTTAGTGACAACTTTGTAAATTTTATTTTTTTTTTGTCATTATTCAATCACTTGGGACAAAAAAAATTAATATTCAATGGGCTCAACATGCCTCTCACCAATTTTCGTAGGGTGTCTACTTTCCAAAATGGGGTCATTTGGGGGGGGGTTTGTACTGCCCTGCCATTTTAGCACCTCAAGAAATGACATAGGCAGTCATAAATTAAAGGCTGTGTAAATTCCAGAAAATGTACCCTAGTTTGTAGGCACTATAACTTTTGCGCAAACCAATAAATATACACTTATTGACATTTTTTTTTACCAAAGACATGTGGCCGAATACATTTTGGCCTAAATATATGAATAAAATTGAGTTTAGTGGATTTTTTTTTCTATAACAAAAAGTAGAAAATATAATTTTTTTTTCAAAATTTTCGGTCTTTTTCCGTTTATAGCGCAAAAAATAAAAACGGCAGAGGTGATCAAATACCATCAAAAGAAAGCTCCATTTGTGGGAAGAAAAGGACGCAAATTTCGTTTGGGTACAGCATTGCATGACCGCGCAATTAGCAGTTAAAGCGACGCAGTGCCAAATTGTAAAAAGTGCTCTGGTCAGGAAGGGGGTAAATCCTTCCGGGGCTGAAGTGGTTAATAAAGGAATTTTGAAAAATCGCCTTGTGTGTTTTTTTTTTTTTTTTTTACATCTCACTGCCTTTTGGTGAATGGGTAGGGGTAGTATGTACCCGATATCCATTCACATGGGGGGGGCAGGATCCAATAAGCCCCCCGCCCGCGGACCCCGACAGCCACCGGCCAGGGTTGTCGAGCAGAGGCCCTTGTGTCCCCATCAACATGTGTATATGTATGTATATATGAGTGTGTGTGTGTGTGTATGTATGTATGTATGTATGTATGTATGTATGTGTGATTATATATATAGAGAGAGAGAGAGAGAGAGAGAGAGAGAGAGATCTACCTACCTATATTATACATTCTCATATACGATTGTCATCTTGTGATTGCAGGTCATTAAGAAAATTACCTTTCCGTTTCAATCTGCAGCACTGTAAATTTTTTTGTAGAATGCAATATGGCTACTTGGAGGCATTCTGTACACTGAGGGTGTACATAAATGTCATGTCCTGCTTGAGTGATTGGCTTACTGAGTTCCACAGAAGTCTGCACTAGGATACAAATCAGATTTTGAGCATTCCCTGCAACAACGTCATTTTTGGTGAGATACTCCCTGTAACGAGCCCCTGCTCGCTCGATTCCACTCTCCCGACACTCCTCTGCGGCTATAGAATCAGACTGTAGATCGCAACATCTGATGGTTCGGTCATCCGATGCTCCGGGACTAGAACTACAGCTATGTGCCGTTCTAATCCAGTTGTGTAGATCAGAACAAACACTAGGCAGGCTGTATGTAAGTTCAACCAGGAATCTTTATTGAAAAATACAGGCTCTTTTATACACTAAATGTGGAGGTGGATACCTCCGGCTCATATTACTCTGAACATACACCTGTGATCAGAAGCCTAATTAACATGGACCAATTAACTAATCCCTTTAGACAGCCTAGATGACTCAGACATGACCTTTAGGCCAGACTGGCCGTCTTGTAGCTCAGAAAACCCAATCAACATTATCACAATAGCAGAGTTAATTAACACAAACAACAATGGGGATCTAATGACTCTTAGATCCCATACTAGAGACTTATTTACAATACACATTCTAGCAGGCAACAGACAGACAGATGGCTGGGATTTACATCAGCATCTCCTAACAGTATTTGTCCAAGCATTATGAATGAGCCACTATTCCTAATATGGCAAATCCAGGGTCCCCAGAGTCTGTGTCCTGGGGGACCAGGACCCGAATCCACAGTAATACCACCTCAAGGGTCCCCAGGCATACAGCTCACAAAGAGCACTGTTCCCCCAAATGCCAGGGACCACGATCGATCGGCAAGAGGCTAGCATTCAGTCCCCTCCAAAAGTCTCTCTCCCGGCTAGGTCTGTCACACTCCCAAAGGGAAATCGCTGCAGCACTGCAGGTGCATCAGCTGATTGATAATTATAAAACCATTCCCATACAGATTCACTTGGCACATGGACACAGTCAAACAGCTATTTCTTCAGAATAACAAAAGGTAGGAGTTTGTATCAAAGTTTGTTAAAATCCTTGCAATGTACACAGATCACCCAGAGGGAATTTTGTTTTTTTTCAGCATCAAGGCATCAATGATTGCCGTTCACTCCACCAGGCTCGGCAGAGTAGGTCAACTATGGAACCCGTGAGTCAGTGCCTCACTGGCACACTACCATCTCCCTTCATGGGCTTGTGATCTATTTACCTATTGTCATCGGTCTGTTCAGTTTTCAGCACCACAAAGTATCGGTTTCAGTATCATCTTGGCGAGTACCAATACTCGCTCAAATGCCTGGTATCAGGATCGATACCAATACTGGTATCAGTATCGGTGCATCCCTAGTCACAGGCTTTAATATAACTGAGGCTTACCGTAGATGTTGAGGGATGAGGGTTTCTCTGATTCTTTCATTCCCACATTGATCAAAACCAGAAAAGCCACTTGCTGAAAATGTTACTGATTATTTTTTGCCTTGTGTGAACACAAGCTTTTCAATTCCAGAGATGTCTCTGTTTCACATTCTGGCCTTCCTACAATCAGGACTTGACCAGAACTTGGCCTTAAAGCAGACCTTCAGTCGTTTTTTCAACTTTCCAACTATTAAATCTTCTGCCGTTGTTTTAACTTTGGATAGTTAAGCATTTGTTTTCTGCCAGTAAATACCTTATACAGCCCACTTCCTGTTTCTTGTCTGCTCATTAGCCTAGGCTTATGACATCATGCACAGCTCTCTCTCACTCTCCTGAGAGTTGCCAGAAAGGGAGGGGGGTGAGTCATAAGAGGGCCAATGAAAGCTGGAGGTGTGCCTGTGTGTCTGTGTAATTTCAGGAAGTGAACAGGCAGCAGCTACAGCTGCCCACAGTTAAAATAGATGCAGCTAGATTTAGTGGAGGGAGATTTCTGCAGCATATTTGGCAAGTAAAGAATCACAGTATATATAAAATAATATGCAAAGTGGTTGGAGGGAAGCTTCAGAATGGCAAAGGCGTTTTTATTACAAATTATGTGAACAGACTGCAGTTCCTCTTTAACCACTTAAAGGAGAAGTCCACCTGAGCTTCTTAGGCTGGGCTTCTCCTAAGGGTCACAGGAGTGCAACTCGTTTTGCACTCCTGTGACCCGTTTTCAGCGGAGAGTGGTCTGAAGTCCACTCTCAGCTGACGTCACTGCTATCAGTCGAGGCAGTGCGTCATCCCAACTTCCGAAGTCTGGCTCCGCCAGCTGCCTTGACTGATGGCAGTCTTAGCGTCTCAGCGAGCCGCTGAGATGCTGAGACGGCCGCTCCCCGCCCCTCCACAGCTCAGTGCTCCAATGAGCGTGGAGGAGCAGAGAGAAAATGCTGACTAACAGCTCTCCTCTCGGGGATCTGTGAGAACCGAGCCATCGACGGTGTTCGGTGGCTCGGTTCTCAGTGCAGAGACGCCGGGGGACAGCTGCAGCATCGGTGTGATGTTGCATCCACCTAGGTAAGTATGAATAAAAAAAAAAACATACTTCTCTTTTAAGGACCAGAAGGATTTGCCCGCTTAATGACCAGGCTATTTTTTGCGATACGGCACTGCGTCGACTTAACTGACAACTGCGCGGTGGTATCTTTTGGTGGTATTTGATCACCTCTGCATTTTTTATTTATTTTTTTTGCGCTATAAACAAAAAGAGATAATTTTGGAAGAAGAAACAATATTTTTTTACATTTTGCTATAATAAATATCCCCAAAATGTTTTTAAAATTACAAATTTCTTCATCAGTTTAGGCCAGTATATATTCTTCTACATATTTTTGGTAAAAAAAATCGCAATAAGCGTATATTGATTGGTTTGCGCAAAAGTTATAGCGTCTACAAAATAGGGGATAGATTTATGGCATTTTTAATATTGTTTTTTTATTTTTTTTACTAGTAATGGCAGTGGTCAGCGATTTTTAGCGGGATTGCGGCGGACAGGTTGGACACTTTTGACACTTTTTTTTGGGACCATTGACATTTATACAGCAATCAGAGCTAAAAATAGCCACTGATTACTGTATAAATGTCACTGGCAAGGAAGGGGTTAACACTAGGAGGCGATCAAGGGGTTAAATTGTTCCCTCATGTGTGTTCTAACTGTGGGGGGATGGGACTGCCTGGAGGAGGAGAATGATCGCTGTTCCTAATCTTTAGGAGCAGCAGATCTGTCTTTCCTCCCCTTACAGAACGACGATCTGTCTGTTTACATTGCCAGATCTCTGTTCTGTCTCTGTCAGGAGCAAGCGCGGGTGGCCGGCAGGCATCGCGACCTCTGGCAATGTGCATCGGCTCCAGCATTGCTCCGCATGCGCCCCCTGGAGCTCTTAAAGCGGCTGACGTACCATGATGGCCATTCGCCCAGGGGAGCAAACCAGCCGCGGTATAACTGCGGGGGCTGGTCCTTAAGGGGTTAAGTACTCTTTAGAGAGAGGTTTTGGCCTTGTCCATTTTTTTTTCCAAGAAACCTTGGCTTTACTTTCCTATGTAAAAAATCTTTCTTCAAACCCTGATTGCCTGTTCATATGACCTCCAATACAAAGTTTTGTTGTTACATGCTTCTTTTCTGAATGTGTTTGATAGCTTCAACCACTTTTTTTTTATAATTTATTATGCAGTTGAGATCTTCTCTATCCTCCTCTTGGTAGTACTTCCTTCCTTTCCGTCCTTTTCTTCCTTTCCGTCCTTTTCTTCCTTTCCGTCCTTTTCTTCCTTTCCGTCCTTTTCTTCCTTTCCGTCCTTTTCTTCCTTTCCGTCCTTTCTGTTACAGTGGTACCTCTGATTAATGCATATATATTTAGACTTATTGGGTGTACACACGGTCGGACTTTTCGGCTACAAAAGTCTTGACGGACCAAATCCGGCGGACAATCCGATCGTGTGTGGGCTTCCCTGGACTTTCAGCGGACTTTTCCAGTCGCAAATCTGACAGACTTTAGATTTGGAACTTGCTTCAAATCTTTACGTCGTAACTCCGCAGGACCCAGAAATCTGCTAGTCTGTATGCTAGTTTGGCGGACAAAAAAACGATGCATGCTCAGAAGCAAATACTAAACGGAAGCACTCAGTCTAGTAAAACTAGTGTTCGTATTGTAGGTAGCACATTCCTCACGTTGCAAATTCTGTGATCGTTGAATGCAGCTCATTAATGTCTTCTTTAATAATGCTATAAGAACGAAGATATTTTGCTGTTCCTATTCAGAGTTCTCCCAAACTGATTTCTAGATTATTTCTCTTGATCTCATGAATGATATTGTATTTTTTTTAAAAGCCATATCTCCATACTAATATTTACACTTTTTTTTTGGAGTCATCTTTTATTTTTGATTTCATCAAGATTTTTTTTTTTATGATTATTGTCCAAATTATTTTATCTTTATCTACATTATTTTATTTTTTTGGTTTGTAAAGTTACCACAAAGAACCATTTTTTTTTTTTTTTTTTTGTAGTTCTTAAATTTAACACAAATACAATTTTTTATTTTGTTTTTTGTTTTTTTGTAAAGTTACCACAAAGAACCAATACTTTTTTTTTTTTTTAATTTTTAATTTTTCTTTGTATATAAAGTTAAAGCGGAGTTCCACACAAAAATGGAACTTCCGCTTTTCGGAACCCTCCCCCCCTCCGGTGTCACATTTGGCACCTTTCAGAGGGGAGGGGGGTGCAGATACCTGTCTAAGACAGCACCTGGAACCTTTCATCTCTGGAGAGCAAGATCAGCTTTACACCTGGTGAGACCTAAACTAGTGCGGGGATAACTTTTTTGTATTTCTCCGCGTCCCCTGCCGACATCGCTGGACCCTGGGACAGGTAAGTGGCCATGTATTAAAAGTCAGCAGCTGCAGTATTTGTAGCTGCTGGCTTTTAATATTTTTTTTTTTTTTTTTGGCGGTGTGGGTGAACCCCCGCTTTAACACACAGAACCTTTTTTGGTTATCTATTTTTTTTATTTTGTTAAAGTTACCACTAGAACATTATATATTTTTTTTTTAGTGTTTTTGCAACCTCAAGGAGGTTGTTGTCCCTTGTTAATTTGACATTGTCTCTAAATAAATGATGTTAATTAAAACACATAAAGTCTTTTCATAAACTAAAATATCCATTTATTTATGGTAAAAAGAAAATAAAGAGGAAGTCAACGCTGGCAAAAGTCTGTGGACAAGAAAATTGGGATCTTAAGGAGTCCATATAAGAGGGAGCACAATCTGGTCCAGGAATCCCAGCGATCAAAAGCAGCAGCAGATGACATAGATGTCCCCAGACTGTGGTACTACAACAGCCTGCGTCTTCTGTCAGACCAGACTGAACCCAGGTCATCACTTTCTTCTCTTCCCTGCAGCCTTCCCTCCACGCCTCCCTGCACCCTTCCTTGCAGCCTTCCTTGGAGGCTGTGGCTCTGGTGGTTGAGTTGTGGCAGGAGGAGGAGGAGGAGGAGGAGGAGGAGGGGGTGCTGCCTCATTTTTTTGTGTGTTGGCAGTTAGCTCGCCGTTCAGCCCCTTGTGTATCATTTCAGCAAACAGTTTTTCACAAATGAGGCGTTGGCCCCACTCCATTTGAAGCAGCCTGCTGGCTAAATAGCACCCATAGGCCTCTTCATCTTCGGGGGGGGCTCTTCAAAAAATGTGTTGCCTCTCTCATGAGGCGCAGGGATGCCTCCTGTGTCACCGTCCCCTTCCTGGCCCTTTTTGTAGGGAGGCGGAGGGGAGCCACTTGGGATTGGGTCAGGCTCCTACTGGGTCCGGCCTCCTCCTGGATGACACAGGGTCCAGCCTCCTCCTGGATGACACGGGGTCCAACCTCCTCCTGGCTGTCACTGGGCCCGGCCTCCTCCTGCCTGCCACTTTCCACGCTTTCCTCCTGGCTGACCTCATCCTGTGTATAAAAAAGAGACATTGATTTAGGCCTCTTTCACACGGGGCAGATCAGTCATGATCCGCCCCGTGAACATCCGCTTGCTCAGCGGGGATAGCTCCGCCGATCCCCGCTGAGCAGGAAGATGACAGGTGCATCGCTGCACGCTGTGCAGCGACGGACCTGTCAGAGCGCCGCTCTCCCCTATGGGGGGATCGGATGATGACGGTCCGTAGTGTCCGTCGTCATCCGATCCGATCCGAAAACGGATGGAAAAGTAGGTTTTTCCTCCGTTACACTTTTCGGATCGGAGCGGGTCGGATGTCAGCGGACATGTCACCGCTGACATCCGACGCTCCATAGGGATGAATGTATGTCCGTTTTTCATCCGAAAACGGAAGGATGAAAAACGGACATACGGATCATCCGTGTGAAAGAGGCCTAAGTTGTTTGTTTTTGGTTCATCAATGACACACGATTTTCTTCTAATGACTTGCAAATTCAATGTTAATACATATATTAATAAGAGTATAGAAATCTGACACCATCATTTTTTAAAGCAGGTGACAAACATATTTGGCCACTACTGTCAATTGATATGTATACATCATTTTTAGGATAAAATTCTTTGAATCAATTATAACATCTAGTTAACAACATTAATATTAGGATGGAAGACCCAGCTTGGTCCTCATCAGCCTCTGCTGGGGTTGATGGAAGGGTGCATGGAAGAGTGCATGGAAGGGTGGAGGGAAGGGTTGAAAGTGATGCCCTGGCTTCAGTCTGGTCATCAAGAAAACGTAGTTTATTGTAGTACCACAGCCTGGGTACATATACATCATCTGCTGATGCTCCTGATCTCAGGGAATTCTGGATCTTGTTATGCTCCCTCTTATACATATTCCCAATTTTCGATAACAACATCTCCATCGTTGCTTCTGGGATGTACGTCTGCACAAATGTCAGAAGTCTCTCCAGCGTTGACTTCCTTACATGCTTTAGATAATATTGAGGGTGTTTGACCTCCCACAGATTCCTCATCTCCCTGTACTGATTAATAAAAGCCGATAGAAATTCTGGCTCCTTTAAATTTTGCATTCATATTTTCTGTAAAAGGTAAAGACACAAGACAAAAAACACTTTATGTTTCAGCTAAACCCTCATCATCTTATCCCAACATAGGCCTCATCAATCTGTAAAGCCATATAGGCTGCTTGCTACAAAGTTTTTCCCAAATTACAAAATTTTAAATTACCTTCGTTTATAGCGTCCCGGTCCACTATCATCTACACACAGAACGTACGTACGACACAATACGTAATAACGTTTTATACACTGCGCATGCTTTGCCCGCCCCTGACGTTCTTTTTTTACGCATATTTTCAGCCCCCTTGTCTCTGCGCACAGAATGTACGTACGACACATGCGTACTAACAATTTTTAGGAACTGCGCATGTGTGAAAATCAGCCTGCGTCGCCAGCCGCTGACGTTCTATTTTAACTTATATTCTCCGCCCCTTGTCTCTACGCACAGAACGTACGTACGACACATGCGTAATACCTCTCTTTATACACTGCGCATGTGTGAAACTCCGCCTGCGTCGCCCGCCCCTGACGTTCTTTTTTTAACGAATATTCTCTGCCCCTTCCTTCTACGGTGCGTAGTGGGAGGAACAATGGCGGAGACACAGCAGGTGTGTACTACGTCAGGTAGCGACGAAAGCCCGGAGCCTGGAACGTCCCGATCTGGGAAGCAGAGATTTAAGGCCTCGAATATGTCCTTCAAAGAGATGGTGGCAATTCTGGAAAAAAATGACTATGATGGGAAGTATGGACCGTACGCCCGGCCTAATTTTAGAAAAGCCAAAATAATGGCGAAGGTGGTAAAGACATTGCATCTTTCTTTTGGGGTACGGCGCTCAAAAGATCAGATTCGGAAAAGATGGTCCGACCTCAAACTCCGGGAGCCAGATCAGTACAGACGCATCCGTAAAGTGCTGAAAAAAGTAAGTATTTGTCGTGTGTTCATATTCTGTTTATTACCTTGTATACTGCTCCCATGTGCTTTTCTTTAATGTACTAAGTTTATATAGTTTGAAACGATCTTAATAAACATCGTTACATCTATATACACACCTATATCTTTAAATCTCTCTCTCTCTCTCTCTCTCTCTCTCTCTCTCTCTCTCTCTCTCTCTCTCTCTCTCTCTCTCTCTCTCTCTCTCTCTCTCTCTCTCTCGAGAGAGAGAGAGAGAGAGAGAGAGAGAGAGAGAGAGAGAGAGAGAGAGAGACTCTAGATATTTCAAAAGGAATTTTTATTATGTTTTCAACTAGGAACTCTGCCCAAACAGACAATTTGTACACCACTTCACTACAATGTTTTAAGATTACTATTCATGTACTAAAATATCTGTGTGCTAAGTATATATTTTGTTTCATTCACATAGGGGAGAAAAGACTCAGACAAGATGAACCCAGTCCCCCCCGACCGCAACACCATAATTGGGAAATCAGCACAAGCCCCACAGAGGGTGTGGAGGAAGGAGAGGTGGGCGACATGGGCACCTCACCAGGTGAGTGTCTGACACACCAGCTTACGGTAATCTATGTATGTCTGCATATTTTGTTAAAAAAAATTTCTCATCTATTTTAGGTGATCTGGTTGTACTTGAATCAAGCAACAGCGCCACTCCCAAGGATGTTTATGAAATACGGGACATGGGCACCCTACCAGGTCAGTGTCTGACACACCAGCTTATGGTAAGGTAATCTATGTATGGCTGCACATTTCTAAACACATCTTTTTTTCATTCATATTTAGGTCTGGGTGAACCTGTTAACACAGACAGTGCACAACGCCTAATTGGTCAGATAATGGCCTGGAATGGGGAGATTGATTTAATGCGGAATCGGCTGGATCGTATGCAGCAAGAAATGAAGAACACAATCGTTGTTTTGGGGAGAATCTAAATGCCCCTTTTCAACCAAAAAAACATCGATCATGTTCTTCATTTCCTTGTTTGCTGACCCCATTCTGGGCCTTCTCTTTTATATTCTTTAAATTATATGCCTGTTTAACAAAATTTTATTAAAAAAAAGGACGCCTGTTTTTTTATTACAAAACTAAAAAATATATAGAGCCTTGTTTTAAAAAAAAAAAAAAATAGAGGCCTGTTTTTCCAAAAAAAAAAAAAAAAAAAAAAAAAAACAGGCCTGTTTTAAAAAAAATAAAAAAAAACATAGAGGCCTTTAAAAAAAAAAATAATAATAATATTTAGGCCTGTTTGTTAAAACCAAAAAAATATAAAATAATGTAAAAAAAGAAAACATAATTATATTGTTGTAAATTTCTAAATATATATATATATATATATATATATCACCATTTTTTACAAATGCACAAGTGAATGTGCACCGAATATTAAAAAAATCTGTTTAGTAATGAACAAAATGTGTGACTTCTTCTTTCAATGCTCAATATTAGTTTGATTAAAGTTAATAGTTGTTTACAGTGACAATGGTGCTTATTTACTAAAGGAAAATACACTTGGCACTACAAGTGCTCTACGATAACCTAGGAGAAAGCCAAAAAGAAAGGCAAGCAATAAATATAGGTCAAGATTTGATCAAGATTTTTTATTTTAAAAAATGAAATATTCTGTGGCATTGCAATGGCCCCCCTACCCATAAAATAATCGACATATTGATCACGAACTTGACGGGCACTTTGGGGGGCCAACCAGTACGGACAGTATCCAGGCCTGTCAGATTGTCATTAATAATAATTCCGGCCTCAGGCCCAAATGGTAAAATATAATTTGGGGAATGTTTCTTTAAAAAGTTGTGCAGGATGCAGCACGCTAAAATTATGTAATCAAGTTTGTATTCCACAAGCTTTATCGATGTCTGAAACAGGCGGAACCGGCTGGCCAGAATCCCAAAAGCATTCTCAACAACTCTTCTCGCTCTGGCCAGCCGGAAATTAAAAACCTTTCTCTCCGGGGTGAGGGTCCTTTGGGGGAATGGCCTCATGAGGTGCTTGCTCAGAGCAAAGGCTTCATCTGCTATGAAGACCGACGCTTGCGTTTGCCTTAGCGCGAGAGCAGGGGGGGACAGGGGTGCTTTTTTTTTTTTTTTTTGCTTTTTTATCTTATTTTTAAACTGTTCCTTTCATTTTTATTTTTTTTAATTTTATTTTTATCTCAGGGAATGTAAATATCCCCTATGATAGCAATAGGTAGTGACAGGTACTCTTTTTTTTTTTTTTTTAAATTGGGCTCTATTGGACCCTAGATCTCTCCTCTGCCCTCAAAGCATCTGACCACACCAAGATCGGTGTGATAAAATGCTTTCCCAATTTCCCAATGGCGCTGATTACATCCGGCGAAATCTAAGTCATGAAATGCTCGTAGCTTCCGGTTTCTCATAGAGATGTTTGGCGCCATTCTGGTCCCTGATCAGCTCTATGGTCAGCTGGCTGAATCACCGGCTGCATTTTCAGGTTCCCTGTGGGGACAGGAGAGCCAGAGAAAAACATGGAAGACGGTGGGGGGCATTTCCTCCCACTGCTTGCAAAAGCAGTCTAGAGGCTAATTAGCCGCTAGGATTGCTTTTACATGAAAGCCGACCGCTGGCTAAAAAGAATGATACCTAAACCTGCAGGCATCATTCTGGTATAACCACTCAAAGTCCAGCAACATACCAGTACGTTGCTGGTCCTTGTTGGGCATACATTGTAAACTTTTTTTTCATGCAGCCTGTGGGCTGAACGAAAAAAAGATATTGATCGGTGGGTATGCCCACCATTAGAATACCTCCCTTCATCCACCCACTTCTAATGATGGGTATACATGCACCATTTATATATGCTGAAGCATGGGGGCATTCTCCCACAAAAGGCAGGAGCAAATCGCTCCTCCACCCACTGCTGCCCCCACGCTTCGGCATATATGCTTAAGTATGTAACTGTGGTGGTGAAACCTCCGACAGCGCTGGAGTCACGGCTTTATATATCGTGGAAGCAAACGCTGTTGCTGTCAAGATAAATAAATCCGCGCTGCAACTGAATGGCGTACCTGCTAAGCAAATGATGATTAACAATAAAACAAAGTAACATTACAGTATAACAGTAAGACTTACCATACCTGCAAAGCAAATACAAAAAAAAACATAGTAAAAAATAAAACATTTAACGCGACCTGTGCCTAAAATATATATATATATGCCGAAGCATGGGGGCATCCTCCCGCAAAAGGCAGGAGCAAATCGCTCCTCCACCCACTGCTGCCCCCACGCTTCGGCATATATGCTGAAGTATGTAACTGTGGTGGTGAAATCACATCCAACAGCGCTGGAGTCACGGCTTTATATATCGTGGGAGCAAACGCTGTTGCTGTCAAGATAAATAAATCCGCGCTGCAACTGAATGGCGTACCTGAAAACAATAAAATGGTTACCAACAAAACACAGTAAACAGTAAAGTATAAAAAAATTGCATATCTGAAAAGCAAACATGGTAAAACATAATAACAATAAAACATTGCAGAATAGAATAGAGTAAAAAAGAGCAGAACAATAGAGAGAGAATAGAGAGAGAGAGAACAATAAAACAACTATTTGTGTTTTGTTTTTTTTTTATATTTTTTTTGTTTTTTTTTTTTTTACACTTTTTTTAGTAACTTTTAACTTTTGTAACTGGTTCCAGGTTTGGGTCTCTCAAAATGCAATGGCATCTTGGGAGACCCTGTGAAAGTGTGTCCTAGTCTGTGCAGTGCTGAACCCTACGCTAATACTCAACTAGTGTATGGTAGCGTTCAAAGCATTCACCCATGCAAAGACCAGGATTGCCAGGACAGGAGGGACAATAACACCGGGTGTCACGCCTAAATCCGCGCTTGCTGCAGCCACGACATCTTTTTTGGGGGGCTCGTTGGGTAGGGGTACTCGGGAGGGCATAAAGAAAATGCCTCTCATGCAGCCGGCCTACTGCATTTGGTTGGGGAAGGTGAGGTAGAGCACCGTCTGGAAACAGAAGGGCTCTGATGATCTCTTCCTAGAATTTAAGGAAGGATCCAGTCCGTCCTGAAGCTCTGTATAGCACATGAGCGTTCAGCAAAGCCAATTGAAATAAATAAACAGATACTTTTTTGTACCAGCGTCTGGCCTTACGGGCAACTAGGTACGGTGCCAACAACTGGTCATTGAGGTCCACCCCTCCCATATTAAGGTTATATTCGTGGACACAGAGGGGTTTCTCCACAACACCAGTCGCCGTAGTAATTTGGGTCGTCATGTCTGCATGAAGGGAGGTGAAAACGAAAACATTCTTCTTATCCCTCCACTTCATAGCGAGCAAATTATTATACTTCAAGCAGGCTCTCTCCCCCAGCCTAAGACGGGAATCTACAAGCCGCTGGGGAAAGCCCCGGCGATTAGGTCGCACGGTGCCACATGCTCCAATCTGATGATCAAACAAGTGACTAAAAAGTGGCACGCTCGTATAATAATTGTCCACGTACAAGTTGTACCCCTTTCCGAATAAGGGTGACACCAAGTCCCACACTATCTTGCCAGCGCTTCCTATGTAGTCATTGCAGTTTGTCGGCTCTACGTGACTATCTTTGCCCTCGTAAACCATAAATCTACATGTATAGCCTGTGGCCCTGTCACAGAGCTTATACATCTTGACCCCGTATCTGGCACGCTTGCTGGGAAGGTACTGTTTGAATGACAAGCGGCCAGAAAATTTAATCAGGGACTCATCAACGCAGACAACTTGATGGGGGGGTAAACAAGTCTGCAAAACGTTTTTTGAAGTGGTTTACGAGGGGCCGAATTTTGTAGAGCCGATCGTATGAAGGGTCTCCACGAGGACGACAGAGTTCATTGTCGTTGAAGTGCATGAACCGCAAAATCTGCTCGTATCGTGCCCTGGCCATGGAAGCAGAGAACAAGGGCGAATTGGAAATTGGGTCAGTGGACCAATATGACCGCAACTTACTCTTTTTATTCAAGCCCATGAGGAGGGAAAGGCCCAGAAAGATCTTAAATTCAGAGACCGTAATTGGTCTCCAATCTCTGGCAAGGGAGGACTGGGGATTAGCGGCGATGTGTTGACCAGCGTATAAATTGCTTTGGTCCACAATAGATCTATAGAGATCTTTGGTGAAAAACAGTGAATAAAAATCCAGTGGCGTAAAGTCAACTGTTTCCACCTGAATTCCGGGTTGGCCAGTGAAAGGGGGAAGTACGGGTGCTGCAGAAGTGGTGGGTTCCCAATTCGGATTGGCGAATGCAGCAGGAAGGGCACTATGGGCACGACGGGCCTGTCTTTGTCTTCTTGGTGGCAGGGGGACACTACTAGTGCTTGCCACCTCGCCAGCTTAAACTGCACTTATGGGACTTGCCACGTCACCACGTGATACTGCAGTGCTGGATGTACGACCAGGGTGTACTAGGCCGCTGGTGCTTGCCAGTTCACCAGAAGGAATAGCGGCGCTAGTACTTCTCTGCTCCATACGAGGGACCTGCGGTTCTTGCACTTCAAGGACATAAGAAGTTCGGGGTCTGGTACGCCTGACCCTAGCAGGGACCACAACTCTGTCGTCAGAGCTATCTGTCATGGAGCCGCTGTCCTCTACAGGATCGTATTCTGAGCCTGAACTTGACAGGTGAGTGACTTCCTCTTCACTATCTGTCATGCTCAGAAACGTGTAGGCCTCTTCACTAGTGTACCTTCGATTTGCCATTTTGGGCTCTAAATTTAGTGAGACTCACAGGCAAAAAAGCTCCTGACTGTCAGCGACTGTATCAAAATGCTACCAAAAAACTGTTAGCGATCGCAGGGATCAGGCCTGACTCTGCGAACGCTGCAGTTATGTGTGCTTAGTGTTTTGTAAGTGTCAGTTATCGCTCGATACTGCACTTGGGTGGGCTGGGCCGAGGGGCAAAACGCACGTGCTAGCAGGTATCTGGGCTGATCCCGCTAACCCTGTGTTTATGGGAACCCTAAACTGCTGGGGAGTATAGATCTGATCGGATCAGATATCGATCCGCTCAGATACTATAGCACTAAGAAAGGTGTATGCTGCGTGCGTGGGTTTTAGCGGTACTGGCGCTAACCTGACACTGCCTGGGGCGACGCAGACCTTATCTGACCCTAAAAACGTAATTTATATCACCGCCGGACAATTAGGGGGTTAAACCTTTATAAGGTAATAAACGGCGGGTGCCCTAAAACTATAATAAACTGTAATAAACTACAAGAAACAAACTAGCTAACCAGCGTCACCCGTAACACTTATACGGTGATCGCTGGTGAAAGGGTTAACTAGGGGGCAATCAGGGGGTTAAAACCTTTAGCAGGTAGTATATGGGGGTCCCTGTCGCTATAAAACACTGACAGCGAACCTATATACTTACCTCCCTAACTAGCGTCACCTGTGTCACTAATACAGCGATCAGAAAAACGATCGCTTAGCGACACTGGTGACGGGGGTGATCACGGGGTTAACCTTTATTAGGGGGGTACCCTGAACCTAAGGGGGTACCCTAGACCTAAAGGGGGCTAACCTAACTGCCCTAACACTTATAACTGTCACAAACTGACACCAATGCAAAAAAAAAAAAAATGCTATTGGTGTCAGAGTGACAGGGGGTACAGGGGGGTGACAAGTGTGCCTGGCGTGTTCTACTGGAAGTGTAGTGTTGTACAGACTTGTACCGGCTCAAAGAGGGATGACTTCACTTCCTTTCCCTCTGTTTACATTACAGAGGGAAAGGAAGCATTTTCATTCGTCGGGAGGGGGTGGCCAACAATGGATGGCCTCCCCCTGACCTCTCATCGCCCGGGAAGAAATGGCGACCGCCTCGGGCACCGGGGGGGGGGGGTCCAATCAGACCCCCCACCCGTGGAAGGCAAATCATGTGCATGTACGTGATTTTGCCTGTCCGTGCCACCTTGCCGACGTACATCGGCGTGAGGTGGTCGTCAAGTGGTTAATCCAAAAACTTTGTGGCTTGCACATGATTGGATGATGGAAATCAGCAGAGCTTCTGCTCATTTACTAAAGCCCTGGAGCAAATGCACTTGCAGAGTGCAAATGCATTTTGCAAAGTGCAACATATATTTGCTTTGTTAACCACTTCAAGCCCACGGACGTCATATGACCTCCTGGGCTTTGAGCAGGTATATCTGAATGATGCCTGTAGTTACAGACATCATTCAGATATTGCCGGTTTCAGCCGGCGAATCTCAACACCATAGGAATGATCATAGCGGCCGTTCCGCCGCTTGATCGTTCCTATGGGAGGCAAGAGGGGACTCCCGCCGCCCGCCGGTGCTTGCTCCGACTCCGTTACGATCGGTGAGGCGGAGAGTGGATCCGCCGGCGCCGGATGTGGATCATAGAGATTTCCGGCGGACCAGATGGTCCCCGGAGTCTCTATGATCCTCGGAGGCCAGGCGCGATGTTATGACGTCACGCCCGGCCTCTCCATTAAAAAAAACGGCGCCGCTTCGGTTGGGAAGCGGAGATTGTTTTATTTTATTTTTTTATTTCAGGCTTCCCAGCCTAGTGGTGAGATATGGGGTCTTATTGACCCCATATCTCACTATTAAGAGCACCTGACATGTCATATTGCTATTACAAGGGATGTTTACATTCCTTGTAATAGGAATAAAAGTGATCAATTTTTTTTTTCAAAAAAGTGTCAAAATAAAAAAAATAAAATATAATTAACAATAAAAAAAATTTAAAGCGCCGCTGTCCCCGTGTGCTCGCACGCAGAAGCGAACGCATACGTAAGTCCCGCCCACATATGAAAACGGTGTTCAAACCATACATGTGAGGTATCGCCGCGAACGTTGGAGCGAGAGCAATAATTTTGGCCCTAGACCTCCTCTGTAACTCAAAACATGTAACCAGTAAAAAAATTTCAAGCGTCGCCTATGGGGATTTTTAAGTACCGAACATTGGCGCCATTCCACGAGCGTGTGCAATTGTGCAGCGTGACATGTTAGGTATCTATTTACTCGGCGTAACTTCATCTTTCACAAAATGCAAAAACATTGGGCTAACTTTACTGTTTTGTTTTTTTTTTTAACACAAAACAGTTTTTTTCCCCAAAAAAACGCGTTCGAAAAATTCCTGCGAAAATACTGTGTGAGATAAAAAGTTGCAACAACCGCCATGGTATTCTCTAGGGTCTTCGCTAAAAAAACATATAATGTTTGGGGGTTCTATGTAATTTTCTAGCAAAAAAATGATGATTTTTACATGTAGGAGCAAAGTGTCAGAATTGGCCCGGTAGTGAAGTGGTTAAAAATCAACACCACAGAACATTATACCAAATTATTGGGGGGGGGGGGGGTATTGGAAATCGAGTTAATGACACACACTATTTGGATGGAGTTTAGGGGTGGGGAGAGGATTGGAAATCGAGTTCATGACATACACACTATTTGGATGGAGTTTGGGGGGGGGGGGGGATTGGAAATGGAGTTAAGGACACACACACTATTTGGATGGAGTTTAGGGGGGGGGGGATTGGAAATCGAGTTAATGACACACACAGCTTCCTGATGACGCATATGATGATGCAAAACGCGTAGAGGCTGCTGGGAGTTCTCTCGGAACAGGTGATCGGAAACGTCCGGGCAGCGGGCGGAAACACATACAAAAGTGAGGGGTGAGGCGCAAGCCGAACGTGGAGGCCATATACGAACCACGGAACCGCTCAGAACTTGTCCTTATCTGCTGGATTCGCTCAGTGCCGGCCTGAAGGCACTTTTAAATGTGAGTGTAATATCTGTTCTTGATTTTTTACCCAATAAATGTTTTAAACGCATTGTGCAATGATCGTCTATCTATATATCCTACATGAGGAAAACTAAAGCATAGCTGATGAGAAGTGATAATAAGGTGGAGCGACACCAAGGTGGAGCGGTTTTTAAGGTGGAGTGGTTATCCCATAAATGAACCAAAGGCACATCATTTAACAAGCATCTGGGGAGCGGCCAATCTGCAAGGTGGTGGTGTGTCACAAAGTCACTTATAAATAAGAAGAGACACAAGAGCACAATAAGAATACAGTCACAGCAATTGAAAGAGGATTTTTGGATTCTCATGGTTTATGGGACTTGAACATTGTTTATATGCACAGGAGGGGCAATTTGATATATGGTTTTCAGCTGTTTTCACAGGTTTTCATGTGTGATTCACACACAATAGAAGGTTATTGGTTTACATGCACTTATTTGATTTATGGTATTTTTATTTGTATACAGAAGATGGCTATTTGAATTTTTAGGAGACATTACCGTATGATATATTTTCTTTATCACATAATATTAGGAATACAATTTTCACATTTCCCATTCTTAAAGAAGGGTTTTTTCTGAATGCAGCAATTCTGATAATAACACTGATTGATTTAGAAGTTTTTTTTTGCGCCGGTGACACATACTTACGCAGTTTTAATGACACACACACACTATTTTGGATGGAGTTTGGGGGGGGGGATTGGAAATCGAGTTAATGACACACACTATTCGGATGGAGTTTGTGGGGGGGGGGGGATTGGAAATCGAGTTAATGACACACACACTATTTGGATGGAGTTTAGGGGAAGAAAACTACAATGCAGCTGACAAAATGAGTAGACTATGTGGATATGGGCCCAGCATTGCATGGGGAGGTTAGTGAAGGCAAATATGCATGCAGGACAAAAAAGAGCATTAAAAAATTACAGCACGCATGAGGACAAAAAGGGGACATTTACACTATATTGCAATGATGGTAAGTAGTGTTTGAGTAAAGAAATGCATTACATTATCAAACATTACATAAAATAACATGTGATGCTAATAAAGGATACAAATTCTTACATTAATATAGTCCTTCTTCAGGACCTGAATGATGGCAGAACAGGTCTCAGGGATAATGATCCCCAGAGCCTGAGGGGAGATGCCTGTCGAGAACTTAAGGTCCTGCAGGCTTCTCCCTGTCGCCAAGTAACGCAACGTGGCGACTAGCCTCTGCTCCGGAGTGATGGCTTGCCTCATGCAGGTATCCTGCCTGCTGATATAAGGGGTAAGCAAAGCCAACAAATGGTCAAAAACGGGGTCCGTCATCGGGAGAAAGTTCCTGAAATCCTCAGGATTATTCTCACGGAGCAATGACATGTGACAGAATTGGTCACGCTGGAGCAACCAATTCTTCGTCCATGAACTCCTCCTCGCCCTGTTCATTGACTGGTCTTGGGTTGAAGAATGAACTACAGCACCAAGCACATACAATGCACGAGCTCTACGACGAGTACGTACACGTAACATGGCTTCAAGTGGGTCGGCTGGTCAGAACGCACTTAACAGAACGCACTGAAGAACAGCAAGGCCTGTGAAGAGCGACCTGAAAATCAGCAATGAGCGGACAATAAAACAAAGATTGCTCAATGCCAAATGACCACACGCACTGAAAAGCAGATACAGACCTCACAAGCACAGACTGAACAACAGTTAAAACGAACTGAAAAATACGAGTCTCACAAGCGCGAATCGTCTCTCACCAAACTTCTACTAACACGAGATAAACACGAGATTAGCAGAAGGAGCCCAAAGGGTGTCGCACGGGCTATTGAACTTCTGTTTTATTGTCTTGTCGGACTTGGTGTACGTCACCGCGTACTAGGCTGTTGGACTTTTGTGTGATCGTATGTAGGCAAGTCCGTTCGTTAGAAAGTCCGCCAAAAGTCCATCAAAAGTTTGTCGGACGGGCTGTCGGACTTTTGTAGCCGAAAAGTCTGACCGTGTGTACGCCCCATTAGTTCACTATTTTATACGCTGTAAGGGGTTGCTATATGATTCTTTGTCTTTTGTATCCTTCTACTGTTTGTAATTCTATACATGTGGAAAACTCAATAAAAATCATAGTTTTAAAAAGAAAAAAAAAAACTTTATTCAAGGTGATTAGACCACTCTTCCTTTTGGATCTTAATTTGGTTCTCTCTGCCCTGCAGAAACCACCCTCTAAATCCATCAGGGATCTTTGGATGATCTTTACTGCAAAATTGCCTACTTAGTGGCTATCATGTCTGTCTCTTAAAGTGGATGTAAACCCTCACATATACCCAGTGAAGCGAACAGCCTCAGATGATACGCAGAGATGAAACAAATCTCCCTACATACGTTTTACATGTATATCTGCTGTCTTCAGCTTTATGGCTTTATGTACTGTTTAGAAAGAGCACATCCTGTTAGAATTTTCTCTTTCTGATTTACCTGTGGGTGTGGATTCTTACCCTACACTGTGGGACAGCTGATTGGAGGAAAGGCACACACCCTCTCTCCACATAGGCAGAAACTTGCAGAGCTGTGCTGTGAATAGACCAGCTCTCTGCTTATCTATTTATAGCACCCACCCTGACACAAAATTCAGGCTGGTTTTATCACAGTTGTGGGAGAACGTATCAGAAGTTACCATGCTGATAACAGAAGAACGGAGCAGGAGAAAGCCACAGGACTTAGGGCTTTGAAGAGAGATAAGAAAACACTGCAGATATATGTGCCCAGCTCAAATTTCATGAATTGGGTTTACATCCACTTTAACTAGTGGCCCTTTCTTGTAAGGAACCATTTCGGATCCTTCACAAAGACAGAGTAGTCTTGTGCTCAAACCTACCTTTCTGCCTACGGTGTGATCTAATTTTCACCTCAATGAAGACAGTCCTTCCCTCTTTGTGTCTTGTACCTAAGCACCAGAGATTGTTCTTCTTCATAATAATAATAATAATAGTCAAGTCCTTTTACATGCTCACTCTACCAGAGTAGTGGGTGTTTCCTGGGCATTCTGTCATCAAGCCTGTGTTGCCCAGCTTTGGAAGGTCTTCAATTGATTGTAAAGGCAGAAGATTTTTTTTTTTTTTTTACCTTAATGCATTCTTTGCATTAGGGTAAAATACCTTCTGTGTCAAACTCCCCTCGCCACCCCCTTAAAACTTTTGCTGCTGTCAATCACAGCCTGTAAGGAGTAAGCTTGCATGAGTGCCCCCATCGGCGGGTGAATATGGGGAAACTTGTAGGAGGGGAGGAGCCAAGAGCACTGGTGGGTTATGTGCAAAGTCATTGCACAGAGCTAGTAAGAATGACGTGTGTTATAAATATTGATTTATTTTTTTGAAAATCCTATCAATCTATAAGTTTGAAATACAAAATAGAGCCCTGTGGGCATTCCCGGGCTCAGTACAATACAAAACAGTTCTACCATTAACCACTTCAATACCGGGCTATAGTCATATGACGTCCGCAAATGGGATCTCCCATTCTGAGCGGGCATCATATGACGTCCTCTGTATCTTGCCGCTCCTGCGGGGGCCCGCAGCGCGGCAATCGTGGATGAGGTGTGTCCCTTGGACACAGCCCTTCCCAGATCTGTGTAAAGAGCCAATGACATGCACAGCGCTCGTGCACGCCCCTAAGGCGTGTGCAGAGTGGCGATCGGGGACGAGGCTTGTCACCCTGACACAGCCCAACCCCGATAGCAGTAAAGAGCTAATGAAATTGGCTCTTTACCACGTGACCAGATGTGTCCAATCACAGCGGGTCACAGAATGTCAACAAACCGCGGTAACAAGATGTTACCGGGTTCTCCTCCTCACACCCCGATCGTGTGTGAGAAGGAGATTGCGGTAACATCTCGTTACCGCTTAGTGTACACCAACCACACTGATTACCCCCCCAATAAAGAGGACCTGTCACCAGCCATCACAGTACCTGTCACCACCCATCAAAGTACCCGAGTACCTGTCACCACCCATCAAAGTACCCGAGTACCTGTCACAGCCCATCTGAGTACCCGAGTACCTGTCACAGTCCATCTGAGTACCCGAGTACCTGTCACAGTCCATCTGAGTACCCGAGTACCTGTCACAGTCCATCTGAGTACTCGAGTACCTGTCACAGTCCATCTGAGTACCCGAGTACCCAAGTACCTGTCACAGCTAGGGTTGCCACATCAGCCCTTTAATCCCGGACACATATGAATTACACAGGTTCTAATGCAGATAAGGCACCAAGTGAGTTTAATTACCACCTTAATCAGCTACAGAACCTGTGTAATTAATATGTGTCCTGGATTAAAGGGATAATGTGGCAACCCTAGTCACAGCCCATCTGAGTACCTGTCACAGTTCATCTGAGTACCCAAGTACCTGTCACAGTGCACCTGAGTACCTGTCACAGTGCACCTGAGTACCTGTCACAGTCCACCTGAGTACCTGTCAGTTCATCTGAGTACCCAAATACCTGTCACAGTTCATGTGAGTACCTGGGTGCCTGTCACGGTTCATGTGAGTACCTGTCACAGCCCATCAGAGTACCAGTCACCAGCCCATCGGAGTACCCGAGTACCTATCTGTAGCCCACCAGAGTACCTGTCACCAGGCCATCAGAGTACCCGAGTAGCTGTTACCAGGCCATCAGAGTACCCGAGTACCTGTCAACAGGGCATCAGAGTACCCAAGTACCTGTCACCAGGGCATCAGAGGAGTACCCGAGTACCTGTCACCAGGCCATCGGAGTAACCGAGTACCTGTCACCAGTCCATCAGAGTACCCGAGCACCTATCTGCAGCCCATGCCTCATAGAATATACGTTGGGGTGTTTGCTTTCCAAAATGGGGTCATTGTGTGGGTAATTCCATTGTCCTGGTGCTCCAGGACCTTCAAAAGTGTGATAGGTAGGAATGAAATGAGATGTGTAATTTATGGTCCTAGAACGCCTGAAGGTACTACTTCAATGTTGGACCTCTGTATGTGGCCAGGCTGTGTAAAAGTCTCACGCATGTGGTATCACCATACTCAGGAGGAGTAGCAGAATGTGTTTTGGGGTGTCATTTTTGCTATATACATGCTATGTGTTAGAAATATCTTATAAATTGACAACTTTGTGTAAAAAAAAAAAAAAAAAATTTGTTTTTTTCTTTCCATGTTTTCTGAAGACTTGTGTAAAAAAATTAACCGTTCAAAAGACTCATAATGCTTCATAGAATATATGTTGGGCTGTTTGTTTTCCAAAATGGGGTCATTTTGTGGGTAATTCCATTGTCCTGGTGCTCTAGGGCCTTCAAAAGTGTAATAGGTCGTTAGGAAATTAGAGGTGTAATTTATGCTCCTAGAACGCCTGACGGTGCTCCCTGCATGTTGGGCCTCTGTATGTGGCCAGGCTGTGAAAAAGTCTAACATGTGGTATCGCTATACTCAGGAGGAGTAGCAGAATGTGTTTTGGGGTGTCATTTTTGTTATATATATGCTTTGAGTTAGAAATATCTTATAAACTGACCACTTTGTATAAAAAAAAAAAAAAAAAAAAAAGTTTTAATGTTCTTTCCACGTTTTCCGAAGACTTGTGGAAAAAAATGAACCGTTCAAAAGACTCATTATGCCTCATAGAATAGATGTTGGGGTGTTTGCTTTCCAAAATGGGGTCATTTTGTGGATAATTCCACTGTCCTGGTGCTCCAGGGCCATCAAAAATGTAATAGGTCGTTAGGAAATTAGAGGTGTAATTTATGCTCCTAGAACCCCTGACGGTGCTCCCTGCATGTTGGGCCTCTGTATGTGGCCAGACTGTGTAAAAGTCTAACATGTGGTATCGCCATACTCAGGAGAAGTAGCAGAATGTGTTTTGGGGTGTAATTGAAAGTATGCATATGCTGTGTGTGAGCTCTAGGTCTCAGAGGCTGGCTGTGGAGCTTCCTGGATAGAAAGCAAGCTGTACCTTTTTTGTGCCTGGAACGATCCCTCTCTGGAGAGATGGAGTGGGGCTGTGCATACTGCTGTCTTCTACCTTGAGGTGAGAGAGGACCGCTAATGGCTGACTCCCTGCTTCCCTTGTGTGTCCTGGCCGACTAGGCGTACCTCACTGGGTAAGGTGAAGAGTCTTGTGTGTCACTTTTGGTGGGGGGTGGAGCCTGTGCGTTCCATGGTTTAGCCGGAAACTGCATAGTCAGTACAGGTCAGCTGAGTGACATCAGCGGGCACCGGAGCTCATGGTTCCGGCCTCTTAAAGTGGCACAGACAGCAGGGAATCGGACTGCTGGTGCTAGAGTGTGATCCAGGGAGGGTGTCAGAAAAACACTCAGGAAGCAGCGTGGACAAACCTGTGCCCTCACAGGCAGGAGAATCTACTGCAGCAGGCACCAGCTCCTCTCAGATAAGCTTGGGGTCATGCCGTTTTGGCAGTACTTGAGCGGGGGGGTTCTTACTGGACTATGGGCTATAAGGTATAGTCTCAGCAGTCAGTGCCACTTTTTTGGATTTTCTCTGCACAATGGGATAGGGCCCGAGACTTAAATACTGGTTATTTGTCTCCTGTTTTAACATAGGTTAAATCCCAGGAAAAGACTGAGGTGGTGGCCCCCAAGACAAAATGTGCTATTTGCGTGGCTAGGCTACGCTCTGCCCGGGAAAAGCCCTTATGCTGTAGCTGTGTAGATAGTCTGGTAAAGGGCGAATCCGTAACTGCATGTCACAAAATTCTTTCATCAGTCAAAGATGAAATGGCTTCAACCTTTAAATGCTTTAAAGCAGGGCTTGACAAATTTGCTTTGAACCTAGGAGCCAGTTAAAAAAACTTAGGAGACAGTTTTTTTTTTTTTAGGGTGTTATGGATTGTCAGCTCCCAGGGTAAGGCCAGTAATTTTCGCCCCCTAACCCACAACGGAGCACCCAGTCAATAACTCCAATGTAACGCTGTTACATCAGGGTTATGGGCTGGCCAGAAAGAGTAAGGCTGGCAACAGGTGACACGCACTGGCAGGTGGCACTGGTTTGGAACTGACAGATGGCACTCACTGGCACTGGTTGGCACTGGCAGGTGACACTGGTTGGTGGCACTGGTTTGGAACTGTCAGGTGGCACTGGTTGGCGGCACTGACAGATGGCACTGACAGATGGCACTGATTGTTACTGGCGGGTGGCACTGGCAGGTTTCACACTGAGCCAAGCGTAACTGTGTGAAACTGACAAGTAACAGAGAG
The DNA here is from genome assembly GCA_037952925.1 of Lithobates clamitans. NCBI lineage: Eukaryota > Metazoa > Chordata > Amphibia > Anura > Ranidae > Lithobates > Lithobates clamitans. The sequence goes on from JBBGZY010000100.1 coordinate 16,066,641, forward strand.
AAGCTGTCAGAATTGAGCTTAATGTCTGGGGTGGGCGGGACCTGGCCGGGGTGGGCGGGACCCGGCCGGGGTGGGCGGGACCCAGCAGCTATTAAACACCAGCCAATGATTAGGCTGCTTAAAAGGGGCGGGGCCACATACACGTAGCGGCCTGCCCAGATCTCTCACGTGTTTTTACAAAGGAAAAGGAGGGGTATAACAAAACAAGACAGTATTGTTAGTAGCACAACATGGAAAGCACCTTTGTGGCTAACAGAAGCCAGGGTTCAAAAAAGGCTTGAAAAACTTAATGTGAATAAATCGCCAGGACCAGATGGCTACACCTGAGAATCCTCAAAGAACTTAGCAATGGTATAGCTGGACCGTTGGACAGTTTACTGACTGGAATGGTCCCAGCTAATTGGCAAAAAGCTAACGTGGTACCAATATTCAAAATTGGACTGAGATATATACCTGGAAGCTACAGACCAGTCAGCCTATCATCAGTAGTGAACAAAAGAAAAAACTTCTCCACTTCCCGCGCTTTTTATGGATGTCCTTTACGCAGTCACATAAATACAGCTGCCCCTGTTAGACTGCATAAGGGCATACATGATACTCTTAAATACAAAAGGGAATACAAGAGAAGCACACAACTAGTACAATAATTTTTTTTTATTTGATTAACTAATAAAAAGTATGCACTTGTGATCCCAGGGGGGTATGCGACTTTCACAGCCTGTTACAGATGTATGCTATAGTCCTGGCCAGAGACACAGCCTGGTAAATGCCAGTAGAATTCTTGCACTTTGCTGTTACCAGCAGACTTGCAGGACAAACCACTCTGGCTCCTGACCATTGACAATACCTTTTGAGGGCTCTAAGGAAGTAAAAAAAAGGTTTCACAAGTAACTCTACATTGGATTGAGCTGCCATGTCTTATTGGAGAGTTGAGCTGTGTGCGGTAAATGCTCATTTAGCAGGTGATCTGGACGGATCAAGGTAATGGAGGTATGTGCATGTACAGTATCTCACAAAAGTGAGTACACAGTTTTGTAAATATTTTATTATATCTTTTCATGTGACAACACTGAAGAAATGACACTTTGCTACAACGTAAAGTAGTGAGTGTACAGCTTGTATAAGGCCCCTTTCACACGGGTAGATAGAATTCAGCTGTGGATAGATCAAGTTATCTACTGCTGCATTTGTGAGTAAGGCCAAGATCATGACCAAAGTTGTGAAGAGTCTGTACAGGAATTTTGGGGTACGACGATCCAAGGAGTAATTGAGGAAACGCTGGTCAGACCTGAAATTGAGGGAGCAGGATCAGTACAGAAAGATCAAGAAAGTGCTTCTAAAAAGTAAGTAGTTGTCGTGTGTTATTTATTATTATTATTATTATTATTATTATTATTATTATTATCCCTTGCATGCTGCGCCATGTGCTTTTCTTTACCATTGGGCAGTTTAAAATGGCTACTTTCATGTTAGTGGGCACAGTAATCAGTCGTAGTAAACATTGTTCGCTTGCCAAATAAATACAATGTTTTTGGCAGATACAGGGTTAACTACATTTGGTCATGATCATTTGTATTCAAGAAGTTTAGGACATTGTTGCCTAGATGTTTTTCAAACTAAAAGGAATTGAAAACTTGATTCAGTGTAAATTAAGGAGAGGACACTCAGCAGCTGTTTACACATCTGGACTCAGGTGCACTAGTGTGGGACACAAGAACAAACTTTTTAGGGTGTCCCACACAGGTGCTCCAGTGGATACTAGGGGTGTCCCCATGTGTGAAACTTGTCCAAAAAAGGTAAGTATTCCAGCTCGCCCTGTTCATAGACTGGGCTTGTGTCAAAGCTGGAAGCCCAAAACCCCCGCACAGCACGAACTCTACGACGAGCACGTACCCGCAACATGGCTTCAAAATGGTCGACTGGTCAGAACGAACTAAACAGAACGCACTGAAGAACAGCAAGGCCTGTGAAAAGCGAGCTGAAAATCAGTAATGAGCGGACAAGAGCGCACTGAAAAACAGATACGAACTGACTAAACGCACTGAAAACCAGATACAAACCCACAAGCACAAACTGAACAGCAGTAAAATGATCTGAAAAAGCACGAGTCTGAAAAGCGCAAATCATCTCTCACCAAACTTCTACTAACATGAGATAAACACCAGATTAGCAGAAGGAGCCCAAAGGGTGGTGCACTGGCTATTGAACTTCCCTTTTCTAGTCCCGTCATACGTGCTGTACGTCACCGCGTTCTTGGCGGTCAGAATTTGGTGTGACCATGTGTATGCAAGACAAGCTTGAGCGGAATTCCGTCAGGAAAACCATCGTAGATTTTTCCGACAAGAATTCCGATCATGTGTATGCGGCATTACAGTGCAAATTTGCTGTCCCCTCAAAATAACTCAACATACAGCCATTAATGTCTAAACCGCTGGCAACAAAAGTGAGTACACCCCTAAGTGAAAATGTCCAAATTGCGTCCAATTAGCCATTTTCCCTCCCCGGTGTCATGTGACTTGTTAGTGTTACAAGGTCTCAGGTGTGAATGGGGAGCAGGTGTGTTATTGCTCTCTCTCCCATACTGGTCCATGGAATTTCAACATGGCAAAGAACTCTCTGAGGATCTGAAAAAAAGAACAGGCCTCGCCATGGTCGACCAAAGAAGCTGAGTGCACATGCTCAGAATCATATCCAGAGGTTGTCTTTGGCAAATAGACATATGAGTGCTGCCAGCATTGCTGCGGAGGTTGAAGGGGTGGGGGTCGGCCTGTCAGTGCTTAGACCATATGCTGCACACTGCATCAAGTTGGTCTGCATGGCTGTCGTCCCAGAAGGAAGCCTCTTCTAAAGATGATGCACAAGAAAGCCCGCAAACAGTTTGCTGAAGACAAGCATACTAAGGACATTGATTACAGGAACCATGTCCTGTGGTGTGATGAGACCAAGATAAACGTATTTGGTTCAGATGGTGTCATGCATGTGTGGCGGCAACCAGGTGAGGAGTACAAAGACAAGTTTGTCCTGCCTACAGTCAAGCATGGTAGTAGGAGTGTCATGGTCTGGGGCTGCATGAGTGCTGCCGGCACTGGGGAGCTACAGAACCATGAATGTCAACATGTACTGTGACATATTGAAGCACAGCATGATCCCCTCCCTCCGGAGATGGGCCGCAGGGCAGTATTCCAACATAACGACCCCAAACACACCTCCAAGATGACCACTGCCTTGCTAAAGAAGCTGAGGGTAAAGGTGATGGACTGGTCAAGCATGTCTTCAGACCAAAACCCGATTGAGTATCTGTGGGGCATCCTCAAACGAAAGGTGGGGGTGCGCAAGGTCTCTAACATCCACCAGCTCCATGATGTCGTCATGGAGGAGTGGAAGAGGACTCCAGTGGCAACCTGTGAAGCTCTGGTGAACTCCCATGCCCAAGAGGGTTAAGGAAGTGCTGGAAAAGAATGGTGGCCACACAAAATATTGACACTTTTGGTCCCAATTTGGACATTTTCACTTAGGGGTGTACTCACTTTTGTTGCCAGCGGTTTAGACATTAATGGCTGTGTTGAGTTATTTTGAGGGGACAGCAAATTGACACTGTTATACAAGCTGTACACTCACTACTTTACACTGTAGCAAAGTGTAATTTCTTCAGTGCTGTCACATGACAAGATATACCGTAATAAAATATTTATAAAAATGGGAGGGGTGTACTCACTTTTGTGAAATACTGTATAAAGCAATGCTTGAAACAGAACAGTTGGGGTGTTGGAAAGACAGATAACAAAAGGTAAGTAAAGGATATATCCACATAGTGCCTTTATTAGTCTCGTGTTGAACTTTGTTAATCAGAATGTGTGTTTTTCTGGTATGCAGGGATTAATTCCACTTTAATATATGACCTTTTTTTCCAACAGGAATAGAATCCTTTTCAAACGAGAAAGACAGAAACAGAAAGTATGTGATTTTAATTAAGTACAAGTATTTAATCTAAATATTTTCTATCTGCATAATGATTGTTTGTTTTATTAAATAATTAAATTAAAGCGGATCAATTCTTAAGAATAAAAAGATGTTTTCTTTTGCTTTTTGTTTCAACTTCCTGGTTCGTCTGAGGCACTAGTGACATAGGCATGACCTCATAAAGGCAATATTACCAGTGGTTTCAGGGAGATCTTACTAAACTGCAAGATCTCCCAGTATTATCCTAATGTGCATGCACTAAATGGAATAGGTGATATCATGCACCTCATATCGCACATGCGCCCAACAATATTACTCTCAGGGGAAGACTTTATTAAAATAGATGAATGTAATGTCGTAAGGCACAACTGCGAAACGAGGCATATGACATCATGCACTCTTGCACTCTATTTTGTACATATGCAATACAATATTTTGAGCTGTGTAACGTACATCATTGGTGGGCTAGCACAAGGAGAAAGGAAAAAGAAGTTGATGGCAAATAGGCAGCATAGAGGCAACATGAAAGTGGCAAAAATGAACAAAAGACGCTTTGAATGGTCTGGATACGATTTGCTGGATCTTGAATAGGGTTGTCCTGATACCACTTTTTTTTTAAGACAAGTACCGATGCTTTTCTTTCAAGTACTCGCCGATACCGATTACCGATACTTTTTTTTTTTTTTAATGTCATGTGACAGTTTTTAAAGCACAATACAGATTAGGTGGTACTGATATGCAGCACTGATGAGCACTGGCTGATGGATGGCACTGACGACTGGCACTGACTGGTGGCTGGCACTAATAGATGGCACTGATAGGCGGCACTTATGGGCATTGGGCACTTATGGGCAGGCACTGAAATGCCATGAGAGGAAAGGCTGCCTGCGATGCCCATCTTGGTACTCCTTACACTCAGCCGTATAAAAGCAGCAGCGGTCATCTTGTTACACCCAGCCCGAACCACTGATATCGACACAGAGCGTCACTGCCAACCGCTGACTTCCGGTTGCACTGAGTCGCCTAATCTCTCCGAGGTATCGGATCAGGCATCGGGAGTATTTGCGCAAGTACTCGCGCAAATGCTTGGTATCGGTCCATATATCTAGAATAATAGAATATTACAGCATGTTCCGGAATAAGGATTTTTGATGCTTATGTAAAACTAGTCTACTCTTAAAAATCCGCTTCCTGTAAGCTGCCCTGAAGAACACTTTCCTAGGTATCTATTCCTAGGTATCTTCTGTAATCCACAAATTGCTCTGTCCTCCATGTAATAGTAGTCAACCTAGGTGGCAACCATTACTCTCTCCGTAGATACAGTGGAGATGTGAAATAAAACTCCCTGTCTCTGGGTGGCTATTTGTAGAATTATTACGTTAAATTATATAAAAAAGACACTTGAAAAAAAAAAGAAATGCAGCCACCACATCAAGGACTAGTAAGCTGCAAAATATTACTTTTTTGGTTTAGATACTTTAAAGCAGAACTAAAGTATTTCTACAGGACACAGAAATTGTTTCTTAGACCATGGGTTATGTGTTTCTACTATCAGTTGATTGAACACTGGAACAGCCTTACTGGTACTGCTCCCCCATACCCATATAGGCCCGCCCACTATGTCCAATAAGAAATATAATTTTAGGGAGTATATGCGACTAATGTAAAATAGGGAAGAATGTTCTGCTATGGACCAAAATGAGGTAAAACGAAAAGTGCTGCAAGCTGCTACCCCCACTGGGACTACTGTGAAGCAGACTCAATGATTTTTTTTTTTTTTTTTAAACAATCTTTTTATTGAGTTTTTTCATAAGACATATACAACATACAACATTTCCCCGGGAGGGTAACATACCTATCCCGAGACAGGCCACGCAGGGCCTAACAATTATGGATTAAATATAATCCAATAAAACCCCCCCTAACCCCCCTCCCCTTACCCCGACCAATAACCACAAGTCGGATTCTCAACAATGTGCAACATCAGACTCTGTGTAATATTCATACTTCCTCCATAGGCCGTTATGTTCATTCCTCAATACACAATTTAATCAATATACCTCAAAAGGGGACCTAATTGATCACAAAATCGCTTGATGCTCATTCCTTTAAGACCCGACCAACCTCCAGTACTAATCCTTCTCTTTAGTTGATTAATTAACCTACTGTTGTTGATGAGTCAAGCCATGCCTGCCATAATTTATGAAACTTTTTTGACATCCTCTGACCCTATAAGTGGCTTTGTAAAGGGGTATCGACGAATTAATCAATCACTTCCAGAATGACAGTGTGGGTGCTTTGGACTTTTTCCACTTCAGCAGAATAGCTTTTCTACCGTAAAATAACCCTTTATTGAGCAAAGTGCTGTGCGCCAGAGATGGTACCACTTCTTCCACTAATCCTATAAGGCAGACTCTAGGAGTCACAGGAATCGGAAAGCCTAATACCTGACAAAAAACCAGTGACCTCTATCCAAAAACATTGTTTTTGAAAGCATTTCCAGAAAATTTGTTCCGCATCCGCTGGGGAATGAATGCACCTCCAGCATTGACTGCTGGTGGATGGGTATATGCGGGATAGCCTAGCTGGGGTGAGATAAATGCGGTGTAAAAATTTGAACCAAATTAAATGGTCCCTAGCGGAGACCAAATATTTAAATGGATGATCCCACATATCCTCCCAATCCTCCCCTTGAATGTCTGGAATTTCCTTCACCCATCGTTCTTTACATCTGGTTATTCCCTGTGTAGTTTTTTTAAATAAAGACTTGATAATGGTTTTGCTAGATCTTCTTCTTTTTAGGAGCGTTTCAAGTGTTGAGGGAAGAAATTCCACTCTTCGGTCACTGAACTGCGCCCCAAAAGCATGATGCAGGTATCAAAAAAAGGTGGAGTTTGGCAAATTATGTCTCGCCTTTAGCTGATCGAATGTGATAAGATCCCCCTCCATGGTGATATCTTCCAACACCTTCACTCCCCTACCGGGGCCACAACACTGGATTCGGGAGGGAGCAAAAATGCGACAAATTCGGGTTCATCCAGAGTGGGGCTGAAGGCGTGACACCCAAATAACTAGGTGATACTAAGGTAGTAGAAACCTCCCAGGCCCTAATAGTAGCTTTCATCGTAACAGTCAAGGGTAGGTCTGATTTCAGGCCCCTGTAAAGGGACAATTTTAGGCTCTCGTATGACCCCAAGAGTGCCGCCTCCAAAACTGTAGCTGAATCCCCATTATCCTCCGTCAGCCATCTCCTAGCAAACGCCATCTGTCCATCCAGATAATACTTTTTCCAGTCTGGAAGCGCCAAACCTCCCTGTGACCATGGCTCTTGCAGGATTGTAATACTTATACGAGGTGATTGCGGGGACCATATAAATGATCCTATTATGCCATTAAGTGTGTCATAAAAAGTTTTTGGGATCCATATGGGAGAGTGACGCAGAAAATATAGTATGACAGATAAAAATTTAATTTTAATCAGGCTAACCTTACCCAACAGTGAAAGAGGCAGTTTCTTCCAGACCAGAGTTTTTTGTTTCAATCTAGTGACCAGTGGGAGAAGGTTTAGTGTCATATAGTCCTGAATATTGGCAGTTATTTTAACACCAACATAAGTGAAAGAGGAGACCCACTGCAGTGGCAGAGCATCATCTCTTTGTGCTAATGCCCTGGGACCCAATGGTAGGATAGACGACTTGCTCTAGTTCACACGTAGACCTCAAAAGAAGGCGAACCTATCCAGAATTTTTAGGGAAGCCCTGAGAGAGGGCCCCGGATCTCTGAGGAACAAAAGCAGGTCATCCGCATAAAGTGCTACACAATCTGTAATCATCCCCTCTTGAATCCCTTCTACCTCCGCAGACCGTCTTAACGCCCTAGCCATGGGTTCCATCATCAGGGCGAAGATAAAAGGGGACAGTGGACATCCTTGTTGGGTGCCCCTTCCAATTGTAAAAAAATCTGAGACCACTAAGCCCAGCCGGATTGCAGTTTTTGGGACACTGTACAGCATCGTGATCCAACGACGGAACCCAGGACCGAAACCCATTGCCTCCAGGACCTTGTGCATGTACTGCCAATCTACAGAGTCAAATGCTTTTTCAATGTCGATGGAGACAATGACCTTAGCTGGTGATTCAGAGACGTCTAGTTGGAGATGTGTGAACAATCTCCTTAGATTCCTGTCTGTTGGCATTCCAGGCATGAAACCCGTCTGGTCAATGTCCACCACCATTGGAAGAACCTTAGCCACTCTTGATGCCAAGATCTTAGTAAGCATCTTCAGATCCTTATTAAGTAATGCTATAGGGCGATACGAGGAACACTCTGTAGGATCTTTGCCCGGCTTCAGGAGCCTCCATCGTCGACGCTGGCAAAACTCCCTGCTCCCAACAATGTGTGTAAAGTTTGTTTAATCTAACTTTATTTAAAAAAAAAGTTTGTTTAATCTAGGGGCTAATTGGGACTTGAAAGCCCTATAGAAATCCGTGGGGAACCCGTCTAGGCCCGGCACCTTCTGGGGAGGGAAAGCAAGCATAGCTGCCTCTATTTCCATTATAGAAATAGGGTCATCTAAGAATGCGGCATCTGTATCTGACAATTTTGGCATGGAAAGGTTTCGCAGTAACTCTTCCAATTCCAGAGGGTCATATGGAGGGATGGGCGAGTATAGCAATGAATAAAATCTTAACAAATTCCTGCAAGATTTCTCCTGGACTAGTGAGCAAAGACCCACCCCCATCTCTCACTACAGGGATACTAACAGGTGTCATTTGGTCAGCAGCTTTCCATTCTTTTCCCCTTCTTCTCTCTCTTTGGCTAAAAGCAGCTCACCCTCCTGACCTCTATCCTTTTTTGCTGATTTAATAGCAGAGATGCACTCACCTCTCACCACTGCCTTAAAGGCATCCCACTTCAAGGGGGGTTCTGTTGAACCTTCATTGACCTCCCAGTACGTGTCTATGGATTTGTGAACATGAGTAGTTACCTGGTCCTCCAGCAACCAGCCCGGTGACAGTTTCCAGCCCCCTTTTCTCCCCCCTAAGGGAAAGCCAAGGGTGAGCATAAGCGGGTTATGATCTGAGATTCCACCTGACATGTACTCCAACTCATACACATGTTTTAGGAGAGAAGCATTACTGAACGCCAAATCAATTCTGGCTGATGATTTGTGTTTGGAAGATAGATGAGAATAAGATGTGGAGTCCGGATGCTTCCACCTCCATATTTCAGTCATATCCGCCATAGTTGCCCAGGAGCGGAGATCCACCGATGCTGGTCTAGCAGCATTTGAGGAGTCCAGCCCCGGGTCCAAAATAGCATTAACATTTCCAACAACAAGCAATGGAAGATGCAGATAAGGAGCCAACGTTACCATTAAATCATACAATAATTTGACCTGAAAGGGAAGAGGTAAGTATATGCTCACCATCAGGATTTTAGTATTGAACAGTTCTAAGAGAACTACCTCATATCGTCCCCCCGGGTCTGTGATCACCTGGTGGATTGTACATGCAATTGCTTTGCTGATTAGGATAGAAACCCCACGAGCATATGAGGAGTATGTGGAGTGGATTGCCCTCGAATCCAGTGTTTGCGTAAAGATAGTATTTTACTGCCCTCCAAGTGAGTCTCTTGGAGGAGGACGATATGTGGTTTGACCTGCTTGAGGTATTAAAAAAACGTTGCTCTCTTAAATTTGTTGTTCAAGCCCCTGATATTCCAGGACAGTAACTTAATCCTACTATCCATTGCATAAGTTAAAACAAACTAGCAACCTCAAAATAGCTGGTAAGCAAGAGGAAATAGGTGCATAGGCCCCACATGAGGACAGAAATACTCTCAGTGATATATGTGCACATCTAATATAAATTTCATGGCATTGGTCAAAAAATCCCTCCCCTGCTGTTATACCAGAAACTTCTGAACCATTGAAAAAAACCCAAACAGAACCAAAAAAAACAAAAAATAAAAATAAAATTAGAAATTGTCCGGTATGCAGCTTGATCCCTGTAACAAACAAACCTGCAGGAGTTTAACCCTCTGAATCGATAGTTCGGCATTGTAAGATGAATAAAGATCCGTGGCTTTCTTGCTTGCTTGCAGCTGACCATTCCTAGGTGAATGGATGCATTTAACCTGCTGGATGTGGCAAGGTGGTAGGAAGTTCAAAGGCTGTAATACCCAGCGTTTATTACAAAGAGGGGCTCCTTTGCTAATATATGCCCTCAACTATGAGGGAAAGCTGTTGTCCCTCCAAAGCAACACAAAAGATCAAAGGCACCTCTTGGCAATAGCCCCAACCAGACAGAAAAATCAGCATAAGGGCAATCTTTGGTGCAAAAAAGAAACCAATAACCATCAAACAGCACACTAACGAAAAAGCCCATTGAGAGTTTGGCTGGATCAGAACCCATGATGACAATCACATGCATCTTGCGGTGTTTTGAAAAATTTCACTGCGCCTTTATATTGAACCTGAAGTTGACTGGGGTACAGCATGCTGTATTGCAGCTCCTTTTCTCAAAGCCTTCTTTTAACATCAGTAAACGAGCGACGCCTATGCTGTGCTTCCGCTGAAAAATCTGGGAGTAGCATAATGCGGGTGTTTTCATATTTTAGTTACCTATGTTTTCTCGCCTCAGCCAGCAACATATCTCTGTCCTTGTAATTGAGAAACCGGACTAGAAACGGGCGGGGAGGGGCTCCTGATGGCCTGGCACCTGTGGGGACTCTATGCGCCCTCTCTGCCACATATGTGGGGGGGAGATCGCCCAAAGCCAGTAGCGATTTGAAAAACTGCTCAGCAAAATTTGATGGGTTAGACCCCTCCGCCCCCTCAGGTAGCCGCATCACTCTTGCATTGTTTCTGCGTTGGCAGTCCTCTGCGTCATCTGCTCTATGTTGAAGCGATCGGACCATATCCTTCAGTTCAGATATGTGTGAGCCATGGGTGTGAGAAACATCTTCCACTTCCAAGATTTGGTCCTCTGCAGTAGTTAGCCTGCCCCTGATCTTATCAAGATCATGCCTAATAGGGTTACATTCTGATGCTAGGCAGTCAATGCGACCCACAAGCTCTGTCTTTGAAGCCGCTATCGCTTCCAAGGATTGGGCCCGTTATGGCTTCCATGTCCACCTCTATTTCTTGAGGTATAGTTTGAGAGCCCTCCAGTGCCCGAGGAGTTGTATTTGCGTGCTGCGCCATCTTTGTTGTCAGTGGTTTGGCGCGCTGTGAAGCATATATATGACTGAAACCAAAATGGCATGGGAGGAGCCAGCCGCCACGCTGTCTTGAGAACGCAGTTGTCTCTGACCTGGCGGTGGCTGTGTATGCTGCTTATTTTGCCGTTTTGCTGCCGAGGAAGGCATTGTTGTGATCCCAGCCAGCTCCCCTATGTCAGAGGAAAACTTTCAGCCAGCGGCGGTCGTTCAGTCAGCTGCAATCAGGATAGATTAGCGGAAGATAACCGGAGCTCCTAGAAGACCGTCTTGCCGCGATCATATCTGGCCACGCCCCCAAGCAGACTTAATGATTAATATAGGTTTTTGAAAGTGGATATGGTGCTGCTTGTTGTGGTGTGTGCCCCTTTTAAATGCACCTAAAGTTAATGCATATGTGAAGTGACAAAAAAATAAAGTGATATATTGTGCAAATTATGTAGTGAAATGAATATTTACATTTCCAAATGATTCAAAAATCATAAAATAAGCAAACACTCAAAATATATATCTGCACAAATTCATATGAAGAAACATAGACTATGCAATCAATCAGAAATACATCTCTGCGCAAAAACACATGAGGTAAAGTGGCTAATGCCATGTCAACAAAGTGACGAGTGCCATGAAACCATGATTAATTACTTGAGGACTGTCCACCGCATATATACTGCAGCAGGGTGGCCCTAGTGTGCGAAACAACGTATCTGTACATAATTTCGTGCACGAGAGATACTGTGGCCATACGCCTGCCGCACAGCGGGGGAACCAATGCGCGGGTCACGATGTCCGCCGGCCACCCGCGATCGCTCCTCGGAGAGGCAGAATGGGGATCCGCCAAAGTAAACAAAGCAGATCCCCATTCTGACAGGAGTACAGAGTGATTTGTCTGTTTCTAGTGATCAGGAACAGCAATCTCTCTGTACTCCGTCAGTCCACACCCCCCCCACAGTTAGAAACACCTCCCTAGGACACACTTAACCCCTTGATCACCCCCTAGTGTTAACCCTTTCCCTGCCAGTGTCATTTATACAGTGATCAGTGGATATTTTTAGCATTAAAATCAGGAAGTCCAGGGCCGCAACTGCATTCCACGGCCTTGGACTGAAAGTGATGCAATGACACTGGATGCTCCGTCCTATGTGTTTTGTCACATTGAAGTCATCAGGTGCGGCCCGATGACATTGATGTGATGAAACGCATAGTGCATTCTATACAAGTGTCAATATCAAAACGGATTTACACTGTGGAGCTTGCCTGTTGTCTCTGCATGTGAGAGATTTGGATGGGCAGACAAACCAAGGAAAAGATAAAGACAGCCCTGGATATGGAGTATGTATACAGCCACAAGAGTGCTGTGAATGCGGTTTACCCCTTAAAGGGGAAAAGCTTCTGGTAAGTGAGGCCAAAACGGGGGGACCACGTGTGAAGTCACCGGCACACTGCAAGATTTATGAATTCAAATGACATATTTTTTCAAGGACTCAATTAGGCCTCATCTCATGTACACAGGGCAGTTGAGAACCTCTTCTGATTGCTGGAAACTGACAACTGATACCTGACAGTGAAAAACGTCCATTGTACAGCTTTTACACACTGGGTTTATGCAAGTTTAGCAGCAGTTATGAGCATTGGAGGTTAAAAGCGTTTTTTTAACCACTTCAATACAGGGCACTTATATACCTTCCTGCCCAGACCAATTTTCAGCTTTCAGCGCTGTCGCAGTTTGAATGACAATTGCACGGTCCTCCATCACTGTACCCAAACTGAATTTTTATCATTTTGTTCCCACAAATAACAAATAAAAAAAAAACAAATAAAAAAAATCGAAAATTTTGAAAAAAATAAGTTTTGCTTTTGTTTATGTTATAAAATTTTGTAAATAAGTAAGTTTTTCTTCTCTTTCACTGATGGGCACTGATAAGGCGGCACTAAGGGCACTGATAAGTCGGCACCGATGAGGTGGCACCAATGAGCGGGCACTGACGATGGGCACTGATATGCAGCACTGATGGGCACTGGTAGGTGGCACTGATGGGCATTGATAGGCGGCACTGATGGGCATTGATAGGCGGCACTGATGGGCACTGATAGGCAACACTGATGGGCACTAAAAGGCTGCAAAGATGGGTTCTTATGGGTGGCACTGATAGGCAGCACTGATGGGCTGCACTGCTGTCCACTGATAGGTGGCACTGATGGGCACTGATACGTGACACTGATATGAGGCACTGATAGGCATCCCTGGTGGCACTGGCAGTGGTAGGCATTGTGAGTGGGCACTGATTGGCAGCTGCCTGGGCACAGATTAGTATTTCCCTGGGGGTCTAGGGAGGGCATACCTGGTGGTCCAGTGTAGCTGGCCATCCTGGTGGTCCTGGGCGGGATCCGAGGGGGGGCTGTGCTGATAAACAATCAGCACAGACCCCCCCTGTCAGAGGAACAGCCGATCGGCTCTCCTCCACTCGCGTCTGTCAGACGCGAGTGAGGAAAAGCCGATCACCGACTCTTCCTATTTACATCATAATCAGCCGTGATTGGACACGGCTGATCATGTGGTAAAGAGTCTCCGTCAGAGAATATTTACCTAGATCGGAGTTGTGGTGTGTCAGACTGACACCGCATTAACGATCGCCACGATGCGCGCCCCCGCAGGATATTGAAACCCGGATATTGCCGCCGTCATTCTGCTATATGGCGGGTGGCAAGTGGTTAAAGATAACTTCAGGAGACCGTCCCAAATGCCCCCAATGCATGAAAAACGTATTATTAACCATTTCAGCCATTCTGTGAGAGAAGAGAAAGCTTTAACTATGGATTCTCTCTCTGTCTGTCTGTCTCTATGTCTGTCTGTATCTTTGTCTGTCTATCTCTCTGTCTGCCCCCTCTCTCTGTTTGCCCCCTCTCTCTCTGGTTCTCTTTCTCTTTGTGTGCGTCTCTCTCTTTCTGTCTCTGTATCTCCCTGTCTCTCTCTTGTTGCGTCTGTGTGTGTGTCTCTCTCTCTCTCTCTCTCTCTCTCTCTCTCTCTGTGTGTCTCTCTCTCTGTCTGGGTCTCTCTCTCTCCAAATGCTCCTAAATGTCCATTTATCAGCTGCAGTGTACATGACGCCTTACTGTTTCAAAGCACATGTCACTTTTTTCCTGTATTTAACCGCTTCAGCCCTGGAAGATTTTACCCCCTTCCTGACCAGAGCGTTTTTTTGCGATTCGGCACTGCGTCGCTTTAACTGACAATTGCGCGGTCGTGCGACGTGGCTCCCAAACAAAATTGACGTCCTTTTTTTCCCACAAATAGAGCTTTCTTTTGGTGGTATTTGATCGCCTCTGCGATTTTATTTTTTATTTTTTGCGCTATAAACAAAATAAGAGCGACAATTTTGAAAAAAACGCATTATTTTTTACATTTTGCTATAATAAATATCCCCCAAAAATATATAAAAAACCTGTTTTTTTCCTCAGTTTAGGTCGATCGTATTCTTCTACATATTTTTGGTAAAAAAAAATCGCGATAAGTGTTTATTGATTGGTTTGCGCAAAAGTTATAGCGTTTACTAAATAGGGGATAGTTTTATGGCATTTTTATTAATAATTTTTTTTTTTACTAGTAATGGCGGCAATCAGCAATTTTTATTCTGACTGCGACGTTATGGCGGACATGTCGGACATTTTTGACACATTTTTGGGACCATTATCATTTATACAGTGATCAGTGCAATGAAAAATGCACTGATGGCAGTGAAGGGGTTAACCACTAGGGGGCGGGGAGGGGTTAAGTATGTCCTAGTGATTACTAACTGTAGGGGGATGGGCTGTGTGTGTGAGGTCACTGATCTCTGCTCACTGACACTGTCACTAGGCAGAACGGGGAGATGCTGTTTACATCAGCATCTCCCTGTTCGTCCTCTCCGTGAGGCTATCGCGGGTATCCCCGTGGCGATCGAGTCCGCGGGACCCGCGACCCGACTCACGGAGCTCCCGGCCGGCACGCGCGCGCCACCGGCAGCACGCACGCAATGGCACGGCGGGGAATTCAAATGGACGTACCTGTACGTCCATTTGCCCAGCCGTGCCATTCTGCCGACGTACATCGGTGTGCGCCAGTCGGGAACTGGTTAATTGCTTCATAGCACCTGTCACTTTATTTCTGGACTCAATCATTGTTTCATACCACTTGTCACTTTGTTGACACAGCGCCAGCCACTTTACTGTATGTTTACCTCATGTGTTTTTGCGCAGAGATGTTTTTCTCATTGATTACACAGTCTTTTTTTTCATATGAATTCGCACAGATATATATTTTGAGTGTTTGCTTATTTTATGATCTTTGAATCATTTTGAAATTTAATGTATTTATCGGCGTATAACACGCACTTTTTTCCCCTGACAATAGAGGGTAAACAGTTCCTGTGTGTTATACACAGATATTGTTTTTTTTTACCAACGGGGGGGGGGGGGATTGGGCAGTCCACCTCGGGAGCCACAAATTGGGGGGTGTCAGGCCGGCTGCCCCGCCTTTCCTGGACCTAGGACAGCGCTGTCTGCATAGTCTAAATTTGAGAAAAAAATCACTTGCCAACCCATTCTCCTACACTGTCATTGTAAAACAAAGCTGTTAAATACCTCAATAGCGCAGTTTTTTTTTCTGGCTGCTCTCCTCCTCCAGTTCCTCCTCTACCTTGGAGTGTAGGTTTAGATTGGAGGAGGAGATTGTGCAGAGGTGGGGGCTGTGCATTGTGCAGAGGTGGGGGCTGTGCATTGTGCAGAGGTGGGGGCTGTGCATTGTGCAGAGGTGGGGGCTGTGCATTGTGCAGAGGTGGGGGCTGTGCATTGTGCAGAGGTGGGGGCTGTGCATTGTGCAGAGGTGGGGGCTGTGTATTGTGCAGAAGTGGGGGGGTGGGTACTGTGCAGAGGGAGGGGGGCTGTGGAAAAAAAAATTACTTAAACTTCCCTCCTTAAATTGTGGTGCCTGTTATATGCCTGTGCGTGTTATACGCTGATAAATGTGGTATTCATATCACTGCATAATATGCACAATATATCATTTTATATTTTTTATCACTTCACATGTGCATTAACTTTAGGTGCATTTAAAAGGGCACACATCAAAATAAGCAGCGCCATAAACACTTTCAAAACCCTATATTATATGTGACTAATACATTTACAGTGGGGAAAATTAATTATTTGATCCCCTGCAGATTTTGTAAGTTTTCTCACTTACAAAGAAATAAATGGTCTATAATTTCCAGGGGAAAAAAAAAAAACATAAAACTAGAGGTCGACCGATATGGGTTTTTCTCTGGCCGATGCCGATATTTAGAAATCTCGGTGGCCGATATGTGATGCCCATTTTTTTGGGCCGATATATTAGGCCGTTTTTAATTTTTTTATTCTCCCCCCCCCCCCCCTTCATCTCATAAAATCTAACAGTTAGACCCCTTTCACACTGGGGCGTTTTTCAGGCACTTTTGGGCTAAAAATAGTGCCTGTAAAGTGCCTGTAAAACGGCTCCCCTGCAGTCTCAGTGTGAAAGCCCGAGTGCTGGCAGGATGTTAAAAAAAAGTCCTGCAAGCAACATCTTTGGAGCAGTGTATACCGCTGCTCCACCACTCCTGCCCATTGAAATAAATGCGCACCGCTGCCGAAGCGCCTGCAAAGCGTTTCGGCAGCGGCGCTTCAGGGGCACATTTAACCCCTTCCTCGGCTGCTAGCTGGGTTATAAGCGCCCCGCTAGCAGCCGAATAACGGCGCTAAAATGACGGTAAAGCGCCGCTAAAACTAGCGGCGTTTTACCGTCAATGCATGCCTGCTCCAGTGTGAAAGCAACCTTAAGTGATACAGAAATTTTTTTTTACATTTAAACATTTATTAAACAAAACAAACCTCCAATCAGTTCACTTTTATGTAGAATTTCGAAAAAAAACCCGATATCTTAAATATACAAAAACAGGTCATCAAAACTTTTGGACGAAAAAAAATGGGCTAACTTTAGTTTGTTTTTTTTATTTATTAATGTATTTATGTATTTTTTTTAAAAAAATTGCGTTTGAAAGACCGCTGTGCAAATACCGTGTGACATAAAATATTGCAACAACCGCTATTTTATTCCCTGGGGTCTCTGCTAAAAAAAATGTATAATGTTTGGGAGTTCTAAGTGATTTTCTAGCAGAAAATACAGGATTTTTACTTGTAAGCAACAAATGTCAGAAAAGATTTAGTCTTTAACCACTTGACGACCGCCTCACGCCGATGTACGTCGGCAAAGTGGCACGGACAGGCAAAATCACGTACAGGGTACGTGATTTGCCTTCCGCGGGTGGGGGGTCCGATCGGACCCCCCCCGGTGCCCGAGGCGGTCGTCGTTTGTCCAGCGGCGATCGGTGATGAGGGGGAGACCATCCGTTCGTGGCCCCCCCCTCGCGATCGCCGCCGGCCAATGAGAACACTCCTTTGCTGCTGTATGCTAAACAGCAGCAAAGGAAGTGATGTCATCTCCCCTCGGGTCGGTATTTTCCGTTCCGGCCCGAGGAGAGACGACAAGTATGTGAGTGCACAACACTACACACACACAGTAGAACATGCCAGGCACACAAATCACCCCGATCCCCCCCCCGATCGCCCCCCGATCCCCCCCCAATCACCCCCCCCCCCCCCTGTCACAAACTGACACCAGCAGTTTTTTTTTTTTTTTTTTTTTCTGATTACTGCATAGTGTCAGTTTGTGACAGTGACAGTGTTGGGACAGTGTATATTACCCCCCTTTAGGTCTAGGGTACCCCCCTAACCCCCCCTAATAAAGTTTTAACCCCTTGATCACCCCCTGTCACCAGTGTCGCTAAGCGATCATTTTTCTGATCGCTGTATTAGTGTCGCTGGTGACGCTAGTTAGTGAGGTAAATATTTAGGTTCGCCGTCAGCGTTTTATAGCGTCAGGGACCCCCATATACTACCTAATAAATGTTTTAACCCCTTGATTGCCCCCTAGTTAACCCTTTCACCACTGATCACCGTATAACCGTTACGGTTGACGCTGGTTAGTTTGTTTATTTTTTATAGTGTCAGGGCACCCGCCGTTTATTACCGAATAAAGGTTTAGCCCCCCGATCGCCCGGCGGTGATATGCGTCGCCCCAGGCAGCGTCAAATTAGCGCCAGTACCGCTAACACCCACGCACGCAGCATGCGCCTCCCTTAGTGGTATAGTATCTGAACGGATCAATATCTGATCCGATCAGATCTATACTAGCGTCCCCAGCAGTTTAGGGTTCCCAAAAACGCAGTGTTAGCGGGATCAGCCCAGATACCTGCTAGCACCTGCGTTTTGCCCCTCCGCCCGGCCCACCCAAGTGCAGTATCGATCGATCACTGTCACTTACAAGGCACTAAACGCATAACTGCAGCGTTCGCAGAGTCAGGCCTGATCCCTGCGATCGCTAACAGTTTTTTTGGTAGCATTTTGGTGAACTGGCAAGCACCAGCCCCAGGCAGCGTCAGGTTAGCGCCAGTACCGCTAACACCCACGCACGCACCATACACCTCCCTTAGTGGTATAGTATCTGAACGGATCAATATCTGATCCGATCAGATCTATACTAGCGTCCCCAGCAGTTTAGGGTTCCCAAAAACGCAGTGTTAGCGGAATCAGCCCAGATACCTGCTAGCACCTGCGTTTTGCCCCTCCGCCCGGCCCAGCCCAGCCCACCCAAGTGCAGTATTGATCGATCACTGACACTTACAAAACACTAAACGCATAACTGCAGCGTTCGCAGAGTCAGGCCTGATCCCTGCGATCGCTAACAGTTTTTTTGTAGCGTTTTGGTGAACTGGCAAGCACCAGCCCCAGGCAGCGTCAGATTAGCGCCAGTACCGCTAACACCCACGCACGCACTGTACACCTCCCTTAGTGGTATAGTATCTGATCGCATCAATATCTGATCCGATCAGATCTATACTAGCGTCACCAGCAGTTTAGGGTTCCCAAAAACGCAGTGTTAGCGGGATCAGCCCAGATACCTGCTAGCACCTGCGTTTTGCCCCTCCGCCCGGCCCAGCCCAGCCCACCCAAGTGCAGTATCGATCGATCACTGTCACTTACAAAACACTAAACGCATAACTGCAGCGTTCGCAGAGTCAGGCCTGATCCCTGCGATCGCTAACAGTTTTTTGGTAGTGTTTTGGTGAACTGGCAAGCGCCAGCGGCCTAGTACACCCTGGTCGTAGTCAAACCAGCACTGCAGTAACACGTGGTGACGTGGCGAGTCCCATAAGTGCAGTTCAAGCTGGTGAGGTGGCAAGCACAAGTAGTGTCCCGCCGCCACCAAAAAGACAAACACAGGCCCGTCGTGCCCATAATGCCCTTCCTGCTGCATTCGCCAATCCTAATTGGGAACCCACCACTTCTGCAGCGCCCGTACTTCCCCCATTCACATCCCCAACCAAATGCAGGCGGCTGCATGAGAGGCATTTTTATGTCCTCCCGAGTACCCCTACCCAACGAACCCCCCAAAAAAGATGTCGTGTCTGCAGCAAGCGCGGATATAGGCGTGACACCCGCTATTATTGTCCCTCCTGTCCTGACAATCCTGGTCTTTGCATTGGTGAATGTTTTGAACGCTACCATTCACTAGTTGAGTATTAGCGTAGGGTACAGCATTGCACAGACTAGGCACACTTTCACAGGGTCTCCCAAGATGCCATCGCATTTTGAGAGACCCGAACCTGGAACCGGTTACCGTTATAAAAGTTAGTTACAAAAAAAGTGTAAAAAAAAAAAAAATATGAAATAAAAAAAAATAGTTGTTGTTTTATTGTTCTCTCTCTCTCTATTCTCTCTCTCTATTGTTCTGCTCTTTTTTACTGTATTCTATTCTGCAATGTTTTATTGTTATTGTTATTGTTATTGATTGTTATTGTTATTGTTATTGTTATTATGTTTTATCATGTTTGTTTTTCAGGTGTGTAATTATTTACACTTTACTGTGCTTTATTGTTAACCATTGTTAACCATTTTTTTGTCTTCAGGTACGCCATTCACGACTTTGAGTGGTTATACCAGAATGATGCCTGCAGGTTTAGGTATCATCTTGGTATCATTCTTTTCAGCCAGCGGTCGGCTTTCATGTAAAAGCAATCCTAGCGGCTAATTAGCCTCTAGACTGCTTTTACAAGCCGTGGGAGGGAATGCCCCCCCCCCCCCACCGTCTTCCGTGTTTTTCTCTGGCTCTCCTGTCTCAACAGGGAACCTGAGAATGCAGCCGGTGATTCAGCCAGCTGACCATAGAGCTGATCAGAGACCAGAGTGGCTCCAAACATCTCTATGGCCTAAGAAACCGGAAGCTACGAGTATTTCATGACTTAGATTTCGCCGGATATAAATAGCGCCATTGGGAAATTGGGGAAGCATTTTATCACACCGATCTTGGTGTGGTCATTTGCTTTGAGGGCAGAGGAGAGATCTAGGGTCTAATAGACCACAATTTTTTCAAAAAAGAGTACCTGTCACTACCTATTGCTATCATAGGGGATATTTACATTCCCCGAGATAACAATAAAAATGATTAAAAAAAAAAATATGAAAGGAACAGTTTAAAAGTAAGATTAAAAAAGCAAAAAAATAATAAAGAAAAAAAAAAAAAAAAAAAAAAAACACCCCTGTCGCCCCCTGCTCTCGCGCTAAGGCGAACGCAAGCGGCGGTCTGTCGTCAAACGTAAACAGCAATTACACCATGCATGTGAGGTATCACCGCGAAGGCCAGATCGAGTGCAGTAATTTTTCCAGTAGACCTCCTCTGTAAATCTAAAGTGGTAACCTGTAAAGGCTTTTGAAGGCTTTTAAACATGTATTTATTTTGTTGCCACTGCACGTTTGTGCGCAATTTTAAAGCATGTCATGTTTGGTATCCATGTACTCGGCCTGAGATCATCTTTTTTATTTCATCAAACATTTGGGCAATATAGCGTGTTTTAGTGCATTAAAATTAAAAAAAGTGTGTTTTTTCCCCAAAAAATGCGTTTGAAAAATCGCTGCGCAATTACTGTGTGAAAAAAAAAAATGAAACACCCACCATTTTAATCTGTAGGGCATTTGCTTTAAAAAAATATATAATGTTTGGGGGTTCAAAGTAATTTTTTTGCAAAAAAAAAAAACTTTTTCATGTAAACAATAAGTGTCAGAAAGGGCTTTGTCTTCAAGTGGTTAGAAGAGTGGGTGATGTGTGACATAAGCTTCTAAATGTTGTGCATAAAATGCCAGGACAGTTCAAAACCCCCCCAAATGACCCCATTTTGGAAAGTAGACACCCCAAGCTATTTGCTGAGAGGCATGTCGAGTCCATGGAATATTTTATATTGCGACACAAGTTGCGGGAAAGAGACAAATTTTTTTTTTTTTTTTTTTTTTTGCACAAAGTTGTCACTAAATGATATATTGCTCAAACATGCCATGGAAATATATGAAATTACACCCCAAAATACATTCTGCTGCTTCTCCTGAGTACGGGGATACCACATGTGTGAGACTTTTTGGGAGCCTAGCCGCGTACGGGACCCCGAAAACCAAGCACCGCCTTCAGGCTTTCTAAGGGCGTGAATTTTTGATTTCACTCTTCACTGCCTATCACAGTTTCGGAGGCCATGGAATGCCCAGGTGGCACAAAACCCCCCCAAATGACCCCATTTTGGAAAGTAGACACCCCAAGCTATTTGCTGAGAGGTATAGTGAGTATTTTGCAGACCTCAATTTTTGTCACAAAGTTTTGAAAATTGAAAAAAGAAAAAAAAAAATGTTTTTTCTTGTCTTTCTTCATTTTCAAAAACAAATGAGAGCTGCAAAATACTCACCATGCCTCTCAGCAAATAGCTTGGGGTGTCTACTTTCCAAAATGGGGTCATTTGGGGGGGTTTTGTGCCACCTGGGCATTCCATGGCCTCCGAAACTGTGATAGGCAGTAAAGAGTGAAATCAAAAATTTTCACCCTTAGAAATCCTGAAGGCAGTGATTGGTTTTTGGGGTCCAGTACGCGGCTAGGCTCCCAAAAAGTCCCACACATGTGGTATCCCCATACTCAGGAGAAGCAGCTAAATGTATTTTGGGGTGCAATTCCACATATGCCCATGGCCTGTGTGAGCAATATATCATTTAGTGACAACTTTATGAAAAAAAAAAAAAAAAAAAAAAAGTGTCACTTTCCCGCAACTTGTGTCAAAATATAAAATATTCCATGGACTCAATATGCCTCTCAGCAAATAGCTTGGGGTGTCTACTTTCCAAAATGGGGTCATTTTGGGGGGTTTTGTGCCACCTGGGCATTCCATGGCCTCCGAAACTGTGATAGGCAGTGAAGAGTGAAAGCAAAAATTTACACCCTTAGAAATCCTGAAGGCGGTGATTGGTTTTCGGGGCCCCGTACGCGGCTAGGCTCCCAAAAAGTCCCACACATGTGGTATCCCCATACTCAGGAGAAGCAGCTAAATGTATTTTGGGGTGCAATTCCACATAGGCCCATGGCCTGTGTGAGCAATATATCATTTAGTGACGACTTTTTGTAAATATTTTTTTTTTTTTTTTTTTTGTCATTTTTCAATCACTTGGGACAAAAAAAATAAATATTCAATGGGTTCAACATGCCTCTCAGCAATTTCCTTGGGGTGTCTACTTTCCAAAATGGGGTCATTTGGGGGGGTTTTGTACTGCCCTGCCATTTTAGCACCTCAAGAAATGACATAGGCAGTCATAAACTAAAAGCTGTGTAAATTCCAGAAAATGTACCCTAGTTTGTAGACGCTATAACTTTTGCGCAAACCAATAAATATACACTTATTGACATTTTTTTTACCAAAGACATGTGGCCGAATACATTTTGGCCTAAATGTATGACTAAAATTTAGTTTATTGGATTTTTTTTATAACAAAAAGTAGAAAATATCATTTTTTTTCAAAATTTTCGGTCTTTTTCCGTTTATAGCGCAAAAAATAAAAACCGCAGAGGTGATCAAATACCATCAAAAGAAAGCTCTATTTGTGGGAAGAAAAGGACGCAAATTTCGTTTGGGTACAGCATTGCATGACCGCGCAATTAGCAGTTAAAGCGACGCAGTGCCAAATTGGAAAAAGACCTCTGGTCCTTAGGCAGCATAATGGTCCGGGGCTCAAGTGGTTAAATGGTTAAACTGAGAGCTTCTACACACAGAATTTAGTTCATTCATAAGTGTAAACATTGTATCCTTTAGGTTCTTTTTATCAGATTTGGCAGGCTTCCCAGAGGAGGGAGAAGTCGCTTCACAGATTTCAGGCAACTTGCACTGACTTCTATTACAGAAGTCATTTTTTTTAAGTCGCGCTGCAGTTATATCGGCCTTTCTTATCAGCTCAATTGGGCGATGCCGATTAAGTAAAAAACACCAAATATCGGCCGATATATCAGCCGGCCGATATATCGGTCGACCTCTACATAAAACAAATGCTATAAATTAAGTTGCAGTTCAGTGAGTAAAATAAGTATTTGATCCCCAAGCAAAACATGACTTAGTACTTGGTGGAGAAACCCTTGTTGGCAAGCACAGAGGTAAGAGGTTTCTTGTAGTTAGTGACCAGGGTTGCACACCTCTTATGCCGCGTACACACGGTCGGACTTTTCGGCTACAAAAGTCCGACGGACCAAATCCGGGGGACAATCCAATCATGTGTGGGCTTTCCCGGACTTTCAGCGGACTTTTCCAGTCGCAAATCTGACGGACTTTAGATTTGGAACATGCTTCAAATCTTTACGTCGTAACTCAGCCGAACCCAGAAATCCGCTCGTCTGTATGCTAGTCCGACGGACAAAAACCCACGCTAGGGCAGCTATTGGCTACTGGCTATCAACTTCCTTATTTTAGTCCGGTGTACGTCATCGCATACGAATCCGTCAGACTTTTGTGTGATCGTATGTAGGCAAGTCTGTTCGTTAGAAAGTCCGCCAAAAGTCCGTCGAAAGTTTGTCGGACGGGCTGTCGGACTTTTGTAGCCAAAAAGTCCGACCGTGTGTACGCCACATTAGGAGGGATTTTGGTCCCCTCTTCTTTACAGATCTTCTCTAAATCCTTAAGGTTTCTTGACTGTCTCTTAGCAACTGGAAGTTTCAGCTCCCTCCATACATTTTCTATAGGATTAACCACTTCAGCCCCGGAAGGATTTACCCCCTTCCTGACCAGAGCACTTTTTACAATTTGGCACTGCGTCGCTTTAACTGCTAATTGCGCGGTCATGCAATGGTGTACCCAAACGGAATTTGCGTCCTTTTCTTCCCACAAATAGAGCTTTCTTTTGATGGTATTTGATCACCTCTGCCATTTTTATTTTTTGCGCTATAAACGGAAAAAGACCGAAAATTTTGAAAAAAAATGATATTTTCTACTTTTTGTTATAAAAAAAATCCAATAAACTCAATTTTAGTCATACATTTAGGCCAAAATGTATTCGGCCACATGTCTTTGGTAAAAAAAAAGTCAATAAGTGTATATTTATTGGTTTGCGCAAAAGTTATAGCGCCTACAAACTAGGGTACATTTTCTGGAATTTACACAGTTTTTAGTTTATGACTGCCTATGTCATTTCTTGAGGTGCTAAAATGGCAGGGCAGTACAAAACCCCCCCAAATGACCCCATTTTGGAAAGTAGACACCCCAAGGAAATTGCTGAGAGGCATGTTGAACCCATTGAATATTTATTTTTTTTGTCCCAGGTGATTGAATAATGACAAAAAAAAAAAAATTTACAAAAAGTTGTCACTAAATGATATATTGCTCACACAGGCCATGGGCATATGTGGAATTGCACCCCAAAATACATTCAGCTGCTTCTCCTGAGTACGGGGATACCACATGTGTGGGACTTTTTGGGAGCCTAGCCGCGTATGGGGCCCCGAAAACCAAGCACCGCCTTCAGGATTTCTAAGGGCATAGATTTTTGATTACACTCCTCACTACCTATCACAGTTTTGAAGGCCATAAAATGCCAAGATGGCACAAAACACCCCCAAATGACCCCATTTTGGAAAGTAGACACCCCAAACTATTTGCTGAGAGGTATGTTGAGTCCATGGAATATTTTTTATTTTTTGACACAAGTTGTGGGAATGTGACAATTTTTTTTTTTTTTGCACAAAGTTGTCACTAAATGATATATTGCTCACACAGGCCATGGGCATATGTGGAATTGTACCCCAAAATACATTTAGCTGCTTCTCCTGAGTATGGGGATACCACATGTGTGGGACTTTTTGGGAGCCTAGCCGCGTACGGGGCCCCGAAAACCAATCACCGCCTTTAGGATTTCTAAGGGCATAAATTTTTCATTTCACTCCTCACTACCTATCAGAGTTTTGAAGGCCATAAAATGCCAAGATGGCACAAAACCCCCCCAAATGACCCCATTTTGGAAAGTAGACACCCCAAGCTATTTGCTGAGAGGCATGTTGAGTCCATGGAATATTTTATTTTTTGACACAAGTTGCGGGAATGTGAGAATTTTTTTTTTTTTTTGCACAAAGTTGTCACTAAATGATATATTGCTCACACAGGCCATGGGCATATGTGGAATTGCACCCCAAAATACATTCTGCTGATTCTCCTGAGTACGGGGATACCACATGTGTGGGACTTTTTGGGAGCCTAGCTGCGTACGGGGCCCCGAAAACCCAGCACCGCCTTCAGGATTTCTAAGGGCATACATTTTTGATTTTACTCCTCACTAACTATCACACTTTTGAAGGCCATAAAATGCCAAGATGGCACAAACCCCCCCCAAATGACCCCATTTTGGAAAGTAGACACCCCAAGCTATTTGCTGAGAGGCATGGTGAGTATTTTGCAGCTCTCATTTGTTTTTGAAAATGAAGAAAGGCAAGAAAAACGTATTTTTTTTTTTCTTTTTTCAATTTTCAAAACTTTGTGAAAAAAAGTGAGGTCTGCAAAATACTCACTATACCTCTCAGTAAATAGCTTTGGGTGTCTATTTTCCAAAATGGGGTCATTTGGGGGGGGGGTTGTGCCATCTGGGCATTCCATGGCCTCCGAAACTGTGATAGGCAGTAAAGAGTGAAATCAAAAATTTACGCCCTTAGAAAGCCTGAAGGCAGGGCTTGGTTTTTGGGGTCCCGTACGCGGCTA
The DNA here is from genome assembly GCA_037952925.1 of Lithobates clamitans. Lineage (NCBI taxonomy): Eukaryota > Metazoa > Chordata > Amphibia > Anura > Ranidae > Lithobates > Lithobates clamitans. The sequence continues at coordinate 16,092,968 of JBBGZY010000100.1, forward strand.
GGCTCCCAAAAAGTCTCACACATGTGGTATCCCCGTACTCAGGAGAAGCAACAGAATGTATTTTGGGGTGTAATTTCACATATTCCCATGGCATGTTTGAGCAATATATCATTTAGTGACAACTTTGTGCAAAAAAAAAAAAAAAATTTGTCTTTTTCCCGCAACTTGTGTCACAATATAAAATATTCAATGGACTCGACATGCCTCTCAGCAAATAGCTTGGGGTGTCTACTTTCCAAAATGGGGTCATTTGGGGGGGTTTTGAACTGTCCTGGCATTTTATGCACAACATTTAGAAGCTTATGTCACACATCGACCACTCTTCTAACCACTTGAAGACAAAGCCCTTTCTGACACTTATTGTTTACATGAAAAAATTATTTTTTTTTGCAAAAAAATTACTTTGAACCCCCAAACATTATATATTTTTTTAAAGCAAATGCCCTACAGATTAAAATGGTGGGTGTTTAATTTTTTTTTTTCACACAGTATTTGCGCAGCGATTTTTCAAACGCATTTTTTGGGGAAAAAACACACTTTTTTAAATTTTAATACACTAAAACACACTATTTTGTCAAAATGTTTGATGAAATAAAAAAGATGATCTTAGGCCGAGTACATGGATACCAAACATGACATGCTTTAAAATTGCGCACAAACGTGCAGTGGCGACAAACTAAATACATTTTTAAAAGCCTTTAAAAGCCTTTACAGGTTACCACTTTAGATTTACAGAGGAGGTCTACTGCTAAAATTACTGCCCTCGATCTGACCTTCGCGGTGATACCTCACATGCATGGTGCAATTGCTGTTTACATTTGACGCCAGACCGACGCTTGCGTTCGCCTTTGTGCGAGAGCAGGGGGGGGGCAGGGGTGCTTTTTTTTTTTTTTTTTTTTTTTTTTTTTTTTTAAATTATTTTTTTTGCTTTTTTATCTTATTTTTAAACTGTTCCTTTCATTTTTATTTTTTTTTTAATCATTTTTATTGTTATCTCAGGGAATGTAAATATCCCCCATGATAGCAATAGGTAGTGACAGGTACTCTTTTTAGAAAAAATTGGGGTCTATTAGACCCTAGATCTCTCCTCTGCCCTCAAAGCATCTGACCACACCAAGATCGGTGTGATAAAATGCTTTCCCAATTTCCCAATGGCGCTGTTTACATCCGGCGAAATCTAAGTCATGAAATGCTTGTAGCTTCCAGTTTCTTAGGCCATAGAGATGTTTGGAGCCATTCTGGTCTCTGATCAGCTCTATGGTCAGCTGGCTGAATCACCGGCTGCATTCTCAAGTTCCCTGTTGGGACAGGAGAGCCAGAGAAAAACATGGACGACGGTGTGGGGGGGGGCATTCCCTCCCACTGCTTGTAAAAGCAGTCTAGAGGCTAATTAGCCGCTAGGATTGCTTTTACAAGAAAGCCGACCACTGGCTGAAAAGAATGATACCAAGATGATACCTAAACCTGCAGGCATCATTCTGGTATAACCACTCAAAGTCCAGCAACATACCTGTACGTTGCTGGTCCTTGTTGGGCATACATTGTAAACTTTTTTTTCATGCAGCCTGTGGGCTGAACGAAAAAAAGATATTGATCGGTGGGTATGCCCACCATTAGAATACCTCCCTTCATCCACCCACTTCTAATGATGGGCATACATGCACCGTATATATATGCCGAAGCATGGGGGCATCCTCCCGCAAAAGGCAGGAGCAAATCGCTCCTCCACCCACTGCTGCCCCCACGCTTCGGCATATATGCTGAAGTATGTAACTGTGGTGGTGAAATCACCTCCGACAGCGCTGGAGTCACAGCTTTATGTATCGTGGGAGCAAACGCTGTTGCTGTCAAGATAAATAAATCCGTGCTGCAACTGAATGGCGTACCTGCTAAGCAAATGATGGTTAACAAAAAAACAAAGTAACATTACAGTATAACAGTATTACTTACCATACCTGCAAAGCAAAATACAAAAAAAACATAGTAAAAAATAAAACATTTAACGCAACCTGTGCCTACCTAAAAATATATATATGCCGAAGCATGGGGGCACCCTCCCGCAAAAGGCAGGAGCAAATCGCTCCTCCACCCACTGCTGCCCCCACGCTTCGGCATATATGCTGAAGTATGTAACTGTGGTGGTGAAATCACCTCCGACAGCGCTGGAGTCGCGGCTTTATGTATCGTGGGAGCAAACGCTGTTGCTGTCAAGATAAATAAATCCGCTCTGCAGCTGAATGGCGTACCTGAAAACACAAAGGTGGTTAACAATAAAAAAAACAAAGTATAAAAAAATTGCATACCTATAAAGCAAACATGATAAAACATAACAATAAAACATTGCAGTATAGAATGCAGAACAATAGAGAGAGAATAGAGAGAGAACAATAAAACAACAACTATTTTTGGTTTTTTTATTTTATATTTTTTTTGTGTTTTTTTCTTTTTTTTTCTTTTTTTTACTTTTTTTTGTTTTTTTTACACTTTTTTTTGTAACTTTAACTTTTTTAACTGGTACCAGGTTTGGGTCTCTCAAAATGCGACAGCATCTTGGGAGACCCTGTGGAAGTGTGCCTAGTCTGTGCAGTGCTGTACCCTACGCTAATACTCCACTAGTGTGTGGTAGCGTTCAAAACATTCACCAATGCAAAGACCAGGATTTGCAGGACAGAGGGGACAATAATATCGGGTGTCACGCCTAAATCCGCGCTTGCTGCAGACACGACATCTTTTTTGGGGGGTTCGTTGGGTAGGGGTACTCGGGAGGGCATAAAGAAAATGCCTCTCATGCAGCCGGCTTACTGCATTTGGTTGGGGATGGTGAGGTGGAGCACCGTCTGGAAACAGAAGGGCTCTGACGATCTCTTCCTGGAATTTAAGGAAGGATCCAGTCCGTCCTGAAGCTCTGTATAGCACATAAGCATTCAGCAAAGCCAATTGAAATAAATAAACAGACACTTTTTTGTACCAGCGTCTGGCCTTACGGGCAATTAGGTACGGCGCCAACAACTGGTCGTTGAGGTCCACCCCTCCCATATTAAGGTTATATTCGTGGACACAGAGGGGTTTCTCCACAACACCAGTCGCCGTAGGAATTTGGAGCATCGTGTCTGCATGAAGGGAGGTGAGAACGAAAACATTCTTCTTATCCCTCCACTTCATAGCGAGCAAATTATTATACTTCAAGCAGGCTCTCTCCCCCAGCCTAAGACGGGAATCTACAAGCCGCTGGGGAAAGCCCCGGCGATTAGGTGGCACGGTGCCACATGCTCCAATCTGATGATCAAAAAGGTGGCTAAAAAGTGGCACGCTCGTATAATAATTGTCCACGTACAAGTGGTACCCCTTTCCGAATAAGGGTGACACCAAGTCCCACACTATCTTGCCAGCGCTTCCTATGTAGTCAGGGCAGTTTGTCGGCTCTACGTGACTATCTTTGCCCTCGTAAACCATAAATCTACATGTATAGCCTGTGGCCCTGTCACAGAGCTTATACATCTTGACCCCGTATCTGGCACGCTTGCTGGGAAGGTACTGTTTGAATGACAAGCGGCCAGAAAATTTAACCAGGGACTCATCAACGCAGACAACTTGATGGGGGGTAAACAAGTCTGCAAAACGTTGGTTGAAGTGGTTTACGAGGGGCCGAATTTTGTAGAGCCGATCGTATTCAGGGTCTCCACGAGGACGACAGAGTTCATTGTCGTTGAAGTGCATGAACCGCAAAATCTGCTCGTATCGTGCCCTGGCCATGGAAGCAGAGAACAAGGGTGAATGGTAAATTGGGTCAGTGGACCAATATGACCGCAACTCACTCTTTTTATTCAACCCCATGAGGAGGGAAAGGCCCAGAAAGATCTTAAATTCGGAGACCGTAATTGGTCTCCAATCTCTGGCAAGGGTGGACTGGGGCATAGTGGCGATGTATTGACCAGCGTATAAATTGCTTTGGTCCACAATAGATCTATAGAGATCTTCGGTGAAAAACAGCGAATAAAAATCCAGTGGCATAAAGTCAACTGTTTCCACCTGAATTCCGGGTTGGCCAGTGAAAGGGGGAAGTACGGGTGCTGCAGAAGTGGTGGGTACCCAATTCGGATTGGCCAATGCAGCAGGAAGGGCACTATGGGCACGACGGGCCTGTGTTCGTCTTCTTGGTGGCAGCGGGACACTACTAGTGCTTGCCACCTCGCCAGCTTGAACTGCACTTATGGGACTCGCCACGTCATCACGTGATACTGCAGTGCTGGATGTACGATCAGGGTGTACTAGGCCGCTGGTGCTTGCCAGTTCACCAGAAGGAGTAGCGGCACTAGTACCTCTCTGCTCCCTACGAGAGCCCTGCAGTTCATGCACTTCAAGGACAGCATAAGTTCGGGGTCTGGTACGCCTGACCTTAGCAGGGACCACAACTCCGTCGTCAGAGCTATCTGTCATGGAGCCGCTGTCCTCTACAGGATCGTATTCTGAGCCTGAACTTGACAGATGAGTGACTTCCTCTTCACTATCTGTCATGCTCAGAATCCGGTAGGCCTCTTCACTAGTGTACCTTTGATTTGCCATTTTGGCCTCTAAATTTAGGGGTACACTAGTGAGACTCACAGGCAAAAAAGCTCCCGACTGTCAGCGACTGATTCAAAACGCTACCAAAAAACTGTTAGCGATCGCAGGGATCAGGCCTGACTCTGCGACCGCTGCAGTTATGTGTGCTTAGTGTTTTGAAAGTGTCAGTAATCGATCGATACTGCACTTGGGTGGGCTGGGCTGGGCTGGGCCGAGGAGCAAAACGCAGGTGCTAGCAGGTATCTGGGCTGATCCCGCTAACACTGCGTTTCAGGGAACCCTAAACTGCTGGGGAGTATAGATCTGATCGGATCAGATATCGATCCGTTCAGATACTATAGCACTAAGGGAGGTGTATGCTGCGTGCGTGGGTTTTAGCGGTACTGGCGCTAACCTGACGCTGCCTGGGGCGACGCAGACCTTATTTGATCCTAAAAACTTAACTTCTATCACCGCCGGGCAATTAGGGGGTTAAACCTTTATAGGGTAATAAACGGCGGGTGCCCTAAAACTATAATAAACTGTAATAAACTATAATAAACTACAAAAAACAAACTATCTAACCAGCGTCACCCGTAACACTTATACGGTGATCGCTGGTGAAAGGGTTAACTAGGGGGCAATCAGGGGGTTAAAACCTTTAGCAGGTAGTATATGGGGGTCCCTGTCGCTATAAAACACTGACAGCGAACCTATATACTTACCTCCCTAAACTAGCGTCACCTGTGTCACTAATACAGCGATCAGAAAAACGATCGCTTAGCGACACTGGTGACGGGGGGTAATCAAGGGGTTAACTTTTATTAGGGGGGGTTAGGGGGTACCCTGGACCTAAGGGGGGGTACCCTAGACCTAAAAGGGGCTAACCTAACTGCCCTAACACTTATAACTGACAAACTGACACCAATGCAAAAAAAAAAAAAACACTGCTATTGGTGTCAGAGTGACAGTGGGTACAGGGGGGTGATCGGGGGGTGACAGGGGGGTGAAAAGTGTGCCTGGCGTGTTCTACTGAACATGTGGTGTTGGTGCACTTACTTGGATGTCTTCTCTCCTCGGCGTCGGATCAAAAAGACCGGCTCGAGGAGAGATGACATCACTTCCTCTCCCTCTGTTTACATTACAGAGGGAGAGGAAGCATTCGATTCGTGGGAGCGATCGGGAGGGGGTGGCCATCAATGGATGGCCTCCCCCTGACCCCTAATCGCCCGCGAACGAGAGCCGACCACTCAGGGCACCGGGGGGGGGTCCGATCGGACCCCCCGCCCGCGGGAAGGCATCACGTACTAGGTACGTGATTTTGCCTGCCCGTGCCGACCTGCTCACGTATATAGGCGTGAGGCGGTCGGCAAGTGGTTAAAGCACTTGTAACCCTAAAAAGAATATATATATATATACATCCTGTTCCTTTTAAAGCATGTTAAATAGCACAGTGCTTGTGCTGTTTATTTTGTCCCTTTGTATAAAGTAATATACCTGGCTGATCCTGTCTTTGCTGACAACGATAATCAGGGCTCCTGATCAATGATACCGTGGCCAGCCTACGTGCCTCTGTCATCACGCTGTCTGCTCTCTGCTTTCTGTCTCTCCTTAACCCCCTCCCTCACTGCTAGGGATGAGCCGAACACCCCCCGGTTCGGTTCGCACCAGAACCTGCGAACGGACCGAAAGTTCGCACGAACGTTAGAACCCTATTGACGTCTATGGGACTCGAACGTTCGAAATCAAAAGTGCTCATTTTAAAGGCTAATTTGCATGGTATTGTCCTAAAAAGGGTTTGGGGACCCGGGTCCTACCCCAGGGGACATGTATCAATGCAAAAAAAACTTTTAAAAACGTCCGTTTTTTCGGGAGCAGTGATTTTAATGATGCTTGAAGTAAAAAAAAAAAAAAGTGAAATATTCCTTTAAATATCGTACCTGGGGGGTGTCTATAGTATGCCTGTAAAGTGACGCGTGTTTCCCGTGTTTAGAACAGTCCCTGCACCAAATGTCATTTTTAAAGGAAAAAATCTCATTTAAAACTGCTTGCGGGTTTAATGTCATGTCGGGTCATGGCAATATGGATGAAAATCAGTGAGACAAACGGCATGGGTACCCCCCAGTCCATTACCAGGCCCTTTGGGTCTTGTATGGATATTAAGGGGAACCCCGCACCCAAATTAAAATAAGGAAAGGCCCTATATACTCTGAACAGCAGTATACAGGTGGTGCAAACAAGACAGGGACTGTAGGTTTGTTGTTAAGTAGAATCTCTTTGTAATTTTGAACGGGTACATTTTTAAAGTGTTTTGGCTCCAGCCAAAAAATCTTTTTTAAGCTTTTTGGAAAACATAGGGAAGGGTTATTACCCCTGTGACATTTGTTTTGCTGTCTTTCCTCCTCTTCAGAAGATTTCACCTCACTTTTTGTCCCAATGAAAAATGTTTTTTGAAAATTTGGGTTTTTTTGTGGAACAAGGATTGGAAAGCATCAGTGGAAAGGAGAAATTGTTTTCCCATATTAACTCTTACAGGAGAGAATTTCCCTTCCTAGGGGTAGATTTCATCTCACTTCCTGTTGTCTCCTTCCGTTTGCAAGTAGGAGTCGTTTGTAAGTTAGATGTTTGAAAGTAGGGTCCTGCCCTATATACTCAGCAGAAATTTGGGCCTTAGGTGTTGCTGTGGCCACAACACTGTAAGCCCTCACAGGGCCCTGCTGTGAAATATTAGATCAAGAATTGTAATTACATGCCCCTGTTGAACAGGAGCTGAAAAATTAGGCCTTACGCACTGGTGCTGGTGCCACAACACTGCAACCCCTCATCGAGCTCAGTATCATCATCAGAGCCTTCCAAACGCTGTGCATCCTCCTGGAGCATGTACCCAACACTGTGGTCAAACAGTTCGAGGGACTCCTCAGGAGGTCATGGTGGAGCTAGGGAAGGAGTCACTGATGACATTGAGCTGAGGGAAGAGGCCGCTGCTTTGCCAGACAAAGCACCCTGGGCATGGGTGAGAGAGGATGAGGAGGATGAGGACGGCTTGGTCATCCACTCGACCAAGTCTTCCGCATGTTGCGGCTCAACACGGCCAGCTGCCGAAAAAAAGGCCAAGCGTGTCCCATGGCCACGTGCTGATGAGGATGCACCGTCTCCACGACCAGCACTAGACACAGAGCCTGCTTGCCCTCTCTTATTGGCTTGTGACTGTCTGCCTCTCCTTCTTGGCCTTCCAGACATACTAATGGCCTGTAGCTGCACTAAGCTGGGATATATATATCTATATATATATATATATATATATGTACTGATACTGCAGCTAGCAAAATCAACTGCTTGCCTGTAGTATGAGAACACCACCAACCTTCTACAGGTAGCTTTAGCTGAACACTGTGAGGTGGACGCACCCCACTAACTTGTAGGTTTAGCTGAACACTGTGAGCAGGACACACTGCACTAACTGTAAATAGTCTAGCTGCCTGACCGTGGTACTAATAGGATCAAAAGAACACCAGTAATTTTCTTCAGGTAGCTTTATATACTGTAACCAGACAAGCCTGCCTGTCAGTAGGAAGATAACAGGAACGGATCTAGCTGAACACTGTGAGCAGGACGCACTGTACTAAATGTAAATAGTCTAGCTGCCTGACCGTGGTACTAATAGGATCAATAGAACACCAGTAATTTTCTTCAGGTAGCTTTATATACTGTAAACAGACAAGCCTGCCTGTCAGTAGGAAGATAACAGGAACGGATCTAGCTGAACACTGTGAGCAGGACGCACTGTACTAAATGTAAATAGTCTAGCTGCCTGACCGTGGTACTAATAGGATCAAAAGAACACCAGTAATTTTCTTCAGGTAGCTTTATATACTGTAACCAGACAAGCCTGCCTGTCAGTAGGAAGATAACAGGAACGGATCTAGCTGAACACTGTCAGCAGGACGCACTGTACTAAATGTAAATACTAGTCTAGCTGCCTGACCGTGGTACTAATAGGATCAAAAGAACGCCAGTAATTTTCTTCAGGTAGCTTTATATACTGTAACCAGACAAGCCTGCCTGTCAGTAGGAAGATAACAGGAACGGATCTAGCTGAACACTGTGAGCAGGACGCACTGTACTAAATGTAAATAGTCTAGCTGCCTGACCGTGGTACTAATAGGATCAAATAGAACACCAGTAATTTTCTTCAGGTAGCTTTATATACTGTAACCAGACAAGCCTGCCTGTCAGTAGGAAGATAACAGGAACGGATTTAGCTGAACACTGTGAGCAGGACGCACTGCACTAAATGTAAATAGTCTAGAAGATAACAGGAACGGATCTAGCTGAACACTGTGAGCAGGACGCACTGCACTAAATGTAAATAGTCTAGAAGATAACAGGAACGGATCTAGCTGAACACTGTGAGCAGGACGCACTGCACTAAATGTAAATAGTCTAGAATTTAACAGGAACGGATCTAGCTGAACACTGTGAGCAGGACGCACTGCACTAAATATAAATAGTCTAGAAGATAACAGGAACGGATCTAGCTGAACACTGTGAGCAGGACGCACTGCACTAAATGTAAATAGTCTAGAAGATAACAGGAACGGATCTAGCTAAACTGAATACAGTGTATATATATATATATGCAACACCTGGGATGCATATATATACAGAATACACTAAGTGCAGCTAACTGACTGACTGTTCTGCCTAATCTATCTAACTCAAATCAAATGACACTGTCTCTCTCTCTCTCTCTCTCTATCTATGAACACCAGAACACACACTGCACAGGGCCGCCGTGCAGGCGGCCTTATATAGTGTGGGGCGTGTACTAAATCCCCTGAGCCATAATTGGCCAAAGCCTCCTTGGCTTTGGCCAATTACGGCTCTCTGTTCAGGCGGCGCTGTGATTGGCCAAGCATGCGGGTCATAGTGCATGCTTGGCCAATCATCAGCAAGCAATGCACTGCGATGCCACAGTGAATTATGGGCCGTGACGCGCCACACGAATTTGGCGCGAACGGCCCATATCGTTCACAATTCGGCGAACGGGCGAACAGCCGATGTTCGAGTCGAACATGGGTTCGACTCGAACACGAAGCTCATCCCTACTCCCTGCCTGTCAGTTCTGATGCCTGTGTGTGAGAGCAATCTCCTCCCTCCCCTTCCCTTCTACTGCTCTTCCCTGTTGCTTGAAATACCTTTTCAAAAGTAGCTTGCATCCCCTGTTTAATCAAGATCTAAACTACTAGATGTCCTTTTTTTTAAAGCTCTAATCGTAAATACCTTATCTCACAGCGGTCACATGACATTTCTCTGCGGGCCGGCTGATGTCAGAGGGTTATCTCAGCCCCTCCCACTGCATTCCTTACATGGAGGAAAGGGAAGCCGAGGAAAGTCACTGACAGCAAATCATTTGCTGTGAGAAGGTATTTACAATTGGAATTTTAAAAAAATGGACACAATGCTGTACAGCTTGATATAACAAAAGAGTTGGCAGTGTTTTATCATCCTGACTTTACAACCACTTAAGCCCCGGAAGATTTTAGCTCCTTCCTGACCAGAGCACTTTTTACAATTTGGCACTGAGTCGATTTAACTGATAATTGCGCAGTCGTTCGCTGTACCCAAACAAAAATTGCGCCCTTTTTTTCCCACAAATAGAGCTTTCTTTTGGTGGTATTTTATCAACTCTGCGGTTTTTATTTTTTGCGCTATAAACAAAAAAAGGGTGACAATTTTGAAAAAAAAAAAACAATACTTTTTGCTATAATATCCCCCAAATTAAAAAAAAAAAAACAAATTTCTTCATCAATTTAGGCCAATATATATTCTTCTACATATTAAAAAAAAAATCGCAATAAGCGTATAGTGATTGGTTTGCACAAAAGTTTAAGTGTCTACAAACTATGGGAAAGATTTATGGCGTTTTTATTATTTTTTTTTTACTAGTAATGGCAGTGATCTGCGATTTTTAGCGGTATTGCGACGGACAGATCGGAGACTTTTGACACTTTTTTGGGTGCTATAAAAATGCACTGATTACTGTGTAAATGTCACTGGCAGGGAAGGGGTTAACACTAGGGGGTGATCAAGCGGTTACTTGTGTGTTTCCTCAGTGTGTTCTAACTGTGGTGGTATGGATTGACTACTTAGTAGGAACAAACGATATGGCTCCTCTTCCCTGACAGCACAGGGATTTGTGTGTTTACACACACAAGTCCCGGTGCTGTCACTCATGCACGCGATCGCGCGTGGCTGGCGGCAATCGTGCCCGCCGGCCAAACGCATCGGGTCCCCGCCATGCAGCGGGCGTGCGCCCTCTGGTGGTGGCTAAAGGAATGGACATACCCATACAGGATTTTGCCCAGGGGAGCCATTCTGCCGCAGTATATCTGTGTGAACCGGGCGGGAACCGTTTAACTGACAACTGCTCGGTCGTGCAACGCTTTACCAATATAAAACCAATGTCCTTTTCTCCCACAAATAGAGCTTTCTTTTGGTGGTATTTGATCACCTCTGTGGTTTTTATGTTTTGCGCTATAAACAAAAAAGTCAGACAATTAAAAAAAAAAAAAAAATATATATATATATATATATATTATTATTATTATATTATTATTATACAGGATTTATATAGCGCCGACAGTTTACGCAGCGCTTTACAACATTAGGGCAGACAATACAAGTACAATACAATTCAATACAGGAGGAATCAGAGGGCCCTGCTCGTTAGAGCTTACAATCTAGGAGGGAGGGTCAAGTTATACAAAAGGGTAATAGCTGTGGGGGATGAGCTAATGGAGAAAATAGTGCAGTTATTAGATGGAGGCAGGATAGGCTTCTCTGAAGAGGAAGGTTTTCAGGGATCGCCTAAAAGTGGATAAATTTGGAGACAGTCTGACAGATTGGGGTAGGGAATTCCAGAGGATGGGCGAGGCTCGGGAGAAGTCCCGGAGGCGGATATGGGAGGAGGTGATGAGGGAGCTAGAGAGCAGGAGGTCTTGGGAGGAACGGAGATGGCGATTAGGTTGGTATTTTGAGACTAGGTTAGTGATGTAGCTGGGGGCAGAGTTGTGGATGGCTTTGTAACTTATTGTTAGTATTTTGAATTTAATTTGTTGGGCGAGTGGCAGCCAATGGAGGAATTGGCAGAGAGGGGTAGCAGACACTGAGCGGTTTGTAAGGTGGATAAGTCTGGCAGCAGCATTCATGATGGACTGCAGGGGGGATAGTCTTTTTAAAGGTAAGCCAATGAGGAGTGAGTTGCAGTAGTCAAGGCGAGAGATAACCAGGGAGTGAATCAGGAGCTTTGTGGTTTCATTGGTTAGAAAGGGACGTAGTTTAGAGATGTTGCGGAGGTTGAGGCGGCAAGCTTTGGAAAGTGATTGGATGTGGAGCTGAAAGGAGAGTTCAGAGTCCAGGATAATACCTAGCACCCTGACGTGTGGAGACAGGTGGATGGTTGTGCCATTGCTCTTGACAGAGAAGTCAAGGGAAGAGGCACGTGGGGGAGGAAATATTATAAGCTCAGTTTTGGACAAGTTGAGTTTGAGGAAGTGGTGTGACATCCATACAGATATGTCGGTTAGTAAGTTAGTGATGCGTGAGGAGACTGATGGAGTGAGTTGAGGGGTGGAGAGATAGATTTGCGTGTCATCAGCATAGAAATGATATTGAAAGCCATGAGAGGCTATCAGCTGACCCAGGGAAGAGGTGTAGATTGAAAATAAAAGAGGTCCAAGAACAGAACCTTGGGGGACCCCGACAGAGAGGGGAAGAGGAGTGGAGGAAGTAGAATTGTAAGTGACACTGAAGGTGCGTTGGGATAGGTAGGATGAGAGCCACTGAAGAGCACAGTCACTGAGACCGAGGGAGTAAAGTTTTTTGAGGAGGGGGGGGTGGTCAACCGTGTCAAAGGCAGCTGAAAGATCCAGAAGTAGGAGTACAGAATAGTGTCCGTTGGTTTTTGCAGTTAGTAGGTCATTTGTGAGTTTTAAAAGAGCAGTTTCTGTGGAGTGTTGAGGGCGGAATCCAGATTGAAGGGGATCAAGAAGGTTGTTTTTAATGAGGTGGTCACTCAGTTGGTTGTAAACCAGGCGTTCAAGGAGTTTAGAGGAAAAGGGGAGCAAGGAGATAGGGCGTAGGTTGTTAAGATTTTGTAGGGTCCAAGGACGGCTTTTTGAGTATGGGGGTGACCAGTGCATGTTTTAGAGCGTCGGGGAAGATGCCAGAGGTGAGGGAGAGATTGAAGATGTGGGTTAGAGAGTGTAGGATGGGGTCAGAGGGTGACCGTAGCATTTGAGAGGGAATAGGGTCCAGGGGACAGGTGGTTAGGTGGGCGATAGAGAGGAGTTTAGCAACTTCATCTGTAGTAGCAGATTTGAATAGGGGGAGTGTCAGTTGTACCTGTTGACATGGGGTCTTAGCTGGGGGCGATACCTGTAGAATGGAGATTTCATCACGGATTGTATCAATCTTGTTATATATATATATAATCTTTCTGCTATAACACATATCCCCAAAACATCAAATTTCTTCATTAATTCAATCCAATATGTATTTTTCTACCAATAAGCGTATATTAATTGGTTTGAGCGAAAGTCATAGTGTCTACAAACTATGGGATAGATTTATGAACTTTTTTTTTTTAATTGTTTTTACTGGTAATGGCAATCAGCGATTTTTAGCAGGACTGCGACATTGCGACGGACAAATCTTACACTAAGTGACACTTTTTGGGCACCAGTGGTACCAATACAGTGATCAGTGCTTAAAAAATGCACTGTTACTGTATAAATGACACTGGCAGGAAAAGGGGTTAACCTCAGGGGCGATCAAGGTTAAGTGTGTTCCCTGGGAGTGTTTTCTAACTGTGTGGGGGGGGGGGAGGGGTGGACTGACAGGAAGAACACAGAGATCCCTGTTCCTGCTTACAAGGAACAGAAGATCTCTGTGTACTTCCCTGTCAGAACGGGGATCTGCCTTGTTTACATAGGCAGATCCCCGTTCTGCCTCTCTGTGGAGCGATCATGGGTGGTCAATGGACATCGGGTCCACCGGAACCGCTGATTGGCTCGTGGCCACAGTATCTATTGCACGAAATAACATGCAGGAACGTTGTTTCGCGCAATAAAGCTGTCCTGCCGCAGTAGATGAGTGGTGGGTGGTCTTTAACCAGTTGCCGACCACCGCACGCCGATGTACGTCGGCACAATGGCACGGGCAGGCATAAGGGCTTACCTGTACGCCCCTGCCTGCCTGCGGGCGGGGGCTCCGATCGGACCCCCCAGGTGCCTGCGGCTGTCGGATTCTCGTCAGGAGCGATCTGAGGTGAGGGGGAAGCCACTGATTCATGGCCACCCCCTTACGCTCGCTCCTGGCAAATGACAGGCTTCCTCTGCTGCTGTAATGTAAACAGCGGCAGAGGAAGTGATGTCATCTCTCCTCGAGTCTGTCTTTTCGTTCCGGCGCCGAGGAGAGAAGACATCCAAGTAAGTTTGCACCAACACTACACTTACAGTAGAACAAGCAGGCACACTTTTCACCCCCCGATCACCCCCCTGTACCCCCTGTCACAGTGACACCAATAGCAGTTTTTGTTTTTTTTTCTGATTATTGCATTGGTGTCAGTTTGTGACAGTTATAAGTGGTAGGGCAGTTAGTGTTAGGCCCCTTTAGGTCTAGGGTACCCCCCTAACCCCTCCTAATAAAGTTTTAACCCCTTGATCACCCCCCGTCGCCAGTGTCCCTAAGCGATCGTTTTTCTGATCGCTGTATTAGTGTCACAGGTAATGCTAGTTAGGAAGGTAAGTATTTAGGTTCGCCGTCAGCTTTTTATAACGTCAGGGACCCCCATATACTACCTAATAAAGGATTTAACCCCCTGATTGACCCCTAGTTAACCCTTTCACCAGTGATCACCGTATAACTGTTACGGGTGAAGCTGGTTAGTTAGTTTGTTTTTAATAGTTTCAGGGCACCCGCCGTTTATTACCTAATAAAGGTTTAACCCTCTAATCGCTCGGCGGTGATATAAGTTAAGTTTTAGGGTCAGATAGGGTCTGCGTCGCCCCAGGCAGCGTCGGGTTAGTGCCAGTACAGCTAACACCCACGCACGCAGCATACACCTCTTTTAGTGGTATAGTATCTGAATGGATCAATATCTGATCAGATCTATACTAGCGTCCCCAGCAGTTTAGGGTTCCCAAAAACGCAGTGTTAACGGGATCAGCCCAGATACCTGCTAGCACCAGCCCACCCAAGTGCATTATCGATCGATCACTGTCACTTACAAAACACTAAACACATAACTGCAGCGTTCACAGAGTCAGGCCTGATCCCTGCGATCGCTAACAGTTTTTTGGTTTTAAAACAGTCGCTAACAGTCAGGAGCTTTTTTGCCTGTAAGTCTCACTAGTGTACCACTAAATTTAGAGCCCAAAATGGCAAATCGAAGGTACACTAGTGAAGAGGCCTACACGTTTCTGAGCATGACAGATAGTGAAGAGGAAGTCACTCATCTGTCAGATTCAGGCTCAGATTACGTACCTGTAGACAGCAGCGGGTCCATGACAGATAGCTCTGACGACTGAGTTGTGTTCCCTGCTAAGGTCAGGCGTACCAGACCCCAATCTTCTTCTTCTGCTGTTGAGGTGCAAGAACCGCAGGGCTCTCGTATGGACCAGAGCAGTACTAGCGCCACTATTCCTTCTGGTGAACTGGCAAGCACCAGCGGCCTAGTACACCCTGGTTGTACATCCAGCACTGCAGTAACACTTGGTGACGTGGCGAGTCCCATAAGTGCAGTTCAAGCTGGCGAGGTGTCCCGCTGCCAGCAAGAAGACGAACACAGGCCCGTCGTGCCCATAGTGCCTTTCCTGCTGCATTCGCCAATTCTAATTGGGAACCCACCACTTCTGCAGCACCCGTACTTCCCCCATTCACTGGCCAACCCGGCATTCAGGTGGAAACAGTTGATTTTACGCCACTTGATTTTTATTCACTGTTTTTCACCGAAGATCTCTATAGATCTATTGTGGACCAAAGCAATTTGTACGCTGGTCAACACATCGCCACTATTCCCCTGTCCTCCCTTGCCAGAGATTGGAAACCAATTACGGTTTCCGAATTTAAGCTGTTTCTGGGCCTTTCCCTCAACATGGGCATAACTAAAAAGAGTGAGTTGAGGTCATATTGGTCCACTGACCCATTTCACCATATGCCCTTGTTCTCTGCCTCCATGACCAGGACACGATACGAGCAGATCTTGCGGTTCATGCACTTCAACAACAATGAACTCTGTCGTCCTCGTGGAGACCCTGGATGCGATTGGCTCTACAAAATTATGCCCCTCGTAAACCACTTCAACGTTTTGCAGACTTGTTTACTCCCCATCAAGTTGTCTGCGTTGATGAGTCCCTTATTATGTTTTCTGGCTGCTTGTCATTCAAACAGTACCTTCCCAGCAAGCGTGCCAGATACAGGGTCAAGATGTATAAGCTCTGTGACAGGGCCACAGGCTATACATGTAGTTTTATGGTTTACGAGGGAAAAGATAGCCACGTAGAGCCGACAAACTTCCCTGACTACATAGGAAGCGCTGGAAAGATTGTGTGGGACTTGGTGTCACCCTTATGCGGAAAGGGGTACCACTTATATTTGGACAATTATTACACGAGCATGTCACTTTTTAGTCTCCTTTTTGATCATCAGATTGGAGCATGTGGCACCGTGCGACCTAATCGCCGGGGCTTTCCCCAGCGGCTTGTAGATTCCCATCTTAGGCTGGGGGAGAGAGCCTGCTTGCAGTGTAATAACTTGCTCGCTATGAAGTGGAGGGATAATAAGAATGTTTTCGTTCTTACCTCCCTTCCTGCAGACACGATGGTCCAAATTACTACGGCGACTGGTGTTGTGAAGAAACCCCTCTGTGTCCACGAATATAACCAAAATAGGGGAGGGGTGGACCTCAACGACCAGTTGTTGGCGCCGTATCTAGTTGCCCGTAAGGCCAGACGCTGGTATAAAAAAGTGTCTGTATACTTATTTCAATTGGCTTTGCTGAACGCTCATGTGCTATACAGAGCTTCAGGACGGACTGGATCCTTCCTTAAATTCCAGGAAGAGATCATCAGAGCCCTTCTGTTTCCAGACGGTGCTCCACTTCACCTTCTCAATCCAAATGTAGTAAGCCGGCTGCATGAGAGGCATTTTCCTTATGTCCACCCGCGTACCCCTACCCAAAGAGCCCCCCAAAGAAAATGTCATGTCTGCAGAAAGCGCGGATAATAGGCATGACACCCGCTATTATTGTCCCTCCTGTCCTGACAATCCTGGTCTTTGCATTGGTGAATGTTTTGAGCGTTACCATACATTAGTTGAGTTTTAGCGTAGGGTACAGCATTGCACAGACTAGGCACATTTTCACAGGGTCTCCCAAGATGCCATCGCATTTTGAGAGACCCAAACCTGGAACCGGTTACAGTTACAAAAGTACAGTTATAAAAATAAATGTAAAAAAAAGTAAAAAAACAAAATACACAAAAAAATATATAAAATAAAAAAACCAAAGATAGTTGTCATTTTATTGTTCTCTCTCTCTATTCTCTCTCTATTGTTCTGCTCTTTTTTACTGTATTCTATTAAGTTTTATTGTTGTTATGTTTTATCATGTTTGCTTTTCAGGTATGTAATTTTTTTATACTTTACTGTTTACTGTGTTATATTAACCATTTTTTTGTTTTCAGGTACGCCATTCAGCTGCAGCGCGGATTTATTTATCTTGACAGCAACAGCGTTTGCTCCCACGATACATAAAGCCGTTACTCCATCGCTGATTTCACCACCACAGTTACATACTTCTGCATATATGCCGAAGCATATATTTTGCGGTTGGATGCCCCCATGCTTCGGCATATATATATTTTAGGCACAGGTTGCGTTAAAAAATGTTTTTTTTTTTTACTATGTTTTTTTTTGTATTTGCTTTGCAGGTATGGTAAGTCTTATGCCCCGTACACACGGTCGGATTTTCCGATGGAAAATGTCCGATCGGAGCGTGTTGTCGGAAATTCCGACCGTGTGTGGGCTCCATCGGAAATTTTCCATCGGATTTTCCTACACACAAGGTTTGAGAGCAGGCTATAAAATTTTCCGACAACAAGATCCGATCGCCTCAATTCCGACCGTATGTGGCCAGTTCCGACTCACAAAGTGCCACGCATGCTCAGAAGAAATTCCGAGACGGAACAGCTCGGTCTGGTAAAATTAGCGTTCGCAATGGATACAACACTTTCGTCACAGTGCAATGTTAAAAATGGTTTAAAACAGCGCACTCTCTTCTTCTTTATAATGTGAGAAGAATGAAGTAGTTTTGCTGCTCATATTCACACAGACTTCTCACAAACTTCTTTATTTACTATTTATCGGGATTCCCTCAATATATTTTGATTTGTCACATCTGACAAAATTATTTTATTTTTTTTATTTTTTTTAAGGCAGAATTTTTTTATTTTATTTTTTTTAGGTTTGTATTTTTTTCAAGGCTGATCTTTGTTTTATTTTATTTTTAGTTTTACTCCCTAATATTTGTGTGTGTGTTTTGTGTGTCAAGTTACCACAACACCATTAATATCTTGTATTATTTAATCTCAAGGAGATTTTTGGTGTTGGTGTCCCTTGTTAATTTCACATTGTACTTTAGAAATGTACCTGAATCCTCACAAACAAACTGTCCTTTTTGAAGGAAAAAACACATAGGAGAGTATAATTGAAACAAAAATTCCTTTTATTAAGGGCTCAGAGCCAAAGAGGGAGGCAACGCTGGAGAAACAGCAGAAATTGGCGAAGCCTTGGACCCCCAGGGCAGACATCAATTATTTAACATCAAAATTGGTGGCCCGAGGAGTCCATATGTAAGGGAGTGCAGTCTGGTCCAGAAGTCCCAGAGATCCGGAAAGCAGCAGATGACATCTGTGTCCCCAGGCTGTGGTACCACAAGAGGCTTCATCTTTTGCCAGACCAGACTGGACCCAGGGTCATCACTTTCTGGTCTTCTTTCCACGCTTCCTTCCTGGCTGTGGCTCTGCTGTTGGAGATGTGGCAGGAGGACTAGTAGGACCTGAAGGAGGAGGAGGAGGACTAGTAGGACCTGGAGGGGGAGGAGTAGTAGGACCTGGAGGAGGAGGAGTAGGACCATGTGTGAGGTCACAAATGTGGGTAGCAGATGTTATTTGGCCCCTCCACCCCTTATTGAGAGCTTCCAACATTAAGGACTCACAAATGGCCCTCCTCCATCCGCTGCATTTTGCAGGCAATTATGCCAGCAAAGTCCTCCTCCACAGTGTGGGGGGCTCTCAGGGCCTCTGTAGCCTTCCAAAAGAGGCCTCTGGCAGCCTCCTCCAGGGTACTCCTCTTCCTGTCACTTTCTCTTTGCAGGTGTAGGGGAGGGACCTGCATATCAGGCAGCCTGCTCGGCCCGGCCACCTCCTGGCTGAGACTTCCCTGTGTATGAAAAAGGGACATGGTTTTAGTTTTTGCATCATCAATCACAATCATAAATTAGTACTCCAAACTAACATCTAGTTAACATTATTGATTGGACAAGCAGAAATATTTAGAGGAATGCTATACCTGGCTCAAGCTGGGCTCCTCCACATGTTGCTGCCTGGAAGGCCCAGGTTGGGCGTCAGAAGCCTCAGCTGAGGTGGAAGGAAGCATGGAAGGAAGACTGGAGAGTGATGACCTGGGTTCAGTCTGACCTGCCAGAAAATGCAGCCTGTCATAGTACCACATCCTGGGGACATAGATGTCATCTGCTGCTCCGGATCTCTGGGAATCCTGGACCTTCTTGTGCTCCCTTAGATATGTGCTCCTCAGGCCACCAATTAGGATCTTCAAATAGGTCATGTCTGCCGTGGAGATCACCTGCTTCACAAATTCCAGCAATTGATCCAGCACTGCCTTTCTCTTTGTTTGGTTCTTATAATGTGGGTGGTTTATCTCCCAAAGACAAGGCAGCTCCCTGAACATATCTATGAAGATTGCCATAAAGTCTGTATCTTTCAAGATATCCATTTTCACTGCAAGACACAACACAAAACAAACCCTAATGTCAGGCAAAACTCTCCTAATCTTGTTACAATATAGGCCTCAATCTAGAAGCAGTATAGGCCCAAGTTTGGCTCTTACCTTCGTTATCATGATCGGCGCCTCCGATACTCCTTCCTCACAGATCGTATGTACTACACGCGCGTGTTACGCTTTATACACACTGCGCATGCGTGTAACTCCGCCCGCCCCTGACGTTCTTTCTAGTCTATTCCCTGCCCCTTTTCGTTCAGCGCAGTGGGGGAAGAGCACATGGCGGAGACACAGGAGGTGCGTGCCAATTATAGCAACGAGGAGGAGGAGGAGGAGGAAAGCCCGGATCCGGAAACACCCCGATCCAGAAGGAGACGATTTAAGGCCTCAAATATGTCCTTTGGGGAGATGTCGGAGATGGTCGATATCCTGAAGAAGGCCGACTATGATGGGAATTATGGACCTTACCCCAACCCCAATGTCCGAAAGGCCAAGATCATGGTGAAAGTGGTCAAAAGTCTGCCCAGGAATTTCGGGGTACAACGATTGAAAGATCAGCTCAGGAAGCGGTGGTAGGACCTTAAATTAAGAGAACATGAGCAGTACAGAAAGATCTGGAGAGTGCTGCAAAAAAGTAAGTAGTTGTGCTTTGTTCCTATTCTTTTTGTCTTTATTACGTTCGTGCTGCTCCATGTGCTTTTCTTAAGTGTTGTACAGTTTAAAATGGCAACTTTCATGTTCATGGGCACATTATTCGTTCGTATCAAACATTTTTCTTTCGGCCTATAAAACACCATTGTTTTGGCCATATGTATTTGCCCAGATTTTTTAGGGCCTACTTGTATGAAATTAATTTGCTTGTGTAGATGGGTTTGTTACTAGAATGAAATGCAAACTAGATTCTGTGTAAGGAGAGCACTCAGCAGCTGTTTACACATCTGGACGCTGGAGCACTAGTGTGGGACACAAGAACACCATTTTTATTAGGCGGGCCACACAGGTGCTCCAGTGTGTACTATAGGGGTGTCTCCATCTGTGAAGCTTGTACAAGACAGGTAAAGTTCTGAAGCTTGACAAAGGACAATAAAAATTCTACATCTTGGAACTCTCCCTAAACAGACAATTGTACCCCACTTCCAAGCAATGTTTCATCTTTATAGTTCTGCTATCAAATATCTGTGTGCTAAGTATACCATTTTTTGTTTTACATAGGGGAGAAAAGACTCGGGGGACACCCCTCATCCGAGGAGACCAAAGACCCCCCACCTCTGGAAGAAGAGGAAATACCCCAAACACAAGAAGAGCAGGAGGAAGAAGACGTGGTGGAACTAGTCACCACAACAGGTGAGTGTCTGTGACCACAGGCTCAGGTAAGAGATGGATGCCGGCATATTTATAATACCTGTTTTTTTTTTTTGGTTTCTCTCTTTTTAGGTGATCGTGATGTTGTGGATCCTGATCCTTTCACCTCGGAAAGTGCCCAGATCCTGATTAGGGAGATCATGGGGTGTAATGTTGCATTGGAAAACCTCAAGGAAAACATCAATGATGTTATTCAAAAAAATAAGAACATCATTGATGTTTTGGGGAGAGTTTAAAACCCCTCCAAATCCCTTTTTTTGTGTGCTACAATGTTAAAAATGTTTTAGCGATTTTTAGAAAAGCCAAATTTTGAAGATGCACACAGTGTGTCAACATGTGCTATCTGCCATCACGGGAGATCAGTGGACGCGTTTTGGAGTGCAACCCCTTCCTCAATAATAAAGTAGCTGAGAGGAAGGGGTTGCTCCCCCAAAACACGTCCCTTGATCCCCCGTGATGGCAGCTAGCACATGTTGACATTCGTAAATTGGTGTGCATCTTCAAAATTTGGCTTTTCCTGGGGTGACTTCACCCCATCTGAACGCAATATCAAACACAGTTTGTAAATACTCATGTCTGATATTGCCTTCAAGTTCTACCAAATGTGAACTTTGTAAGTTCAAGATTTGTGCCTTTCTTGTTGTTTTGAAACATGCCTGTTTGATCTTAAATGGACATTTCTATTTTTGATACTGCCACCCCAAAAATTGTTATACAACAAACATGTTGGTTTGTTTTAAAAACCTTTTCTAAATGCACATGTGATTGTCCAGGTATTAAAAAGATTGTTAAATCAAGAATGTGTGGATTATTGTCTCAACGCTACAACACTTTTGTGGTGCTCTAATTGCTGCTTTCTGTGACAATGGGTGTTATTTCCTAAGGGCAAATCCACTTTGCACTACAAGTGCAGTTTCAGTGCATTTTCAAGTGCACGTGTAGTGCAAAGTGTCTTTGCCTTTAGTAAATAACACCCAACAGTGCTTTGTATGGTTACTCAATCACGCCAATTTCAGGACTCACCACATTTCGGTCAGGGTCAGCTAAAACAAACACAAGCAGTAAATGTCACCAAAGATTTGCTTAATTTGTTTTTTATTTGATCAAGGTTTCACAAATTGTCTGGCATCTTGATGGCCCCCCTACCCGCAAAGAACTCAAGGTATCTTAGCCGGACATCACGGGCACTCAGGGAGGGCAAGCCAGGACGGCCACTTTCAAGTGCCATCAGGGTTGTTTCATTTATAATTCAGGCCCAACTGAGCCAGCATAGTTGGCAGAATGTTGCCGTAAAAAGTTATGTAGAACCAGCACGTCGGGATTATATGATTCAGTTTATACTCCGCCATATGGATGGGTGTAAGAAATAGGCGGAACCGGCTGGCCATGATGCCAAATGTGTTCTCCACCACTCTTCTGGCTCTGGCCAGCCGGTAATTAAAAACCCTTTGGTCCGGGGTGAGGGTCCTCATCGGGAATGGCCGCATAAGGTGGTCCCCCAGCGCAAAGGCTTCATCCGCAATGAAGACGAATGGGAGTCCTTCCACATTGTCTTCTGGAGGTGGCAAGTCCAAGCTGCCATTCTGGAGATGCCTGTAAAACTCCGTCTGGGCGATGACTCCACCATCTGACATCCGGCCATTCTTCCCCACGTCCACATACAGGAACTCGTAAGTAGCCGACACCACCGCCAACATCACAATACTATTGAACCCTTTATAATTATAATAGTATGACCCCGAGTTGGGTGGTGGGACGATGTGGATGTGTCTTTTTGCACATTAAAACATGGAAAGCAGATTAGACACAAACATTCTTGGCCAACATCAAGATAACATTTATTAAGGGGAATTTTACAACACCAAAGTATAAGGTACACCTATCATATTCCCCCTCCTCCCCCCTCTCCTGGGCCATTTCTAAAATTATAGGGGGGGGGGACTCTTGGACAGGTAACCCTCTCCACTTCATTGAGAGATGAATGCCTATATAATGTGTATTACTTTGAACAGCCCCTCCTTAGTTACACTATTGGCAGCCCACCCAGGTAAGAAGTGTCATAATGCAAAGATATAAATACACATTTTAGCACATTTGGACATTCTGCTATTACCTATCAAGATAATAATAGAATACAAAAAAATGAAACAGTACCATTTGAAAGTATACAGACAGGCCCTTGCACTACATGCTTTGGGGAATTCATCCATAAATCTGACCACTAAAGAGATGGGTATAGTGTGTATGGATTTGGCAAAGTCAGCAGATAGATCATTGAGGATAGATAGAGAATTGGGATCAGCTGACTTAGCAGTTGGGGGAGGGAGGGTTAAAAATGATTTGGGGACACCCCAAAAAAAACCTCTGGCACTCTGCCAGAATTTAAAGCACAAATCACATTTCTAAACATTTTAGGGGGTGTTTGGGGTAAAGCACTACTATGGAGCTGATAAAATACATTGTTAACTAACTACATGAGGTGAATATAGGGCCAGGAGAGCATGCTGGGGAGGTAAGTGAAGGCAAATATGTATGAAGGAGAAAAAAAAATTACATAAAAATCCAGCATGCATGAGGACAAAGGGGACATTCACAGCATATTACAATCATGGTAATTAGGGAATGAGGAAAGAAATACAATATATTATCAAACATTAAATACAATAAAATGTGATGTTAAAGGATAAATCTTACCTTAATATACTCCTTCTGCAGGACCTGGATGATGGTAGAACAGGTCTCTGGGATAATGATCCCCAGAGCCTGGGGGGAGATGCCTGTCGAGAACTTCAAGTCCTGCAGGCTTCTCCCCGTCGCCAAGTACCGCAGGGTAGCGACGAGCCTCTGCTCCGGAGTGATGGCTTGCCTCATGCAGGTATCCTGCCTGCTGATATAGGGGGTCAGCAAAGCCAACAAACGGTGAAATACAGGGTCCGTCATCCACAGAAAGTTCCTGAAATCATCAGGATTATTCTCACGGAGCAAAGGCATATGAGAGAACTGGTCACGTTGAAGCAACCAATTCTTGGTCCATGAACTCCTCCCCACCCTGTTCATGGACTGGACTTGTGTCAAGGTCAGGACCCCAACACCAAGCCCTGGCACAGCACGAACTCTACGAGGAGTACGTATACGCAACATGGCTAGAAAACGGTCTGCTGCTCAGAACGAAGTAACAGAACGCACTGAAGAACAGCAAGGCCTGTGAAGAGCGACCTGAAAAATAGCAATGAACAAACAAGAACACAATGACTAATGAAAGTCATGCGTAGCTTGCTGCACGCACTGAAGAGCAGATACAAACCCACAAGCACAAACTGAACTGCAGAAAACGATCTGAAAGCCACGAGTCTGAAAAAGCGCAAATCGTCTCTCACCAAACTTTTACTAACACGAGATTAGCAAAAGGAGCACAAAGGGTGCAGCGCTTGGTTCTGAAATGGCCTTTTCTAGTCTCGTCATACGTGGTTGACGTCACCGCGTTCTTGGCGATCGGAAATTCCGACAACTTTGTGCGACCGTGTGTACGCAAAACAAGTTTGAGCCAACATCCATCGGAAAAAATCCTAGGATTTTGTTGTCGGAATGTCCGATCAATGTCCGACCCTGTGTACGGGGCATTACTGTTATACTGTAATGTTACTTTGTTTTATTGTTAACCATCATTTGCTTAGCAGGTACGCCATTCAGTTGCAGCACGGATTTATTTATCTTGACAGGAACAGCATTTGCTCCCACGATACGTAAAGCCGTGACTCCAGCGCTGTTGGAGGTGACTTTACCACCTCAGTTAAAAAAAAGAGCATATATGCCGAAGCATGGGGGTAGCAGGGGCAGAGGAGCGATTTGCTCCTAACTTTTGGGGCGGATGCCCCCATGCTTCGGCATATATAAATGGTGCATGTATGCCCATCATTAGAAGTGGGTGGATGAAGGGAGATATTCTAATGGTGGTCATACCCAGCGATCGAACTCTTTTTTTCGTTCAGCCCACAGGCTGCATGAAAAAAAAGATTATAATATATGCCCAACAAGGACCAGCAACGTACTGGTATGTTGCTGAACTTTGAGTGGTTATACCATAATGATGCCTGCAGGTTTAGGTATCATCTTGGTATCATTCTTTTCAGCCAGCAGGCGGCTTTCATGTAAAAGCAATCCTAATTAGCATCTAGACTGCTTTTACAAGCAGTGGGAGGGAATGTGTCCCCCCCCCCCACCGTCTTCCATGGTTTTCTCTGGCTCTCCTGTCCCAACAAGGAACCCGAGAATGCATCCGGTGATTCGGCCAGCTGACCATAGAGCTGATCAGAGACCAGAATGGCTCCAATCATCTCTATGGCCCAAGAAACCGGAAGCTACGAGCATTTCATGACTTAGATTTCGCCGGATGTAAACAGCGCCATTGGGAAGTTGGGAAAACATTTTATCACACCGATCTTGGTGTGGTCAGATGCTTTGAGGGCAGAGGAGAGATCTAGGGTCTAATAGACCCCAATTTTTTCAAAAAAGAGTACCTATCACTACCTATTGCTATCATAGGGGATATTTACATTCCCTGAGATAACAATACAAATGATTTAAAAAAATGAAAGGAACAGTTTAAAAATAAGATAAAAAGGCAAAAAAAAAAAAAAAGCACCCCTGTTCCCTCCTGCTCTTGCGCAAAGGCGAACGCAAGTGTCGGTCTGGCGTCAAATGTAAACAGCAATTGCACCATGCATGTAAGGTATCACCGCGAAGGTCTGATCCAGGGAAGTAATTTTAGCTGTAGACCGCCTCTGTAAATCTAAAGTGGTAACCTGTAAAGGCTTTTAAAGGCTTTTAAAAATGTATGTAGTTTGTCGCCACTGCACGTTTGTGCGCAATTTTAAAGCATGTCATGTTTGGTATCCATGTACTCGGCCTAAGATCATCTTTTTATTGCATCAAACATTTGGGCAATATAGTGCGTTTTAGTGCATTAAAATTTTAAAAAGTGTGTTTTCCCCCCAAAAAAAGCGTTTGAAAAATCGCTGCGCAAATACTGTGTGAAAAAAAAAATGAATCACCCACCATTTTAATCTGTAGGGCCTTTGCTTTAAAAAAATATATAAAGTTTGGGGGTTCGAAGTAATTTTCTTGAAAAAAAAAATTTTTTTTCATGTAAACAAAAAGTGTCAGAAAGGGCTTTGTCTTCAAGTGGTTAGAAGAGTGCATGATGTGTGACATAAGCTTCTAAATGTTGTGCATAAAATGCCAGGACAGTTCAAAACCCTCCCAAATGACCCCATTTGTGAAAGTAGACACCCCAAGCTATTTGCTGAGAGGCATGTCGAGTCCATGGAATATTTTATATTGTGACACAAGTTGCGGGGAAAAGACAATTTTTTTTTTTTTTTGCACAAAGTTGTCACTAAATGATATATTGCTCAAACATTCCATGGGCATATGTGAAATTACACCCCAAAATACATTCTGTTGCTTCTCCTGAGTACAGGGATACCACATGTGTGAGACTTTTTGGGAGCCTTCAGGGTTTCTAAGGGTGTACATTTTTGATTTCACTCCTCACTGCCTATCACAGTTTCGGAGGCCATGGAATGCCCAGATGGCACAACCCCCTCCTCCCCCATGACCCCATTTTGGAAAGTAGACACCCCAAGCTATTTGCTGAGAGTTGAGTATTTTGCAGACCTCGCTTTTTGTCACAAAGTTTTGAAAAAAGAAAAAAAAAATACATTTTTCTTTTCTTTATTCATTTTCAAAAACAAATGAGAGCTGCAAAATTCTCACAATGCCTCTCAGCAAATAGCTTGAGGTGTCTACTTTCCAAAATAGGGTCATTTTGGGGGGGGGGGGGGCGGCGTTGTGCCATCTTAGCATTTTATGGCCTTCAAAACTGGGATAGGTAGTGAGGAGTGAAATCAAAAATTTACGCCCTTATAAACCCTGAAGGCGGTGATTGGTTTTCGGGGCCCCGTACGTGGCTAGGCTCCCAAGAAGTCACACACATGTGGTATCCCTGTACTCAGGAGAAGCAGCAGAATGTATTTTGGGGTGCAATTGCACATATGCCCATGCCATGTTTGAGCAATATATCATTTAGTGACAACTTTGTGCAAAAAAAAAAGTTTGTCATTTTCCCGCAACTTGTGGCAAAATATAAAATATTCCATGGACTCAACATGCCTCTCAGCAAATAGCTTGGGGTGTCTACTTTCCAAAATTGGGGCCATTTGGGGGGGGGGGGGGATTGTGCCATCTTAGCATTTTATGGCCTTCAAAACTGTGATAGGTAGTGAGGAGTGAAATCAAAAATGTATGCCCTTAGAAATCCTGAAGGCGATGATTGGTTTTCGGGGGCCCCGTACGCGGCTAGGCTCTCAAAAAGTCCCACACATGTGGTATCCCCGTACTCAGGAGAAGCAGCAAAATGTATTTTGAGGTGCAATTCTGCATATAACAATGGCATGTGTGAGCAATATATCATTTAGTGACAACTTTTTGTAAAATATATATTTTTTTGTCATTATTCAATCACTTGGGACAAAAAAATAAAATATTCAATGGGCTCAACGTGCCTCAGCAATTTCCTTGGGGTGTCTACTTTCCAAAATGGGGTCATTTGGGGGGGGGGGGGGGGGGGGTTGTACTGCCCTGCCATTTTAGCACCTCAAGAAATGAGGTGCTACAAGCTGTGTACATTCCAGAAAATGTACCATAGTTTGTAGACGCTATAACTTTTGCGCAAACCGATAAATATATGCTTATTGACTTTTTTTTTACCAAAGACGTGGCTGAATAGATTTTGGCCTAAATGTATGATTAAAATTGAGTTTATTCGATTTTTTTTTTTTATAACAAAAAAGTTGAAAATATCATTTTTTTTCAAAATTTTTGGTCTTTTTCCGTTTATAGAGCAAAAAATAAAAACCGCAGAGGTGATCAAATACCATCAAAAGAAAGCTCTATTTGTGGGAAGAAAAGGATGCAAATTTCGTTTGGGTACAACATTGCATGACCGCGCAATTAGCAGTTAAAGCGACGCAGTGCCAAATTGTAAAAAGTGCTCTGGTCAGGAAGGGGGTAAAACCTTCCGGGGCTGAAGTGGTTAAGGTCTGGAGACTGATTTGGCCACTTCATGACATTAATGTGCTTCTTCTTGAGCCACTTTGTTGCCTTGCCGGTATGTTTTGGGTCATTGTCGTGGAAGAAGGTTCTCATTCAATGCGATTTGGTGCTGCATCCATGTGATTCTATACAATTCAGTGCTGTGTTGCTGTGCAATGATCAAATTAACAGTCCACAGATCTTCCACAATCCATTCATGTGTTATTGTGAACACAAACTAAAGTGCTGTGTGCTCATACAAGTGCTCCCCCCCCTGGTGATAGCCCCTCACCTTAGGGCGTGTGACCTTGCAATTAAGCTTGGTCCGAATGCGCCTTAGAACCTCTATGGGTTTGATGTTATATGCAGGGTCCTGGATAGATTTGCACTGGTGCCTCTGTTCCTCACAGCAGTCCCGTTTGCACCTTAGGGCGTGTGACCTTGCAATTAAGCTTGGTCCGAATGCGCCTTAGAACCTCTATGGGTTTCGATGTTATATGCAGGGTCCTGGATAGATTTGCACTGGTGCCTCTGTTCCTCACAGCAGTCCCGTTTGCGCCAGAAGGGCTGTCAGGTAAATTTAGATGCTCTCTCTTTACCTGACATCCCTTCTGGTGCAAACGGGACTGCTGTGAGGAACAGAGGCACCAGTGCAAATCTATCCAGGACCCTGCATATAACATCGAACCCATAGAGGTTCTATGGCGCATTCGGACCAAGCTTAATTGCAAGGTCACACGCCCTAAGGTGCAAACGGGACTGCTGTGAATGTGTATGAGCACACAGCACTTTAGTTTGTGTTCACAATAACACATGAATGGATTGTGGAAGATCTGTGGACTGTTAATTTGATCATTGCACAGCAACACAGCACTGAATTGTATAGAATCACATGGATGCAGCACCAAATCGCATTGATGTGTTTTTTTTTGTATTTTTTTATTTTTTATTGTTTGAATATTGCACTAACACCATATTGCATAGATGCAGCACTGAAATGCATGAATGCAACACTAAATCGGACTGTTAATTTGATTATTGCACAGCAACACAGCACTGAATTGCATAGAATCACATGGATGTAGCACCAAATCGCATGGATGCGTTCTTTTGTATTTTTTAACTTTTTATTGTTTGAATATTGCACTAACACCATATTACATAGATGCAGCACTGAAATGCATGGATGCAAAACTAAATCGCATGGATGTTTGTTTTGAATTATCTATTAATGTTTGAAAATTGCACAAGCTTTGTGGAATATTTGCAACACACAGGCTGATTGGAGCACTTTTACCTATTTTTTCATTCATTGAAGTTTATTGCACATTAATGTATAGTATTAATAGATTTTGTATGTTAAGCACAATATCACTTTATTAATATTTTAGTAGAAATACATTTTTATTTCGATAAGCGCAGCGTGTGTACTATTTGGTTTAACTATTTTGCATGGTTATGAGACATGCTTAACGTTAGCAGCTGATCATTTGCAAAGATACACTATTTTGGAGACCAGATTTGGTCAATCACCTGGAGGCTCACAGGACTACAAATTAGCATTCTCATCCAAGATTTTACAATACATGGCTTCGTCCATTGGCCTCTCAATGCAGCAAAGTGGGACTGTACCTTTTAGAAGAGAAACAGCCCCAAAGCATCATGTTTCCACCTCCGTGCTTGACTGTACTGATGGTGTTCTTAGGTCATGAACATCCGCTGACACCCGATATCATCCGTCCCCGCTCTCGTCCGATTCTGCAGACGGAAGAAAATCCTCGGATGAACACGGACAGACGGTCCGTGCTCATCCGATCCCCCATAGGGGAGAGCGGAGATCTGACAGGGCGGTCCCTGCACAGTGTGCGGGTCCTGCCCTGTCATCCGCCGCCTCAGCTGGGAAAAACTGAGAGATCCCCCGCTGAGCAGCGGATGATCACGGGTCGGATCAACACGGATTCGTCCCCTGTGAAAGGGGCCTTAATGCCAAAGAGCTCAATTTTGGTCTCATCTGACCACAGCACTTTCTCCCAATCCTTCTATTGTCGTGAGAGAGAAAGCGTGTGGTATAAAATCTGGTTATAATGTATATGGGGAAAATATAATGAAATAAAAAGGAGGGGCTTGGTGAATTATAAATTATTAATAAAAGGGTGGTGCCTGAATTATAAAAAGAATGAATAAACAGTGCCTCCAGTCAATTACAGAAAATAATAAATAACTTAATAAACAGTGTATTTTGTTCAGGCACTCAATAGTATACTACAGCAATCAATTTTCTGAGTTAAGTTAAGTTTAACCACTTCACCCCCTGGAAGGATTTACCCCCTTAATGACCAGGCCATTTTTTGCGATACGGCACTGCCTCGCTTTAACTGACAATTGCGCGGCCGTGCGACATTGTACCCAAACTAAATTGATGCCCTTTTTTCCCCATAAGTAGAGCTTTCTTTTGATGGTATTTGATCACCTCTGTGGTTTTTATTTTTTGCGCTATAAGTAAGAAAAGACCAACA
Organism: Lithobates clamitans; assembly: GCA_037952925.1. Classification (NCBI taxonomy): domain Eukaryota; kingdom Metazoa; phylum Chordata; class Amphibia; order Anura; family Ranidae; genus Lithobates; species Lithobates clamitans. The sequence continues at coordinate 16,123,561 of JBBGZY010000100.1, forward strand.
ATATTGAAAAAAAAAGATATATTTTTTATATTCTTCTATAATACATATTCACAAAAAATGTAATAAAAAAACAAATGTATTCATCAGTTTAGGCCAATATGTATTCTGCTACATATTTTTGGTTAAAAAAAGCACAATAAGTGTATATTGATTGGTTTGCACAAAAGTTATAACATCTACCAAATAGGAGATAAATTTATGGACTTTTAATTATTTATTTATTTTTTATGTTTTTACTGGTAATGGCGGCGATCTGCGATTTTTAGCGGGACTGCAACATTGCGGCAGACAAATCTGACCCCCAACTGACACTTTTTGGGGACCAGTGACATTATTACAGTGATCAGTACTAAAAAAATGCACTTTTAATGACACTGGCAGACAGGGGGTTAACACTAGGGGGCGATCAAGGGGTTAACTGTGTTCCCTGGATGTGTAATAACTGTGTGCGGGGTTGGCTTATTGGTACAAAACAAAGATTGCTATTCCTGATCACTAGGAACAGCAGATTGCATGTTGTTTCCTGTTAGAATGGGGATCCGCCTTGTTTACATAGGCAGATCCATGTCCTGCCTTTCTGTGCAGCAACCGCGGGTGGCCGGTGGACATTGACTCCGCAGGACCAGCACGCGCATCAGGCGTGCTCGTGCCCACAGTATCTGGTGCATGAAATGACGTACAGGTATGCAGTTTGGCGCAATAGAGGCGCGCCCTTCTGCAGTATATTTGCGGTGGGCGGTCTTAAAGTGGTTAAGCTTATGGTGATTTCTTACCAAATATCTCCCAATTAGATTAATAAAAATTATTTATTAAAATACAAGTATAATTATATATCTATATATAAAACTTAAAATTACTGGTGATTATAACTCGAATACACAAGCAAGGAAATCAGTACAATTGGAATGTAATTACAGTAATTTTACATTTCAAAGACAAAACACAGAAGCAGGTATAACCAAAAAGAAAACTGTGATGAACTGTGATTCAAAATATCAACATAAAATACCTAAACTTAAAGTGGAGTTCCACCTGTTTTTTTAGTTTATCATAGCTCCCAACTGTCCCTGATTTTGAGGGACTGTCCCTGATTTGGAAGAAAGTCCCTGTCCCTCCTTCCTCCTCATTTGTTCCTCATTTTGGTCTGATCTATATAGTTGTATATAAAATACACCATTTATCTTTCAAATCGTGTTTCCCAGCGCTAAACATTTCATCTAATTTTTAATTTGCTGCATTTGTTAATTCCAAAGGCAAATATAAAAGAATAGTAGTGGTAAAAAAGCACTTGTGGATTTAACCAATCATTTTTTTTGTACAATTCTCTTTTAAGAAGGGCATGGCAGGGGGTGTATCCTATACCTACATACTAGGTGTCCCTCATTCCCCACTCAGAAAGTTGGGAGGTATGGTTTATTAAAAGTCAGCAGTTACAAAAAGTGTAGCTGCTGACTTTTAATAAACAGACACTCACCTGTCCCACAGTCCAGTGATGGGGGCGCCCGGAGCCTCGCTCCTCTCCCCCTCCTCTCCGCGGCGCCATCATAGCAACTGTGGGCCCCCGGCCATGAGAGCTCACGCACTGCGCATGTGTGAGTCGCTCTGCTATTGGCCAGGTAATCTTCTGATAGCTGGCGGGGAGGGGCCGCCTAGGGCGAGAGGAGGAGTCGCCTAGGCAGCCAAGAAGAGGAAGCAGGAAGTGGGACAGGAAGTCCCACTAAAAAGAAGGTAACCCCCCCCCCCCAAAAAAAATGACATGCCAATTGTAGCAGGTAAGGGGGCGAGGAGTGCTTAAAGCTGAAGTTCCACTTTTGGGTGGAACTCCGCTTTAAGACAGTTTCTCACTTTCCGCGGCCATAGGAAAGAAGGACGTATCTGAAAAGGATAAAACACCAATACAAGCAAAACGAGTTCTAAAGACAATAGGCTTACTAATTTAGCAGGAACAATAAACAAACATCCAACAATAACAAACTAGTTACAACACAGATCTGTACCCAATTTAACTATACACTACACTATACAAAATACAATTTCAGAAACAAAATAGATAAATATATGGAAAAAGGTTAGCAGATTAATTCACCCTGCACACCGTAAATAAGAATTCTAATAAAAACACTATTAATCAAATAAGATCAATATGGGATTTAAAGCAAAGAATGTTAATATTGATACTTAGACCCCATGCACACTATTAGATTTTCTGCAGATTTTTGTCTTCAGATTTACCAAAACAATATAATATGAGGTCAAACCTTACGAGTTTCAATTTGTATACAATCAGGCAGGCCCATTCACTACATGGTTTTGGTAAATCTGAAGACAAACATCTGCAGAAAATCTCATAGTGTGTATGGGGGTTTAGTCTATCTCACCACTGCTTCAAAAGGAAAAACGTTTGCTGTATTGTGGGATGAGATAGTGGTTCGTTTTAGGCAGCAAGAGGTCAGAGATATGGTCAACGAGCAGCAGCCTTCTCGATGTAATCAAGGAAGAAGTGTTCAAGAAAGGTCTCTTCAGGAAATGTGTGTAATGCCGCGTACACACGAGCGGACTTTCCGGCATGCTTGGTCCGGCAGTCTAGAGTCCGCCAAACAATCCGATCGTGTGTAGGCTCCGGCGGACTTTTTTTTCCCCAAAAGTCTGCCGTACCTAGATTTGAAACATGTTTCAAATCTTAGTCCGCCGGACTCCGTTCCTGACGGAAAGTCTGTTCGTCTGTATGCTGGTCCGACGGACAGGGTATTGCATCTCATGCTCCCTGCAATAGAAAAAACAAATTTTCCTATTGCGGCGAGCGCGGGGCATACCAGGCCCTTAGGTCTGGTATGGATTTTAAGGGGAACCCCCTACGCCGAAAAAACGGCGTAGGGTCCCCCCTATAATCCATACCAGACCCCGATTTGAGCGAGCGCGCCCCCCCCTCCTGAACCGTACCAGGCTGCATGCCCTCAACATGGGGGGTGGGCGGAGCCCCCCCACCCCAAAGCACCTTGTCCCCATGTTGACGAGGACAAGGGCCTCTTCCCGACAACCCTGGCCGTTGGTTGTCGGGGTCTGTGGGCGGGGGGCTTATCGGGAGCCCCCTATAATAAGAGGGCCCCCAGATCGCGGCCCCCCACCCTATGTGAATGAGTATGGGGTACATGGTACCCCTACCCATTTACCTAGGGAAAAAGTGTCAATAATAAAACACTACACAGGTTTTTAAAATAATTTATTAGACAGCTCCGGGGGGTCTTCCTCCGGCTTCGGGGGTCTTCCGGCTTCGGGGGTTCCTCTTCTCCCGGCGTCTGGTTGGTTCTTCTCCGCTCTCTCTGGCCTCTTCTCCCGGTGTTCCAGTTCTTCTGCCGACTCCTCCGCTGTCTTCATGCCGCTCTTTTGCCAGCGGAGGCCAGGCCCGGACTTCTGTCTTCTGGGCTTATTCCCTCTTCTCTTCTCCAGATGTTGACACGACGGTCTTCCCGGCTGGACTGCTCTCTGAGCGCTCCGCTGTGACATATGTGCAGAGACCCAGCCCCCTTATGCCGTCTCAGTCCTTGGGCATGCTGGGACTGTGAGGTTTTAGGGGGCGTGGTCACCGAGTGATGTTGACCACGCCCCCTAAAACGTCACAGTCCCAGCATGCCCAGGGACTGTGACGGCATAAGGGGGCGGGGTCTCCGCCTATATAAGTCAGAAGAACTGGAACACCGGGAGAAGAGGCCAGAGAGAGCAGAGAAGAACCAACCGGACGCTGGGAGAAGAGGAACCGGAGGGACCCCGAAGCCGGAGGAAGACCCCCCCGGAGCTGTCTAATAAATGATTTTAAAAACCTGTGTAGTGTGTTTTATTATTGACACTTTTTCCCTAGGTAAATGGGTAGGGGTACCATGTACCCCATACTCATTTACATAGGGTGGGGGGCCGGGTTCTGGGGGCCCTCTTATTATAGGGGGCTCCCGGATTCTGATAAGCCCCCGCCCGCAGACCCCGACAACCAACGGCCAGGGTTGTCGGGAAGAGGCCCTTGTCCTCATCAACATGGGGACAAGGTGCCTTGGGGGGGCCCGCAGGTCGCCCCCCTCCCCCAAAGCACCTACCCCCTATGTTGAGGGCATGCGGCCTGGTACGGTTCAGGGAAGGGGGGGGGGCGCTCGCTTGTCCCCACCCCCTTTCCTGACCGGCTGGGCTGCGTGCTCGGATCGGGGTCTGGTATGGATCTTAGGGGGGACCCCACACCGTTTTTTCGGCGTAGGGGGTTCCATTTATAATCCACACCAGACTTAAGGGCCTGGTATCCTCCCGCGAGGGGGCTCGATAAAAGCGGCGAGATTGACTTCCTTTTCTAGTCCCGTCGTACCCGAGTCACGTTCAAAATGAACAGGCTTGGCCATGTGTGGGCAAGTCCGTTCATTCTGAAAGTCCGGCGAAAGACAGGCGGACCTAGCCTGCCGGAAAGTCCAGTCGTGTGTAGGCAAGTCCGTCCGTTCAGGTAGTCCGCCGGAAAGACCGTCGGACCAAGTCTGCTGGAAAGTCCGATCGTGTGTACGAGGTATAAGAAAGTGTTGGGGTTTTTTTTGTTTTTTTTCTTAAGCAAGTGGCTCATTGTATTTGATATGATTGGGAACCATTGTTCGTATTGACGACTCCCAAACCAATTAATTGGCTCAAAAATGTGTGGTAACTGGTAATTTCCCTTCTCACCACTAGGTGTCAGTTCAGTCTTAGGAATGAGAATCGGATTTTCCTATAAATCTTATCTGGAATTTTTTAATTTGTCTCTTGATAGAATTGATCTAAGCCATATTGGAGGTGATATGATGGCTGCCTTCATTCCTAATGTATCTGGTACAGTAGCATTAAAGGGGTTGTAAACCCTCGTGTTTTTTCACCTTAATGCATCCTATGCATTAAGGTGAAAAAACACGAGGGTTTACAACCCCTTCAAGGTGAAAAAACTTCTGACAGTGACGGCCCCCCCGTTTTACCCACCTGAGCCCTTTGATCCCTCGGTGAAGTCGCGGTGTACCTCTCTGCCTGGGGTTCTCGGCTTTTTATCAGATAGATTGATAGCAGCACAGCCGTTGGCTCCCGCTGCTGTCAATTAAATCCAATGACCCGGGGAGGCGGGGCCGAGTCTGGCATTCTGTGTCTATGTAAGCAAATGCTGGACTTAGGAGTGCGCCCACAAGGTAACCCCCTGGTAGAACGCTTCTCCTAGGGGATTTACAAATGCAAGGAGGAGCCACAAGTGCCATCGGGGGACCCCAGAAGAGGAGGATCAGGGCCACACTGTGCAAAATGAACTGCACAGTGGAGGTAAGTATGATATGTTTGTAAACCCTCGTTTTTTTTTTTGTTTGTTTTTTTAAATAATCACTAATACAGGGCAATATGCTGGGTATAGGAGATTATGACTGTTGTGGTGATTAACTATACTGCAGGTATCGTTGATTCGAGAATGAAACTCTTCCATCCATTATCCCGATAATATTTCTGCAAAACTCTATTTCAGTACATTTATCTGAATTAATCATTATTCTTGCAATGTAGTATGATGTCCATGGGTGGTCTCATGATATGATAATTTGTTGTGACCTGATAAATTACAAGCTTCTATTAATAAATCCTCCCTTTGATAGTTTGAATCTCCCATTGAGAACTTCCAGCCTTAGTTTAATAAAACTTGCTTGATTAGGTGTTGTTCTCTAATATGACTTGGATCTTTTGCACATAGCAAACACAATAATTTAATATGTATATATTTTGCTCACATATAGTCTGTATTTTGTTTTGAACTGGAAATTGAGTTTTTTTTTCGTATTTAATTAACTATGTGGCCCCACTATTGTCTTGAGCCATAGCTGAATAAACACTGGATGTCTTTGAGAAAGTTCCCAGTAGAGCTGCACGATTAATCTTTAAATAATCGTGATCTCGATTTAATCCCCCCTTATTATCTTAATCCAGCATTTCCACGATTCAGTGCAGAGCCGTTCTCTGCTCACAGCTGACAGCAAAACCCTGCAGCGGCCAGTGAAGACGGCTGAAAAGATTATTGGTGTCTCTCTCCCCTCCATCCTGGACATTTTTTTCATACACTATGCTCCAGCAAAGCTATTAGTATCGTGAAGGATCCTACCCATCCCTCCCACAGTCTCTTCCAATCAGGTAAAAGGTACTGGAGTATCAAAACCCGGACTGTCAAACTGCTCAGCAGTTTTTTTCCCCCAGGCTGTGAGAGCCCTCAACTCCAATCCTCTTTGAAACCTCTTCTACAACCTATATATTGTGACCAGGAACGTCTCACTTCCCCTCCTTTTTACTCTTGAATATGCACTAGACACTTTTATAAACACTCGCTGCTACAAAGACTTTTAGAAATATACAGTAGAGTGTTTCATTTTTCCAAAGATGTGATTTTCATATGACTTTGCTTATGCCCCGAGTCTCAGTGATGTAAAAGATGATATATATGCCAAATTTCAAGAAGATTGGATAATATTTAGGAGTTGCACACATTGATCGCTTTTATAAAAGCAAAGTCTGTGGGCTTCACTTGATAAGAAGTTGTATACAACAATGCTGGATGAAGAAAGTCCCGTTCAAGGCTTTCTAGAAGAACGAGTGAAAATGGTTATCTACATCCAAAATGTCCTAAAAGACGGAAGTCATCCAAGAGAAGACTACAAAGAGTCATGAGTCATATGAGTATGAGTCAGCCTCACATATGTTCGCTTTTGGCATAAGGCAATTGAGGTAAGTCGATGGGCTCCAAAGAATGATTTGGATATGCTACAGCTTTTGAGCACTTACCCAGATGCAGATGTCAAAAAATGTGCTCTCACAGTTCTGACAGAGACACTTTTGGTATCTGTCAGAAACAAACGTAGGATTGGCTTTTTTGGACGAACGTATTACTCAGGCTGTTAAGAAAAATATGACTAAAAATTTAGAAACCAAACCTGCAAAGAAAAAGGAAGTGAAACGATTAGAGGGTAAAAACATGGTTTTTGAAGGAAAAGACCTGGGCCATTTCGTTACTAATAAAACAAAGACGTTCTTGAATTGTTTGGGATCCACGATGTGACAGAATACTGCAGTGATTCTCTAGGAAGCCATGTGAACGCTTTGATGCCCTGTACACACGGTTGGACTTTCCAACGGAGTATGTGCGATCGGAGCTTGTTGTCGGAAATTCCGACCTTGTGTGGGCTCCATCTGACTTTTTCCATCGGAATTTCCAACACACAAAGTTTGAGAGCAGGCTATAAAATTTTCTGACAACAAAATCCGTTCGCATTAATTCCAACCGTGTGTGGACAATTCCGACGCACAAAGTGCCACGCATGCTCAGAATAAATCAAGAGACGAAGGCTATTGGCTACTGCCCCGTTTATAGTCCCGACGTACGTGTTTTACGTCACCGCGTTCAGAACTCCATGGATTTTGTTGTCGGAATGTCCGATCGTGTGTACAGGGCATTAAGGTTGTCAATGATACCACAGAAAGAGGAATTGCCCTGATAAAAAAGTACAACAAATCGGTCAGGGATGAACAACAAAAACAATTCTTGTTGAGGGTAGTCGAGCATCACAGAAAAGTCGTCGCCAAGCAAACAAAACAAGGGATTGCATTGTTTAAAGTTGAATAACACGTTTTGCCTATCATATTACCTATTAATCTTAGTGTATAGTTTTAACTACTTAACAACCGGCCCATAGCCAAATGACAGCTGCAGGGCGGTTGCTTAACTCTGGGAGGGCGTACTATGACGTCCTCCCAGAATTCCCCTCTCGTGTGCCCCCTGGGGCGCGCACCCGAACACATCAGTGACCGGACCAGGCGCATCACGGATCCTGGTAAATGGCCGCTGATCGCGGCCGTTTACCATGTGATCGCTCCGTCAAATGACGAAGCGATCACATGTAAACAAACTGGCGTCATCTCATGACGCCGGTTCCTCTCCTCCCCTCCTGTGTACCGATTGGTACACTGTGAGCGGAGAGGGGGATGGATGGCTGCAGCGCTGTGGGCTGGATGTGTAGTGCCCACAGCACTGCTCAGTGACTTCCAGCCATCCATCCATCCATGCTCAGCCATCCCTAATGCTCTGCAATGCCCCAGAATACTGTGCAATACTCTGCAATACCCCCACAATACTCTGCAATACCCCGCAGTACTCTGCAATACCCCACAGTACTCTGAAATACCCCGCAACACACTGCAATATCCCGCAGTACTCTGCAATACCCCGCAATACTCTGCCTTACCCAGTCATACGCTGCAATACTCGGTGATACCCAGTCATACTCGGCAATACCCAGCCATACTCTGCAATACCCCGCCATACTCTGCAATACCCCGCAGTACACTGCAATACCCTGCAGTACTCTGCAATACCCCGCAGTACTCTGCAATACCCCGCAATACTCTGCCATACCTAGTCATACTCTGCAATACTTGGTGATACCCAGTCATGCTCAGCCATACTCTGCAATACCCCGCCATACCCTGCAATACCCAGCCATAGACTGCCATGTTGAGCCATACCCAGCCTACTCTTTCAAAACACATCAAAGTGTGCAACCTCTTAATATTATCCAATCTTCTTAAAATTTAGCATATATCTTTTACATCACTCAGACTCGGGGCGTAAGCAAAGTCTGCAAAAATTTTACAGTTTATTTTTTTCCATTAGAAAATGAAACACCCTAAATAGTTCCCAGATGTGTATAGGTTTATAATTTTTTTAAATCTTTTTTTTTAGTTCTTCGCTGAGTTTTTATTCTTTGTATATTTATAATTATGTTTAATTCATATGTAGCACCGTGGCCTTGTGAGATCAGAAATTTCATTCTACCGTATGTCCTCACGCTTAGTAGAATGCAGGGCCAATCCTAGGGTCACAGGCGCCTGGATGCAGAAATATTTCTGGCACCCCCACATGGGGGGGGGGTCACAGTGGCACTATTTGATGGGCACAGTGACAGCATTTGATGTAGCACTATTTGATGGGCACAGTGACAGCATTTGATGTGGCAGCATTTGATAGTGCTCAGTGGCTGCGTTTGATGGGCACAGTGGCTGCGTTTGATGGGCACAGTGCCTGCATTTGATGGCACAGTGGACAGCTACTTAGCTGAGCTTAGTCACTCACAGCAAGGCAGGCTCAGGCAGCTCTCTTCAGATGTTCTCCCCTACCCTCCCTCTGAGCCATGCTGTCTGAAGAACATGGCAGAGGTGGGTGGAGTTAGTTTACTAGCCACGGAGGCGGCATGCTCTGAATGCTGGGGCGGCTTTGGCGCACTCTGAATGCTGGGACGGCCGTGGCCTCTGACGTCACTGGTCGCTAGACGCCGGGCGGCAGGCGATCCTAGCAACCAATGCAGCGCACAGCAGAGGCGGCCAGCAAGTCAAGTGAGTTCCACAGCTTCGGCACCCCTCCTATGCAGCAGCTTGCAGCGCGGGGGTGTGGTGCACCCGCCCAGGCTCGGCCCTGGTACAATGACAAAAAAACTTGACTTGACTTAACTTCAAAAAAAAGGCAGCCTGCCAAAGTTTATCACAACATTGCTCAGTGCTGAGATAAAAAAAAAACAATGTATCATTTGGTTCTTTTAGTTTAAAGGAATGGACTTCGGTCTGCAAATGAGGTCAGTTTAACCACTTAAAGACTAATGCCCTGTACATCAAATATAGGTAAAAAAAAAATTCCTAAAACAGCAGCGCTAATGCAATAATGGCAAACATTGAATTAGCATTTATAATAGAGAAATATTTGCTTAAGAGTCTGCTTAAAGATGCAAAGTGGTAATCCACTAAGTAAAAGTCCATTAAGAAAAAGAGGTGAGTTTAAGGTGAATCATCATGGAGGAAAGTGTTAGCAACAATCCCAATATGGAACGATCTCCTTCACCACACCACTTGTGCCAGAGCCCTATAGGTAATCCACTTACCAGATTGTGCTGGTTTAAACGCTTATCAATCAGACAGGTGATCACTGTTCACTGACCACTTTCCATCTGTATTGTTGCTCATCACAAGCAATAGATAAAACAATGCGACATAGCGTAATCCAGTACAGCTCTTATTTATTGATTAAAAGTTATCTCACGATAAAACACTCACAATGTATACGTAAAAAAAGGGCATGTAACAACAATATTGTGTTAGTCGTGCTCTCCCATCTAACCTCTCACCGCTCCCGCGGTGTTCCCGGGAAGGAAAGTCCAGGAGAAGCCGTCAATGTAGACTGCTGCGTAGCGACACCCTGACACGTTTCTGTTATCACTTTTCAGAGAGCGTAATGCCCTGTACACACGGTCTGATTTTCTGACAACAAATGTTCGATGGGAGCTTGTTGTCGAAAATTCCGACCATGTGTAGGCTCCATCGGACATCTTCAGTCAGAATTTCTGACAAAAAAAATTTGAGATCTGGATCTCAAATTTTCCGACAACAAAATCCGTTCTGGTAAATTCCGATCCGTGTGTACACAATTCCGAAGCACAAAGTTCCACACATGCACTGAATCAATTATGAGACGGAAGCGCTCAGTCTGGTAAAACTAGCGTTCATAACGGAGATAGCACATTCGTCACGCTGCACATTTTTAAATCTTTTAATGCAGCGCATTCTCTTCTTTAGAATGCTAAAATAATGAAGTTGTTTTGCTGCTCATATTCACACAGAGTTCTGACAACCTGATTTCTTTATTATTTCTCGTGATCTCATGAATATTTTTTTTTTTCATCAGATCTCCATAATAATGTTTCAAATTTTTGGTTATACCAAACTTTTTTCAATGTTTAGAAAAGCCAAATTTGGAGGATGCACACAGTGTGCCAACATGTGCTATCTGCCATCACGGGAGATCAATGGACGCGTTTTGGGGGGGCAACCCCTTCCTCAATTATAAAGTAGCGTTGAGGAAGGGCTTGCTCCCCCCAAACACGTCCCTTGATCCCCCATGATGGCAGATAGCACATGTTGACATTCGTAAATTGGTGTGCATCTTCCAAATTTGGCTTTTCCAGGGGTGATTTCCCCCCATCTGAACGCTATATCAAACCCAGTTCCTAAATACTGATGTCTGATATAGCCTTCAGGTTTTACCTAATGTGAACTTTGTAAGTTCAAGTTTTTTGGCTTTATTGTTGGTTTTACACAGGCCTGTTTTATCTGAAATGGATATTTTGATTTTTCATAATGCTACTGCAAACATTGTTATACAACAAACATGTTGGTTTGTTTTAAAAACCTTTTGGTAAATGCGCATGTGATTGTGCAGGTATAAAAAAGTGCCTTACTCAAGAATGTGTGGATTATTGTCTCAACACTACAACACTTTTGGGGTGATGTAATTGTTGTTTTATGCACAAATGGGGGTTATTTCCTAAGGGCAAATCCTCTTTGCACTACAAGTGCAGGTTCAGTGCAGTTGCAAGTGCACTTGTAGTGAAATGTGTTTTTGCATTTAGGAAGTACCAGCCAACACTGTTTTTTATAAGGTTACCCAATCACGACATTTTCTGCACTCAACACATTTCTGTCAGGGTCAGCTAAAACAAACACAAGCAGTAAATGTCCACCAAGAACTTCTTTTGGTTGTTTTTTATTTGAAAAAGGTGTCACATATTGTCTGGCATATTGATAGCCCCCCTACCCGCAAAGAACTCCAGGTATCGTAACCGGACATCACGGGCATTCAGGGAGGGCAAGCCAGGACGGCCGCTTTCAAGTGCCGTCATTGTTGATGTATTTGGGATTCCGGCCTCAGGCCCAACTGAGCCAGCATAGTTGGCTGAATGTTTTCGTAGAAAATTATGGAGAACACAGCAGGCAAGTATTATATGGTTCAGTTTATACTCCGCCATATGGATGGGTGTCATAAATAATCGGAACCGGCTGGCCAGAATTCCAAATGTGTTCTCCACCACTCTTCGGGCTCTGGCCAGCCGGTAATTAAAAACCCTCTGTTCCGGGGTGATGGCTTGCCTCATGCAGGTATCCTGCCTGCTGATATAGGAGGTCAGCGAAGCCAACAAACGGTGAAATACGCGGTCCGTCATCCTGAGAAAGTTCTTGAAATCATCAGGATTATTCTCACGGATCTCATGGAGCAAAGGCATATGACAGAACTGGTCACGCTGAAGCAACCAATTCTTGGTCCATGAACTCCTCCCCACCCTGTTCATGGACTGGACTTGTGTCAAGGTCAGGACCCCAACACCAAGCCCCCGCACAGCACGAACTCTACGAGGAGTACGCATACGCAACATGGCTAGAAAACGGTCGGCTGCTCAGAACGAAGTAACAGAACGCACTGAAGAACAGCAAGGCCTGTGAAGAGCGACCTGAAAAACAGCAACGAGCGGACAAGATCGCACAGAAAACTCCAATACGAACTGACTGCACGCACTGAAGAGCAGATACAAACCCACAAGCACAAACTGAACGTCAGAAAACGATCTGAAAGCCACGAGTCTGAAAAAGCGCGAATCGTCTCTCACCAAACTTTTACTAACACGAGATTAGCAAAAGGAGCCCAAAGGGTGCCTCGCTTGGTTCTGAACTGGCCTTTTCTAGTCTCGTCGTACGTGCTTGACGTCAACGCGTTCTTGGCGATCGGAAATTCCGACAACTTTGTGCGACCGTGTGTAGGCAAAACAAGTTTGAGCCAACATCCGTCGGAAAAAATCCGAGGATTTTGTTGTCGGAATGTCCGAACAAAGGCCGACCGTGTGTACGGGGCATTAGACCGTATCCATCAGACGTGTAGAGGTGAAGACCTTAATAAACTGCTCCTCCAACGAGAGATGAGATGGATTGCAAATTTAAATGCCACCTCACCCCCAGGCCTTAATGAAATATTAAGCTTTAAACCATTTTTACAAGGCTTTACGTCAGGGGGCTATGAGAGGGATCTATAACCACCTAATTTGATCTTATCAGCCGCCCATTTAGCAAAAGTCTGCCTATCGCACTCAATCATACAGTACTTTATATATGTATGTTTAGATTATGTAAAAATTTTATTTATCTCTTTTCAAAAAGTCTTTTTCATTTATAATGAGGTTACATGATGTATGCGTTTTACATATGTATGCGTTTTGTTTGCTTTATGAGACACAATGCTACATTGATACCTGTAACTCCATCGGTATTTATATAATATGCCTCTGGTTATCTAATACATGACTGTATGTTGGGCTCATTGTACAGATCAAATATACATTGTACATTGCATGTAGATGTTTGTATATATTGCTTATACATGATTGTATATTGCGCTTAATCTGACACTCTGCTGCTCCTCCCTTCGGTCTTACAGGATCACCTATCATATATTATACTAATCTTTATATGTGGATGGCCTGCCCTATTTTAGTATATTGCCGTGGGATCAGCCGTGGTGCACTTATCGCCAGCATCATGTCCCCCGGCACAGGTAGGCTCCACATCCTTCGATAGTGGAGCCATACTTAGGACTCTCGGCCGCCCATTGGTTCGCCGCTTGCGCCTGCGCATAGCGGCTGCCATCTGGGGCGGCCTTACTGAGCCCTCCTTTCCTGTGTCGGCGGCGCTGCGACATCTGGCGTCGCCGCGCCCGTTGACGCGGTGTATGCCGGACGCCCCGGCGCCGGGGGAACAACTTCCCGGCGCACATTACATCCTCTGCTGACACTGTTCAGCGGAGGGGGTTGACGCCGGGTCTTACTCACACCCAGTTTCACTAGCTAGTACCTTCAGTTGTCATTAATACACATTCCCCGCCCAACACAGGTGTTACCACTCCCTCCTCATTTGCTCTTTGCATTTAAAAAACCTCCAAATGCAAACACATTTGTGCTGCATATCCAGGTTTGGACGCCAGGCTGGAGGTGGTGATTCCATACATCCCACAATCTGTAAGTAAGCTTTACTCCCAATATTATTTCTTTTTGCCTATATCGTGACTGCATAGAGCAACGTGTACTGGACATATCCTCACCTAACCTATCTTATCTACATTAAATGTTTTTTGACTGTATGCTGCATACTATAGGACATGACTGTCGGGGATAAATATACTTGCATTGGCCCTAGACACCCACTATTCCTATATATCTATTCATGCATTACATATTATATTTATATATATATATATATATATATATACCCCAACCTTGGCCAACCTTTCCATTTTCCCCCCTCCCCCTTCCCCTCTTTCCCCGCCCCCCCCCCCCTTTCTTCCCTTCCTTGCTACAACTTATTACATTACATCCATTGCACATTTAATATTTATTTATGTATGGATTGTTACTTTATGGACCCTTGACATCTATACTCCAATAGTATTATATTATTTTATTTTTTATTTTTTATGTAGGGATGTACATTCCCCTCTTTGCATTGGTTGTTCCTCGTGGACGCTGGTGGTTTGACCTACCTCGCCGTACCTAATTGGCATCAATGACCTCCTCCTGATATATATCAGCAAATCTCTATACCATCTTTGAGTTCAGACCTCCACTTTATATATATATCCACACATGTGCTACTCATATCTGAATCTGCAATGAACCATGGTGATGTTGTCCTGAAGTACCTGTTGGCAGACTGTCAGACCATAGCCTGTTGCTCTGTATGCAGCTAATTGTTTGAATTAGTAAGTCCCTATAATGCTATATACTATTTTGAAAAATTATGGCATATTTTGAGTTTTTATTAGTATTGCATCTTTATCATTCTCTTTTCATTTCATATACATGTTTTTTTTTTTTTTTTGTCTCCAATAATTCTGCTCCTCTACACCCTCTATACCTATGAGATATACTCATGATATGTATATGCATGTGTATGTGTACATATACTAATGACTGGTATGTTTTATCAATATACTTCCCCCAGATCATACAAAAAATCCTTACAGGAAACCCCTGAAGAAGGAACTGAATTTTTATTCCTATCCGAAACATGTTGGGCTCCTTTATACCACGCATGTGGATGCTTTCCCTTACCAGTATACACATTTGCGTGGTTTAGGTATTTTGTATGCATTGGTCATTACTATTTCTGGGCATTCCTCATACCAATTACAATATTTAGTATGTTTCTTTTTCCTTTACCTTGATTTACCCATTGCTTACTCCCTTCCCATTCACCCGTACCATCCCAGGGTTTCCTTCTTTTTATCATTATTTGTTGCAATGTATTAGGGATGTGGTGAACTGGGTATAAGTTCATTGTTACACTCATATATGGTAGTGCACCATTTTCTATTTAAACTAGTTTAGGGTGAAGGTCTGCTTTTCAAGTTTTCATGTTCTTAAAAAGGTTCTATAGTCACAGCATACATTTTAATTTTATAATATGAGCATTGTATTAGTAATACAAACATTAGTCATATTTGACAATCCAATGTAAGCTTACTTGAAAAATCTCATTTTTTATTTTATGAGCGCTGCCTGTCTCTTGGCTATTTTTTCCAGAACTTTCTGGGTTCTATGCATACTTTGCATCTTCTATTTCGCTCTTTGCTTTCAATCTCTAAGAACCACATATGCCATGGTACCTATTTGCCTGCAATTAGTGATTTCTGTACTGACAATGCCTCCTGAAGCTCCTCCTGTTTGGTTCAACAGGCAGGCGCTGTGAATTCTGTGACACAGTAGTGCATATTTACTGGGCTTAGTAAATACATAATTCAAGAAGTACTGTAAATGTGTAGGATTCTTCACAAAGTTTACAAACTTCAAGGTTGCTCATATTAACAAGAGTAGGCTAGAAATAACTTAAATACAATTATTATATGACTTACATTTTTGACCATAGGTCCTGTTTAACCACTTGAGCCCCGGACCATTATGCTGCCTAAGGACCAGAGGTCTTTTTCCAATTTGGCACTGCGTCGCTTTAACTGCTAATTGCGCGGTCATGCAATGCTGTTCCCAAACAAAATTTGCGTCCTTTTCTTCCCACAAATAGAGCTTTCTTTTGATGGTATTTGATCACCTCTGCGGTTTTTATTTTTTGCGCTATAAATGGAAAAAGACCGAAAATTTTGAAAAAAAATGATATTTTCTACTTTTTGTTATTAAAAAAAATCCAATAAACTCAATTTTAGTCATACATTTAGGCCAAAATGTATTCGGCCACATGTCTTTGGTAAAAAAAATGTCAATAAGCGTATATTTATTGGTTTGCGCAAAAGTTATAGCGTCTACAAACTAGGGTACATTTTCTGGAATTTACACAGCTTTTAGTTTATGACTGCCTATGTCATTTCTTGAGGTGCTAAAATGGCAGGGCAGTACAAAACCCCCCCAAATGACCCCATTTTGGAAAGTAGACACCCCAAGGAAATTGCTGAGAGGCATGTTGAACCCATTGAATATTTATTTTTTTTGTCCCAAGTGATTGAATAATGACAAAAAAAAAAAAATATTTACAAAAAGTTGTCACTAAATGATATATTGCTCACAATGGCCATGGGCCTATGTGGAATTGCACCCCAAAATACATTCAGCTGCTTCTCCTGAGTAGGGGGATACCACATGTGTGGGACTTTTTGAGAGCCTAGCCGCGTACGGGGCCCCGAAAATCAATCACCGCCTTCAGGATTTCTAAGGGTGTAAATTTTTGATTTCACTCCTCACTGCCTATCACAGTTTCGGAGGCCATGGAATGCCCAGGTGGCACAAAACCCCCCCCAAATGACCCCATTTTGGAAAGTAGACACCCCAAGCTATTTGCTGAGAGGCATGGTGAGTATTTTGCAGCTCTCATTTGTTTTTGAAAATGAAGAAAGACAAGAAAAAACATTTTTTTTTTTTTTTTTTCAATTTTCAAAACTTTGTGACAAAAAGTGAGGTCTGCAAAATACTCACTATACCTCTCAGCAAATAGCTTTGGGTGTCTACTTTCCAAAATGGGGTCATTTGGGGGGGTTTTGTGCCACCTGGGCATTCCATGGCCTCCGAAACTGTGATAGGCAGTGAAGTGTGAAATCAAAAATTCACGCCCTTAGAAAGCTTGAAGGCGGTGCTTGGTTTTCGGGGTCCCGTACGGGGCTAGGCTCCCAAAAAGTCTCACACATGTGGTATCCCCGTACTCAGGAGAAGCAGCAGAATGTATTTTGGGGTGTAATTTCACATATTCCCATGGCATGTTTGAGCAATATATCATTTAGTAACAACTTTGTGCAAACAAAAAAAAAAATGTGTCTCTTTCCCGCAACTTGTGTCGCAATATAAAATATTCCATGGACTCGACATGCCTCTCAGCAAATATTTTGGGGTGTTTACTTTCCAAAATGGGGTCATTTGGGGGGGGGGGTTGAACTGTCCTGGCATTTTATGCACAACATTTAGAAGCTTATGTCACACATCACCCACTCTTCTAACCACTTGAAGACAAAGCCCTTTCTGACACTTTTTGTTTACATGAAAAAGTTATTTTTTTTTTTGCAAAAAAATTACTTTGAACCCCCAAACATTATATATTTTTTTAAAGCAAATGCCCTACAGATTAAAATGGTGGGTGTTTCATTTTTTTTTTTCACACAGTATTTGCGCAGCGATTTTTGAAACGCATTTTTTGGGGAAAAAACACACTTTTTTAAATTTTAATGCACTAAAACACACTATATTGCCCAAATGTTTGATGAAATAAAAAAAGATGATCTTGGGCCGAATACATGGATACCAAACATGACATGCTTTACAATTGCGCACAAACGTGCAGTGGCAACAAAATAAATACATTTTTAAAAGCCTTTACAGGTTACCACTTTAGATTTACAGAGGAGGTCTACTGCAAAAATTACTGCCCTCGATCTGACCTTCGCGGTGATACCTCACATGCATGGTGCAATTGCTGTTTACATTTGACGACAGACCGCCGCTTGCGTTCGCCTTAGCGCGAGAGCAGGGGGCGACAGGGATGCTTTTTTTTTTTTTCCTTTATTATTTTTTTGCTTTTTTATCTTATTTTTAAACTGTTCCTTTCATTTTTTTTTTTTTTTTAATCATTTTTATTGTTATCTCAGGGAAAGCTTCCGCTTTCTTAGGCCATAGAGATGTTTGGAGCCACTCTGGTCTCTGATCAGCTCTATGGTCAGCTGGCTGAATCGCCGGCTGCATTCTCAGGTTCCCTGTTGAGACAGGAGAGCCAGAGAAAAACACGGAAGACGGTGGGGGGCATTCCCTCCCACGGCTTGTAAAAGCAGTCTAGAGGCTAATTAGCCGCTAGGATTGTTTTACATGAAAGCCGACCGCTGACTGAAAAGAATGATACCAAGATGATACCTAAACCTGCAGGCATCATTCTGGTATAACCACTCAAATTCGTGAATGGCGTACCTGAAGACAAAAAAATGGTTAACAATAAAGCACAGTAAACGGTAAAGTATAAAAAATTGCATACCTGAAAAACAAACGTGATAAAACATAATAACAATAAAACATTGCAGAATAGAATACAGTAAAAAAGAGCAGAACAATAGAGAGAGAATAGAGAGAGAGAGAACAATAAAACGACAACTATTTTTTTTTATTTTATATATATTTTTTTTTTTTTTTACACTTTTTTTGTAACTAACTTTTATAACTGTAACCGGTTCCAGGTTCGGGTCTCTCAAAATGCGATGGCATCTTGGGAGACCCTGTGAAAGTGCGCCTAGGCTGTGCAGTGCTGTACCCTACGCTAATACTCAACTAGTGAATGGTAGCGTTCAAAACATTCACCAATGCAAAGACCAGGATTGTCAGGACAGGTGGGACAATAATAGCGGGTGTCACTCCTATATCCGCGCTTGCTGCAGACACAACATCTTTTTTGGGGGGGTTCGTTGGGTAGGGGTACTCGGGAGGACATAAAGAAAATGCCTCTCATGCAGCCGACTGCATTTGGTTGGGGATGTGAATGGGGGAAGTACGGGCGCTGCAGAAGCGGTGGCTTCCCAATTAGGATTGGCGAATGCAGCAGGAAGGGCATTATGGGCACGACGGGCCTGTGTTTGTCTTTTTGGTGCCAGCGGGACACTACTTGTGCTTACCACCTCAGCAGCTTGAACTGCACTTATGGGACTCGCCACGTCACCAAGTGTTACTGCAGTGCGGGTTTGACTACGACCGGGGTGTACTAGGCCGCTGGTGCTTGCCAGTTCAATAAAAAGCTACCAAAAAAACTGTTAGCGATTGCAGGGATCAGGCCTGACTCTGCGAACGCTGCAGTTATGCGTTTAGTGTTTTGTAAGTGACAGTGATCGATCGATACTGCACTTGGGTGGGCTGGGCTGGGCCAGGCGGAGGGGCAAAACGCAGGTGCTAGCAGGTATCTGGGCTGATCCCGCTAACACTGCGTTTTTGGGAACCCTAAACTGCTGGGGACGCTAGTATAGATCTGATCGGATCAGATATTGATCCGTTCAGATACTATACCACTTAAGGGAGGCGTATGCTGCGTGCGTGGGTGTTAGCGGTACTGGCGTTAACCTGGCGCTGCCTGGGGCTGGTGCTTGCCAGTTCACGAAAATGCTACCAAAAAACTGTTAGCGATCGCAGGGATCAGGCCTGACTCTGCGAATGCTGCCGTTATGCGTTTAGTGTTTTGTAAGTGACAGTGATCGATCGATACTGCACTTAGGTGGGCTGGGCTGGGCTGGGCCGGGCGGAGGGGCAAAACGCAGGTGCTAGCAGGTATCTGGGCTGATCCCGCTAAAACTGCTTGGTGTCAGTTTGTGACAGGGGGGGGGTGGTCGGGGGGGGGATCGGGGTGTTTTGTGTGCCTGGCATGTTCTGCTGTGTGTGTGTGTGTTTGGTGCACTCACATTTCAGTCTTCTCTCCTCGGCGCCGGAACGGAAAATACTGAGCCGAGGAGAGATGACATCATTTCCTTTGCTGCTGTTTAGCATACAGCAGCAAAGGAATGTTCCCATTGGCCGGCGGCGATCGCGAGGGGGGGGGGGCCACGAACGGATGGCCTCCCCCTCACCTCCGATCGCCGGGGGACAAAACAGGACCGCCTCGGGCACCGGGGGGGGGTCCGATTGGACCCCCCACCCGCGGGAGGCAAATCACGTGTATGTACGTGATTTTGCCTGCCCGTGCCGCCTTGCCGATGTACATCGGAGTGAGGCGGTCCTTAAGTGGTTATTAATGTAATTTCAAACATTATTTGATTCTACTTTGTTAAAACTGTTATTTGACTAATTTAATTGCTGTTGAGTATACCCTGTTTCCCCAAAAATAAGACCTAGCGTGATTGTCAGTGATGGCTGCAATATAAGCCCTACCCTGTTTCCCCGCAAATAAGCCCTACTCTGAAAATAAGACCTACATAGACTTTAACTAAGGCTTATTTGGGGGGTAGGGCTTATATTGCAGCCATCAGCGACAATCACGCTAGGTCTTATTTTCGGGGAAACAGGGTAGTTGGGCGAACGGTTCGGGCCAAACAAAAGTTTGGCCCGAACAACACCTGTTCGGCAAACACCTGAATTTGCGGGGCACTAGCCAAGCAGGATGTTCGCCCACCGAGTGTGGCGCTCGCTGTACAGTGCATTCTAAGCCATGATTGGGCAAAGCTTTGCCCAATCAGGGCATAGTGAATAGCTGGTTAAGCAGCGGGCCGGGAAATCAGCCGCTGCATTCTAAACAACGGATGAGTCATCAGCTGTCAATGGGCTTCCCAGCTGACATCTGAATGAAAAAAAAAATCATTGCCGGCAATAGAAAAATGTGGAAGAAACGACGCGGGGGTCCCCCCAATCCATACCAGGCCCTTTGGTATGGATTTTAGGGGAGCCCCACGCCAAAATGTAAAAATAAAATGGTGTGGTATGGATGGGGGGGGAGAGGCCCACGTCATATTTTTTTCTTTTACATTTTTTGTGTTGATGGCAATGGTATTGTATTGTCGGAAATTAAAAAGTGTTTTTTTTTCTTTATAAATGTCAGTTTTGCTGCAGCAGGTTTTGTACAGGCAGACTAAGGGGATCATCCAGGCACTATATTTAAAGGAATTTTTCATTTTTATTTCACTTTAATCATTTAATCATATCATTAAAATCATTGCTCCTTTAACCACTTCAGCCCCAGAAGGATTTACCCACTTAATGACCAGGTCATTTTTTGCGATACGGCACTGCGTTAATTTAACTGACAGTTGCGCGGGCGTGGGACGCTGTACCCAAAAAAAATTTATGTCCTTTTTTTCCCCACAAATAGAGCTTTCTTTTGTGGTATTTGATCACTTATGTGGTTTTTATTTTTTTGCGTTTTAAACAAAAAAAGACCCACAATTTTGAAAAAAAAAAAAACAATATTTTTTACTTTCTGCTATAAAACATATCCCAAAAAATGTAAAAAAACAAATTTCTTCATAAATTTAGGCTAATATGTATTCCACATACTTTTGGTAAAAAAAATCCCAATAAGATTGATTGGTTTGCGCAAAAGTTATAGCGTTTACTCACTATGGAATAGATTTATGGATTTATTTAAGTTTTTTTTTGTTTTTACTGCTAATGGAGGCGATCAGCGATTTTTTTTTTTTGTGGGACTGCGACATTGCGGCGGACAAAGTGACATTTTTTGGGGACCAGTGACACCAATACAGTGATTAGTACTAAAATAATGCACTGATCACTGTATAAATGACACTGGCAGGGAAGGGGTTAACATCAAGGGCGATCAAAGGGTTAAGTGTGTTCTCTCAGTGTGTTTTCTAACTGTGTGGGGGATGGACTGACCGAAAGAACAGCGAGACCGCTGTTCCTGATTACTAGGAACAGAATATCCTTGTTTACTTCCGTGTCAGAATGGGTATCTGCCTTGTTTACATAGGCAGGTCCCCATTCTGCCTCTCTGTGGAGTGATCACGGGTGGCTGGCGGACATCGGGTCCGCCGGGCCCACTGATTGGCTCCCCCTCCGTGCAGTGGGCGCGTGTCCACAGTATTTATTGCTTGAAACCACATACAGGTACATACAGGTACATTGTTTCACGCAATAGAGCCGCTCTGCCGCAGTATATATGTGGTGGGCGATCTTTAAGCACTTCAATACCAGGCACTTTCACCCCTTCCTTTGTTGCACTTTGAATGACAATTGCGCGGTCATGCAACACTGTACCCAAAATAATTTTTTATCATTTTCTTTTCACAAATAGAGTTTTCTTTTGGTGGTATTTGATTACCACTGGGGTTTTTATTTTTTACTAAACAAACTAAAAAAAGACAGAAATTTTTGACAAAAAAATTTTTTTCTTTGTTTCGGTTATAAAATTGTGTTTTCTCCTTCACTGACGGGCACTGATGAGGCAGCACTGATAAGTTGCCACTGATAAGGGGGCACTGATGAGGAGGCACTGATATGTAAAATTAATGGGCACTGATAGGCGGCACTAATGGGCACTGATAGGTGGCACTGATGGGCACTGACAGGCGGCTGTGATGGGCACTGACAGGCGGCACTGATTGGCACTGATAGGCGGTACTGATTGGCACTGACAGATGGCACTGATGGGCAGCACTGATGATTAGGTACTGATGAGGTTCTGACAGGTGTTACTGTAGAGCACTGTGATGGGCACTAATTGGCACTGATATGGGCACTGATTGGCACTGTGATGGGCACCTACAGCTGTTTCTGATGTGGCACCTTTTTGGCAGCTGTGGTGGCACATCTGATGGGGCTGTGCTGATTATCATATAGATTGGGCAGGAAGTGGTTAAAAACGATCTTTTTTAAACTTTTTGTTTTTTACCATTGCTACATGTCCCCCAGGGCAGTAGCCAGGCGCCCAAACCCTTTTTATGGCCAATAACTTGTATATAAGCTTTAGAAATGGGGAGTTTTATTTTTTAAGTTCAGGTCCCATAGACTTCAATGGGGTTCAGAGCTCAGGTCTGAACCTTTGCGATGTTCGAGAGTTTTGGTGTTAGGGGTCTTCGGTCTATCTTTACTACTAAGTAACATTTAAAAAAGCAATGGATGCACAGAATAGCTTGAAAGCTTATTTTTAACTGATAAATTGCATATGAAAATTATTACATTGTTTTTGTATTTTTTGTATAAAATAT
This sequence comes from Lithobates clamitans, assembly GCA_037952925.1. Taxonomy (NCBI): domain Eukaryota; kingdom Metazoa; phylum Chordata; class Amphibia; order Anura; family Ranidae; genus Lithobates; species Lithobates clamitans. Next base: position 16,146,617 of record JBBGZY010000100.1, read on the forward strand.
ATACACTACTGCAACTGTAATGATATATTCTATTAATAGGATTTTTTTGAAAAAAGGAAGCTGAGATCAAAACTGAAATTGTTAGAATCTACATCTCCTAAGAAACCAACTATCTGTTTAGATTTACTAAACCTTAATGTTGTTAATGAAATATCCATCAAGAAAGAAATGGGTAAGCTAAGGCTATGTAATTCTGTAAAATTTATTTCACAAAATGATTGTTGCAGACGGTGCGAGAACTTCTAAAATTAAATGTTGCTGAATCAAATGTCTGAAGTACAGTAGAGGTTTATTTTCAGATTTCAAAGCAAAACTTGTTAAGTAAGATAGATTTAACTTATGTGTGCAAACACTCATTTTCCCTGTCTCACATAGTTTGCAGTGGGCGGTATGGCTACCAGGCATTCTGCTGCTGCAGAATGGCAATGGCCCCAACCTATAACTGGCCTTTGCAGCAAGGAGCACATGGAAGAGCAATGCATGTCAAAAAAACAACAAAGAAAATTTCCCAGCTCACTTACCAGCCAGCCTGCAACAAATCAAATTGTACTGTCTAATGCCCTGTCTACACGGTCGGACATTCCGACAACAAAACCCATGGATTTTTTCCGACGGATGTTGGCTTAAACTCTTGCATACACACGGTAACACAAAGTTGTCGGAAAATCCGATCGCTCTGAACGCGGTGACGTAAAACACGTACGTCGGGACTATAAATGGGGCAGTAGCCAATAGCTTTCCTCTCTTAATTTATTCTGAGCATGCATGGCACTTTGCATTGGATTTGTGTACACACCTTCAGAATCCGTTGTCGGAAAATTTTATAGCAAGCTCTCAAACTTTGTGTGTGGGAAATTCCTATGGAAAATGTGTGATGGAGCCTACACATGGTCGGAATCTCCGACAACAAGGTCCTATCACACATTTTCCATCGGAAAATCCTATTGTGTGTACAGGGCATAACAGTTCATGTTAAAACAAAGGGTCTAGTTTGCACACATTTGCAAATATATATGTAACCTGCAGGGCCACTTCACAGCACCCTAGTGTACTGCAGTCCTAACTCTATACATTTTGAGAGTTTCCAAAGTTGAAGCACATATAAAATAGATAGATTGAGGGCAGGTATGTCTGGGGGGAGCCCATCACTCCTTAAAGGTATAGGGACGCACTGGACAACCAGCAATAGCACAATGGCAGTGAAGGTTTCCAGTGTGTCCCCTCACCAATTAACCTACAGTACAAACAAATAGCAACAACTCCAATGTGCTGCTGCAGGTACGAATTCTTCTGCTACAGCTTTTGTGGTTGCGGATCCTTCTAGGGCCAGTTCTGCAGAGGCAGGAGGTTTAAGGGTACTGGCACAAGAGTAAACTGCTGCAAGAAGAACTTGCTCTGGACTCTATCAGAGGGTCAGGGCAAAATGAAAACGTGGCAGTGTCTGTTTCTTTGTGAAATTGATCAAAAACTAGGAAAGGGGATCTTGTTGCTGGATAGTATAATGATGCTGAGTCATTACTGGCGAAGTTAAAGTGGTTGTAAAGTTTCTACAATAAACTCCCATGATAGGTTCTCTTATGGGGCAATAGTAATGGCAGTGTGTGTGTGTTTATTTTATAATCTCTAAATACCTTTTCCCAGCAGTGCTTCTGCGCAGTCATGTCAGAGAGAGCTACTCACCGAGGCCGAGATGCTGAGAGCGGTATCCTCTTGCGACTAAGCGCACTCCACTCCTGATGATGGTACAGGGGCTGAAGGGCACAAAGAGGCATGAGTCACCAGCAGGCTGGGCAAGGCTTGCGTGAAGGTCACTGAGAAGTAGACGGCCGTGCAGGACTGGAGGATGCTGGATGCTCCACGAGGCAGAAGGATAACAGAGTTAAATGACAGGCCAGGGGTCAAACACAGATGACCGGCAAGAAGTCTATGAACAGGCAGAGGAGACTTGTGCTGGAGACTGGAAACAGATCTGTAAGCAGGCTGAGGGTCAATGCACTGGAGACTGGTGGCTAGTCCATAAGCAGGCCGAGGGTCAAACACTGGAGACAAGCAGCAAGGTCTATAAGCAAGCTGAGGGTCAAGTACTGGAGATAGGTAGCAGAGTCCGTGAGCAGGCTGGGGGTCAAACACTGGAGACAGGTAGCAAGTCCGAGAAGCAAGGCCAGGGGTCAAACACTGGAGACAGGTAGCAAAAGTCTGAGAAGCTAACCGAGGGTCTGGTGCAGAAAGAGATCAGAGCAGGTCAAGGTCATTCCGGGTCACAACAGGTAATCAAAGGCAGGATACAGGCAGGAAACAAGGGAAGCTGAAAGATAAACCAGCAACCTGAACATGACACTGAGTGGTTTTTATAGGCCAGTGAAGGGGGTCACGTCGTGCGAGCGCTATTGCGTGTGTGCACGTGCCATTCCGCTGAATCGCACCCAGGTGTGCGCCGTTCTGCCGCGCATGCGTGCAGAAAAGCGGCGAGGTTGGTACCTGTTTCTTCCCTGACAAGTCACATGATTTTCTCAGGTCTTTCTCCCAAGCAGAGGGACTCCAGTGGAAGGGGCCCACATTCCTATGTATCAAAAAATATGTTTAAAAAAAACAAAAGTCTTTCAAACATTAGTAGCGCTTAAGAAGTTCATATGTAAATAAAGATAAAAAGTTCCACTTGTGTTTTACAAAGCATGGTGTGGGGTAGTGGCTGATCTGTTCATACAAAATGTTGAACACCAAATCTCTGCAGATCAAAATCCCAGATAAATCCTTCACCACATTGCTTCTATGGGAATCCCCTGTAGGTAATTCACTTACCGGAAGGTAATGGGTTAACAGCGTGTCTTTCACTGGTTTGGTATCAGCAGACTCTCTTTAATTCACTCAAACAGGGCTGGATTCGTGGATGGATGTTTAAATGGCTGTCAGCGCACTCTGCATGCTTCCATCTAGTAATTTCAACTGTCCCATTCCTCCATACTTAGCTGTTCCAGCTCTCTCGGTCCTGTGGGTAAGGAATCTCTCCTCCAACATGGAATACTGTCTCCTGAATAGAGCACTTCTCCAAATAGGAAAATGTCTGTCTCTGGAATGGAGCAAACACCTGTCTCCTGCTCACATTCCTCTGCTGTTAGTTTCAGGAGGGGAGAGGTGGGGAGAGGATCAGCTTCACACAGACTATGAAAATGACAGGAAGGGAAGGGGAGAGAGAGAGATAGATACTGCAGAGAGAGCAGGATGATGGAAAGTCAGTTTACTGACGAGCACAGGAACAGGCAGGATAAATGAGGTATTATATTACATGGAAAAGGATAAATAACTTTGCAAAAAATGTATTAGCACAAAAATAATGAAGAAAGGATCAAAGATAGGAAGAATGGATCAATCGATCCAAGGAAGAATTGGTCAAAGGAAGGATCAGTTGGTTTATCACAGGAAGATTTGGTTGGTCGATCACAGAAAGGGTCAAAGTAAAAAGGGATCGATTGATCGCAGGAAGGATCAGCCGACCGATAGAAGGAAGGATCAAAGTAAGGAAGGATCAGTCGGTCGATCGCAAGGAAGGATCGTTCAATTGAAAAAAGAATCGGTTGATCGAAGGAAGAATCAAGCGATCGCAGGAAGTATTGATCGATCACAGGATCAAAGGAAGGATCGGTCCATCAATCGCAGGAAGCACCTGTAGATAGAAGGATCAAAGTATCGATCTAATGTAGGATCGATTGATCACAGAAAGGATTGGTTGGTCCAAAGTAGGAGGGATCAAAGTAAGGAAGGATCGGTCAATTGATCGATGGAAGGATTGGTTGAAAACAGTGTTAATTTTGTCAACTAAAACCGACTAAAACATTTTGGTCGACTAACTTAATACCATTTTAGTCAACTAAAATATGACTAAAACTAAAACAATTGAGATGACTAAAATACGACTAAAACTAAAATTGCATTTTAGTCAAGACTTATGCCCCGTACACACGGTCGGATTTTCCGATGGAAAATGTCCGATCGGAGTGTGTTGTCGGAAATTCCGACTGTGTGTGGGCTCCATCGGACATTTTCCATCGGATTTTCCGACACACAAAGTTAGAGCAGGAGATAAAATTTTCCGACAACAAAATCCGATCGCGTCAATTCCGACCGTGTGTGGCCTGTTCCGACGCACAAAGTACCACGCATGCTCAGAAGAAATTCCAAGACGGAACAGCTCGTTCTGGTAAACTTAGCGTTCGCAATGGATACAGCACTTTCGTCACGCTGCAATGTTAAAAATGGTTTAATACAGCGCATTCTCTTCTTTATAATGTGACCAAGAATTAAGTAGTTTTGCTGCTCATATTCACACACACTTCTCACAAAGTTTTATTTTGTTTTTTTTTTTATTGGGATTCCCTGAATATATTGTTATTAGTTGTCACATCTGACAGAATTTTTTTTTTTTGTTTTGTTTTTTTGGGATTTTAAGCCTTTTTTTTTATTTAATGTTTGGATTTTTCCAAGGCTGATCTTTGTTCAATGTTATTTTTATTTTTACTCCAGAATATTTTTGTGTGTGTTTTGTGTGTCAAGTTACCCCAACACCATTGATATGTTTTATTATTTAATCTCAAGGAGATTGTTGTTGGTGTCCCTTGTTCATTTCACATTGTATATTTGAAATGTACCTGAATCCTCACAAACAAACTGTCATTTTTGAAGTAAAACACATAGGAGAGTATAATTAAAAAAAAAAAAAATCCTTTATTAAGGGCTCAGAACCAAACAAAGAGGAAGGCAACACTGGATCAACAAGAGAAATTAGCGAAGCCTGGGACCACCACGGCAGACATCAATTCTTGAACATCAAAATTGGTGGCCTGAGGAGTCCATATGTAAGGGAGGGCAGTCTGGTCCAGAATTCGCAGAGATCCGGATAGCAGCAGATGATATGTGTGTCCCCAGGCTGTGGTACCACAAGAGGCTGCATTTTTTGGCCGACCAGACTGGATCCAGGGTCCTCACTTTCTGGTCTTCCTTTCACGCTTCCTTCCAGGCTGTGGCTGTGCAGTTGGAGATGTGGCAGGAGGAGGAGAAGGACCTGGAGGAGGACTGGGAGGACCTGGAGGAGAGGGAGGACGAGGAGGAGGACCTGCAGGAGGAGGAGGAGGACCATCGCAAAGGTGTGTCTGAGCTGTCATTTGGCCCCTCATACCTTTGTTAAGAGCCTCCAATATGAGCGCCTCACACAAGACTTGTTGGCCCTCCTCCATCCTCTGCATTTTATATGCAATGACGGCAGCAATGTCCTCCTCCACGGTCTGTCGTGCTCCCAGGACCTCTGTAGCCCTCCAAAAGAGTCCTCCGGTAGCCTCCTCTAGGACACTCCTCCTACTGCCACTTTCTCTTTTCAGGGGGGGTGGAGGGACCTGCAGATCAGCCAGCCGGCTCGGCCCGGCCACCTCCTGGCTGAGACTTCCCTGTGTATGAAAAAAGGACATGGTTTTAGTTTTTTTTTTCATCAATCACAATCATAAATTAGTACTCCCAACTAACATCTAGTTAACATCATTGATTGGACAAGCAGAAATATTTAGAGGAATGCTATACCTGGCTCAATCTGGGCTCCTCCACATGTGGCCTGGAAGGCCCAGGTTGGGCGTCAGAAGCCTCAGCCGGGGGGGAAGGAAGCGTGGAAGGAAGACTGGAGAGGGATGGCCTGGGTTCAGTCTGGCCTGCCAGAAAATGCAGCCTGTCGTAGTACAACATCCTGGGGACATAGATGTCATCTGCTGCTCCGGATCTCTGTGAATCCAGGACTTTCTTGCGCTCCCTTAGATATGTACTCCTCAGGCCACCAATGAAAATCTTTAAATAGGTGATGTCTGCCGTGGGGATCACCTGCTTCACAATTTCACACAATTGCACCAGTGCTGCCTTCCTCTTTGCTTGGTTCTTGAAATGGGGGTGTTTAATCTCCCACAGACAGGGCAGCTCCCTTAAGATATCTATGAATACTGACATGAAGTCATTGTCTTTCAGTAAGATATCCATGTTCACTGCAAGACACAACACAAGACAAAGCCTAATGTCAGACAAAACTCTCCTAATCTTGTTACAATATAGGCTTCAATGTAGAAGCAGTATAGGCACAAGTTTGTCTCTTACCTTCGTTCTTATGATCGGAGCGTCCAATGCTCCTTCCTCCGCTCACAGATCGTACGTAATACGCACGCGTGTTACGCTTTATACACACTGCGCATGCGTGTAACTCCGCCCACCCCTGACGTTCTTTCTAGTCTATTCCCCACCCCTTTTCATTCGGCGCAGTGGGTGAAGAGCACATGGTGGAGTTAGAGCAGGTGTGTGCTAATTATAGCAACGAGGAGGAGGAGGAAAGCCCGGATCCGGACACGTCCCGATCCAGAAGGAGACGTTTTAAGGCCACAAATATGTCCTTTGGGGAGATGTTGGAGATGGTCGACATCATGAAGAAGTCCGACTATGACGGAAAGTATGGGCCTTACCCCAACCCCAACATCAGAAAGGCAAAGATCATGGCGAAAGTGGTCAAAAGCCTTCACCAGAATTTCGGGGTACGAAGATCGAAAGATCAGCTCAGGAAGCGGTGGTCGGACCTGAAGTTAAGAGAGCCAGAGCAGTACCGAAAGATCCGGAGAGTGCTGCAAAAAAGTAAGTAGTTGTGCTGTGTTCCTATTCTTTCTGTCTTTATTGCGTTCGTGCTGCTCCATATGCTTTTATTAATTGTAACGTTTAAAAGGGCAACTTTAATGTTCATGGGCCCATTATTCGTTCGTATCAAACATTTTTCTTTCGGCCTCTAAAACACCATTGTTTAGGCCATATGCATTTTCCCACATTTTTTTTGGGCCTACTTGGATGCCAAATATTTGTTTGTGTAGATGGGTTTGTTACTAGAATGAAATGCCAACTAGATTGTGTGTAAGGAGAGGACACTGAGCAGCTGTTTTCACATCTGGACACTGGAGCACTAGTGTGGGACACAAGAACACCATTTTTATTAGGGTGCCACACAGGTGCTCCAGTGTATACTATAGGGGGGCTACATCTGTGAAGCTTGTACTAAACAGGTAAAGTATTGCAGCTTGACAAAGGCCAATAAAAAAAATACATCTTTGAACTCTGCCAAAATAGACAATTGTACCCCACTTCCAAGCAATGTTTCCTATTTATAGTTCTGCCATCAAAGATCTGTGTGCTAATTATACCATTTTTGTTTTACATAGGGGAGAAAAGACTCGGAGGACACCCCTCATCCGAGGAGACTAGAGACCCCCCACCTCTAGAAGAAGGTGAAATACCCCAAACACAAGAAGAGCAGGAGGAAGAAGAAGATGTGGTGGAGATTGGCACCACAACAGGTGAGTGTCTGCGACCACAGACTCAGGTAAAAGAGATGGATGGTGGCAGATTTTTGAGACCTGTTTTTGTTTTCTTTCTCTCTTTTTAGGTGATCGTGATGTGAGGGATCCAGAACGTTTCACATCAGAAAGTGCCCAGATCCTGATCGGGGAGATCATGGGGTGTAATGTCGAACTGCAAAACATCCAGCAAAAAATCAATGATGTTATTAAAAAAAAAAAATAACATCATTGATGTTTTGGGGCAAATTTAAAACCCCACAAAATCACTTTTTGGATTGTGGTCCAATCTTTTAAATTTTTTTGAAATGTTTTGAAAAGCCAAATTTGGAGGATGCACACAGTGTGCCAACATGTGCTATCTGCCATCACGGGAGATCAATGGACGCGTTTTGGGGGTGCAACCCCTTCCTCAATTATAAAGTAGCGTTGAGGAAGGGCTTGCTCCCCCAAAACACGTCCCTTGATCCCCCCTGATGGCAGATAGCACATGTTGATATTCGTAAATTGGTGTGCATCTTCCAAATTTGGCTTTTCCAGGGGTGATTTCCCCCCATCTGAATGCTATATAAAACCCAGTTCCTAAATACTGATGTCTGATATAGCCTTCAGGTTTTACCTAATGTGAACTTTGTAAGTTCAAGTTTTTTGGCTTTCTTGTTGGTTTTACACAGGCCTGTTTTTTCTGAAATGGACATTTCTATTTTTGATAATGCTACTGCAAAAATTGTTATACAACAAACATGTTGGTTTGTTTTAAAAACCTTTGGTAAATGCACATCTGATTGTGCAGGTATAAAAAAGTTGCTTACTCAAGAATGTGTGGATTATTGTGTCAACACTACAATACAACACTTTTGGGGTGATGTAATTGCTGTTTTCTGCAAAAATGGGTGTTATTTCCTAAGGGCAAATCCTCTTGGCACTACAAGTGCAGTTTCAGTGCAGTTGCAAGTGCACTTGTAGTGAAATGTGTTTTTGCATTTAGGAAATAACAGCCAACAATGCTTTGTATAATAAGGTTACACAATCACGACATTTTCTGGACTCAACACATTTCTGTCAGGGTCAGCTAAAACAAACACAAGCAGTAAATGTCCACCAAGAATTTGTTTTTGTTTTTTATTATAAAAAGGCTTCACAGATTTGCTGGCATATTGATAGCCCCCTTACCCGCAAAGAACTCCAGGTAGCGTAACCGGACATCACGGGCACTCAAGGAGGGAAAGCCAGGACGGCCACTTTCAAGCGCCGTCAGTGTGGTTTGATGTAGGATTCCGGCCTCAGGCCCAACTGAGCCAGCATAGTTGGCCGATTGTTTCCTTAAAAAGTTATGGAGAACACAGCACGCCAGTATAATATGGTTCGGTTTATACTCCGCCATATGGATGGGTGTCAGAAATAGTCGGAACCGGCTGGCCAGGATTCCAAATGTGTTCTCCACCACACTTCGGGCTCTGGCCAGCCGGTAATTAAAAACCCTCTGTTCCGGGGTGAGGGTCCTCATTGGGAATGGCCGCATCAGGTGGTCCCCCAGCGCAAATGCTTCATCAGCAACGAACACAAATGGGAGTCCTTCCACATTGTCCTCTGGAGCTGGCAAGTCCAAGCTGCCATTCTGGAGACGCCTGTAGAACTCCATCTGGGCGATGACTCCACCATCGGACATCCGGCCATTCTTCCCCACGTCCACATACAAGAAGTCGTAATTAGCCGACACCACCGCCAACATCACTATACTATTAAACCCCTTGTAATTATAATAGTACGACCCCGAGTTGGGTGGTGGGACGATGTGGACGCGTTTCCCATCAATTGCCCCTCCGCAGTTAGGAAAGTCCCACCGCTCGGCAAAGTGGGAGGCCACAGTCTGCCATTCCTGTGGCGTGGAAGGAAACTGTTGAGGAAAAAACAATAAACATTACTATTTTTTCACAGAAACATGGCAAGCAGATTATACACAAACATTATGGGGCAACCTCCAGATAGCATTTATTAAGGGGAATTTAACAACACCAAAGTATAAGGTACACCTATCATATTCCCCCTCCCCCCCCCCTCTCATGGGCCATTTCTAACATTATAGGGGGTGTGTGGAAATCTTGGACAGGTAACCCTCTTCACTTCATTGAGAGATGAATGCCTAAATAATGGGTATTACTTTGAACAGCCCCTCCTTAGTTACACTATTGGCAGACCACTGGACAGGTAAGAAGTGTCTGAATACAAAGATATAAATACACACTGTACACATTTGAGGACATTTGGACATTCTGCTATTACCTATCAAGATAATAATAGGATACAAAAACTTTAAACAGTACCATTGGAAAGTATACAGGCAGGCCCTTGCACTACATGCTTTGGGGAATTCATCCATAAATCTGACCAGTAAAGAGGTGGGTATAGTGTGTATGGGTTTGGCAAAGTCAGCAGATAGATGATTGAGGATAGAGAATTGGGATCAGCTGACTTAGCAGTTGGGGGAGGGAGGGTTACTAAAAATTATTTGGGGACACCACAAAAAAAAGCCTCTGGCACTCTGCCTGAATTTAAATTAAAAATAAAATTTCCAAACATTTTAGGGGGTGTTTGGGGTAAAGCACTACTATGGAGCTGATAAAATACATTGTTAAGTGACTACATGAGGTGAATATAGGGCAGGAGACACCATGCTGGGGAGGTTAGTGAAGGGCAAATATGTATGAAGGACATAAAATAATAATTACATAAAAATCCAGCATGCATGAGGACAAAGGGGACATTCACAGCATATTACAAGCATGGTAATTAGGGAATGAGGAAAGAAATACAATACATTATCAAACATTCAATACAATAAAATGTGATATAAAAGGATAAAAATCTTACCTTCATATACTCCTTCTGCAGGACCTGGATGATGGCAGAACAGGTCTCTGGGATAATGATCCCCAGAGCCTGGGGGGAGATGCCTGTCGAGAACTTCAAGTCCTGCAGGCTTCTCCCTGTGGCCAAGTACCGCAGGGTAGCGACCAACCTCTGCTCCGGAGTGATGGCTTGCCTCATGCAGGTATCCTGCCTGCTGATATAGGGGGTCAGCAAAGCCAACAAACTGTGAAATACAGGGTCCGTCATCCACAGAAAGTTCCTGAAATCATCAGGATTATTCTCACGGATCTCACGGAGCAAAGGCATATGAGAGAACTGGTCATGCTGAAGCAACCAATTCTTGGTCCATGAACTCCTCCCCACCCTGTTCATGGACTGGACTTGTGTCAAGGTCAGGACCCCAACACCAAGCCCCCGCACAGCACGAACTCTACGAGGAGTACGTATACGAAACATGGCTAGAAAACGGTTGGCTGCTCAGAACGAAGTAACAGAACGCACTGGAGAACAGCAAGGCCTGTGAAGAGCGACCTGAAAAACAGCAACGAGCGGGCAAGATCGCACAGAAAACTCCGATACGAACTGACTGCACGTACTGAAGAGCAGATACAAACCCACAAGCACAATTTGAACGGCAGAAAACGATCTGAAAGCCATGAGTCTGAAAAAGCGCGAATCGTCTCTCACCAAACTTTTACTAACACGAGATTAGCAAAAGGAGCCCAAAGGGGGCCGCGCTTGGTTCTGAACCGGCCTTTTCTAGTCTCGTTGTACGTGGTGACCGCGTGGTTGGCGATCGGAAAATCCGACAACTTTGTGCGACCGTGTGTAGACAAAAAAAGTTTGAGCCAACATCCGTCTGAAAAAATCCTAGGATTTTGTTGTCGGAATGTCCGAACAAAGTCCGACCGTGTGTACGCCCTATTAGACTAAAACTAAATTGAAATTTTGACGTCAAAATTAACACTGGTCTGTTGTGCATGTTCATTTCTCAATACCATAAATAATAACATATTACATTTTTCACTCTAGCAGTATATAATGAGTTTGGAAATTGTAGAGAAAAGCTTAAATAATGTATTACAATTTAACCACACCCATTAGATTTTAGATGACTAAAATGAGTTTTAGTCAACTAAAATCCTTGTAGGACATTTTAGTTGACTAAAATGTAAAAAAACAGTGTAATAAAGTGTAATAACATATTACATTTTTAGTCGAAATTTAGTTGAAAAACTAAAAAAATTGCAGAAGACTAAAATGGCACTAAAACTAAATCGATCCGTCGGTAGACTTTTCATCCCTTGTAAAAGCAATAACGTTGATTAAAAAAAAAGTATGTGTAAAAGAAAAAAAGTTTTTAATAAAAATAATAATTAAAAAAAGCATCCCTCTCCCCCGTAGCTTATGTGTAAATGCGAATGCAAAGATTTGCGCATGCACATGCAAACGGTGATTGCACCACACATGTGAGGAATCTCTGCAAACGTCAGAGTGAGAGCAATTCTAGCTAGACCTCCTGTGACACTCAAAACTGGCAACCTGTAAAGGCTTTTAAAGCTTTGCTAATAAGAGATCTTTAGTTACTGTAGTTTGGCACCGTTTCAAAGGTGTACTCAATTTTAAAGCAAGGCATGTTTTGTATTAATTTACCTAGCACTCCATCGTCTTTTATATGTTAACAAATATATTGGTATTATATAGTGTTTGTGTGCAAAAAAATTGATCAAAGTGTATTTTTTCCAAAAAATAGCATTTGAAAAACCGCTGCACAAATACTGTGTGACATAAATTGCAACACCAATCATTTTATTCTCTTGTTTGGGGGTTCATGTTTGGGGGTTATAAGTAATCTCTTAGCAAAAAAAACACAGATTTTTACATGTAGGAGAGAAATGTCAGAACTGGCCTGGGTGGGAATTGATTAAGAAAGAGGAGGGGAGGAGTAGCTTCAGGGGAATAGCATTGCTGTATCTAGGCAGGAGGAGAGGGGGGATACAGAGACGCTGAGGAGATGAATGACGCTGGTTGATGGAGGCACATATACTGACCATTCTATCAGATCAGCAGCCGTGATAAACGTAGTCAGTTTACAGAGGGGAAGACAGGAACAGCAAAACAAAACCAGAGAAATTCACTGCTCAGCTTACTGACCAGCCTGCAAACAACCACATTTTCCTATCTAACAGTATGCTTTAAAAACAGGGGTCTAGTCTGCACACATTTGCAAATACATGCGTAAGCTACAGAGCCCCGTCAAGGCACCCCAGTACTTTCTGTAGTCCTAACTCTAAATTATGAGAGCCTCCACAGTGGAAGCACATGCATTATAATGGATAGGCAGGGGGCAGGTGAGCCTGGTGACGGGGAGGAGAGCTCAAGTCTGTGATTCATATTCTGAGCACAGCGTGTTCTCTGTCTAGAGTGTTGGGGGGGTGTACCTTCTTCCAATCAGGGCTGACCTTTGATCTTTTTGTTTTTAGAACCATCTACAGAAGAGATTGCTGCAGATAAATGGGTACAACATATGTTGTGTATCTGAGGCTAGTCACTTTACTGGATATATGTGAGGATTTTCAACCACTGCTCTTCAAGTCTCAGACTGGGATGGAATATTGTCATCAAAAGCATAGAACAGAAGGGAATAATTCCAATCAGCTGTATGAAAACCTTGCAAAATATGTTCCCATAGGCAGTATGTTTAAAAGTGTGTATGTGTCTCACGTCAAATGTAAAGGGCATTTGGAAAATATTTAAAAAAGTAGCAGATCCGCCAGCACGTCGATATACTGGGAATAGCATGTGGGGGCAAAAGCCATAAATGTGTGCTCTTCTTGGATGATTTGTTGTTGTTTATTACATCCCCTCACACAACTCTGCCGAACCTGTTTGCGCTTCTAGGTCACTTTGGCAACATTTCTGGGTTATTCCTTAACTGGGATAAGACAGAAGCCCTTAATCTGCCAGCTACAACACTCCAGAGTCTACAATCACAGAATTTAGTCTGTTAAGATGACAGTACTGCCTAAATTGCTATATTACTTCAGAACTTTACCTATTCCGGTGCCATTAATGGAGATTCGTCAGTTTCAAGAAAACATTTTTAAATATATTTGAGGAGCTAAGGGGGTAGTAGGCTGGCCTGAACCACAGTGTATGCTCCCTAAGACTGGGGGGGTTTGGGCGTCCCAGACTTTTGAAAATGTTAAGTAGCGGCGTAATTAACACAATTGTGTCAGATGCATTTTATCCATTACAGGCCTGATTGGGTTTCTCTGGAAGTCCATGCTTGCTCCCCACTCTCTATTGATGGGGTGCTCTGGGTCCCTTCCAAATATCATAAAGCCATCTTATGCCCTACACACTCTCTCTCAGGAAATCTGTGGAAATCCTCTCTGCTCAAACCATATACCTGTGGCCCCTCTTTAACAACCATCTACAGTCAGGTCTATAAATTCTGGGACATCTACACAATTCTAATATTTTTGGCTCTATACACCACCACAATGGATCTGAAATGAAACGAACAAGATATGCTTTAACTGCAGACTTTCAGCTTTAATTTGAGGGTATCTACATCCAAATCAGGTGAACGGTGTAGGAATTGCAACAGTTTGTATGTGCTTCCCACTTTTTAAGGGACCAAAAGTAATGGGACAATTGGCTGCTCAGCTGTTCCATGGCCAGGTGTGTGTTATTCCCTCATTATCCCATTTACAAGGAGCAGGTAAAAGGTCCAAAAAAAAGGTCCAAAGTTAATTTCAAGTGTGCTATTTGCATTTGGAATCTGTTGCTGTCAACTCTCAATATGAGATCCAAAGAGCTGTCACTATCAGTGAAGCAAGCCATCGTTAGGCTGAAAAAACAAAACAAACCCATCAGTGAGATAGCAAAAACATTAGGTGTGGCCAAATCAACTCTTTGGAACATCCTTAAAAAGAAAGAACGCAGCGGTAAGCTCAGCAACACCAGAAGACCACGAAAACAACTGTGGTGGATGACCGAAGAATTCTTTCCCTGGTCAAGAAAACACCCTTCACAACAGTTGGCCAGATCAAGAACACTCTCCAGGAGGTAGGTGTATGTGTGTCAAAGTCAACAATCAAGAGAAGACTTCATCAGAGTGAATACAGAGGGTTCACCACAAGATGTAAATCATTGGTGAGCCTCAAAAACAGGAAGGCCAAATTAGAGTTTGCCAAACAACATCTAAAAAAGCATTCACAGTTCTGGAACAACATCCTATGGACAGATGAACCCAAGATCAACTTGTACCAGAGTGATGGGAAGAGAAGAGTATGGAGAAGGAAAGGAACTGCTCATGATCCAAAGCATACCACCTCATCAGTGAAGCATGGTGGTGGTAGTGTCATGGCGTGGGCATGTATGGCTGCCAATAGAACTGGTTCTCTTGTATTTATTGATGATGTGACTGCAAAAGCAGCAGGATGAATTATGAAGCAATATTATCTGCTCATATTCAGCAAAATGCTTCAGAACTCATTGGACGGCGTTTCACAGTGCAGATGGACAATGACCCGAAGCATACTGCGAAAGCAACCAAAAAGTTTTTTAGGGGAAAGAAGTGGGATGTTATGCAATGGCCAAGTCCATCACCTGACCTGAATCTGATTGAGCATGCCTTTCACTTGCTGAAGACAAAACTAAAGGGAAAATGCCCCAAGAACAAGCAGGAACTGAAGACAGTTGCAATAGAGGCTTGGCAGAGCATCACCAGGGATGAAACCCAGTGTCTGGGGATGTATATGCATTCCAGACCTTAGGCTGTAATTGACTGCAAAGGATTTGCAACCAAGTATTAAAAAGTGAAAGTTTGATGGATGATTACTTTTGGTCCCTTAAAAAGTGGGAGGCACATATACAAACTGTTGTAATTCCTAAACCGTTCACCTGATTTGGATGTAAATACCCTCAAATTAAAGCTGAAAGTCTGCAGTTAAAGCACATCTTGTTCATTTCAGTTCAAATCCATTGTGGTGGTGTATAGAGCCAAAAAGATTAGAATTGTGTCGATGTCCCAATATTTATGGACCTGACTGTATTTCCACCAGGTCTACAGTCCCTTTAATGTGCCTGGTGGTAGAACAAAGGCCTCTATCGTGTAGGATATTTACTTGGATATAACCCCCCCCCCCACACATATTTTGTGCAGGATCTAGAGATGCCTCCATCTGAGAGTTTCCACTTGCAGCTAATCCAAAATTATCTCCGCTCAGTTTCAGAAAACGAGCTCCGATCTAACTGTGCGCTCAATGTTTGAAAATAGGTGTATACAAGAGACTCTCCAGCGTGGATGCATCTCGATGTACAGATCATTTGTGACCCCACTCTCCTAACAGATTGTGTGGGAAAGGGACCTGAACATAGCCCCTGAGCCAGGGGATTGGCAGGCCTGGAACACTCGTGTATATACAAGGGCGTTATGAATATAGCCTTGGTGGAGGCAGGGTACAAAGTATAAGCTAGATGGTACGTAGTACCCGAATTACTTCCCTGGCACCTCATCTTCCTGTTTCCGGGGTTGCGGTCAGGTGGGGACAACCCTTCACATTTGATGGACCTGTCTTCAGGTCAGGCACTTCTGGATGGGAGTCCATTCATTAATTTATTCTGTAACCATGGTCAATATCAAAGATGCCCGGATAGCATTGTTAAATTGACCCGGTTGAAAATACACCCACAAACACTAATCTATTTTATCTTTTTGGCGGGCAAAATCACAATAGCCACTGCATGTAAAAGTCCAGCGGTAGACCTCGCTTTGATGAAGTGTAAGCTGACCTGGATTATGCTTCATGAAAAGATGGTGAGCGTCTTAAGGGTTAAACAACTATTATTTGAAAAAATATTGAATGGCTGCCCTATTTACAGGTACCATATATTGTACCTAGAGGTGATTTACTTGACGAGATGATGTTGGACTCCTGGTCCTGGGACAGACACTTCCTGCTTCCCTTCTTCCCCTTCTCTTCTTTTCTTTTTCTGCTTTTGCTCTTTTGAAACTTTTTTTTTCTGAATTGCTCTCGATAATGATGCCAGGTCCCATATCCAAACTTCTGGTTTTAATAGGTTGTTTATCATATGTGTTACATCACAGTACGGAATCTGTCATAACATAGAATTTACATTGTCAATAATATTACTGAAGGGAACACTCTGGGCTCATACCCCGGGGGGTTAGTCTCTCGCTTCTGGATGACTCCTGGAAAAGTCATACTCGCTAGGGGTGCAGAAATTAATCGATGCATCGCGATTCGGATGTCCCCCGATGCGGCATCGATGCATAAGGAAGGAAAATCGATTGCGGCTGACGTCATGACGACTAGATCTGCCCCTCCCGGGAAAGCGCTTGGTGCATATTTTTAAAATTACTTTATTTTTAAAAAATGCCGTGTTAAAATGAATGAAGTGCACCGCTGTATGTGCTTTTTAAAAAATGATGTCACTTCATACCGAATTTCACAGTAGTACGATACATCCCGCTCATGTGACTCCCGCCCCCCCCCCCCCGCTTCTCTCTGCTTTCCTCTTACGTCTCCTGAGTCCTGACGTCAGCGGGGAATTCTCAGCCCCGCCCGCTGACTAAAGCTATCGTATCAGAAGAGAGGCGGGGGGGCCGGGAGTCACATGAGCGGGATGTATTGTACTACTGTGAAATTCGGTATGAAGTGACATATTTTTTCAAAAAGCAAATACAGTACAGCGCTGCACTTCATTCATTGTAACAAGAAAGTAATTTTAAAAACAGTAAGTAGAGTACAAATGTGTACTCTACTTACACCTCTCGCTTCGTGCTGACAGGTCCCTGGTTATCCTGTGCACATTCCACTGTTAACTCCTAGTGTGCTGGAAGGTGCAAACAGGAATGCCAAGGAACTGTCAGCACCAGTGGTGGCCCTTGCATTGTGGGAGGGGTTAGTGAAGTGATGGTTACGTTTGACGGGCACAAGTGGCTGCGTTTGACTGGCACAAGTGGCTGCGTTTGACAGGCACAGTGGCTGCGTTTGACGGGCACAGTGGCTGCGTTTGATGGGCACAAGTGGCTGCGTTTGACGGGCAGTTGGGCACATATGGCTGCGTTTGATGGGCACAGGTGGCTACGTTTGACGGGCACAAGTGGATGCGTTTGACGGGCACAGTGGCTGTGTTTGGGCACAGTGGCTGCGTTTGATGGGCACAAGTGGCTGCGTTTGACGGGCACAGGTGGTTACGTTTGACGGGCACAGTGGCTGAGTTTGATGGGCACAAGTGGCTGCGGTTGACGGGCACAAGTGGCTGCGTTTGATGGGCAGTTGGGCACAAGTGGCTGCGTTTGATGGGCACAGGTGGCTGCGCTTGACAGGCACAGGTGGCTGCATTTGACGGGCACAAGTGGCTGTGTTTGACAGGCACAAGTAGCTGCGTTTCACGAGCACAGTGGCTGCGTTTGACGGGCACAAGTGGGCTGCATTTGACGGGCACAGTGCCTGCGTTTGATGGGCACAAGTGGCTGCGTTTGACGGGCAGTTGGGCACATATGGCTGCGTTTGATGGGCACAAGTGGCTATGTTTGACGGGCACAGGTGGCTACGTTTGACGGGCACAAGTGGATGCGTTTGACGGGCACAGTGGCTGTGTTTGGGCACAGTGGCTGCGTTTGATGGGCACAAGTGGCTGCGTTTGACGGGCACAGGTGGTTAGTTTGACAGGCACAGTGGCTGAGTTTGATGGGCACAAGTGGCTGCGGTTGACGGGCACAAGTGGCTGCGTTTGATGGGCAGTTGGGCACAAGTGGCTGCGTTTGATGGGCACAGGTGGCTGCGCTTGACAGGCACAGGTGGCTGCGTTTGACGGGCACAAGTGGCTGTGTTTGACAGGCACAAGTAGCTGCGTTTCACGAGCACAGTGGCTGCGTTTGACGGGCACAAGTGGGCTGCATTTGACGGGCACAGTGCCTGTCCACGGCGCTGGCAATACTACTGTGGGCATCCGGCTGTGACAGCTTGCAGCTTCACAGCCGGGTGCGCATGTCTCTACTCCTAGTGTGCTGGAAGGTGCAAACAGGAATGCCAAGGAACTGTCAGCACCAGTGGTGGCCCTTGCATTGTGAGAGGGGTTAGTGAAGTGATGGT
Source organism: Lithobates clamitans (assembly GCA_037952925.1). Taxonomy (NCBI): domain Eukaryota; kingdom Metazoa; phylum Chordata; class Amphibia; order Anura; family Ranidae; genus Lithobates; species Lithobates clamitans. The sequence continues at coordinate 16,164,978 of JBBGZY010000100.1, forward strand.
TACATTTGACGGGCACAAGTGGCTGCGTTTGACTGGCACAAGTGGCTGCGTTTGATGGGCACAAGTGGCTGCGTTTGACAGGCGCAGTGGCTGCATTTGATGGGCACAGTGGCTGCGTTTGATGGGCACAAGTGGCTGCGTTTGATGGGCACAGGTGGCTACGTTTGACGGGCACAAGTGGATGCATTTGACGGGCACGTGTGGCTGCGTTTGACGGGCACAGTGGCTGTGTTTGGGCACAGTAGCTGCGTTTGATGGGCACAAGTGACTGTGTTTGACGGGCACAGGTGGCTACGCTTGACGGGCACAGTGGCTGAGTTTGATGGGCACAAGTGGCTGCGTTTGACGGGCACAAGTGGCTGCGTTTGATGGGCAGTTGGGCACAAGTGGCTGCGTTTGATGGGCACAGGTGGCTGTGTTTAAAAGGCACAGGTGGCTGCGTTTGACGGGCACAAGTGGCTGTGTTTGACAGGCACAAGTGGCTGCGTTTGATGGGCAGTTGGGCACAAGTGGCTGCGTTTGATGGGCACAGGTGGCTGCGTTTGACGGGCACAAGTGGCTGTGTTTGACAGGCACAAGTAGCTGCGTTTGATGGCCACAGTGGCTGCGTTTTGACAAGCACAGTGGCTGCATTTGACGGGCACAAGTGGCTGCATTTGACGGGCACAGTGCCTGTCCACGGCGCTGGCAATACTACTGTGGGCATCCGGCTGTGACAGCTTGCAGCTTCACAGCCGGGTGCGCATGTCTCACTGCGCTTTCCTGCATAGCCGGGCAATCTTTTGGGAACTGTGATGTGTCCCAGAAGATTGCAGGGTGGAAGGGCCGCCTAGGCAGCCCAAGCAGAAGTGGGAGCTATTCTGTAATCATGATGCATCATGATATCAAATCGAATTGTTGACCAGATAATCATAGTCTAATCAAATCGTGAGACCAGTGAAGATGCGCACCCCTAATATTCGCTGGACTGTGCAGTGGAAGGACAGGTGCAAGCCGGCCTGTCTCTTTTGCATAAAGCCTCAGATACTCCTCATTGTAGTTCATTCAATTGTTTTCCTTTTTATATGCATGTCCACTTTTCCTTTTGAGTAAAGGCTGGTTGTTATTAGAGGTCGACCGATATGGGTTTTTCTCTGGCCGATGCCGATATTTAGAAATCGCGGTGGCCGATGGCCGATATATGATGCCGATTTTTTTGGGACGATATATTAGGCCGATTTTTTTTTTCTTTTCTTTTTTTTTTTTTCCCTTCATCTCATAAAATCTAACAGTTAGACCCCTTTTACACTGGGGTGTTTTTCAGGCGCTTTTGGGCTAAAAGTGCCTGTAAAGTGCCTGTAAAACGGCTCCCCTGCAGTCTCAGTGTGAAAGCTCGAGTGCTTTCACACTGAGGCGATGCGATGGCAGGATGTTAAAAAAAGTCCTGCAAGCAGCATCTTTGGAGTGGTGTATACCGCTGCTCCACCACTCCTGCCCATTGAAATGAATGCGCACCGCTGCCGAAGTGCCTGCAAAGCGTTTTGGCAGCAGCGCTTCATGGGCGCATTTAACCCTTTCCTCGGCCACTAGCTGGGTTATAAGCGCCCCGCTAGCAGCCGAATAGCGCCGCTAAAATGAAGGTAAAACGCCACTAAAACTAACAGCGTTTTACCGTCAACGCATGCCCGCTCCAGTATGAAAGCAACCTTAAGTAATAAGTGATACAGAAAATTTTTTACATTTAAACATTTATTAAACAAAACAAACCTCCAATCAGTTCACTTGTATGTAGAATTTAGATTAAAAAAAAAATAACTATATCTTAAATATTAAATACACAAAAACAGGTAATCAAAACTTTTGGATGAAAAAAAATGGGCTAACTTTACTGCTTTTTTTTTTCATTTATTTTTTTTTTTTAAATTGCGTTTGAAAGGCCGCTGCGCAAATACCGTGTGACATAAAATATTGCAACAACCGCTATTTTATTCCCTAGGGTCTCTGCTAAAAAAATATATATTATAATGCTTCGGGGTTCTAAGTGATTTTCTAGCAGAAAATACAGGATTTTTACTTGTAAGCAACAAATGTCAGAAAAGATTGAGTCTTTAAATGGTTAAACTGAGAACTTCTACACACAGAGTTCAGCTCATTGATAAAAGAACCTGAAGAGATACAATGTATCTTCTTATCAGACTTGGCAGGCTGCCCAGGGAGGAAAGAATCCTCTTCACAGATAACCTCAGGAACTTGCATTGACTTCTATTACAGAAGTCATTTGCAAGTCCCGCTGAAGTTATAATCGGCTTTTTTTATCAGCACAATCGGCTGATGCCGATTAAGTAAAAAAAGCCAAATATCGGCCGATATATCGGACGGCCGATATATCGGTCGACCTCTAGTTGTTATTGCAACTGTGGACTGTTCCCCCCCGATAGCTCAACAGTTGGGAATATTATGAGATGGAAATATGAGACTATATTGGTATGCCTCGATTTTGATATTACTGTGTGCCTTTACCATTCTTGATAGTCTTAACAATGTTAAAAGGGCATATTATGTTGTATTTTGTTAACCGCTTCAGCCCCGGAAGATTTTACCCCCTTCCTGACCAGAGTGTTTTTTGCGATTCGGCACTGCGTCGCTTTAACTGACAATTGCGCGGTCGTGCGACGTGGCTCACAAACAAAATTGACGTCCTTTTTTTCCCACAAATAGAGCTTTCTTTTGGTGGTATTTGATCACCTCTGCGATTTTTATTTTTTGCGCTATAAACAAAATAAGAGCGACAATTTTGAAAAAAGCGCATTATTTTTTACATTTTGCTATATTAAATATCCCCCAAAAATATATAAAAAACATTTTTTTTCCTCTGTTTAGGCCGATTGTATTCTTCTACATATTTTTGGTATAAAAAAATCGCGATAAGCGTTTATTGATTGGTTTGCACAAAAGTTATAGCGTTTACTAAATAGGGGATAGTTTTATGGCATTTTTATTAATATATTTTTTTTTTACTAGTAATGGCGGCGATCAGCAATTTTTATTGTGACTGCAACGTTATGGCGGACATGTTGGACATTTTTGACACATTTTTGGGACCATTGTCATTTATACAGCGATCAGTGCGATTAAAAATGCACTGATTACTGTGTAAATGACACTGGCAGTGAAGGGGTTAACCACTAGGGGGCAGGGAGGGGTTAAGTATGTCCTAGGGGAGTGATTACTAACTGTAGGGGGATGGGCTGTGTGTGTGTGACGTCACTGATCTCTGCTCCGATGACAGGGAGCAGAGATCGAGTGACACTTGTCACGAGGCAGAACAGGGAAATGCTGTTTACAACGGCATCTCCCCGTTCGTCCTCTCCGTGAGGCGATCGCGGGTATCCCCGCGGCAATCGAGTCCACCGGACCCGCGACCTGACTCACGGAGCTCCCGACTGGCGCGCGTGCGCGCCGCCGGCGGCGCGCACGCACTGACACGGCAGGGAATTCAAATGGACGTACCTGTAAGTCCATTTGCCCAGCCGTGCCATTCTGCCGACGAACATCGGCGTGCGCCAGTCGGGAACCGGTTAAAAAAGATCGAAACAGAAGAAGGAAGAAACAGAAAAACTGTAAAAGAAAAAAAAAAAAAGTTTTTCTTTCTCTCATAATTGTTTACCAAGAATCAGTGTTCACAGACCCCATTTGGATACCCGACATCAGGCCCCCCCCCCCCATGACGTAGTTACTCCCGGGAAGTCAGAGGCAGTCTTTTCTAATACAAGGTTGGTTCCTGTATGGCAACCAGACACGTCTTTCAAATCACTATGTCATTGCGACCTGAGGGTTGAAAGGGACGGCTCCCCCTGCATCTCCGGTTCCATCCCCAGAGTCGGTGAGTGATTCGGCTCCCTGTGCCTCCCCTGCCCTCTTTAGATGGCCGCTCTGAGGTTTCTGACTACCTCAGTGATGAAGACAAAAGGCACCATATCATGTCCCTGCCCACTAAAGAAGATCTTGAACGCTTTACATGCAGGGTGGAGAAGGATTTTATAGAGGACATTGCCCAATTAAAAGCTGACACTTCCCATTTGGGTAACAGAGTGGAATCCATAGAAGAGAAGGTGGAGGAGGTTCTCCCCACTATTGCTCTGCTGCAATCTAGGTGTCAAAGACAGGAACAGCAGATTGAAACCCTGCTGTGTCAGCTCGATAATGCTGAAAATCGCAGCAGGAGGGCTAATATCAGGATTCGGGGACTGCCGGAAGCCACAGCCTCAAGGGATATCATCTCCACACTGACGGATATATTTAGGGACATACTGGGCCTCTCAGCTTCAGTTCCCATAGAAATTGATCGGGCGCATAGGGCACTAAGACCTCTATCTCAAGACGTGGATAACCCCAGAGACATAATTTGTAAACTCCACAAATTCACCCTAAAGGATCGCATTATGCAAAAAATGCGCGGCAAGCCCTTCTATGACTTTGATGCACGTTTATTTTTTTATCAAGACATTTCCAGGCGCACCCTCATGCAGCGCAGAGCTCTCCGCCCCCTCCTGACAGCGATCCAAGAAGCAGGCTTTCCATACCGCTGGGGCTTTCCCTTCTTCCTGCAGGTGACCAAGGATGGAAAGCAAGTCACACTACGCAACAAAGATGACCTCTCACATTTTCTTTCCACCCTTGGTCTGGACCCCGTGGATTTTCCGGACTGGAGGGGTCCAACTGATGTTCATAGGATTAATCTTCCCCCTCAGTGGTCAACGGCTACATGCAAGAACCGCAGGAGGGACAGACAACATCAAAATCAAGACCCCCCCTGTGGGCCCTTCCAGTACCCGTGACTGAAACGGTGGCCCGTCGGTGTCCATATGGTGACCACTAACATTCCCTGTTCCTGATTCAAGAAGATCCGGCAACTGCCATTTGTTAAGCTCCCCTTTCTTGAGTTTGCCCTGGGAGAGGGGATATTTCAGGCTGGACTTTGTGTTTGCCCTTGTCAAGGTCCTGATCCTGTGGAGATAGCTCCATTTTTGCCCCTAGGCCCCAGTCAGCTGAACTTTGCAGATCATACCTGGGCTACTAGGAGTTAGCGAACTCTCGCTTTTCCATATGGAGTATATTCCCCTTCTCAACTCCCAACACCTTATAAGATGCAGTGGTCGGAGGTGGGACCTTCTGTCTCCCCCCCGTGTGTAGGCTCACATACCCCCACGTAGGCCATCCCTTGTTGGGTATAGTCCCCAATTGGGACATTGGGTTGAGGTTTGAGGCCCCCCCTCTTTTTTTGTTGGGGAGGACCTCACACCTAGCATACAGATGTTTTGTTTACTGACACTGTTGATGCTATGTTACATTTTCTTTTTTAAATGAACAGTTTATTTTCTGTGTTCTTTTTTCACTTGCTCTTCTCTCTTCTTCACCCCCCCCCACTCCCCTTTTTTTTCTTTTCTTCCTTCCCCTTCTTTCTCAGGAGCACCCCACAGCTTCAGGTTCTGCGCTGGGCGAGTTGGACCATTTGATAACTTTCCTGCCATCTGATCCCTCATGTCTACTCTCAAGGTAATATCTAATAACATACGTGGCCTATGCTCCCCTGGGAAAAGAAATAGACTATGGTGGGAACTCAAGAAATTAAAAACCCAGGTGGTCTTCCTACAGGAAACCCATTTTACCCACCACTCCTTACCTAGATTACCTACCCACTTATTTAATCAATGGTTCCACAGTACCTCCCCTACCTCTAAGTCTAAAGGCATTACGATAGCTATTCATAGGACATGCCCTTTTCAGCTTTCTGGTAGCAAAATAGACCCATTAGGCCGCTACATTTTTCTGAAAGGTTTCATAGCGGGACGAAAGTATACATTCGCTTCAATCTATGCACCTAACACTAATCAACTTACTTTCATTGATAATACCCTTCAACTGTTAACAGAATTTAAGGAAGGATTTGTCATCCTTGGGGGGGATTTTAATGTTAGCCCGGACCCTTTAATGGACACCTCTAGCACTAGCCATTCATACTCTCACGCCTTTCTTAAGCATTTCCGAAAGTCCTTTCAGTCTCACATGTTACTCGATAGTTAGAGGGTCTTCCACCCTGCGGAGAGAGACTTCAGCTATCACTCAGCCGTCCACGATATATATACTCGTATAGATCATATATATGTAGACCACCCAACGCTGGAGCTCCTGCAATCCGCGTACATTGGAAATATCACATTATCTGATCACGCACCAGTAGGGGTGACCATCATGCTCCCTTCCAGCTCCCGTAGAGCCTGGACATGGAGACTGAATGATAACCTGTTAGACGATACAGTGGCGGTTGCCAAAGTGTCGGAGGCCATCACAAATTATTTCAAAGAAAATGCCACGGAAGACCTTAGCGCTGGCATAGTGTGGGAGGGCCATAAGGCAGTAGTCAGAGGAGAGTTAATATCCCTGGGTGCTAAACTAAAAAAGATGCTTCAGGCAGATTTTGAGAGGGTGCTGGTAGCTCTGCAATCCGCAGAACTTAAACATAAACAAAATGGGGGCCCTGAGGCACTGTGGAGACTGACTGACTTGAGGGACTTGTTTCTGGGTCTGCTAGATCGGCGGACTCGCAAGCAAGCCAGACACTTGTCACACAAATATTATGAACATGGCAGTAAATGCGGCCGTATGCTTGCAAGGGCCATACGCAAGAAGCATGCTCAGACTTACGTACAAAAACTCCGCTCTCCATCTGGTGACATTTCGGTTCAGTCCTCCAAAATTGCCTCAGGGTTTCAGGACTACTACACACGCCTTTATAACTTGAATCCTGACTATCCTTTGGATGCCCAAACACCCAGGTCTACTGTCATCCAAGATTATTTAGCCTCGGCTGGCGTCCCATCTTTGAGTGTAGATCAGTGTACCGACCTTGAACTTCCGATTTCCTCTGGGGAGATTGAATCAATAGTGAAATCCCTGCCCAACGGGAAGAGCCCTGGACCGGATGGATATTCCGGGGTATATTATAAAACCTTTCTACCCCTCTTAGTACCCCACATGTGCAATTATTTTAACTCGATTGCAGAAGTGACCCCGATACCCAATGGGGCACTTTTGGCACACATTACGGTGTTGCCAAAAGAGGGTAAAGACCCGATGATCCCCCAAAGCTACCGTCCCATATCCCTCCTCAACGTTGACTTCAAGATCATGGCTAAGGTCTTGGCGAATAGACTTGGTAGTCTTATGCCCCATATAATTCAACCGGACCAAACGGGGTTTATTCCAGGGAGGGAGGCGAGGACAACTCCATTAGAGCCATTCAACTCATTCACTGGGCCCGCACTGGTCCTGACTCTAAACCTTACATAATCCTCTCCACTGATGCCGAAAAGGCTTTAGAATGGGTCGATTGGTCGTACCTCAAATCAGTGTTGGAGGCCCTAGGGCTGAAGATGCGTATGCTGACCTCTATTCTGGCTCTTTACTCCACTCCCTGTGCACAGGTTAAAGTGAACGGAGTACTTTCTTCTCAGTTCCCGATTCGGAATGGCATGAGACAGGGGTGCCCCCTCTCCCCCCTCCTCTTCGCTCTGGTTCTTGAGCCGTTGCTATGTACTGTAAGAGCGAATGCGGACATAAGGGGCTTATGGGTTGGAAACACTGAACATAAATTGTCGGCATATGCAGACGACGTGCTGTTCCATCTCTCCGAACCCCTGATCTCGCTGCCAGTCCTGATGAAGGAACTGAAAATATTCGGGTCGCTTTCTAATTTCAAAATTAACTTTTCTAAATTGGAAATTTTACCTGTCCACTTGAACCCATCCCTGACAAGTAGCCTACAAGCCTCCTTTCCTTTCACTTGGGTCAAGTCCTCCTTTCGATACTTAGGTATTCAATTAACAGATAGTTTTGATACCCTCTATGCTGCAAACTTCTCCCCCTTACTTACCACGTTTAAAAAAGATCTCTCCCTCTGGACCAAGACCGCTTTTACTTGGATAGGCCGCATTAACATAATAAAAATGAATATCCTGCCACGCATACTTTTTTTTCTACAAATGATACCAATTCCCCTGCCCAGAAACTTCTTCTCCCAGATTAACAGCATATTAACAGGATTCGTGTGGAATGCACAGAAACCCAGAATAGCCATGAAGACGCTGAAACACTCAAAAATGACAGGGGGCCTTGGAATCCCAGATATTCTAAAATACTATAGGGCCATCGCTCTCCAGAGGATCCTTAACTGGCGTTTCCACACCCAGTCCAAACCATGGGCTCCCTCGAAAAATGGCTGGCTGGAAGGAACTTAGCCTACGGCACCATGGCTGCCCTGTGAATATAGAGGGCTGTCAGATGATACCTCCCCTCTGACAAAGCACACTCTTTCCACTTGGGACAGGATGAATTCAGTTTTGGGTTTATCTCCTCCCATGTCCCCGCTGGCTCCGTTAGGGGGGTTCCTGTGGTTCCCGCCAGGTGAGCAGATGCCTTTTTTCGGCCCTTGGGTGGATGATGGCAACGCCAGTTGCGGAAAACTAATGAGCAATGGTAAGTTGCTGAGTTTTGAATCCCTGCAGACTAGACATGGGGGCTCCAAAATGAATTTCTGGAGATATAGACAGCTCTATCACTTCTTCGCTGTACATGGGCACTCTATAAGAGACATCTCCACTCTCACTCCCTTTGAACAATTTTTTGTAGAAGAGGATCCGATCCCACACATGATTTCCGAAATGTATCGCTTATTAAGTACTATCACTGACAACCTTAGACCAACATACATTCGGGCATGGGAGAGGGATTTGCAACTTGACTTATCCACATCCCAATTAACACACCTTTATCAGCTCACTCATTCGAGCTCTATGGAATCTAAAACCCAAGAAACAAATTACAAGCTCTTATCACGCTGGTACAGAGTACCGGCTGATCTAGCTCGTATCTACCCCTCGGTGTCAGATCAATGCTGGAGGGAATGTGGACATAGAGGTACGCTCCTTCACATTTGGTGGGAGTGTCCTCTGATTAGGCCATATTGGACAGATATTCAATCTCTAATAAGAGAAATTCTAGATATAGATATCCCTCTGTCTCCGGCCTACTTTCTCCTGCATGTCCCCAGGATACCGATAGTAGATACAAGAAAAGTACCCTACCACACCTTTTAAATGCGGCTAGACATCTTCTCCCAATTTATTGGAAACAATCCAGGGTCCCCTCCAGGGAAGATTGGATCAAAAAAAAAAACGATATAAGGGAGGCCGAGCACTGGATAGCGACCTGCAGGGGAAAGGTGGAACGATTTGAAGCTATATGGGGACCGTGGAGGGACTATATGTCTGACTTAGACTCAGATCACATATCCTCTAGCTTAGATCTGGCTCTACTGGAATTAGCAGAACCATCCCTGAGATCTCGTTTAGATAATAGTAATACTGCCCAATGAAAGGCATTCTTCACCCCGGCCTGCTACAAAAAGGACATGTACTTGGCAGAACTCGCTCGGCGCAGAGCTACAAGACCTCTTCAGACTGCAAGGTTTGCTCCACTTCTCTCCCTCCCCTTTCACACTCTCCTATTCCCTCCTCTTTGTTATTCCTCTAATCTTCTACCTCTACCTCTCTTTCTCTTTTCCACTCTGTTTGGTTTCATAACTACTTTGGCCTCCTCGATATCAGGCTGTAATCATATATGCCATTTGTTGCACTACCCGGACTTAGGATAACAGTGGTTGGCGGGGGATCGGAAACCCCGTCATACCAGGGTTGGTTTTTAAATCCGCCCCCTGTTGAGTGGAGGGGCCAAGGGTTGTGCCCTCTGCGTGACCGGCGGGTCGGGCAAGGTTGATGGAGACATTTGACCCCCCTCTGCTCGGTCCGCCTCCCGGAGGGTTTCCCCTCCTTGCCCTCCTGATCATTCAATACCTCCGGGGGTGGTGGCTGGTTTCTGACTGGGCTACCGTGCTTGGACCATCCTGATTCCGGGAGTTGATTATTGATCACTGGTTGTGCTGGTGCCCTGAGTTTAGGACAGTCACTTACAATGGCCTATGTCGAGGTTCATTCTCTATGTGTTTTGTTTTGTATATTTATAACGCATGTTGTTTTCTACTAAAATCTTGCTAAATAAAGATTTTACCAAAAAAAAAAAAGGATATACTATGTTAATTTTTCATGTCAGACTTACAACCACTTTAAGGTCTATAGTATTAGACATTTCAGTCTGCAAATGTATATAAACTGGCTTAAAGACTGTATTCAAAGAATCATGCTAAATGATTCATCCTCTGAATGGTCTAAAATAGTAAGTGGTGTACCCCTAGGTTCAGTGTTTGCGACCTTACATTATAACCTATTTATAAATGATACAGAAATCTAAGTTTGCAGATGTCATCGTACTAAATTAACGTCCTTACACGATGTCTCTAACCTAAAAGCAGATTCCTGGCTGCATCATAAGCAGTATGGCTCCTTCTGTAGATTGCAGTTTGGTAGAAGCTTCCAGTGAATCCTGGGTCACTCTACCCAGACCTCTATGCTATACAGGTCCAGGCCTGTGATCAAACAGTGGAAGAGCCCTGTCCCTGAAGACCACTGTGCAGGTATAAGCCCTGTGGAGGGCAGAGCAATGATGTGGTCTGTAAAGAGAGAAAAAAACAAAAGATTGGGACTTTATGTGAGTGTACCTCCATCCCCGATATTTGGGTAATTAAGAGCAAAGTTTGGGACTTGATATGAATCATGCAGCCAGGGAGGTAGCACAGTGCAATGATGTCTGGTGGGTATACCATAATTGTGACCATTCGTATTGCATTATGACATGATGAATGATGAAAAGAAAAATATGTGTTCCAATCAGGGAAATGGATGGTGTATAAAATATGACAATAAAAAAAGGGGGGGGGGGGGCGCGTAATAAAGTCTACATGATGTGAAGATAATTAAATGAAAATACAAATGGATGTGATAATATTGCCAATTAATACCTAGAATTACCTGTGTTGATAACCCAGTCCAGTGATGCCTAGTGTCCACAAAACAAAAACCCAGGGAATGTCTCGTAGGGTATATGGAGTATAATTACTCCATTGGGCTGGGAATGACCACCAACGTCACGCATCGGTCAAAGGAGAGGCACGGACGCAACGAATGAGCGATAAGAATGCTTGCAAGCCAGTCTGCTAGTGCTTTCAATTATTATCCTACCTAATACTTACCTTTAATACTGTTATAGACATTTATACCGCATCTGCTCCTTAAGAGTGGCAATGTAGCCACAAAACGAGTCGAGCTGTCTGATGCTTTTTTGTTACCATCATATATTATCTAGTATATGGTCTTTTGGATTCTACGAATTTGAATACATTATACACCTTACTGTGGAGACATGCATCAATGAGTCTGGCAAATTTACGATGTTACTATTTTGATACCATTATGCTGCTATGTCAACATGCTATTATTATGTTATGGAATTAAAGTTTCCTTATTTTTACCTTATTATATTGTATGCATTATGTCATTATGCATTATAAATGGTCACAATCACGGTATCTTCACCAGACATCATTGTGCCGTGCTACCTCCCTGGCTGCATGATCCATATAAAGTCCCAAACCTTGCTCTTAATTATCCAATGATGTGGTCTGATCTTCTTTTTTTCTTGCCCAGTTTGGATGACTTCTGCCATGGTAAGTGCAGGGGGAAGCCCTTTCCTATGCTTAGGTTGTTAGTGAAGCGCAGGCTGCAACATTTCATTCGGTGGTTGCAGCCTGAGATATTTTTGCTAGGGCATAGGGTCATTTAGTCATCAATGTGCATGTACAGCCTCACACTATAGTGCTACACTGTGCCTTCATGGCCTCAAGCCCTGTGCTGTACTGTGCCTGCACTGGCTCACTTCCATTTAGTTTCGTTGGCATATGTACCACTTCTCCCTTAATTGGGAGCTACTGGCTCCCGCTGGCTGCTTTGTATGGTTCAAAGACAAAACCAGAGAAAATTCCCAGCTCGACTCACTGACCAGTCTGCTTACCAGCTGGATTAACCTGTCTACAATGGAAGCACATGCATTCTAATGGATAGATAAAGGGCAGGTGGGCCTGGAGGTAGCCCAATCCTCCTTAAAGGCACAGGGGCACATTGGGCACCTAGCACATAGCACAATGGCAGCAAAGGTGCCCAGTGTGTCCCCTGACTGCAAGCCATACAGGGTGCCATGAAGAGGCCTCACCGCTTACGCATGCGTTTGCAAATGTGTGATAACTAAACCCCTGTTTTTAACGCATACTGTTGGACAGGTTAATCTGGTTGATAAGCAGACTGGTTGGTAAGTTCAGCTAGGAATTTTCTCTGGTTTTGTCTTTCATGCATTTTCCCTTCCATATACTCCTTGCTGTGAAGACCAGTTATAGGTGGGACAGGGGCCATCTCTTTGTTACTGGTGTAAATTTGGTCTGGGGACACACTGGGCACCTTTGCTGCCATTGTGTTATGTACTGGGTGTTCAATGTGCCTTTAAGAAGGATTGGGCTACCTCCAGGCCCACCTGCCTCTTATCTATCCATTAGAATGCATGTGCTGCCATTGTGGAGACCCTCATGAATTTACAAGGTTAGTACTGCAAGCGATACGGGGTGCCGTGAAGAGGCCTTTCAGTTTACGCATGCGTTTGCAAATGTGTGCTACCTGAACCCTGTTTTTAACACATACTGTTGAACAGGTTAATTCAGTTGGCAAGCAGACTGGTTGGTGAGTTGAGCTGGGAATTTTCTCTTGGTTTTGTCTTTCATGTGTTCGCCATTCCATGTGCTCCTTGCTGTGAAGGCCAGTTATAGGTGGGGGCAGGGGCCATCTCTTTGTTACTGCTTTGTATGGTTCAGCCTCAGTTGAAGTTACTGATTGGAATACCTGGGCCTGACACTGGAAATAGCCCTGCCATGATCTTCCTGTCAAGGGAAATACATTTCTGTCTCTTAGCTCTCGTGGCCAGAGAATTCTGTCTCCCTCAATCCGTGCCTGCATGAATGTCTTTGGCCTGATGGTAGCCTCCTTTGAGGCTGTGCCGTATGCCTAGTTTCACTTCAGACAATTGCAACTTAACACTCTGGCAGCATGGGACAAACAGTTGTGGTTTTTGGGTCACCCCATGCCTCTGACCAGCAAGGCCAGATTCTCCCTGGCATAGTGGGTTTCCAACCTGGGGCTGGAGTCAAGGAAACCCTTTATTCAAAGATGTGGAACATTCTCATGACTGATGCCAGCCTGTTTACATAGTTACATAGTTATTCAGGTTGAAAAGAGACACAAGTCCATCCAGTTCAACCAATAAATAAATAAAATAAAAAATATCGTACGATCCAATATACCCAATTTTATACCCTCAGTTGATCCAGAGGTAGGCAAAAAACCCCAGCAGAGCATGCTCCAATTTGCTACAGCAGGGGAAAAAATTCCTTCCTGATCCCCCAAGAGGCAATCGGATTTTCCCTGGATCAACTTTACCTATAAATGTTAGTACCCAGTTATATTATGTACATTTAGGAAAGTATCCAGGCCTTTCTTAAAGCAATCTACTGAGCTGGCCAGAACCACCTCTGGCGGGAGTCTATTCCACATTTTCACAGCTCTTACTGTGAAGAAACCTTTGTGTATTTGGAGATGAAATCTCTTTTCCTCTAGACGCAAAGAGTGCCCCCGTGTCCTCTGAGTTGACCGTAAAGAGAATAACTCAACACCAAGTTCACTATATGGACCCCTTATATATTTGAACATGTTGATCATATCCCCCCTTATTCTCCTCTTCTCAAGAGTGAATAAATTCAGTTCCTCTAATCTTTCCTCATAGCTGAGCTCCTCCATGCCTCTTATCAGTTTGGTTGCCCTTCTCTGCACTTTCTCCAGTTCCCCGATATCCTTTTTATGAACTGGTGCCCAAAACTGAACTGCATCTTCCAGAAGAGGTCTTATTAATGATTTGAAAAGGGGCAAAATTATATCTCTCTCTCTAGAGTCCATACCTCTCTTAATACAAGAAAGGACTTTGCTCGCTTTGGAAACTGTAGCTTGGCATTGCATACTATTATTGAGCTTATGATCTACCAAAACCCCCAGATCCTTCTCCACCACGGATTCCCCCAGTTGTACTCCCCCTAGTATGTATGATGCATGCATATTCTTAGCCCCCAAGTGCATGACTTTACATTTCTCAACATTAAACCTCATCTGCCACATAGTCGCCCAATTAGACAGTGCATTGAGGTCGGCTTGTAAATTGGAGACATCTTGTAAGGACGTTATTCCACTGCATAGCTTGGAGTCATCTGCAAAGGCAGAAATGTTACTTTTGATCCCAGACCCAATATCATTTATAAAGGTATTAAAAAGTAAGGGTCCCAGCCCTGAACCTTGGGGCACACCACTGATAACCTTAGACCATTCAGAGTAAGAATCATTAACCACTACTCTCTTGGCTGGGGAGGAGTCTTAGATTCCCTCTTAGCACAGAGACTTGGTTGTCATAGGAAGCTGCAGGCAATTCAGTGTTCTCTTCAATGCTGGTCCCTTCAGTTACAAGTTCACCCCACAAGAATCCAGTCAGACAACACCAGGGTCATGACCTACAACAACCAGTAAGGCACCAGACATTGTACTGCTCAAAAGGAAGCAAACTTGATCCTCTCTTGGTCAGAGCTTTACTTTCCAACCCTGTCTGTTGTCCATATCCCAGACAGGGAAAATTGTCAAGTGAAGTTTCTGAGTCCTCAGAATCCAGCAGAATGAGGGGAAATATTTATTTCAAAGGTGTTTCAAGACCTTAGCTGCAGGTGGGGGAGGTGTGACATGCGTTTTCTCATGTCCAGATGCAACAATCTGGACAGGTACCCGCTGTTGGGATTAGTTCCACCTGATCTATACATTTCAGCCCCTTCAGCATGTGCTACCTAGGATTGAAATGTGTTGTATTTAGGTGGTTCTCATTGCATCCAAATGGTCCAGGAGGATGTGGTGTTCAGACATACTCGGACTCCTAGCAGAGTCCCTGTGGGGCCTTCCGGATTTTCTGGAACTTCTGTCACAAAGACCGGTTCACCATCCTGCTTCTTGGTTGCTGGCTTTAAAGTCTTGGCTGTTGAAGGGACAAGGGGCTTATCAAATTGGGTCATCACTACCCCTAAATGCAGGAAGACCACTTGGAAAATTTTCCAGTGCACATGGGAACCCTATCTTGCATGATGTGTAATTAGGAAGTTTCGTCCTAGAAACTACTCCCATGGGACGTATCCTGTCCATTTTAAAGTTTGGTCTAGACCTGCATCTAGCCTTGAGTAACCTCAAGGAACACATCTTTGCCTTGGCAATTGTTTCAGAGACTGTTGGCTCCTCATTCATTTTGTACAGGGCATCGCACACATCATTTTTTACATTTTTTTTTTCTGTACGTTCTCCGGTACCTTTATGGTACTTTAACCCAGTTCTTTCATCAGAAGCTACATTTCAAAATTATTGGGGATATTCCCTTATTTGGCCTTACTGGCAAGGTTTCCTTGTTGCCATCATCTCTGCATGGAGGGTCTCTTCGGTGGCTTTATCCTGTAATTGTAAAGTATCCTTCTTAGTGTTACATAAAGGCTGTAATGAAGGGGAGGTGGCTGTGATGTGAAGGGGACTGCAATGTAAGTATGGGTGTTTGGGGGGCTATGATGTAAGGGGAGAGGGCTGTGATGTGTTAATGGGGAGGATCTGTGATATAAAGGGAGGACTGTGATGTAAAAGGGGAGGGGGACACTGCTGTGAAGGGTGCTGGGATGTGAAGGAGGGACTGAGGACACGAAAGGGGGCACAATGAGGTGGGGGGGTATGATGTGAGGGGACTTGATTTGGAAAATAACTACAATTTAAAGGAGTGGGGGGAGGACTGATATGAAGAGTGTATAGGATGTGAAGTAGGGACTGAAGACTTGGTTGCACTGCTGTAAAGGGAGGGGAACTGTAAAGTGAAGGGGGTCTGTGATGTAAGGTGGGACAGTGGACAGTGATGTAATGGAGGAGGTCTGTGATGTAATGGGAGGACTGAGGTCACTGATGTGAAGGGGTGACTTTAATGTGAATGGGTGGACTGTTGTAAATGAGGTCTGTGATTTAACCCTTTTCGTTTTTGAATTTTTTTGCACACATTTAAAAAATCATTTTAGGCCTGAAGATTACATAAAACCCCAAAATATTATATATTTTCTGAAAGCAGACATCCTAGAGAAAAAAACAGTGGTACTTTCTGTTTTTTATCTCACACGATATTACTGCAAAGGTCTAGGAAACGCAAAATTTCAATAAACAATACAGTTAATTTTAACACATACAAACACAATAAATTACCAAATTTTTGGGTAAAATATAAAAAATGAAGTCAAATCTTAAATTTGGGTGGGCCTATGAAATTACGACAAACTTCAGTACCCTATTGTCCATAGGCGATGCTTTAAAACCCCCCCTTTAGGTCATTGGTTTAGTGTATCTGAGGAGGTCTGGTGTTGAAATTATGCTCTCACTCCAGTGTGCACGGCACTATGTAACGTGTATCATGATCAACGTTTTCATGCCTAGACGCCCAGATGCATTTTTTCACATTTGTATGTGTGGGGGGCCATGCTTCCGGGTGAGCAACAAGTAGGGGAGGAGAGTGGATGTGAGTCTGCTTAGCTCCCTCGCCCCACCCAGCAGCACTTGCTATGCCAGTTGGAGATCCACAGATGGACAAGCGAGCCCAGGATACATGGGGGGAGTGGCGGGGCTGGCGTGCATGCGGACCTGGCAGAAAAAAGGTTATAGAGGGGGTGTTATGATTTGAAGGATCTGTGTCATAGTACAAACATGCTATTAGGACCGATGAAGATTTTTCTGAAGAATATTTTACTGATCAGACCTCCGTGAGTTTTATTTCAATACCCCAGGTATAAAGGATGGAGTTTCTTTGTTCCCTTGTAAGGTGTACTCTGCCAGATCTGTTAGTGCTTTCATGGACTTTTCAGCATCAGGCTTCTTGTTCTCAGATTTGCAAGACTGCCACCTAGTCTTCTGTTCACAAGTTTAGGTTTTGCCAGGTAGATGTTCCACCTCTTCTAATGTCTCTGCATACTACAAGCTTCTCGGAATCCTTTGTGCTTTACTTGAGCAATTTGTTATGTGGGTCTGTTGGCATTGTTTGCTGTGTTTACCATCCTTGAGTTGGACTGCTTTTTGGATGTCCCATGGTTTCATTAATGATCCCATGTCCTCTAGCTGTGCATATGTTGGTGCTTTTGAAATGACCTTTAATCTTTTTTGTTTTTTTGTTTCTATTGACTTTAGTCTAAAACTTACTGGTCTGTTGTTACTCCAGAATTGTGAAATATTATATTATCTTCACCCACATGTCTGTAGATGGGACACGTTATCAAAAGCTTTGAGAGTTTAGTGTGTGTATGTATATTATATTGGGTAAAATAAGTATTCAACACATCACCATTTTTCTAGGTAAATCTATTTCTAAAGGTGCTATTGACATTACCTTTTCACCACGCAGCAGTAACAACCTATGCAATCCATACATACAAAGAAACCAAAGCAAATAAGTTCAGAAATTAAGCCACAGTATCTCACAATAGTGAGTACGCCCCTCACATTTTTGTAAATATTTTATTATATCTTTTCATGTAACAACACTGAAGAAATGACACTTTGCTACAATGTAAAGTAGTGAGTGTACAGCTTGTATAACAGTGTATATTCACTGTCCCCTCAAAATAACTCAACACACAGCCATTTAATGTCTAAACGGCTGTCAACAAAAGTGATTACCCCCCTAATTGAAAATGTCCAAATTGGGACAATTAGCCATTCTCCCTCCCCGGTGTCATGTTGGTATTACAAGGTCTCAGGTGTGAATGGTGTGTTAAATTTGGTTTTATCGCTCTCACTCTCTCATACTGGTCACTGGAAGTTTAATATGGCACCTTATGGCAAAGAACTCTAAGGATCTGAAAAAAGAGTTGCTGCTCTACATAAAGATGGCCTAGGCTATAAGAAGATTGCCAAGACCCTGCAACAGCTGCAGCACAGTGGCCAAGACCATACAGCGGTGTAACAGGATAGGTTCCACTCAGAACAGGCCTCGCCATAGTTGAAGTTGAGTGCAGGTGCTCAGCGTCATATCCAGAGGTTGTCTTTGGGAAATAGACGTATGATTGCTTCCAGCATTGTTGCAGAGGTTAAAGGGGTGGGAGGGTCAGCCTGTCAGTGCTCAGACCATATGCCGCACACTGCATCAAATTGGTCTGCATGGCTGTTGTCCCAGGAGGAAGCATCTTCTAAAGATGATGCACAAGAAAGCCTGAAAACAGTTTGCTGAAGACAAGCAGACTAGGGACATGGATTACTGGAACCATGTCCTGTGGTCTGATGAGACCAAGATAAACTTATTTGGTTCTCAAATACGAGTTTGCCTTGCCTACAGTCAAGCATGGTGGGAGTGTCATGGTCTGGGGCTGCATGAGTGCTGCTGGCACTGGGGAGCTGCAGTTCATTGAGGGAACCATAAAGAGAGCGAAAGCAAAAACTTAGGACTTTGTGTGAGGACATTAAAATGTACCTCCATACCCTATATTTGGGTAATTATGAGCAAAGTTTGGGACTTGATATGAATCATGTAGCCAGGAAGGTAGCAGAGCATAATGATGTCTGGTGGGTATACTATAATTGTGACCATTCGTATTGCATTATAACATAATATATACAATATAATACAGTAAAAATGAGGAAACTTCCATAGATTCCATAACATAATACATAATAACATATTGACATAACAGCGTAATGGTATCACAATAATGACATAAAAAAATCACCAAACACATTGATATGTGTCTCCACAGTGATAGATATATACCGTATGCTACCAAATAAATATGTTAATTGAGGGAACCATGAATGCCAACATGTACTGTGACATACTTAAGCAGAGCATGATCCCCTCCCTTCTGAGACTGGGCCGCAGGGCAGTATTCTAACATGATAACAACCCCAAACACACCTCCAAGAGGACCATTGCCTTGCTAAAGAAGCTGAGGGTAAAGGTGATGGACTGGCCAAGCATGTCTCCAGACCTAAACCCTATTGAGCATCTGTGGGACGTCCTCAAACGGAAGGTGGAGGAGCACAAAGTCTCTAACATCCACCAGCTCAGTGATGTGGTCATGGAGGAGTGTTAGAGGACTCCAGTCACAACCTGTGAAGCTCTGGTGAATTCCATGCCCAAGAAGGTTAAGGCAGTGCTGGAAAATAATGGTGGCCACACAAAATATTGACACATTGGGCCCAATTTGGACCTTTTCACTTAAGGGTGTACTCACTTTTGTTGCCAGCGGTTTAGAAATGAATGGCTGTGTGTTGAGTTATTTTGAGGGGACAGCAAAGTTACACTCTTATACAAGCTGTACACTCACCACTTTACATTGTAGCAAAGTGTAATTTCTTCAGTGTTGTCACATGAAAAGATATAATAAAATATTTTTAAAAATGTGAGGAGTGTACTCACTTTTGTGAGATACTGTATGTGTAATAAAATGGAATGACACAGGGAAAAAGTATTGAACAGATGAAGAAAGGGAGGAGCAAAAGGCATGGAAAGCCAAAGACACTCGCCGAAAGCAATCCTACCCCTTGTCAGTGGAAATTAATATCAGCTGGTTCAGTCTCAACTGATGTCCTATAAAAAAGGTGTCTCATTACCAAGGTGTCACACAGGAAACATCTCATGATGGGTAAAAGCAAAGAGCTCTCTCAAGACCTTCACCACCTTATTGTTGCAAAACATACTGATAGCATTTGGTTACAAAAGGATTTTTAAACTTCTGAATGTTCCAATAAGCACTGTTGGGGCTATAATCCGGAAATGGAAATAACATAATTTCACCATAAACTGGCCACGATCAGGTGCTGCTTGCAAGATTTCTGACAGAGGAGTGAAAAGAATTATCAGAAGAGTCGTCCAAGAGCCAAGGACCACTTGTAGAGAGCTTCAGAAAGACATGGAATTAGCAGATACAGTTGTTTCAAAGAAAACAATAAGTAATGCACTCAACCGTCATGGCCTGTATGCACACCCACCATGCATAACTCCATTTTGAAGAAAAAGCATGTTGAAGCTTGTTTAAAGTTTGCTGCACAACATTTAGACAAGCCTGTGACATACTGGGAAAATATAGTCTGGTCAGATGAGACCAAAATGGAACTCTTTGCATGCCATAATACACACCATGTTTGGGGATCAAATGGCACTGCACATCACCCCAAAAACATCATACCAACAGTGAAGTTTGGAGGTGGGAATATCATGGTCTGGGGCTGTTTTTTTAAGCATACGGTACTGGTAAACTTCATTTCATTGAAGGAAGGATGAAAAGAAAAATGTACCAAGACATTCTTGATAAAAATCTGCTGCCATCTACCAGGATGATGGAGATGAAACAAGGGACACAACAAGACAATGATCCCAGACACAAAGCCAAGGAAACTCTCAGTTGGTTTCAAAGAAATAAAATAAAGCTACTAGAATGGCCCAGCCAATCATCTGACAGCCAATCTTCTTCCAATAGAAAATCTATAGAAAGAACTAAAGATCAGAGTTCATAAAAGAGGCCTACAGAACCTTCAAGATTTGAAGACTGTGTAGATGAATGGGCCAAAATCACGCCTGAGCAATGCAAGCGATTAGTTTCTCCATACAATAGGCGTCTTGAAGCTGTCATTACCAATGAAGGATTAAATATGAAGTATGAACAATTAAATACATTTCAGTTGGCGTGTTCAATACATTTTCCCTGTGTCATTCCATTGTATTATACATAACTTCATTTCTGAACTTATTTGTTTTGGTTTCTTTGTATGTATGGATTGCATGGGCTGATACCAACATGTGGTGAAAATCTTATGTCAATATTTACCTAGAAGAATGGTGATGTGTCCAATATTTATATTACTTACCAGATGTGTGTGTGAATATATATATATTCACACACACATCTGGTAAGTAAAATAAATATTGGACACATCACATATATATATAAAATCTCCAAACACATGGATTTATTTCAGTGGTTGTAAACCTCTGAAATAAAAACTGAACAGAGCATATCCTTCTATAGTGTTTACTTGTCTCAAACGAAAGCACCATGTCATTCTTTCTGCTGTCTCTTGCTTCTGCTATCTGCATAACCGCAGACAATCTCAGAAGACAGCCCGGCCCTCCCTTGCAGCACACAATGGATGATTGACTGAGAGTGTGTAGAAGGGGTGTGTCCATTCCCCTCCACTCACGTCTCAGAGTTACACTGAACTTTCCTCTTTATCCTGTACAATGTGTGCAGATGACTGCCCTCTGTCTTCTGGAGCTGAGAAATAGTCTTTGATCTATGTGTTTTAGAGGGCTGTAGAGAAGAAATAGCTACAGATGATCAGGCACTGATGTAGGAGGATTTGTAAATCCTTAGCTATACCTAGTGAGGTGACTGGCCTCAGGTAATACACAGAGATAAAACAAATCCTCTGAAATATGTTGTATCTGTCTATCTGCAGTATTCTCTTCTCTACATCCGTTCAAATGGATGGATTTATAAAGCTTGTCTGCTCTTTCAGCAAAAAGGGGTGGATAGCAAAAAATTACACTCTGCAGAGTAAGAAGAGCTCTAAGAGCTGATTGGGGGGAATTGACCCGCACCCGTTTACACAGCATATAGGAACAGAGCTGAGGCTGTCAATCAGCTGGAGCTCTACCCCAGCGCCATTTTTCTCTTGGTGTCAGGAAAACTTGTCAGAAAAGACTCCTGCTGATAGCAGAGGAATGAAGCAGCAGACAGAAACTACACTTAGTGCTCTTAATTGAGACAAGTACACAAGTATAGAGGGATATGCTTTGTTCATATTTCATATCTGAGGCTTTTTTCTATTATTTAACAATCAGGATTGCTTTTCCTGAAGTACTAACAGTACAATGAGCATGAAAAGCATAGAGACAGTGCATTACATGGTGGTGCATAGTAACATCAAATCAGAACAATGTGGACAATAACAACAGTAATAAACCGGCATCAAAATCAGAAGGACATATATGTATGGAAAAACATATTCTCTTAGGCCACAACATTTCACCTGGGGGAGAGCCCCGCAAAGGGGTGGGAGTGGTAAAGGTGACACACTGGGGTAGACTTACTGAGACATCCAGGGCAACAAAACCTTGTATTTCCAGGGACAGCCACGACTAATGTACGTCAACTTACAAAGGGGTGACGCAGCATCAATCCTGGCTTCCCAGGATGACATATTGGGAGGGGAAGAAGAGATCCACCTGCAAAGAATATCTTTTTTTAGCATAATACAGCAGATATGATATCAATGACTTACTATGATGAGACCTTTGATCGTCATCATGAATTCCCAACAGAGCCAGCTCCCGTGACATGGGGACAGAGAGCTCAAGCCTGAGATTAAGCAAATCGAAGACTTCAACCCAGAAAGCATGGATCTTGGGGCACTCCCAGAACATATGAAAGTATGAACCTAGTTGGGTGTGGCAGTGGGGACAGCTGGGGTCCTTTTCCGGACAAATTCTGTGTAGTCTCAACGGGGAGTATAAAACACGATGTAAAAACTTTATTTGTATTAATTTGTCTTTAGAGGAGATTACCAGCTTGGGGCATTGTTCAAGACAGTCCTCCCAGTCCTCTCTATCTAGGGAAGGAACATCCTTTTTCCAAAGATCCCACAGTTTGTCTATCTTAGGGGAGGCGGTAGCAAGTAAAGTCACATAGAGAGGAGAAAGAGGTTTCCTAATATCCCTCTGAGATAGCAGTTCCTCAACGGAGTCTAACTGAATAAGCGAAGGAGTGGGGAACTGGGCCTTGGCTGCATGACAAAGCTGAGCATACCGGAAACACATCCAACCCAGCAGCTGGAACAGTCAGGAAAGCTGGGTAAATGTCAGTAGTATTCCCTCAGGCATAATGTCCCTTAGAGTCCTAACACCAAATCTTGCCCATACTTGGGGATCAGGGATCGCCCTAAAGTGCTCTAGTTTAGGATTTCCCCAGAGAGGTTGGTCCGGAGACCGACAAAGCTCTTGAACAAAACGACACCTGACCGTCATTCATACCCCTAGCGTCGCCCTAGTTGTGTCAGAAACTATGAACCAGATCGAGACAGAAGTACAGTAAAATAACACTTGTTTATTAATAAAAAGGTAAATAGAGTAAGCGTAGGCAAAGCATAGCCAGAGTCCAGTAACCGGATCGGGTAGTCAGCCAAGCCAGAGTTCAGTAACCAGATCGGGTAATCAGCCAAGCCAGAGTTCAGTAACCAGATCAGGTAATCAGCCAGGCCAGAAGTCAGGGATCCAAGTAGAGGAACAGCAAGCAGGATAAGGAGCCAGAAGGGATGTCAGCAAAACCAGTCTTTAAACAGCAACGCAGGAGATGGTTTCTTGTGATGGGACCAAGGCGAAGGCAGGAATGAAGTGAGCTGGAGATCTTTAAGTAGGCAGGACTGACAAGCAGATCCACAACAGCTGGTTAACTGTGGAGAGAGATGAGAGCTGGCAATTAGCCGACAGCTGAGCGGCCAGCTCAGAGAAGGAAGGGCTGAGCCAGCCCTGACAAGTTGAACCCTGAACTGCCTTGTATTCCCTCGGTCCCCTATAGACTAGGTTTTGTAAATCCAGCAGAGAGGCCAAATAAGCAGCCTCCACACATACCGCAGCATTAGAATGCAAGCCCTCAAACCACCAGTATGTTATAACTAGCATTGCTGCCTAATATACCTGGAAGTTTGGTAGGGCCAATCCTCCCAATTGGACTTGGAGGTGCAGTGTGGTTTTGACCAAATTTACAAGTTATGTGCTGCGCTTGGGTGACCCCAAAAACAAAATTAATAATAACCAACTCTGTGCTTACTAGTGCGATAATATTAAATACAAATAATATGAATGTTGAATAAATAAACAAGGTGTGAAAAAACAAGTGCTTGTTACACCATAAATTAGTGCTTATTAGTGCTTGTTACACCATACATAGTGTCTTAATCAACATATAAAGTGCTTAGTGCTCAATATACAGTAACCTGCTTTTCTTAAATTAAAAAATTAATAAATAATGAAAAAAAGTTCTCTTTGGCACTCTAAATAGTGCGTGCAAATAATGTCCAGCAGTGATAATAAAACAATGCGTGCAGGTGGTGTTCAGCTGTGACAACAATCCAACATCATGCCGAAGATATCCTGAGTGCTGCAAAACATGCTCCTGTGCTCCTTTGTGACCCCCTTAAGCTAATGTGCTCACCTCAGGGCGTGTGACTCAGCTTCTACCCTGAGTCCAAATATGCTTTGGAGCCACCCCTGGGCTCAGTCTCAGTGTCTGCTGCACTCCTCCAGCTGGAAACAATGTGGCTCCATACATAGAATGAAAAGGAAACTATATAGTGTAATATAGTCAAAATACTTTTATTAAAAGAAAACGCTCCCCACACCGGGGTACTCACATGGCACTGGTGCGTCAGTGCACCATACTATAACGGCTTTCTATGCAAAATCAGTGGAAGTTTGGTGCGGTATGCTGTGCTTAAACAGCGCTGGTATAAAGTCCGTGTCAGTCTCTCCATCCTGGCCCCTCCAGGGGAAGGGCCCCGTTCCAAATAAAGGGACCAATCAAGCGATCTATTTCCTGAAAGAAAGAGACCAGGATCCAAACTGGGCAATTCCTAAATAAATAATTAAATTTAGGTAGAATCATCATTTTGATGATACTGATATGTCCCAGGAGATTCAAAAGAAGGCACAGTCCATGAGGAGCATCTTTCTTTAAGGAGAGAGAGCAAGGGGAGAATATTACCACATTATCACCTGAACACCCAAATATTTAAATTGTCACCCATCTTAGTTGCGTGGGACTAGCAAGGGGTATTATCTGGTCATCTAGGGAAAAGAGAAACGATTTAGACTAGTTGATACGGATGCGTGAAAGAGAGCAAAATTTGTTGAATATCTCTAGGGCAGCCATGAGCGAGGGGCCACATAAAGTGTCAATTTTTCTTCCAGTCCCCCAATCCGCAGCCCACAGACCGCCTGAGAGTCCTTAATTAAAATCGCCAATGGCTCCAGAGCGAACAGGCTCAATGACAGGGGACAGCCTTGGCGGGTACCTTAATGTCTGAGGTTTACAATCAATTTAATCTTTTTAAACCTGCAACTTTCATTAACCACTTGCTTACTGGGCACTTAAAACCCCCTCCTGTCCAGAACAATTTTCAGCTTTTAGCGCTGTCGCACTTTGGATGACAATTGCGCGGTCATACAACACTGTACACAAATGAAATTTTTATCATTTTTTTCCTACAAATAGAGCTTTCTTTTGATGGTATTTGATCACCTCTGCGGTTTTTAGTTTTTGTTAAAAAAAATTAAAAAGACAGAATTTAAAAAAAAATATATATATTTTTTTTATATTTTGTTATAAAATTTTGCAAACAGGTAATTTTTCTCCTTCGTTGATGTACGCTGATGAGGCGGCACTGATGGGCACTGATGTGTGGCGGTGATGGGCACTGATGGGTGGCAGTGATGGGCACTGATGGGTGGCGGTGATGGGCACTGATTGATGGCAGCACTGCTAGGTGGCACTGATTGACACCACTAGAGGGCATTGATAGGTGGCACTTGTGGGCATTGACAGGTGGCACTTGTGGGCATTGACAGATGTCACTTGTGGGCACTGTGGGCATTGGCAGGTGGCAATAATAGATGGCACCTGTTGGCACAGATGAGGCATATGTGCCTCCTTTCTCTTTGGGACCGATGTCCCTTTGACATAAGCCGGTGATTGGCTTGTTTTTCCTCCTCACGCTGTCAGCGTGAGGAGAAAACAAAACCGATCACCGAGGTTTTGTTTATATCATGCGATCAGCTGTCATTGGCTGACAGCTGATCACATGGTAAGGGGCTGGGACCAGCCCCTTACTCGGATCTGTGATCATCCGAGTCTCCGTGACTCGGTGATTACAGCGCGCACACCGCGCGCCCTGCAGGGTGCGCGCGGTGCGTGTGCACAGGGGAGGACGTCCTATGACGGCCTCCCGGAAATTGAGGTCCACGCTGTAGCCGTCATTCGGCTATGGCCCGGACCTCAAGTGGTTAAAGTGGTTGTAAACCCTCTCATATACCCAGTGAAGTGAATAGCTTCAGGTGATACACAGAGATGAAACCAATCCTTCCACATATGTTTTACTTGTTTATTTGCAGTCTTCTCTTGTCTACAACTCTTTAAAAGTGCAGATTTGTGATACAATCCTTATGCATCTGTGAGGAGTAGAGAGGAGGGGGTGGAGAGCTGCAGTTACAGCTTTTATACACTGTGTGAGAGCTGCTTGGAGAAAAGGGACACACACCCCCTCCACATAGGCAGAGGAATGAAGGAACATTCAGAGCTGTATTCTGAATAGACAAGCTGTGTGCTTATATTCCTCCTTGTCACAAATTTATCTTATGTGTCAGGAAAACTTCTCAGAAGTGACTCATGCTGATAACAGAGCAACAAAGCACCAGAGAGAAACAACACTTAGAGCTTTGGAGAGAGACCAGTAAACACTGCAGATATATGTGCTCTGTTCAGATTTCATGACTGGGTTTACAACCACTTTAAAGTAATACCTGATGATCTAGCCTTGTATGGGCACTTTCTATTTTGGATTAATAACTGTCTTCAAGTTTTGCTCCAGCATCGCTACTAGTGATGAGCTTGGGTTTGGAACGAACACAAGTTTATCTGAACTCATAAATTAGCTGTCATTGCTGGGTCAATGTGCTGCAGACAGGAGATACACAGAAGGTACACAAATGGGTAGGGATGCTTGTGACATAACTGACCTAATATGGGCACCTGCACTTGCATGGATGTCACATTGCAATCACTGGTTGTGGCCATGCAGCCACTGTTTGCCAATTAACAGCAATTGGACTACCTGCACAGGGATGTACAGAACATCTGGTGCTGGTAAACATGGCCTTCCATGGGTGTACGGTAATGTATGCCCTATGTAAATGATGCTTTAGTCCTACAATGCAGTACACAGGATCTTTAGTCCTTTCCATGGGTTGTATACAGCTATTTTCAAGTAACTGGGCACTGGAAAAAACAGAATGCTGTAGGGGCATCACCCTATGTAACCCCTCCCACTCTCAGCTAGCCTCAGTTTTTTTAATAGTGTCATGAACCTCTTTTCTCTACTGAGAGAAGCTTACCTTTTCTTATGTAGCTTGTTTTTCTCTAATGATTCTTCTATCAAGCTCCCTGGTTGCATCATCACCACTGTGGCTTCCTCTGCAGCTTTGAGATAGGTTGGTGCCTTGAGAGGCCGTACTTAAAGCGGGATTCCGGCCAGCTAAATTTTTTTTTAAGTCAGCAGCTACAAACACTGTACCTGCTGACTTTAAATAAGTAGTCCTGGTGTCCTGGGTGCCCGCGATGTCGGCCGCCCGAGGCCGACCCGTCCCTTGGCTCTCGGGTCCCGGCACCACCATCCTAAGTAAGGGAAACAGGCAGTGGAGCCTTGCGGCTTCACTGCCAGTTTCCTACTGTGCACGCGCGAGCGGCACAGCGCTTTGTGAATGGGACACGATGTGTTGTGGGACACACACAGTTCCCATAACACACCACGCCCCATTTCCCAGAAGACAACGCGGGGAGCAGAAGACTGAAGATCACCGCGGTGTAGGAAGTGGCAGATCAGGAAGACTGCCTAGCAACAGCCATTTCACGTAAGTAAAAAAAATTATTTTTTTTTCCTCCATTTTTTTTAAGTATTTTTTTTGTGCAATTTTGTTTTCAGGGTGGACCTCCACTTTAACACCTCTGAATGAAAGAAGTAGGGCTGACCTGTAATGTTGCTGCACTGGATACTGCTGTAGGCGCTCTCCTTGACTCACACAACAACCTGGAGTAAGAATCAGGGTGGCAGAGCCCAATTTTTTGTATAATGTGAAAGATGATGTTACGCTGAGTAAATAGATACCCAACATGTCACGCTTTAAAATTGTGCACACTCGTGGAATGGCGCCAAACTTTGGTACTTAAACATTTCCATAGGTGATGTTTTACATTTTTTTACAGGTTACCAGTTTAGAGTTGCAGAAGAGGTCTAGTGCTAGAATTGTTGCTCTCGCTTTAACACACGCGGCGTTTACATATGTGGGCGGGGTTCGCTTCTGTGCGTTAGTACACGGGGACGGGGGCGCTTTACTTTTTTTAATCTCTCCTCCAGGCTGGAAAGCATCAGATCAAAAAAAAAATGAACAATCCTATGCTTTCCAGCCGAGATCACGGTTTTGTTTACATCTGCGGCCCGGACGTGACGTCACATCGTCGCGTCTGGGCCTCCGACGGTTATAGGGATGACTGGTGACCATTTGGTCATCAGAAATCTCTATGCTCTTCATCCAGCGGCGGCAGATTCTTTCTCTGGGAGTGCCTGGAGAAGCACCAGAGGGCGGCGGGGGGGATGTCCCCTCCCGTCACCTGTAAGAATGATCAAGCGGTGGAATTGCCGCTATGATCATTCTTACGGTGCACAGAATCGCTGGCTCTAAAAGATGATATTTGAATGATGCCTGTTGCTGCAGGCATCATTCAGATATCCCCTCTGAAAGTCAAGGATGTCATATGATGTCCTTGGACTGGAAGTGGTTAAATACCTCAAAGGGGTATGCCTCTTGTGGAGGGTAAAGCCAGGATGGGGTCTTACCTCTTTAAAAAGTTAAACTTTAGGCAGAAAAATCCTGCTAGATCACTTTAGGCTGGCCCCTTTTGCAGGTAGAGCTATGTAAAACATAAAAAATAAGTGCCTATACTGTTTAAAATAATGTAATGCCATTAATACACATTTTCACCCTGTCTGCACATGTTCAGCTCTCCATTTTTAGGCACTGCCAAATTTTTAGAGGCATCTACCCTAGTTGGCACAGGCCCATAGGGATTTTTTCCACTCACCATTAATGGTGGAGGAACTGGCAGAGGCAGTAGCTTTGTCCCCTATCAATAAAGCAGGGAGGAGATGGCCTACCTATTGGTGTTCAAGGAAGCAATGGGAAAAATTTGGGACTTTATATGAGGCACATATAGGATGTGCCTCCATCCCTAATTTAAGGTTAATGAGAAGTTTGGGACTTTGATTGAGGCCATAGACATGGTGGAGATAAATTCAATAAAAGTACACATTTATTAACATAAAAATCATGAAACATGTCAATGACAGAAACCACATGGGTGAAAAACATTGTAATAAATGTAATTTCATGTTTGTTCACACATACTATTAAAAGTGTGCATGCAATACAGGCAACTAGGGTACATGCAAGTATGGTAGCCAAGTGCCCCACAGTGGTCTGATTGATCAATGAATACATTCTAATGAGTTCATAATGGTACAAAAGTATATATATATATATATATATAAACAACACTTGCACATTAGACAGTGAGACCAAAATACATTGCAAAATCAAAAGAAGGAAAGAGATTGTAAGAATAAATCATCGGGGTGTAAAGAAACATCTCAAGACGCGTTTCGTGTATCTCACACTCATCAGGGGCAGGTGCTGATAATGTATCTACAAAATATGATAAAATAAAATTAGTCGAATATATAATGGAACATATCCAGGAGGAAAAAGATAGGTGTATCCCAAAATACTTACAAGGACTCACTATGAATGAGGTGTAGCAAGTATGAAACCGGGGTCAACCAATCCTTGCCGGGAGCTGAAGTGATCGAACAGCGCGCTAGCAGGGCGTACATCCGAGCCTCCCCAAAACGCAGGCCACAAACAAGGGGTATATGTGGTAAGACTGGATATTAAACCAATGGTGGCTGCCAAAGGGGGTCTAGAAATATATATAGTATCAAGGTGTCATAATGTTCATTCAGGTTGAAAGGTGATACATAGTTTGCAGAGTAGGGATGAGCTTCGAGTTCGAGTCGAACTCGTGTTCGACTCGAACATTGGCTGTTCGCAAGTTCGCCGAACAGCAAACAATTTGGGGTGTTCGCGGCAAATTCGAATGCCGCGGAACACCCTTTAAAAGTCTATGGGAGAAATCAAAAGTGCTAATTTTAAAGGCTTATATGCAAGTTATTGTCATAAAAAGTGTTTGGGGACCTGGGTCCTGCCCCAGGTGACATGGATCAATGCAAAAAAAAGTTTTAAAAACAGCCGCTTTTTCAGGAGCAGTGATTTTAATAATGCTTAAAGTCAAACAATAAAAGTGTAATATCCCTTTAAATTTTGTAGCTGGGAGGTGTCTATAGTATGCCTGTAAAGGGGCGCATGTTTCCTGTGTTTAGAACAGTCTGACAGCAAAATGACATTTCGAAGGAAAAAACCCATTTAAAACTACTCGCGGCTATTGCATTGCCGACAATACACATAGAAGTTCATTGATAAAAACGGCATGGGAATTCCCCACAGGGGAACCCCGAACCAAAATTTTAAAAAAAATTACGTGGGGGTCCCCCTAAATTCCATACCAGGCCCTTCAGGTCTTGTATGGATATTAAGGGGAACCCCGGCCAAAATTTTAAAAAAAAATTACGTGGGGGTCCCCCTAAATTCAATACCAGACCCATACCAGAGTTTAAGGGGAACCCCGCACCAAAAAAAAAAACGGCGTGGGGTCCCCCCAAAAATCCATACCAGACCCTTATCCAAGCACGCAACCTGGCAGGCCGCAGGAAAAGAGGGGGGGACGAGAGTGCCGCCCCCCCTCCTGAACCGTACCAGGCCACATGCCCTCAACATTGGGAGGGTGCTTTGGGGTAGCCCCCCAAAACACCTTGTCCCCATGTTGATGAGGACAAGGGCCTCATCCCCACAACCCTGGCCAGTCGTTGTGGGGGGTCTGTGGGCGGGGGGCTTATCGGAATCTGGAAGCCCTCTTTAACAAGGGGACCCCCAGATCCCAGCCCCCCCCGTGTGAAATGGTAAGGGGGTACTTACCCCTACCATTTCACTAAAAAACTGTCAAAAATGTTAAAAATGACAAGAGACAGTTTTTGACAATTCCTTTATTTAAATGCTTCTTCTTTCTTCTATCTTCCTTCATCTTCTTCTTCTGGTTCTTCTGGCTCTTCTGGTTCTTCCTCCGGCGTTCTCGTCCAGCATCTCCTCCGCGGTGTCTTCTATCTTCTTCTCCTCAGGCCGCTCCGCACCCATGGCATGGGGGGAGGCTCCCGCTCTTCTCTTCATCTTTTTCTCTTCTTTTCTTCTCTTCTTCATTTTCTTCTCCGGGCCGCTCCGCATCCATGCTGACATGGAGGGAGGCTCCCGCTGTGTGACGGCGTCTCCCCGTCTGACGGTTCTTAAATAATGGGGGGCGGGGCCACCCGGTGACCCCGCCCCCCTCTGACGCACGGTGACTTGACGGGACTTCCCTGTGACGTCACGGGAAATGCCACAGGGAAGTCCCGTCATGTCCTGTGCGTCAGAGGGGGGCGGGGTCACTGGGTGGCCCCGCCCCCCGTTATTTAAGAACCGTCAGACGAGGAGACGCCGTCACACAGCGGGAGCCTCCCTCCATGCCAGCATGGGTGCGGAGCGGCCCGGAGAAGAAAATGAAGAAGATGAAGAGAAGAGCGGGAGCCTCCCCCCATGCCATGGGTGCGGAGCGGCTCGAGGAGAAGAAGATAGAAGACGCCGCAGAGGAGATGCTGGACGAGAACGCCGGAGGAAGAGCCAGAAGAAGAAGATGAAGGAAGTTAGAAGAAAGAAGAAGCATTTAAATAAAGGAATTGTCAAAAACTGTCTCTTGTCATTTTTAACATTTTTGACAGTTTTTTAGTGAAATGGTAGGGGTAAGTACCCCCTTACCATTTCACACGAGGGGGGGCCGGGATCTGGGGGTCCCCTTGTTAAAGGGGGCTTCCAGATTCCGATAAGCCCCCCGCCGCAGACCCCCACAACCACCGGCCAGGGTTGTGGGGATGAGGCCCTTGTCCTCATCAACATGGGGACAAGGTGTTTTGGGGGGCTACCCCAAAGCACCCTCCCAATGTTGAGGGCATGTGGCCTGGTACAGTTCAGGAGGGGGGGCCGCACTCTCGCCCCCCCTCTTTTCCTGCGGCCTGCCAGGTTGCGTGCTCGGATAAGGGTCTGGTATGGACTTTTGGGGGGACCCCACGCCGTTTTTTGTTTTTTTTTTGGTGCAGGGTTCCCCTTAAAATCCATACCAGATCTGAAGGGTCTGGTATGGAATTTAGGGGGACCCCCACGTCATTTTTAAAAAAAATTTTGGCCGGGGTTTCCCTTAATATCCAGACCTGAAGGGCCTGGTATGGAATTTAGGGGGACCCCCACGTCATTTTTTTTTTTTAAATTTTGGTTCGGAGTTCCCCTGTGGGGAATTCCCATGCTGTTTTTATCAATGAACTTCTATGTGTATTGTCGGCAATGCAA
Source organism: Lithobates clamitans (assembly GCA_037952925.1). Lineage (NCBI taxonomy): Eukaryota > Metazoa > Chordata > Amphibia > Anura > Ranidae > Lithobates > Lithobates clamitans. The sequence goes on from JBBGZY010000100.1 coordinate 16,197,465, forward strand.
TAGCCGCAAGTAGTTTTAAATGGGTTTTTACCTTCGAAATGTCATTTTGCTGTCAGACTGTTCTAAACACAGGAAACATGCGCCCCTTTACAGGCATACTATAGACACCCCTCAGGTACGAAATTTAAAGGAATATTACACTTTTATTGTTTGACTTAAGCATTATTAAAATCACTGCTCCTGAAAAAACGGCCGTTTTTAAAACTTTTTTTTGCATTGATCCATGTCCCCTGGGGCAGGACCCAGGTCCCCAAACACTTTTTATGACAATAACTTGCATATAAGCCTTTAAAATTAGCACTTTTGATTATTCATGTGCATGTCCTATAGACTTTAACGGTGTTCGCGTGTTCGAACTAACTTTTTTCCTGTTCGCATGTTCTGGTGCGAACCGAACAGGGGGGTGTTCGGCTCATCCCTATTGCAGAGTAATGAACAATCGTCAGAGGTAGCTTACCAGTGTCACTGCTTGGGAAGAAGTGGTGAGGTGGACTGCAGCGTCAAATGTTTGAATAGCAATGGGGAACTAGCGCCTGGGGAAGCCAGATATACCCGCCCCGCACACGTGCACGCTGCTCGCCACCAGATTCACGCAGGCACGGCAAGAAAGGAGCTCCGACGCAGGCGGTGAACACCGCCCATGACAGACGCTCGTTTCCCCAGCTATGCCAGCTGAGATGGCAAAATCACATGCTCAACGTGATGGCGTCAGAAAGAGACGACAAGGACTCACTATGAATGAGGTGTAGCAAGTATGAAACCGGGGTCAACCAATCCTTGCCGGGAGCTGAAGTGATCGAACAGCGCGCTGGCAGGGCGTACATCTGAGCCTCCCCAAAACGCAGGCCACAAACAAGGGGTATATGTGGTAAGACTGGATATTAAACCAATAGTGGCTGCCAAAGGGGGTCTAGAAAGATATATAGAATCAAGGTGTCATAATGTTCATTCAGGTTGAAAGGTGATACATAGTTTGCAGAGTAATGAACAATCGTCAGAGGTAGCTTACCAGTGTCACTGCTTGGGAAGAAGTGGTGAGGTGGACTGCAGCGTCAAATGTTTGAATAGCAATAGGGAACTAGCGCCTAGGGAAGCCAGATATACCCGCACACGTGCACGCTGCCCGCCATCAGCGTCACGCAGGCGCGGCAAGAAAGGGGAGGAGCTCCGACGCCGGCGGTGAACACCGCCCATGACAGACGCTCGTTTCCCCAGCTATGCCGGCTGAGATGGTAAAATCACATGCTCAACGTGATGACGTCAGAAAGAGACGGCACACGAGAAGCAGGAGGCGTGGCACCGATGCGCTGTGAGAGAGCCCCCCCCAGGTGACACACACCCATCCCCCTTCCCCCGAAGGGGCGGGAGGAGGGTGAGGGGACGGAGGCACGCAGAGCACATCGCAGCTCCCGGCAAGGGACAGAAAGAAACCCAGGACATACCACCTCAAAAAATAGGGACTCAAAGCACAATGGTCTGTGCTGAATCCTCTCCCTGGCATGAAAAAGAAATCAGTGTCTCTAGAGCACAAGCCGAACCACAATGATCAAATATAAAGGGCTTGATAATCTCACACCTGGGTGACAGGGAAAAAGAGGGGCTGTCAATCCAGTCTATGGACCTCCATCCCTAATACAAGGAAGCAATGGGAAAAGTTTGGGACTTTATATGAGGCACATATAGGATCATTGACATGTTTCATGATTTTTATGTTAATAAATGTGTACTTTTAATGAATTTATCTCCACCATGTCTATGGCCTCAATCAAAGTCCCAAACTTACCTAATGGTGTTCAAACATTGTGCTGATAGTTTGCTCCAAAGCTGCTACTGGTCTTCAGTGAGGTATAGCAGGAGGCTGGAGGTTGTGTTATTTTGAAGGAAGGGGTCTTACAGACCAATATCTCTTATTGCTGATGCCATAAAGATCCTTGCAAATGCCATATCCAACCATCTGTTGAAGGTGGTCAGCTTACTAATACTATCTATGACTTTGACTAACAAGCTGTTTTCATGTCAAACAAATCTAAGACCATAAATCTATACCAGCTCTACCCTAATATGCAGACCCCACTTGACAACCCAGGGGTTCAAGCCCTTTTTTCAATAGGTTCTGCAAAAGCCTTTGATAGTGTACAATAACTGTATCTTTGGGAGGTCCTACAGCGTTTTCAGAGTTACATATAGTTACATAGTCAGGTTGAAAAAAGGCAAAAGTCCATCTAGTTCAACCAAAAACAAAAAACAATTCCATATACACAATCCTTCACCACAGTGGATCCAGAGGAAGATGAAAAACCCCAGCAAAGTACGCTCCAATTTGCTACAGCAGGGGGAAAAATTCCTTACGGATTCCACGAGAGGCAATCGGATTTTCCCTGGATCAACTTTACCTATAAAAGTCAGTACCCAGTTATATTATGTACATTTAGGAAAGAATCCAGGTCTTTTTTTAAAGCAATCTACTGAGCTGGCCAGAACCACCTCTGGAGGGAGTATATTCCACATTTTCACAGCTCTTACTGTGAAGAAACCTTTCCGTATTTGGAGATAAAATCTTTTTTCCTCTAGATGTAAAGAGTGCCCCCTTGTCCTCTGTGATGACCTTAAAGTGAATAACTCAACACCAAGTTCATTATATGGACACTTACAGTATCTCACAAAAGTGAATACACCCCTCACATTTGTGTAAATATTTTATTATATCTTTTCATGGGACAACGCTGAAGAAATGACACTTTGCTACAATGTAAAATAGTGAGTGTACAGCTTGTATAACAGTATAAATTAGCTGTTCCCTCAAAATAATTTAACACACAGCCATTAAGGTCTAAACCGCTGGCAACAAAAGTGAGTACACCCCTAATTGAAAATGTCCAAATTGGGCCCATTAAGGCATTTTCCCTCCCTGGTGTCATGTGACTCCTTAGTGTTACAAGGTCTCAGGTGTGAATGGGGAGCAGGTGTGTTACATTTGGTGTTATTGCTCTCACTCTCTCATACTGGTCACTGGAGGTTCAACATGGCACCACATGGCAAATAACTTTCTGAGGATCTGAAAAAAAGAATTGTTGCTCCACATAAAGATGGCCTAGGCTATAAGAAGATTGCCAAGACCCTGAAACTGAGCTGCAGCATGGTGGCCAAGACCATACAGTGGTTTAACAGGACAGGTTTCACTCAGAAGAGGCTCATGGTCGACCAAAGAAGTTGAGTGCACATGCTCAGCGTCATTTCCAGAGGTTGGCTTTGGGAAATAGACGTATGAGTGCTGCCAGAATTGCTGCAGGTTGAAGGGGGTCAACCTGTCATTGCTCAGACCATACGCCGCACACTGTATCAAATTGGTCTGCATGCCTGTCGTCCCAGAAGGAAGCCTCTTCTAAAGATGATGCACAAGAAAGCCCGCAAAGAGTTTGCTGAAGACAAGCAGACTAAGGACATGGATTACTGGAACCATGTCCTGTGGTCTGATGAGACCAAGATAAACTTATTTGGTTCAGATGGTGTCAAGCGTGTGTGGCGGCAATCAGGTGAGGAGTACAAAGACAAGTGTGTCTTGCCTACAGTCAAGCATGGTGGTGGGAGTGTCATGGTCTGGGGCTACATGAGTGTACTGGGGAGCTACAGTTCATTGAGGGAACCATGAATGCCAAAATGTACTGTGACATACTGAAGCAGAGCATGATCCTCTCCCTTCGGAGACAGGGCCACAGGGCAGTATTCCAACATGATAACGACCCCAAACACACCTTCAAGACGACCACTGCCTTGCTAAAGAAGCTGAGGGTGAAGGTGATGGACTGACCAAGCATGTCTCCAGACCTAAACCCTTTTGAGCATCTGTGGGGCATCCTTAAATTGAAGGTGGAGAAGCGCAAGGTCTCTAACATCCACCAGCTCCGTGATGTCGTCATGGAGGAGTGGAAGAGGACTTCAGTGGCAACCTGTGAAGCTCTGGTGAACTCCATGCCCAAGGGGGTTAAGGCAATGCTGGAAAATAATGGTGGCCACACAAAATATTGACACTTTGAGCCTAATTTGGACATTTTCACTTAGGGGTGTACTCACTTTTGTTACCAGCGGTTTAGACATTAATGGCTGTGTGTTGAGTTATTTTGAGGGGACAGTAGAGTTACACTGTTATACAAGCGCTACACTCACTACTTTACATTGTAGCAAAGTGTCATTTCTTCGGTTTTGTCACATGAAAAGATATAATAAAATATTTCCAAAATTGTGAGGGGTATACTCACTTTTGTGAGATACTGTATGTATTTGTACATGTTGAGCATATCCCCCCTTAATCTCCTCTTCTCAAGATAAAAATAAATTCAGTTCATCTAATCTTTCCTCATAACTGAGCTCCTCCATTATCAGTTTGGTTGCCTTTTTTGCACTTTCTCCAGTTCCCTGATATCCTTTTTTGAGAACTGGTGCCCACAACTGAACTGTATATTCCAGATGAGGTCTTACTAATGATTTGAACAGGAGCAAAATGATATCTCACTCTCTGGAGTCCATACCTCTCTTAAAGATGAAGTAAACCCTGATGGGTTTTACTTCCTCTTTTTTCCCCTGCATCGCATACTAGCCCATTATGTTCCACTTACATGCAAATGAAGCCCGCAATGTCCCTGCTGGTGGCCGCATCCATCTTTGCCCCTCTTCCATCCGGGGCCATGGACTCCGGCTCTGTGACTGGCCAGAGCCACGTGATGTAACTCCCGTGCATGCGCTCGGGAGCTGTCAGTCACGGCACTTGCGAGTGAAGAAACTGCACGGAGGTCTGTTTTTTCACAGCGCATGTGCCAAAGACATCATCGGCGCACTACAAGGTAAATATCTCATAAACAGTGTACGTTTAGGAGATATTTCCACTACTTATAGGTAAGCCTTATTCTAGGTAAAAGTGACAATCGGGGGTTTACAACCACTTTAATACAAGAAAATACTTTTCTCTTTTTGGAAACTGCAGTTTGATATTGCATGCTATTATTGAGCTTATGATCTACCAAAACCCCCAGATCCTTCTCCACTATGGATTCCTCCAGTTGTACTCCCCCTAGTATGTATATATTTTCGCTATTGCAACATCCTTTAAATGATAATACTCCTGCTGTTTTTGGGTGACGCATGGGGGGTTATTCACTAAAACTGGTGAGTGCAAAATCTGGAGCAACTCTGTATAGAAGTCAATCAGTTTCCAGGTTATATTGCCAAAGCCTAATTGAACAAGCTAAATTTAGAAACTGATTGGCTACCATATACAGCGGCACCAATTTTAGTAAATCTACCCCTTGGATACCATTAAATGATTTGGAACCTAATCTGGCCTAAGTATAAATTGGACCAAATCTTTCCTACTCCCTTTTCAGAACTCCCCTACTCAAAATTCTCAGTCGATCTGTGATATTCCAATGATGGATAAACCTATCATTAAGGATTTATTTATGTTGGTAAAATTCAATTTTGCCCCACTGATTCAAAGGTTCAGAGCTAAAGCCTCGTACACACTGTCTGATTGTTGGATGACTGAGTGTCTGCTTTTTGTCAAAACGGCGTGTACAGGATTTTGTCTAGCATACTAACGGTACGCAAATTGTCGCTTGGCAAACACGAATGTAGTGACGTACTACGAGAGTATAAAGAGGAAATTCATTTCTCAAGCGCCACCCTTTGAGCTCCTTCTGCTAGTTTTATGTTAGTAGAAGTTTGATTCGTGACTTTCAGATCATTTGTGAGCGTTTGTTTGTCAACCAGCCATGTTGCGAAATAAGAGGAGAGAACGTGCGGTTATTGGGTTAGGAGTTATTGCTTCGACCCAAGTCCTTTCCAGGAACAGGCGGAAGAGTAGTTCTTGGACCAAAAATTGGTTACTCAATCGTGAGCAATTATGCCATATGCCTTTGCTGCAGGAGCTTCAGGAGCAGAATCCGGATGATTTTCAGAATTATCTGCGGATGACGGATCCCTGCTTTCACCACCTCTTGGCATTGGTGACCCCCTATATTAAGAAGTAGGACACCTGTATGACACTCCTGAGCAAAGGCTCATAACCACCTTACGGTACTTGGCGACAGGGAGAAACCTTCAGGATCTGAAGTTTACTACTGGGATCTCCCCCCAGGCTCTAGCAAACATTATTCCAGAGACCTGCTCGGCCATCATTCAAGTGCTGCAGAAGGACTATATTAGGGTAGGTTTATTCTTTAAGATCACATTCTATGTTTTTCAGTTTGCTAATGTTTTTATTTAATGTTATGATTACATAATTATCACTATTGTAATATGCTGTGAATTTCCTCTTTGTCCTCATGCATGCTGTAAGGTTTTCCAGCTCAGCTCCTTTTTTGGCCTACATGCATATTTCCCTACAATAACCTCCCCAGCATGCTATCCTGGGCCCATACACACCTAGGCTGGTAACTTAACAATGTTTTTTGTCAGCTACATTTTGGGGCTTACCCTAAACAACCCCTAAAATGTTTTCAACTGTTATGTGTGTGCTCCAAATTGGGCAGAGTGCAAGAGGCCTTATTATTTTGGCCAAACTCATCTTTGAACCCTCCCTCACCCAAAAAAATGCTAAGTCAACTGATCCAAATACTTTATCTGCTGACTTTTACACACTATCCCTCTTTTGTGGTCAAATTTTATTAGAAATTACCCAAACCATGTAGTGCAAGTGCCTGCCTGATTACCTACAATTTGAAACTTCTTTGTTTTCTCTCCTATTATATAGATTGGTTGAATCATAATGTAAAAATGTTTTGCAATTTGGACAGTGTGTATCCAGCTTTAGATTATGACACTTCTTACACGTCTACTGAACTGGCAATAGTGTAGGTAAGGAGGGGCTGGCCAAAGTATCACTGATTATTTCTGCAAACAGCTCTCATGGAAGTGGAGAGGGTTACCTGTCCAAAACATCTACCCATTACCTTGCCCCTAAAAGTTGTCTAATTGGCCACCAGAGGGGGGGGATCAGATAAGTTGACCTTCCACTTTTATCTTGAAATACTCTTTTAACTGTATCCTTATGTTGGCTAGGCATGTTTGTGTCAAATCTGATTGCAATGTTATGTGCAGAGGTAATAATGTATATTTTCTTTTTTTTTTATCCAGTTTCCTTCCAACCCAGAGCAATGGCAGGATGTTGCAGCCCAGTTTCATCACCAGTTGGATTTTCCCAACTGTGGTGGTGCTATTGATGGGAAGTACGTCTGGATTGTACCAGCAGCCAACTATGGCTCATATTACTTGAATTATAAGGGCTTTTGCAGCATAGTGATGCTAATTGTTGTGTTGGCCTACTATGAGTTTATGTATTTGGACGTTGAGAAGAACGCCCGCAACTCTGACAGAGGAGTGATCATGCAGACAGTTCTACAGGCGGCTCCAGAATGGCACCCTAAACTTGCCACCTGCTGATGAGAATGTGGAGGGCCTCAATTTTGTCTTCGTGGCAGATGAGACGTTTGCTCTGGGGGAACATCTGATGAAGCTGTTTCCTATGAGGAACCTCATAGGAAAATGCCTTTGGCATCGTATCAAATAGTTTCCGGCAGTTTTTGACTCCCATCAACCTGGCACATTACAAAATCAATCGTGGCCCTGTGCTGTTGCATCCTACACAATTTTTAGGGGGAATGCTACCAGCTACCTAGCCTCCCTGCCAAGTGATATGGACCCTGCAGTGCCAGGCCCAGCTGGAGACGCTGCATCTCGTACGTCTGTGAGCGTGATGACGGCTATCGGAAATGCCCATGCTGTCCCTGCAAATTGCTCGTGATTTACAGGAGAAATACATGGACTATTTTGTGAGTAGAGGAGCAGTTTCTTGGCACCAATTTCTAGCTGATCCTGTGTAATCTTTTTTTGAGCTCATAGTTGAGTTTATGTCTAATATGCTCCCAAATGGAATTTATTTTGGACACTTGTTCCAATAGTGAAAACGTACATTAAGTTCTACATGGGGTGACAATATCTTCTTAAGCTAACTATTATGGTGTGCTGGAGGTCCGCTACACACACACAATGTTTTTTTTCCCTAATGGACCTAATGCATGAAGAACAAAAACATTATGCCTTTACAACTCCATTAATTTTTGCAGCCTCAACTTTGCAGGATTTGACAACATGTAAGAGTACATTGTAACTGGAACTACAACAACATTAGAAATTCACTGGTATTGAGCAATGAAATAATAAAGTCACACATTGTTTAGTATAAATAATTTTACTCAAAGCACATTCACATGTGCTTTTTAAGGTGCTTAAACAAACCAAACAAATTTTGGTGTATAACATGTATGTTTTGCAGGATTTCTCCTTTTTGGTGGGTAAACAGGCATGTTCAAAACCATTAGATACACACCCAAAACTCAGAAACTTACAAAGTTAGAGTTTGGTAAAGTGAAGGGCAACCGAGACATTAGTATCCCAAGACTATGTGGATGTTGCCTTCCTTGGATGGGGTGATCTCACCCCCCTAAATGCCAAAATTTGAAGCCACGTACACGTAGTGGCTTACCGATTAATTATCCCCCATGGTCCCATTCCTAAAATGTGTGTAGTTACAAACATCAATTTTTAGAAACCCCCAAAACACAGTGTGTAAACGTGCTATCTCCCATCATGGGGTATCAATGGACGTGTTCGGGGGTGCAACCCCTTCATCAGAGCTACTTTAGTTCTCAGGAAGGGGGTTGCACCCCCGAAACGCAGCTATTGATACCCTGTGAGGGGAGATAGCACATGTTTACACACTTTGTGTTTTGGGTGTTTCGAATAATTGATGTTTGTAACTACACACATTTTAGGAATGGCATCATGGGGAAATCCTAATGCTAAGCCCCACTTTGTGTGCACCTTCAAATTTGGGGATTTATATTATAAAAAACAGATAAGCATTGGCATTCACATTAGTTAGGACAGTGTTTCTCAACTCCTCTCCTCAAGATGCAAACCCAGGTCATGTTTTCTGAATTTCTTGAATTTGGCACAGGTGATGTTATCAGTTTCACTGCCTTAGTAATTCGCACAGTCGTTTAGAGGAAAACCTAGAAAACAGGACCTGGTGGTGCACCTAAAGGAGTGGAGTGGAGAAACAATGAGTTCTGTTCCTAAACTTTCACATTTCAAAGTAAAAAAAAAGCTAGAAACGAGTAATGGCAAACATGAGCCAACAAGTGGAACAACAAACTTCAGACCAGTTAAGAGGAAATTAGAATTTTGCTAGCATGTGCACAAAATCTCTGCTTCTGCGCTGTAAAGCAGTAGCAGCCTCCTTGATTTGCTCCAGTTCCTTGCAACACTGCACCATATCAGCACTCATTCTGCCAATAGTACAACATGGAAGATCATGACCTAGTAAGAAGAGTAAAAAGTATTAAGGGAACAATGGTCAAGTGGCTGAGGCCCTACATAGTGAATTATGATCAAGTTAATTGTAAACTTAATGAAATTCTTACTTGGTCTATTGTTGGTTGCAACCTGCTTGCCCTTCAGACACCTACACTACTAGGAATGTACACACTGCAACTACTCTATAATCTTGTCCCTGATGCCTGGGTCTCCCAAATTCGGGGACCTAGCAACACTGACAGCTCCTTTCACCTCTTCCTTCTCCATGCTAAGGTTAAGGCACTACATACTTTGCTAATGCGTGGAGTGGGTGTTTGGTAGGGACACCTAAACAGCTGACATGTCAATACATTCAAAGCAATATTCAAAGAATACTTACTTGCGCAAACAAGAGGCTCCCGAACACTTTCTTCCTCTTCTGGTTCGCTTTAGCCCTCGCTGTGACTCACGTCATGCGTTTTGGAGATAACAATTACAATGTCTGTGCTGGGTCCAGGAGACAGATCCCATGGCTCCAAAGACACATCTTAGGTGATCTCACCACACTCATTTTCCTCTAAAAAGGTACAATACAATGTAGCAATAACTCTCGGCAGAGCTGCTGGTTTAAGCGGGTCTGTTACCTTCACTCTGCTTCCCTCTGTTTCACCGGCACCGGGTCTAGGGTTCCGTTGTGTTTACCTCTGGACGACACACGCACCAACACTGGAGTACGTTTTCAATGCTTTATTAAACACTTGACTTAGGAAATAGCAGGAAAGAGGCGGAAAGGAAACTGCAGAAGAAACTCAAACATCTTCTTGTAGGGTTCTTTTGACAAATGTCCCGGTAGAATTCAGATATTGTATGGAATGCGCTCCCCTCGTGGGACACACTCTTTGCTCGTCTGGATAGGCCTCTCTGTCTAGCCTAGCAGCCAGTACACAGCACAAATCAAAGTCTCTCCCACAGACTTGCTTGGGAACAAAACCCGTACGATCCTCTGCCACAGGATGTATCAGATTTTCTGTAATGAATGTCAGTCACAGTGCCTGAACCTTTAAGCCAACCCGGCAACACTATGCTGTATAGTTACTTTCGGATACGTCCTCCAACCGAGTCACCAGGCCCCTCTATAGACCAGCACGCTGCGTGATCTCTCCAAGATGGGTCCTCCCCTGGGATCTCCTCGGTTGTCCAGCTTTGTCACACAGGACCGACAGTTCAGGACCATTCTTGGGCCACGGTGGTAGGCCCCAGACAAGCCTCTGGACCTACCCCTGCGCCGCAGTATCGTGGGCCTCCCGAACGGAGGACCACGAGGTAGGTTCTTAATGCATACCTGTCGGCCAGGAGGGCCAGCAGGTGGCTGTAAAAACGAACCCCAAAAAATGGCGTCTGTCCCGTAAATACCCTCGCCCAGAATGCAACTCGAAGGACCACCAACACCGAGTTGTCTCCGGGACAGAAGAGCATCCATACGCTTCAACACGTTGCCTTTCCAACACTAACCAGTGATAACAGCGACACCCACTGGTCAGTCTGGAAACACACACAACGTCAGCCAAGCTGGAACAGAGGCAAACTTAACCTTCCTAACGAACAATTTACTAAATTTACCTAACATGCAGTAGATTGCAAATCTACCAGCGCTACAACAACATTTATTAATCATCCCCAAGTCACATCTGTTTCTAGCATACATTTTGCAACATTAGTTGACCAACCTTGCACTTGGTCTGGTGGAAAAGTTTTGTCCTCACTAGTGGACTCCGCTATGCTGAACTCTGAAGGATTTTCTGGGAAAAATGCATAAAAAAAGGAAGGTGATGGCATTTTCCACAGGGTAAACACTTGACAAGTGCCAACATTGAACAAGTCCTGCAGTTGCCCCCACCCCTCTTGTCTACTATGGGATATATGATAACCATCATAGCAGGCATGACTCTGTGTGACTGAGAGCCACGGGGCCTCTCCTACTCATTTCTACACTGGCAAGGCTGCATTAATGGAAACTGATGAGCCAGGTAGAAACAAGAACGTGTTCTTTAACCCTTAAGTTCTGCCCTAAGCCCACGGCTTTTTGGCCCACCTAGAAACACTCCTGTCTGTGGCTAAAATGTGTTTGAAGTTGTCACTTACCTTTTTTGGGGGAAGATGGCTTTGTTTCCTCCCCTGTGGATGCCCGAGCGAGGGTAGCCTCCCTTCGTCCCTTGTGGTGGCTTTGCTGGAGCATCCTTTTTTGTGTCTCCCTGTGGAAAGATAAAAAAGACATATAAGTATTTCACCTTAACAAATTTATAGCTCTTTCCCACTGGTTGCATCCCACGGTCGCAAAAGGGTAAGGAAATAGCCTGTAGTAACATATGTGGTCCGAGGGGCCCAATGGAAGGTTGACAACAGTATTGCCTGGCTTTTGTAGTAAGGAAAGATTTGCTTCCTGCACCAGGAACAGTGACTCCATAGAGGAGACAAGTCCCTTTTTGGAGGGAGCCAAGCTAGCTAATCTTTCAGCTTATCAGCTACTAGGCATACCAGTCATCACAATCTATTATTTTTCGGGTATTCATGCAAATGGAAGACAAGATGTCCAAAGTCAGAGTTGAAGTGGTCGCAGACTGAAGTCCTTCCGAAAAACACATCAATAGAGCCTCAGCTATGCTGCAAAGACTCAGAAAAATGGGGAAGTCCTATCTTCGTTGTAGAAGGAATGCAAGACTAGTAAACCTCTGTCAGAGGTATCTCCCAGTCAGGTCTGCCAGCCCTTTAGCAAGGCAAAAATATGTGCATCTATTATTTTTTTAATTATTTAAAAGCGTATCCTTTAAGACTCCTGCTTAAAAAAAGATATGAAGCTCCAATAACATGACCAAATAAGAATGTTCATATGTGCTTTAGATTTGCCTTCATCTTTGGAATCCCAAGTCATACAAAGATTTTCCAAGCTTATATAGAATTCTCTCTAGCTACATTGAGCAAGAACATATACAGACAGCTAATTTACACATATAGTTTACATACAACTATTGCTTACTTTTTTTAAGGATATGATATATGTGCTCCAGCTGGTCTTGTTCCCGATGTTTCAGATCAGACCATCGTTTTCGGATTTGGTCCTTTGATCGGTCCACCTGCAAATTGTTGACTCAACACAACAATACTTTTCCAAAATGCAGTCTTTTCGGCTGTTGGGCCCCTCATAATTCTGCATCTTGCAATAGTAATCGTGCTTCTCCAGGATGCGCACCATCTCCACTATCTCACCCTTGCTCATTGGTGTGGCTTTTCCTCTCCTATGAGCTCCACCACTGCGAGACTGTCTCCAAATCGGCGATTCCACCATGTTGTTCCGCACGATAGTTCCGCCATGTGTGTTGCATGCAGAAGAGCAGAGATGGTCACACCCCAGCATCATGACGCATGTGAGAGCAGAGTTTCACACATGCGCAGTGTATATTAAGCTGTAATGCACGGTCGATGGAATGGCCGTAGGTAAGATCTGTGAGTGGAGGACGATTAATCGGCAACGCGCGAAAGGAGGCAGAAAACAAAGGTACAATTGGAAATTGGGGCATAGGTGGTTAGTAGTCTATACTGCTTAGATTGAGGCCTATATTGGGACCAGCTTATGTGTTAAGTCAGACATTATGGTTTGTCTTGTGTTCTGTCTTGCAGGCATCATATCATTTTGACAAATTCACACCCCCAGACTTTCTGCCCCATTTTATAGATATGTACCGGCAGCTGCCCTGTCTATGGAGGGTTAAGAATAAACATTACTCTAATAAAAAACTTCACATGACCGCATTGGAGAAACTGGCCCAATTGTGAAAACCAGTTTACCCCAAGGCAGACCCCAGCTATGTCAGGCAAAAGATTACTAACCTCCGTAGCACCTTTAAAAGGGAGCTTAACCTCCCTGCAGCTGAGCTGAGTAATTAGCCTGATGAGAAGGTGTAGGTAGCTTCCCTCCCCGCCTCCCCCTGTGCACCACTCTCTGAGCTGTCTTACGGTGGAAGCCTGAGTCTGTGTCTATAGCGGAGCCTGCGTCTCCCTTCCTTGCTGCTCCTCAGTCAGGCGGGCTGGACGGCTGGACAGCTCACTGGAGGACGGGAGATCGGAGAACCAGAGGGCTGGAGAGCTCGAGGACCGGAGTATTTTGGTGGCGGTGGTAGCGGAGTAAGCGGTGTGTTGCTGGTGGCGGTCGCAAGTCACCGTTCGTACTGCCGGCTCGGGAGCTGAGTGGATCGGGCAGCAGAGCACGAAAGGCGGGGTGAGCGGAGTGAGCAACAGCGGCAGCAATATCTGAAATATTTGAAACCTAAGCGGGGTCAGACAGGCTTGGAAAAGTATACAAGTATCCCGGGAGATAAAGATCAGGACCGGAGAGCGGAACATCACTATAACATCAGAGACAGCAACAGAGCCAGCGATTCTGAGCGTCTGTGAGCATCAGTGAGCGTTCCTAGGGGAAGAAAATGTTTTTTTCTCTCAAACTACAAGAAAGATAAGTACCGTTTTTTGATTGTCTATTGTCTTGATGTGAGCGGGCAATAAGGATGTTAACAGGAAGAGAAGAAAAGGAAAGGAGTATATTGAAGAAAATAAAGTGAAAAATGAAATTAAATGTGCGGAGAAAGCAGGATTAAGTGAGTTAAGAGAAACAATAAGAAACAATAAGAATAGGGGAGAGGGTAAGGAGAAGGTGAAAGAGATAGAAGTCAACAGAAGAATTGCCCTCCAGTCCCCACCTGCTTTCTGGTGCTGTTACTCCTTTTTTTTTTTTTTTGGTATATGGCACAAATTACCTATGAGCCAAATTGCTGAATTTTTGAATTATACCGTTGAATGCTTGAATTATATTGCAGAACACCTAAAGTATATTGCTGAATACTTAAATCATATTGCAGAACACCTAAAGTATACTGCTGAATACTTGAATTATATTGCTAAATTACCTGAATTACTTCACCGAACACCTGAATTGTATTGCTGAACACTTGAATTATTTTGATGTATGCTTGAACTAGTATCTAAGGCAGAAGCACATTTTTGGAAGGTCGGGACTACTTTTATTCCTATAATTATCCCTATTTTTGGACTGGGGGGAGGAGGGAAGGAAAAAGGAGGAGAAGAGTAAAGTGGATCAAACTCTCTAGTCCATTGGTAAGAGTGGGGACTTCTGAACATACACGCCCTTGGTATCCTGAGACTTTTTTTTTTTTTGTAATAGAGGGACCTCAGTGGGAAAACGGAGTGGGAGAGAACGGAGCACAAAGATATTTCTTTAAGATAAGTTAAATTAAGAGGGCTGGGAGATTCCACCATCACCAAGAGATACCATCTAAGGGGTATACTGGAAAGTAGCTTGGAAGATTATATAAATCTAGTTATAGACACTGATATGAAGGGGAAAGTAACAAGAAGTGCGGGAGCAATACCGAAATCACCCAGGACCAGCTTGGGCCCGAGCCCAAGCCCCGGCCCTATGAACAGGTATATACAGCAAGGAATCGGAGAAGGAGAGAGGCAAGTGGTTTCCAATTGCAGACAAATTGATACAAAAGAGAAGGACAATAAGGATAAAAAAGGTCAGAACAAAGTGTTAATAGAAACCAGCCACCTTTCAGAACCCAGAATGGATCCAGAGATGGGAGAGGAAGATAGAGGAAAGGAGGAAGGATAACAAGGGCCACAGTTGCTAACAAAACAGGATATGGAAAAAATGTTTGCGGCTCTAGAGAATTCCCTAAAAGCAGAGATGTCAACACTACATAAAGACATGGGATATATGCTAAATCGAATGGAAGAAGCAGAGACCAAAGTAGACCTGCACCAAAAAATGATAAAAGAACTGGAAGGGTAAATAAAGAAATTAAAAAGGGAACAACAGGAACAATCGTATAAAATAGAAGATCAAGAAAATAGAGATAAAAGGAAAAACCTGAGAATATGCGGTTTACCGGAAACAGAGCAAGCAGAAAATTTGATAGAAAAAACGAACAATCTCTTCAACCAAATCTTGGGAAAGGATGTAACCAACATAATAGGAATAGAAAGCGCATTCCGAGTAAAAAAACCTCAAAGGTTCTCAACGGAAACACCTAGAGACATAATAGCGCGCTTTGAAAGATGGGAAGAAAAGAAACAGATCTGGATAAACCTAAAGAGGAAAACACAAATAGAGTATGCGGAATCTAGACTACAAATATTTCAAGACTTGTCCCAAGAAACGTTGAAAAGACGACGGACACTAAAACCTCTATTAGGAATTCTCCGTGAGCAAGAAATTCAATATAACTGGGGATTTCCAGCATGCCTAATAGCGAAGAAAAACGGAAGAAGTGCAAAGCTAAGATTTGTTGAGGAGATTCCGGACTTTTGTAATAAATTAGAAATTCCACTGCCAGAAATGGAAAAAAATGCAAATAGACAGGGGCGAATAACGTTAGGAGATGATCTGCAATGGCAATTAAACTCAAGGAATAGACAACAGGAGGTGGAACCCCAAGGAAACAAATAAGTAAAAAGCAGAGAAAATATCACACAATGGTACAAGGGGCATTGAGTGGAGGGGGGGGACTGGGGGGGGGTGGCTTGGAAAAAAGGGAAAGTGAAAGCTTAGAAAAACATAATAAAGAAGAAACGGCAGGGAGGGGGAGATAGGGACTCATGAAGTGGACAGGGGGTTGCCCTATTAGAGAATAGGAGAAGGGGGAATAGGGTGCCCAACAGAGCTCCGCCTCAGATCTAGTAGAGCAGAGGGGGCAGAGTGTGCCCCATAAAACAAATAATACCCTCTCAGCTCTAGAGAATATGGGATGGAAAAAAAAACCCATATCAGAAAAGAGGGGTGGGGTAAGGTGGGGTGGGGGGGAGTGGGGAGGGGGGTGGGGGGAGGTTTGGTTCATATGAATGGTCGTATAGGCGTAACCATCTTGAGAGAGGAAAAGGGAAACCCCACATGTCGGCTGGGGGCCTCCCCCCTAGGTCCTTAAATCGGACCGGGGGGGGGGGGAAGAGGTCATCTGGGGGACGGGTGGGGAAGAAAAAAGGTAAAACAATGGAAAATTTAAACAGTATAAAAATAGCTTCCTACAATGTCCGAGGACTTAATTCCCCAGGGAAAAGAAATATAATACTCCGAGAATTAGAACAAAGTAAAGCGGAAATAATTTTCCTACAGGAAACACATATAACTCAAAACTCAAATATTAAAATCTATTCAAGAAATATACCAACGTGGTATCAAGGAGATTCACCAATAAGAAGGGCCAAAGGTGTCGCCATCGGAATAGGGAAAAATGTAAATTTTTTAATAGACCAAAGAAAAACGGATCCGGAGGGTCGTTATCTTTTCATTGTAGGTTCCATACAGGGGATAAAATACACATTTGCCAATGTTTATTGTCCTAATAAAAACCCTAAAAAATACTTGATAGATTTAATAAAAATAGTAATGGAATTTAAACAGGGCAAATTAATATTGGCAGGAGATTTTAACTTCAGCATGGATAATGAAATGGACAGTACCTCCATAGTAAGGGACAGAAAAATAAAACAACAAAAGAAACTAAAAAGAATACTATTTGAACAACAACTAACTGATCCCTGGAGAATCCAGCACCCCAGCACAAAGGACTACACATATTACTCAGCAGTACATAACAGCTACTCCAGATTGGACTATATCATGGTCGAACACAGGAACCTGGAGGACATAGAAGAAACAAAAATAGGTATAATAACTGCCTCAAATCATAGCCCAGTAATGATGAGAATGAAAACGCCGGGAGAAGCCTTTGAAAGGGGCCCATGGAGAATCAACGAAAACTTGCTAGAAGACAGTGAGATCGAAAAAAGTATAACAGAAGAAATAGAAAGATACTTTAAAGAAAATGATACATTAGAAGTATCAAAAGCAACAATATGGGAGGCTCATAAGTCGGTCATTAGGGGCAAATTAATAGCTATAGGTGCAAGAAAAAAACAAGAAAGAAAAAAAAACATGCAGCAAACAATAGAGGAAATATATGAGCTGGAGCAAAAACACAAAAATCAAATAAACATAGAAACTTTTCGGTTATTATCCCAAAAGAGAGAACAATTAAAAGATTGGATGGAACAAGAAGAAAGGAATGAATATAACAGAGTAGTACAAGAAAAATTCAAATGGGGAAATAAACCAGGAAAATACCTTGCGAAGCTTGTAAAAAAAAAGAAGTCTTTAAATTATATTGAGAAGATTAAAAATGAAAAAGGAGAAGTGGTAAATAAAACAACAGACATTGCGACAACATTCCAAAAATATTTTAGCTCTCTATATGCAATAAAAGGCCAGGAAAGTTGGAAAGAAGCAAATATAAGAACAAAGAAGATACAAGAATATTTAAAAAGTGCTTGAAATATTTTATAGTATTTAACTGTGAACCCGTCTGGTCCTGGGCTTTTCCCTACAGGGGTTTCCCTGATCCCAGCTGATCCCAAAACTACTAGAATATATGAATGCTATAGTAGATGAAGAAGAAATAAAAAGTGAATCGTTACTAGCCCACATCACAATACTACCAAAAGAAGGAAAAGATAAAATTAACTGCTCAAGCTACAGACCAATAGCACTATTGAATGTTGAAACAAAGCTTTATTCCAAAATCTTGGCCACCAGAATAAAAAAGCTAATCCCACTATGGATAAACTCGGACCAGACTGGCTTTGTCCCGGGAAGAGAGGGGCGGGACAACAGTCTTAAATCAATATTGTTGCTACATAAGAAGGTGCAGAAGGAGACCCCAGTTCTATTCCTGTCATTGGATGCAGAAAAAGCATTTGACAGGGTAGACTGGGGTTTCATGATGGATACGTTGCGACACCTGGGACTCGGGAAAAAAATGATGAAGTGGATAACAAACCTATATAACGGACCGACAGCAGTTGTAAAAGTAAACGGCAGACTCTCCGCACGAATAAAGATGCAGAGTGGAACACGGCAAGGCTGCCCACTTTCTCCATTACTATACGTACTAGCACTGGAACCACTACTAGCAACGCCCCGCAACAACCAAGAGGTGGAAGGTGCGAGATTAGGAGGAAAAGAACACAAGATCGCAGCATACGCGGATGACATCTTGATGTATGTATCTAATCCAAGAGTCTCACTCCCAAATATATTGAAAGAAATAAAAAAGTACGGAGAATTGTCAAACTTCAAAATCAATCCAATAAAAACGGAAATATTAAATATAGGATTAGAGAAAAAGGAAGTCCAGTTTTTACAAAAAGAATTCCCATTTACCTGGGTAAAAGAACTAAACTATCTTGGAATTAAAATAACCCCCAGAGTCGAAAAGATCTATCAGGCAAATTTTATCCCATTGATCAATGAGATCAAAGAAGAAATGAAAAAATTAAGAATACAATCACTTTCATGGATCGGAAGAATAAATATGTGATTATTCTCCCAAAAATAATCTACAGAATCCAGATGTTACCAGTAAAGATTCCTCAGAGTTTTTTTAAAATAACTAAAACAATCCTTTTAAAATACATATGGCTTAATAAAAAACCAAGAATCAAATATACGCTAATTACAAAAAAAAGGAACAAGGAGTTTTGGCCACCCCGGATATAAGCAGGTACTACAAAGCCATTGTTCTAACACGAATGCTAGAGTGGACGAACGAGAAAAATTAGAAAAAATGGGTTGAAATGGAAAATATAATAAGCGGAGCTACACTATATAAGAATATTTGGATTCCACAAAAATATAGAACACTGGACACAGATACACATGAAATAACAAAAAACGTATTCAAAATTTGGGACACTATACACTTAAAGAACGAATGGAAATATAATTCACCGTTAATAGCACTCACTGGATCGAACTATTTTATCCCTGGGAAGGAAATTTTTGAAGCTCAAGGAATAAGGAACCCACAATTGAAAGATATCACTAGCAATGGCAAGATAAGAACACGATTAGAGCTGGAGGAAAGTAATGGATGGAAGATGAATGAATGGAATTATTGTCAATTAAGGCACTTAGTAAGCACAATACCACATCCACTCAGAGACGAAACAAAATTAACCACTTTGGAAAAATTATGTAGCAACAAAACACAGTTGAAAAATGGAACATCAAAAATATATGGTATACTGACAGATTTGGATGCACAAGAAAGACCAGATTACATAAAACAATGGGAAAAAGAAATGAATATAAAAATAGACAACCAAAAAGTAGAAAAAATAATAGAAATGGGATATAATAATGCCTGGGATAAGAAGACTATCGAAATGAATTACAAATTAGTAACAAGATGGTATATGACTCCTGTAAGATTACACAAATTCCAACAAGAAAAAACATCCCTGTGCTGAAGAAAATGTGGCCAAAAAGCAACGATCACACACCTGTGGTGGGAATGTCCAATAATAACGGAGTACTGGAAGGAAATATTAAACAATATAAAGGAAATAACTAAAGAAGAAATAGAACAAAATATATGGACTTGTCTTTTCCATATCCATAACAAACCCAGGAAACAATATATGAATTCAATAGTCCCTAACCTCTTGAATGCGGCCAAGGCCTTGATACCTAAAAACTGGCTAAAAAGTAGAAAACCAGAAATTAGAAAATGGTTAGAGGAAATAGATCACTACTATAAAATGGACCAGCGGAGGAGTGGAGAGGGAGGGGAGAAAAAGGAGAATAGCAGATGGGAAAGCTGGAAAAAATACAAATCCTCGGACATATACCTAGACAAGATGAGAGAAATAATAGAAGTAACGCCAAGACGATAAATATAATAAAAGAACGAACCAAACATAGGGGAGGGGGGGGAGGTGATAGGAGAGATTGAGGGAAAATAAGGAAATAGTGGGTTTTGTTTTTCTTTTTTTTTTTGTTGTTTTTTTTTTTTTTTTGAGGGGCTCGGCCCTGTTTTTAATGTTATTAAATAAGACCCTCAAAGGGAAAATAAATAAAGATAAAATGGAAACAACCCACAATGATGTGAAAAATAAGAGATAAAAATTTGACACCTAAAGTTGATATAATATCTCTCAAAAAACTTTTCGCTGAAGTGGGAAAAAAAAAGAAAAAAAAAAAAGGGAGCTTAACAAGATCCAGGAATCGGAGAGGTCAGGAGCAGAAGCAGATGACATCTATGTACCGAGGCTCTGGTACTATGACAACCTGCGGTTTCTGACAGACCAGACTGAACCCAGGCCATTGCTGTCAGCACTGCCTACCACCTCTGCTGAGGCCACAGCTACCGATGCACAAGATGAAGATGTGGAGGAGCCCATCTTGACACAGGTATAAGATTGTTTAACATATTTGGGTACAAAAATACAATGATGATAACTATACATTATTGGGAAAATAGTTCAGCCTTAACAAAGTGGTTTCCATATCAATACACAGTAGTGACCAAAAATGAGTCGAACAAGAATGAAAAATGTTTGGGTCAGAATGATAATCTTTTCTATTTCTCCACATTCAATTTGCAACAGTGAGGAGATCAAAATTGTGTGTGATTGATGACCAAAACAAAAAAAAAGATTCTAATTATGTCCTATTTTTAGACCCAGGAAAGTGTCAGTCTGGAGGAGTCAGCGGCCAGTAGCCAAACGGAGTCGCAGATCCCTCCCCTATGTCTTGCTGAAAAAAGAGCCAGGAAGACCAGAAATCTGGAGGAGGCCACAGCTTCCTTTCTCAGCCAGGCCTCAACTGTGCTCCGTACTGACCCAGATGAGGTTACAGCATTTGGGTGTGTGATGACCAATAAATTAAGGCAGATGGCCAGTGAGCAAAGAAGCAGGTGTGAGGAACTCATCTTGCCGCTCTTCAACAAGGGGAAGAGGGGCGACATTTCTGAAAACACACACATTTCAGATTTTGTGGTCAACCCACCACAGCAAACCCACCACAGCAACACATCGGTCAGTGGCAATACCAGCCACATGAACCCCAACAAACACGCTGATCTGGGAATTTTCACTCCTACTCCCCTTTCAAATTTAACTTAGTTTGTGTTTTTTTTTGTTTATGTTTTGTTATATGTTTTTTTTTTTTCTGCATGGAATGCACTTTTGTGTTAAGTTATTTTTATTTGCATGGCAGATAGCATTTCTAATTTAATTTGTGTTGTTTTTTTTCTGCACAATAAAAAAATTGGCTATGTGTTTTTCTTCAAATGACAATTTGGGAGTAGGCAGTTACATTAATAACAACACAATGGAAATTTAACAAGGGACACCAACATAGTTGTATCTTTGATCTTAAAAACTCCCCAAAAAAACAAACCAGAACCATAATATTAATATTATTTATATTACTACAAAACAAATGCCTTTTAAAATACATTTGCCATAACTACATCAGTATCACCAGTAAAGCAGCTTCATTATTATCCCAATAAAGAAGATAAGAATGTGCATGCATTTTGACATTTCATCAATTGCCGCGCTACGAATGTTCATTCTAGATTAAGAATGGTAGTTTACAAGACCAAACTCTTCCGGCTCGTTCTTTGATTGCGAGCATGCGTGGTTGTGCTTTCGACTTTTGTGTGACGGATTTCTGTACTGACCATCTGAAAATCAGACGTTGAGTTCACATCAGACAAAAGTTTTATAGCCTGCACATCCAGCTTTTGTCTGATGTAAAAGTCAAATCGTCGAACGATTCGAAAATCCGCAAACAGCTCATCTTCAGACTTTTCCCTTCTGATTTTTGTACCGTGTGTATGAGCCTTAAGGCTTGGAGTCATCATATGTGATCAGTCATGGGAAGAGCAAACCTAATTAAAATGCTTGATGCCCAAATCCTTCACAATGCTCCGATTGTAATTCCTCGGAAGTTGTTCAAAGTTGTTCAACACAATATTTAGAGACCCATTCTCTGTAAGAATAAATACCCCCCCCCCCCCGTATTAGCCTGGAGCATTTACAACATCCCAGGAAAGATTAAGGGTTTGCACTCCAGAATTCTTGCTATAGTACTTTTTGGCTCAATTACAGCACACTGTAGACCTGGAGGTGGGAAGCAAAACCACGCCAGCTAAACCCTCTATGTACGTTATTCTCCATAATGCTCACTCAACTAATGGTTAACCTAACTATATAACTAATCTCTGCATCCCAAGAAGAAGATAAACTTGCACTCCCCGCATCACTTTTCCTCACCTATACCCTTAAAGCATTATCAAACCCAAAACAAAAAATGTATTGTATTGCAGCTTACCAATCATTAGATGTGATGGATGCATCAGTTTTTCTTTTCTTTGTCTTTTCCCCTGTGTTTTCACCTGGTGATCTGGCCTATAACATGCTTCATGTATTAGGAAAAGACATGACTCTGAATGAATGGGCATTGGAGGCATAGCAGACAACAGCATTGTCAATCTGGGGGTGAGGGTTGTGTGAACACACCACTTGTATTAGTGAGAGACAACACTTAAGGAATAAGCATAGGACGCCCAGCAGACAGCAGCATTGTTAATCTGGGTCGAGGGGAGTATTAGACGTACTAGCAGATTTAGAACCATTAACTAATTGAAGCCAAACTCCAACTCACAGCAAACTGCTTTTTCTTTTGGGATAAAGGTTTCGCACAAATGAATAAAAGCTGATCATTTTAAGCACCACTGCGTTTTAATTGGTTTGTCTCATCTATGTAAAATTATGCATTCTGCTGGAGAGTTTGTCCTACCAGATGAAAATAGAAGCAGAAAGCCTAAAAGGGAAACTAATACAGCCATCACATCTAGGAATTGGTGGGTTAATACTGCGTTAAGTATAGAACTTGGTGGAAGGTTGGCCAATTACAATGGGTAACTGGACATACTATAAACTGACTTGCTTGGGATAATCTTAAATTTGTTGATTGTAAAGTGATGAATTGGGAAAGTTGGTGTAAATTTCAGGTAAGAGGACTGTTCCAATTACTACACCAAGGAGTACTCAAATCTTTTGCCATGTTACAATAGGAATATCATGTACTCTCAAATATGTGTCTCTGTTACCATAAGGTTTATAATGCCTACAGGTCTAGGATTGCACATCTTAACCCCTTCACGCTTAAGGGTAAACAAATCTAAATGCCTAAGCACAATTTTGCAACTTTGATATGTGTTAGTAAAACCGTACATATCACAACTACTTTGTGCATCCAGGTTGAATATATCTTGTTTTTTTCAGGACAAATTCATTTGGTAGTAAATGTTTTTTTTTTCTTATCAAAAGAAAGCTCAGTCCCCACACACATTACAGCACTCAGCCTGCCCCCCCCACATTGCAGTACTCAGCCCCACTCCCCACATTACAGTACTCTGCCCCCACACACATTACAGTACTCAGCACCCCCACACATTACAGTACTCAGCCCAAACACACATTACAATACTCAGCCCAGACAGACATTACAGTACTCAGTCCCCACACACATTACAGTACTCTGCCCCCCACATTACAGTACTGTCCTTATCCCTCCGCATTACTGTCCTCAGTCCCCTGTTACAGTACTCATATCCCCCGCATTATTGTCTTCAGCCCCCAATACAGTATTCAGCTTCCCCACATTACTGTCACTGTATTCAGCCCCCCCAATACAATACTCAGCTCCCCCACATTATTGTCCTCAACCCCATTACAGTACTCAGCTCCCCCACATTATTGTCCTCAGCCCCCGCATTACTGTCCTTAGTCCCCCCCAATTATAGTCCTCAACCCCCATTACAGTTCATAGCCCCCCTCCCACCCATTACTGTCCTTAGACCCCCCCATTACAGTACTCAGATCCCCTCATTACTTTCCTCTGCCCCCTCTTTACAGTACTAAGCCCCTCTCCCAACATTACAGTACTCAGCCTTAAACCCCCACATTACAATACTCAGCCCCCGCACACAGAGTACTCAGCCCCCCATATTACAGTACTCAGTCCCCACACACATTACAGTACTCAGTCCCCACACACATTACAGTACTTTTCCCCCTCCCACATTACAGTACTTAGCCCCCCACATTACAGTACTCAGCCCCCACACACATTACAGTACTCAGCCCAGACACACATTACAATACTCAGCCCAGACAGACATTACAGTACTCAGTCCCCACACACATTACAGTACTCAGCCCCCACACACATTACAATACTCAGGCCACCCACACACATTACAGTACTTAGCCCCCACACATGACAGTACTCAGCCCCCACACACATTACAGTACTCAGCCCCCACACACCTTACAGTACTCAGCCCCCCACATTACAGTACTCAGCCCCCCCACATTACAGTACTCAGCCCCCCCACATTACAGTACTCAGCCCCCCCCCACATTACAGTACTCAGCCCCCCACATTACGGTTCTCAGCCCCCCCACAGTACAGTACTCAGCCCCCCACATTACAGTACTCAGCCCCCACACACATTACGGTACTCAGCCCCCACACACATTACGGTACTCGCCCCCCCACATTACAGTACTCAGCCCCCCTTAGAGTACTCAGTCCCCACACACATTACAGTACTCAGCCCCCCACACACATTACAGTACTCAGCCTTTTCATTGCAGTACTTAGCACCTCTCCCCCTGCCCACATTAAATCTTCCCCTACTTTACACAGGACGACGGGAGACACAGCAGATCTGAATGGAGGATGCAAGCTGCAAGCTGGTGATTGGTTGCATGGACCATCCTTCATCTTTGCAACCAATCACTGGCTTGTTTACCTCAGGCAGCTCCCACCCTCCAGAGCTGTCCCGCCTCCCGCAGATGGCTCTGCAGAGATGAAAGCATATCAGCTGAGTGAAGTACAGGCTCCTAAATGGCGCAACTGCTGGGGTCCGGGTGAGAGAGTGATTGGGGCCGGACCTGTGCCGCGGGCCGCCATTTAGTGATGCCTGTGATAGACCAACACAAAGTGGCACATAATTCTGAAGTGGAAGGAAAATGATAAATGGTTTTTTATTTTTTTTTTAGAAATAAATATCTGAAAAGGTGTGGCGTGCATTTGTATTCAGCCACTTTTACTCTGATAACCCTAACTAAAATCTAGTGGAGCCAATTGCCTTCAGATGTCACCTAATTAATAAATAGAGCCCACCTGTGTGTAATTTAATCTCAGTAGCCCTGTGAAGCCCTCAGAGATTTGTTAGAGAACCTTAGTGAAAAAACAGCATCCTGACAGCCAAGGAACACACCAGAAAGGTCAGGGGTGAAGTTGTGGAGAGGTTTAAAGCAGGCTTAGGTTATAAAAGAAAATCCCAAGCTTTGAACATCTCATGGAGCACTGTTCAATCCATTATTTGAATGGCTGCCACATATGTGTTATGTCAGTGGGAAGGTTTGTTTTAAATTTTATTTATTTTTTAATTCTTTTTATTGTAAGTTTCAAAAGTACAATACAGAGCCTATTGGGCATGCCCAGGCTCATGGGACAAACCAACATCAAACGAAAAAAGAATAAACAACACAAAAAGCATTGATAGCTTCAAGAAACTATTAGATAATCACCTGAATGACCGCAATATACAGGGATATGTAATGTAATACTGACATATAATCACACACATAGGTTGGACTTGATGGACTTGTGTCTTTTTTCAACCTGACCTACTATGTAACTATATGTAACTAAAAAACTAAAAAGTACGCTAATGCCCTGTACACACGGGCGGACATTGATCGGACATTCCGACAACAAAATTCCTGGATTTTTTCCGACAGATGTTGGCTGAAACTTGTTTTGCATACACACAGTCGCACAAAGTTGTCGGAATTTCCGAACGCCAAGAACGCGGTCACGTACACCACGTACGACGAGAATATAAAAGGACAGTTCAGTACCAAGCGCGGCACCCTTTGGGCTCCTTTTGCTAATCTCGTGTTAGTAAAAGTTTGGTGAGAGACCATTCTCGCTTTTTTCAGACTTGTGGTTTTCAGATCGAATTTCTGCTGTTCAGTTTGTGCTTATGGGTTTGTATCTGGTCTTCAGTGCGTGCAGCGAGTTACCATTGATTTATCATTGTGTTCTTGTTCATTCGTTACTGATTTTTAGGTCACTCTTCACAGTCCTTGCTGCTCTTCAGTGCGTTCTGTTACTTTGTTCTGACCAGCCGACCGTTTTCTAGCCATGTTGCGTGTACGTACTCATCGTAGAGTTCGTGCTGTGCTGGGGCTTGGTGTTGGGGTCCTGACTTTGACACAAGCCCAGTCCATGAACAGGGTGGGGAGGAGTTCATGGACCAAGAATTGGTTGCTCCAGCGTGACCAGTTCTGACACATGCCTTTGCTCCGTGAGAATAATCCTGATGATTTCAGGAACTTTCTCCGGATGATGGACCCCGTATTTCACCGTTTGTTGGCTTTGCTGACCCCCTATATCAGCAGGCAGGATACCTGCATGAGGCAAGCCATCACTTCGGAGCAGAGGCTAGTCGCCACCCTGCGGTACTTGGTGACAGGGAGAAGCCTGCAGGACCTTAAGTTCTCAACAGGCATCTCCCCCCAGGCTCTGGATCATTATCCCGGAGACCTGTTCTGCCATCATCCAGGTCCTGCAGAAGGAGTATATGAAGGTAAGATTTTTATCCTTTAACATCACATTTTATTGTATATAATGTTTGATAATACATTGTATTTCTTTCTTCATTCCCTAATTACCATGATTGTAATATGCTGTAAATGTCCCCTTTGTCCTCATGCATGCTGGATTTTTAGGTAATTTTTTTTGTCCTTCATACATATTTGCCTTCACTAACCTCCCCAGCATGCTATCCTGGGCCTATATTCACCTCGTGTAGTCACTTAACAATGTATTTTGTCAGCTCCATAGTAGTGCTTTACCCTAAACACCCCCTAAAATGTAGAAAATTGTGATGTGTGCTTGAAATTCAGGCAGAGTGCCAAAGGTTTTTTTTGGGGGTCCCAAAATCATTTGGAACCCTCCCTCTCCCCAACTGCTAACTCAGCTGATACCAATCCTCTATCTATACTCAATCCTCTATCTGCTGACTTTGCCAAACCCATACACACTATATACCCACCTCTTTTGTGGTCAGATTTATGGATGAATTCACCAAAGCATGTAGTGCAAGGGCCTGCCTGAATACTTTCAAATGGTAATGTTAAAAGTTTTTATATCCTATTATTATCTTGATAGATAATAGCAGAATGTAAAAATGTGGTAAAATGTGCACAGTGTGTATTTATGTATTTGTATTATGACACTTCTTACCTGTCCAGTGGGCTGCCAATAGTGTAAGTAAGGAGCGGCTGGCCAAAGTAATACACATTATTTATGCATTCATCTCTCAATGAAGTGGAGAGGGTTACCTGTCCAAAACATCTCCCCCCCCCATAAATTTATTTAAATGGCCCATGAGAGGGGGGAATCTAATAGGTGGACCTTATACCTTTGTCTTTAAATATTCGGGAAAAAAAATGTAATACTGATGTTGGCCAAGAATGTTTGTGTCTAATCTGCTTTCCATGTTTATGTGCAAAATGATTAATTTATTTTTCTTGTTTGACTCCACAGTTTCCTTCCAACCCACAGGAATGGCAGACTGTGGCCTCCCACTTTGCCCAGCGGTGGGACTTTCCTAACTGCGGAAGGGCAATTGATGGGAAACACGTCCACAGCATCCCACCACCCAACTCTGGGTCATACTATTACAACTACAAGGGGTTCAATAGTATTGTGATGTTGGCGATGGTGTCGGCTACTTACGAGTTCCTGTATGTGGACTTGGGGAAGAATGGCCGAATATCAGATGGTGGAGTCATTGCCCACACGGAGTTCTACAGGCGTCTCCAGAATGGCAGCTTGGACTTGCCACCTCCAGAAGACATTGCGGAAGGACTCCCATTCATCTTCGTTGCGGATGAAGCGTTTGCTCTGGGGGACCATCTTATGCGGCCATTCCCTATGAGGACCCTCACCCCAGACCAGAGGGTTTTTAATTACCAGCTGGCCAGAGCCAGAAGAGTGGTGAAGAACACATTTGGAATCATGGCCATCCGGTTCCGCCTATTTCTTACACAGATACACATGGCTGAGTATAAACTCAATCACATCATCCTGGCTTGCTGTGTTCTCCACAACTTTTTAAGGAGCAATTCTGTGAACTATGCTGGCTCAGTTAGGCCTGAAGCCGGAGTTATTAATCTCAATGAACCAACCCTGACGGCGCTTGAAGCTGGCTGTCCTGGCTTGCCCCCCCAAGTGCCCGCGAGGTCCGTATAAGATACATGGAATACTTTGCGGGTAGGGGGGCCATCAATATGCCAGAAAATGTCTGAGACATTTTTTAAATAATTTTTTTTTTTTTAACTGAACAAATATTTGCTTACATTTACTGCTTGTGTTTCTTTTAGCTGACCATGACTGAAATTTGGGGAGTTGTGAAAATGGCGTTATTGTGTAAAATTATAAAGCACTGTGTTATTTACTAAAGGCAAAGACACTTTGCACTACAAGTGAACTTGAGACTGCACTGAAACTGCACTTGTAGTGCAAAGTGGATTTGCCCTTAGGAAATAACCCCCATTGTCACTGAAAACACTAATTTTACCACAGAAAATGTTTTTGAGCATTGAAAGAAGAAGCCACACATTGTTAATTATCAATCTTTTTAATACAAGCACAATCACATGTGCATTTATAAAAGGTTTTTAAAACAAACCAACATGTTTGTTGTATAACAAATTTTTAGGGCACATTAATAAAAGTAGAAATGTCCTTTTAAGGTAAAACAGGCATGTTTAAAACCAACAAGAAATACACAAATCTGGAACTTACAAAGTTCAACTTTTATAGAAATTGAAGGCAATATCAGACATGAGTATTTATAAACTGTATTTGATATTGCATTCAGATGGGGTCAAGTCACCCCTGGAAAAGCCAAATTTTGAAGATGCACACAAATTGCCCAATGTCAACATGTGCTAGTTGCCATCATGGGGGATCAAGGGACGTGTTTTGTGGGTGCAACCCCTTCCTCTCAGCTACTTTATTTTTGAGGAAGGGGTTGCACCTACGAAACGCATACATTGATCTCCCGTGATGGCAGATAGCACATGTTGACACAGTGTGTGCATCTTCAAAATTTGGCTTTTCGGGAATATGTCAAAAAAAGTTCAAATAATTCTCCTGACCAAAAAACTGAAATAATTTGGGATTTCAAGGGGTTTTAAACTCTCCCTAAAACATCAATGATGTTCTTAATTTTGTTTTGAATATCATGGATGTTTTGCTTTATGTTTTCCAAGTCCCTATTATACCCCATGATCTCCCCGATCAGGATCTGGGCACTTTCACTGGTGAAATGACCTTCTTCCACAACATCACGATCACCTAAAATATAGAAACAAAAACACACCATGTATTATAAATATGCAGGCATCCATCTCTTACCTGAAGCTGAGGTCGCAGACACTCACCTGTTGTGGTGACAATTTCCACCACATCTCCCTCCTCCTCCTCCTGTTGGCTTTGGGGGATTTCCCCTTCTTTATGAGGTGGGGGGTCTGTGGTCTCCTCTGATAAATGGTAGCCTCGGAGTCTTTTCTCCCCTATGTAAAAAAAAAATAGGTATACTTAGCACACAGATATTTGATGGCAGAAATAGGAATATGAAACATTGCTTGGAAGTGGGGTACAATTGTCTGTTTTGGCAGAGTTCCAAGATGAAGAAATATTGTTTTCCTTTGTCAAGCTTGAATACTTACCTGTTTTGTCCAAGCTTCACAGATGGAGACACCCGTATAGTATACACTGGAGCACCTGTGTGGGACCCCTAATAAAAAGGGTGTTCTTTTGTCCCACACTAGTGTTACAGCGTTCAGATGTGTAAACAGCTGCTGAGTGTCCTCTCCTTACACAGAATCTAGTTTTCATTTCATTCTAGTTACAAACCCATCTAGACACCAAAATTATTTTAAGAGAAGTAGGCCATAAAGAATATATTGAATTGCATCTGGACAAAACATGGTGTTTTATTGGCTGAACGAACAATGTTTCCTACGAATGAATAATGTGCCCATGAACTCCTGATCCTTCTATACTGATCGTGCTCCCTTAATTTGAGGTCCGACCGCCGCTTCCTCAATTGATCCTTGGATCGTCGTACCCCAAAATTTCTGTGCAGACTCTTCACAACTTTTGCCATGATCTTGGCCTTTCTGACATTTGGGTTGGGGTAAGGTCCATACTTCCCGTCATAGTCAGTCCTTTTCAAGATGTCAACCATCTCCACCATCTCTACAAAGGCCATATTTGATGCCTTAAATCTTCTCCTGCGGGATCGGGAGGTTTCTGGCTCCGGGCTTTCCTCCTCCTCGTTGCTATAATTAGCACGCACCTGTAGTGTCTCCACCATGTGCTCTTCCCCACTGCGCCAAATGAGCAGGGGCGGGGAATAGACTGGAAAGAACGTCAGAGGCGGGCGGAGTTTTACGCATGCGCAGTGTATATAAAGGGTAACACGCGTGCGTAGTACATATGATCTGTGAGTGGAGGAAGGAGTATCGGAAGCACCGATCATGATATTGAAGGTAACATTTAAAATTGGGCCTATACTGCTTATAGATTGAGGCCTATATTGGGACAAGATTAGGAGACTTTAGCCTGACATTAAGGTTTGTCTTGTGTTGTGTATTGCAGATAAAATGGATAGCTTCAATGACCACAACTTCCTCCCCCTGTTCATAGACAAGTATAGGGAGCTGCCCTGTCTGTGGCAGGGGAAACATCCGCATTATAATCATAAACAAAAGAGGCAGGCAGCGCTGGAGAAACTGCTGGAGTTGGTGAATCCCCCATTTAAAAGCCGAAATTGATGGCCTGAGGAGCACTTATCTTAGGGAGCGCAAGAAGGTCCAGGATTCCCAGAGATCCGGAGCTGCAGCAGATGACATTTATGTCCCCAGGCTGTGGTACTATGAGAGACTTCGTTTTCTGTCAGACCAGACTGAAGTCCACCCTATCTTCTACCCCAGCTGGGGCTTCCGATGTCCAACCTGGGACTTCTAGCCAGGAAGAAGTGGAGGAGCCCAGCTGGAGCCAGGTATAGCATTGTTCTACAGATTTCTGGTCAATAAATAAATGATGTTTACTGGATGTTATTATTGATCACTAATTGCTGATTTAATAAAGTGTTTTACATATCAATAGACAGTAGTGGGCAAAAATAATTGGGACAAGAATGAAAAATGCTGGCCTCAGAATGATAGTCTGTTATGTTTGTTAACATTTAATTTTCAACAGTCATGAAATTGCAAATTGTGTGTGATTGATGAAGAAAAAACTAAAACTATGTCCCTTTTTCATACACAGGAAGACCTCAGCCAGGAGGAGGCTGTGGAATGTGGCACACAGGAGGAGGCTGTGGAATGTGGCAGCCAGGAGGAGGCGGGGGTTAGTGGCAGCCAGGAGGAGGCGGGGCTAAGTGGCAGCCAGGAGAAGGCCGGGCCCAGTAGGAGCCTGACAGAATCGCAGGTTCCTCCCCTCCGCCTTCCAAACAAAAGACCCAGGAAGGGGAGTAACGTGGAGGATTCAGCACTCAGGCTGATTCAGGACGCTTCTGCGTCCCTGAGAGCCACCCCCACTCGTGAAGAGGCCTTTGCCTCCATGTCTACCACCAAACTGCAGGACATGCAGGAGGGCCAACGCCTCATGTGTGAGGAACTCATTTATCAAACCTTAAATAAGGGGTTGTGGGGCGAAATCACACCCAATACCAACCTGAGTGAGTTGCATCATCCTCCTCCTCCTCCTGCCACAACTCCACCACCACAGACACAGCGTGGAAAGAAGACCAGAGAGTGATGGCCCTGGGTTCAGTCTGGTCTGACAAAAGATGCAGGCTCTTGTATGACTACAGCCTGGGGACAGATATGTCATCTGCTGCTGTTCATGATTCTCTTGGACTTCTGGACCAGATTGAACTCCCTTAGATAAGGACTCCTCAGGCCACCAATTTTGCCTGGAAATAGTTGATGTGTGCCCTGGGGGCCAAAGGCTTCACCAGTTTCTGCTGTTTCTCCACCGTTGCCTCCCTCTTCCTTTGGTTATGAGCCCTTAATACATTTTTGGTTTAATTTATTATACTCGCCTATGTGTGTTTTCCTTCAAAAAGGATAGTTTGTTTGTGAGGAGGCAGGTACATTTCAAAAATACAATGTCAAATTAACAAGAGACACCAACACCAAACATTCTCCTTGAGATTTATATATAATACATGATAATAATGGTGTTGTGGTAACTTGACACACAAAACACACCCAAAAATATGCTGGATTAAAAAAAAAAAAAGATAAATAAAACACCAGATCAGGCTTTAAAAAAATCCCCAAAAAATTTAGTTAATCTAAAAATATCCCAAACATATTATTTGTTCGGGAGATGTGACAAATAAAAATATTATATTGATGAAATCACGAGAAATAATAAAGAAAGAAGTTTGTGAGAAGTCTGTGTGAATATAAGCAGCAAAACAACTTCATTCTTCGAGCATTATAAAGAAGAGAGTGCGCTGCATTAAACAATTTAAAACATTGCAGCGTGACGAAAGTGCTATATCCATTCCGAACGCTAATTTTACCAGACCGAGCAGTTCCGTCTCGGAATTTATTCTGAGCATGCGTGGCACTTTGTGCGTTGGAATTGTCCACACACGGTCGAAATTGACGCGATCGGATTTTGTTGTCGGAAAATTTTATAGCCTGCTCTCAAACTTTGTGTGTCGGAAAATCCGATGGAAAAAGTCCGATGGAGCCCACACACGCTCGGAATTTCCGACAACAAGCTCCGATTGCACATCCGACCGTGTGTATGGGGCATTAGACCACAATTCATACCTGAAATTAGGGCTTAAGGACAAAGAAGGATGTTAAATAAGGCCCTTTTCCACTAGCTGAGTACTATATTACAAAGAGCAATAACACAGAATAACATTTCTCTGGAACACATTAATTACACTGGTACAGTACCTTGAGTATTCATGCCCCTTAAAATTTTCCACATTTTATCATGTTACAACCAAAAACGTAAATGTATTTTATAAGGATTTTATGAGATGGACCAACACAAAGTGGTACACGTATTGTGAAGTGGAAGGAAAGTGATAAATGGTTTTCAATTTTTTTTTTAGAAATAATTATCTGAAAAGTGTGGCATGCATTTGTATTCAGCCCCCTTTACTCTGATACCCCTAACTAAAATCCAGTGGAACCCTCCCCCTCAGAAGTCACCTAATTAGTAAATAGAGTCCACCTGTGTGTAATTTAACCTCAGTATAAATACAGCTAATCTGTAAAGCCCTCAGAGGTTTGTTAGAGAACCTTAGTGAACAAATAGCATCATGAAGGCCAAGGAACACACCAGACAAGTCAGGGATAACGTTTTGGAGACGTTTAAAGCAGGGTTAGGTTAGAAAAAAATATTCCAAGCTTTGAACATCTCACAGAGCACTGTTCAATCCATCATCCGAAAATGCAAAGAGTATGGCACAACTGCAAACCTACCAAGACATGGCCGCCCACCTAAACTGACAGGCCGGGTAAAGAGAGCATTAATCAGAGACGCAGCCAAGAGGCCCATGGTAACTCTGGAGGAGCTGCAGAGATCCACAGCCCAGGTGGGAGAATCTGTCCAAAGGAGAACTATTAGTCGTGCACTCCACAAATCTGGCCTTTATGGAAGAGTGGCAAATAGAAAATCTTATGGCTTTCTGTTGACAAAAAGCCATAAGAAGTCCTGCTTTCAGTTCGCGAGAAGCCATGTGGGGGACACAGCAAACATGTGGAAGAAGGTGCTCTGGTCAGATTAGACCAAAATTGAAAGTTTTGGCCTAAAAGCAAAACGCTATGTGTGGCAGAAAATGAACACTGCACATCACTCTGAACACACTATCCCCACCATAAAACATGGTAGTGGCAGCATCATGTTGTGGGGATGCTTTTCTTCAGCAGGGATAGGGAAGCTGGTCAGAGTTGTTGGGAAGATGGATAGAGCCAAATACAGGGCAATCTTAGAAGAAAACCTGTTAGAGTCTGCAAAAGACTGGGTTGGAGGTTCACCTTCCAGCAGGACAACGACTATAAACATACAGCCAGAGCTACAATGGAATGGTTTAGATCAGGGGTCCTCCAGCTGTGGTGAAACTACAAATCCCATCATGCCTCTGCCTCTAGGAGTCATGTCTGTGATTGTCAGGGTCTTGCAATGTCTCATGGGACTTTCAAAACAGCTGGAGGGCCGAGGTTGTCTACCCCTGGTTTAGATCAAAGCATACTCATGTGTTAGAATGGCCCAGTCAAAATCCAGACCTAAATCCAATTGAGAATCTGTGGAAGACTTGAAAATTGCTGTTCACAGACGCTCTCCATACAATCTGACAGAGCTTGAACTATTTTGCAAAGAAGAATGGGCAAAAAATGTCACTCTCTGGAGCTTGTAGAGACATACCCAAAAAGACTTGCAGCTGTAATTGCAGTGAAAGTATTGTCTCAGGTGGGCTGAATACATATGCACGCCACACGTTTCACATATTTATTTGTAAAAAATGTTGAAAACCATTTATCATTTTCCTTCCACTTCACAATTATGTGCCACTTTGTGTTGATCACATAAAATCCCAATAAAATACATTTACATTTTTGGTTATAACATGACAAAATGTGAAAAATTTCAAGGAGTTTGAATACTTTTTCAAGGCACTGTATATGTTAATCGGGATTATTAGAATCAGCATTTGTAGGCGGGGATTCTACCCAAGTATCCCATACTTTGTGGCGCAGCCATGAGAAAGGTATGTAGCCTTAAAGAGTGGTAAAGCTAAATTAACCAAAGTACAATAGCTTTACATGCATAATAAAGTAATAACCCCAAAAGAGTTCTGGAGGCCCTACGAGAATCTAAAGGGCCTCAATCTTAAGAAGCACCTGAATGGTGGTGAAAGAGAGAATAAATAAAGTCCCAGCCGTCCAGAAGATCTGTATTTGGGGACATTGCTGAGACTGGGTCACACCTCCAGCAGTTGGCTGGCACAGATGGGTATATCCTATGCAGAAGATCTGTATTTGGGGACATTGCTGAGACTGGGTATATCTTGCTGAGATGGGTATATCCTATCCAGAAGATCTGTATTTGGGGACATTGCTGAGACTGGGTCACACCTCCAGCAGTTGGCTGGGACAGATGGGTATATCCTATGCAGACACATAGGGGTAAAGTAAACTCTATACAGGATTATATACTGGATGAGTCTATCCCTGGTGGACATCAATTGTGAAAAAGGGCATTCCCATATCTCCTCCTAATCCATCATCTAACTCAGGGAAGTCAACAAGCCACTTAATTTTGAGGAACTCGAGTCCCGTATGAATCGATGGTAGTAACTCTTTATAAAAGGTGGACAAAGGTTTGACCATGGACTCATCCCTGAGCAGGATTTGCAGAGCCGAGGTATAGCGAGCAGCTGGCTGGTTATCAAATTGAGTATTAAAGGCATGTCTGAGCTGTAAATATCTAAACAGATATGATAACCAATCAAAGGTTTGCAACTGACCCCCAAAACAGATCTGATCTAAGTATTTGATACCTCTGCTCGCCCAAATATATGGGTCAGGGATTGACATAAATTCTGACAGTGAGGGATTAAATGATGGGGTATCGGGGAGATATGTCCAGAAGGGTTGGGGCGAGCATCCTTGACAACTGACTAAACTTTTAACACAGTTTTTATAGCAATTATTAGAGAAATAGGTGTAGCGGGACCACGATACAGCAGATTCCTCAAGGTTTAATAGGAGTCCAGACAGGAAGCCTCCAACACCAGCATGTCCGGCATTAGACTCATGCGTGAGTGGCCAGTTATGGGCATGTGATAACTGAGCAACCAAAAGGTATTTGTGGAGGTCAGGGTAGGTCAGGCCACCCTGATGCCAAGGTCGTTGAAGGACTGCTAGTTTAAACCTTGGCTGACCTGAGCCTCAGAGGAAAGATATCAAACTAGAATTAATGAATCAAAAAAAGTCTTGGGTATCCACATGGGGGGGAATGTTTAAGCATGTATAAAAAGGCAGGTAAGAGCTTCATCTTGAATAGGTTAATTTGCCCAATCAGGGATAGGGGGAGATGTGACCAGGCCTTCAGTCTAGATTTTATAGTTTGTATTAACGGGGCCAAATTTAATGCACAATAATCAGGGGTAGAGAGAGAGAGCTATAAATACCAAGATAGTTTATCTTGTTTGTCCAAACTAATGGGAGGGTCGGGTCGTCAAGCTGCTTAACCTCTCAGCAATGGGTAGAATTTGAGATTTATCCCAATTTTCTTTTAAGCCAGAGTAATCCGTAAAACCAGAGAGAATATATAAGGCCTCTTTAAGAGAGGGTCCTGGGTCATGAAGCAATTAAATAAGGGCATCCACATACATTGCTAGCTTATCGGTGGGAAGGGGTTAAACTGTTACCAAAGGTTGCTTGGAGAGTACCTGCACTCCTACCCCTGCAAGTTTAGGGTAAAATTGGGAAAGGGAGGCTCCTATAGCGAAAAATCAGTGGGATGGTATATTATTAAATGCTCATAGAGTATCACTGAATGTATTAGAAAAGCTGTCCCAGTTATATATCATTGTGAGAGAAAACGATGGGGTTATTTACTAAAACCGGAGAGTCCAAAATCTGGTGCAGCTCTGCATGGAAACCGATCAGCCAGCAGAATGGATTCATCCATCCACGCAAACAAGGTGGATAGATAAAGGAATCCTCCCCTCTGTGTTATTATATTCTTACAGCGGGGACTCCTCTGCTGTCAGAATACACTGATTAGTGCTGCAGTGCTGATCGAACCAAAATGTTCCAACAAGCCTGTTTATGAGAAGTTGATCATTAGATTGACTTCTCATAAATAATAATGGCCACTGATGTATCAAAATATATCAGGTTCCTATCTGAAGCATCCTTTGCCAGCTTTAGACCAGTGTTGCACTAGAGATTATTAGAAGAGCATAGAAAGTCCTCACCTACTGCTATGGTATTGCTCCCTCACTGGCCAAACCAGTGAGGTATGCCACTGCTTCCATCCTGTGAACAAGATTTTGCAGCATTGTGAGGGAGCTATTTAACATTAGGACACATCCATATAGTGAAATTTTCTCAAATTTGACTGCACAAGTAGAAATATGTTTTAAATACCTTTGATCTGCACCAGAAATGTGTAGTAAAGATGTAAGATGAAGCCTTTTCAACCACCTAGGCAATAAATGCTACCATACATTAGATCAGAGTGAAGCTGTAACCATTGTTATTACTAGCGTAGAGTTCTCCTGCAAGAGTCACAAATAATTATTGAGTTTTCTTTGAGGGATGAAACTTTACTGCACATATACCCTCTACTTCATTGAACTGAAGTAAATTATGGGCAAATATTTAGCAAAATTTACTGTAAAAGCTGTGACAGATTGAACAGAGTGGTTCATACTGTAATAATAAGAGTGCATTATAATGTGCAAGTAGACATTTTTAAATCATATCTTTCTTATGTGTTCAATAGTAACTAGTAGAGAAGACAAAAATTAACTTGAATATAAGCTCTAAAACAGATGTAAAGTGATATGATAATTTAAATATAATCTTTTTTGTCTTTCCAAAGATAACAAGCCACAGCATGTTGATATGTGCAAAGCAGTTTTTTTAAGTGGAGGAAACAATAAAGAGCTGCCAATGTCCCCAACCATTGTGCCTTCAAAATTGTGTTTAGATGATTCTGAAATGTTGTAAGTAAAATGTAATTCCTTTCTATAATTTATGTTTCTCATTGATTTATCATTTGAAGTATTGTTTTGAAATGTACAAACTGCAAATCACAAAAATGTAGGTCGGAAACCTGTTGATCGTGGGATACCCGTGGACCGCCGATAGGTGACAGGTAGACTGTGAGGACATCCCACTGTTGCCGACCCGGTCTTTGCTCCAGAGCAGTGCATGCGCACGCTCAAACAATCCCAGGCTGCAGAGGCAGCCCTGCCCCTTACATACGTGTGGCTGTGGGGTGGGGAAAGCCTCCAGGATAGCTTGCGAGGGTTCAGGCTCTCCACCAAACATGCCCGAGCACTTTTAATGAATATTGAATGCTTATCGCCACTGGCCCTCCTCCCCGATTCAACTATACCATTTGGAGAGGTGAGAAAAGATTGCCAGCAGGGATCAGGGCCACTGCACCTTCCCTGCACTACTCTGCATTAAAAACTTCTGTACACTCCAGCCCTCCTGACACTCCAGCCCTCCTGACACCACAGCCCTCCTGATAACACAGCCCTTCTGATAACACAGCCCTCCTGATGTCCCAGCACAATGCTTACCGCAGTACCATTCCCTTCTGACCCAGCTCTCCCACAATACCATACCCTCCTGACACCCCAGCCCTCCTAAACCTCCCAATACCAGTAGAACTTCAATCTAAGAAAAAAATATACAAAAAACCCTGCAGCAGCCACAGATGTCGATGAGATTTAGGGAGTTAATTTTTAACAAGAGGCTGTATTTGTTATGGAGTGGTTTATTTGTACAGCAGTCACCTGTGCTGTCTGGACAGTCATCTTAAATATGAACAGATGAAGCCAGCACCTGTTTCTTCTAGGATATGGATGACACATATACCTTGTCAGTAGATGCACCATTCTAATACTTCTTACTGTGCCCTGTGGAAGCTAATCACTAGATGAAACTGTTCCAGCTTGCTCTTCCTCCCATGTACAGGCATCTCTGGACATGCCTCCCTACTCTCCTCCTCTAAACTCTCAAGCATTGATCCCCAGTCTCTGGACATGCCTTCCGCTCTCTCAACCACAGATCCCCAGCCTCTGGACACACCTCTCTGCCCTCCTCCTTTGCCCTCCTTTTTTTTAAAATCACTGTTATTGCTGTCATAAGGAATGTAAACATCCCTTGTGACAGTAATAGGCAGCAAAGGTACTCTTAATAGAGGGACCTTGGGTCTATAAGACCCCAAACCCCTCCTCTGCACTTAAAAGTATTAAAAATATCAAGATCTGCGTTTTTGAATACTTTATTTTTTTTTAAACTGGCGCCTTTAGGATGCCAGTAATCTGGAAGGGATGTCATGACATTAATTCTGGGTTACTAGATCCGAGACCCAAACAAAACCGATCTGCTTTGTTCGGAACTTCGGCCAGCTGACGGACATGCTGGCTGGTCACTCGGGCCTCCCGTGGGACAGGAGACCCGGGCAAAGAGGCGGGAGGGGGGGGTGTCCCCTTCCACTGCTTGTAATAACAGCCGCTGAGCCACATCGGTTGTTATTACAAAAATGCCGACCGTTCGCTCTAAAGAACGGTACCGGTGTAATGCCTGCAGCTGCATGCATCACCCCGGTACAACCCCTTGAAGCAATATCGGTAACATCAGTGTGACCGATATCGATCCTTCAAAAAAAGCCAATATCAGCCAATAATCTGTCTACCCCTAATGTAGAGAGCCAAAACAAATTGTTTTTACTATCCAATAGTGTTTCTCATATATCATGTGGTATCAAGGCATTTAAAAGGGTGCCCCTTCTGGTGGCACCCATGGTCTTTCCCGGGCTCTCCCATTGCTCAGGGACCATGGGAAACTGCTTCTATGTGAAAGCAGAAGGAACCCAAGGAACATTCATTCCCTGATCCCTACTGGGACTAATGAGCCTTGAAGTGATGTGTATTACATCGTTATTAGGGTCAGGGTTGTCATTCTTTGGCTAGTTTAGCCAAGGATGTAGCTATTCAAACATGATCTTTGTTTTAATAGCTGCATTGGAGGGCAGGGGAGATGTTGGGGGTCTAATAGACTCCCAGTGTCTCCATAAGGAGTACCTATCACCTGCCCACACTATCACATAGGAAGCTTATTAGAGGGTGGGCATGTGTATGTAAAGAGAATTCTAGGGCCATTGTTCATGGTTAACTCTAAAAAACTCATGACATGTAAAGGCTTTTAAAGCATCATCTATGAAGAATTTTGAGTACCATAGTTGTTTGCAATTCCATAGATGTGCGCAATTTTAAGACTGGACATATTTTGGTATATATCTACTTTAGGCAACCCAATTTTTTATATTTTGCCCAAAAATTGGGTATAATATTTTGTTTGTTTGCACTAAAATCCATTTTCGTGTATTTCTTTCTGAAAATATGCATCTTATAAAAAAATTGCGCACATATTGTTCGACATAAGAAAATTACAGCTACCACAATTTTATTCTCCAGGGTCTCTGCTTTCAGAAAATATATACTTTTTGTGGGTTTACAGTAATTTGTAGCCCAAAAATGCAGATTTTAACGTACTCAAAAAATGAAAAAATTACCCAAGTAGGCAAGTGTTCAGAGAAGACAATGTCATCTTGCCTATTCAGGACAAGGTGATATTGTCTCTGCAAGGCCCCACTAACCCCTCTATACTTACCTTACCTGCACTCCCTCCCAGCTCTTTGTTTTTTTACAGCTGGCGAGAATACTCCCACTTCTGGGTATGGAGGAGCTTGTTACCTGCTCCCCTGTGATGGTGTCTAGGTCTAACAGCTAAGGTGTCCAGATCTAACAACTAGGCTGAGCACTGTCACATGTTGGAGTTTGATGTCACAACTTCTCCAGAATGTAGAGGAGCTGCAAAGAAGTACAAATAAGATGAGTAAAGGGGGTCAGGGAATGTCCTTTCCGGGGACATTGCCACGTTTGCCCTGCATTGGGAAGATGACAGTTTCTCTTTAAATGCAAAGTCTAAACATACTTATCTCCTAAAGTGCAATA
Source organism: Lithobates clamitans (assembly GCA_037952925.1). Lineage (NCBI taxonomy): Eukaryota > Metazoa > Chordata > Amphibia > Anura > Ranidae > Lithobates > Lithobates clamitans. The sequence goes on from JBBGZY010000100.1 coordinate 16,238,636, forward strand.
TGGAGATGTCATATTTACTGCAATGTATTTCCATAAAAGGATACCTAATGATAATAGCAAAGTTGCCACCTACCAAGGTAAGTAAATTGTTTTAGAATGTTTTTATTAGTTATGGACCAGTTTTTTCAAGTTTAAAATGTGTAGTGTTCTTGTTCACACACAAACAACTTAACATTGATTAAATTGTGGCTTTGTATTGTAGTTAGCTATATATTTTGTAATGAAAACTTAAATTTTAGATCATTACAGGTCACAACTGCAGACAGCACAACAAATTCAAAAGCATCACATTATCCACTTGATCAGGTACTTGCAAGAATGATTCCGTTTATTGTAATTGAACAGTTTTTTATTTTTATCAATTTACTGTATATGTATACTTACCGTACATTAGCTTTTAGAGCTTTCACCCAAAATTCACACATTTTCACCCAAATTGCTTTGCTGTTCTACTTCTCTTATGTATCACTCAATAAATGCAGCTAACATTCAGCTTTTTTTTTTTACCTTGCACAAATATTCAGACTAATCCCTGATTTTGCATAAATGAGCATTGTACATAGCTCTTTGGTTTGGAGCTGTGGATTATTTATTTTTTTTTGTCTCTGGAGTGTGCCGAATACTAATATTAATACAGATTCTGCCAACAGGAAAGGAAACTCCTCTCCAGGTGAGTGATGCATAGCAGATGAGCTGGGGAAAGGACTCCTCCCAGGGGTGCAAGCCTCAGCTCGCCGGCCGCACAACGAATACAATGGAAAAATGGATGGCTGCAAATACAGGTGCAGGTAGACGCGTTTCACACAGTAACTCTGTGCTTACTTATTACTCTAACATGTTTCACTGACAATCCTTAAATAGGGCCTCCCCACTCTGTGAAACTCAGGTGTAGATGACATCAGTGGAACTTGTTTAAAAATCACAGCTATTTGTCTTATTTTAAAAAAATATATAAACAATAAATAACATGAAAATAAATCCAAAATGATTGTTCCATAGCTTAGACCTAACAAACAACAGACCAGACAACAAATTAAAAAAAGAAAAAAGTGGAAAAACACTGTTCAAAAAATCAAAAACAATTATATACGAAAAAATCAATGCCAAATGTCCAAATTAGGGATATGGATACAATATGACAATAAAGTAATAATGGTAAAATGATATTGAAGAATAGAGATATATAATAGAACCATCATTGAATGAAATTTGTCATATACGGTAAATAAAAATACGAAACAAAAAGTTAATAATAAAAATATATATCAGAGAACTGAAAACGAAAAAGAAAACCCCAAAAACCCCAACAAAAAGGAAGAAACAAACAAAATTCATCATATTCATATAAAATATCATTATAAATATCTATGTGACCCATATGTGTGCTACAACCAACAATGTTACTGAAGCTCAGCTGTCTAATAGCATGAGAATGCATATATATATATACAAACGTGATGCTATATTCCAGAAACTCAATAACCCTTTCCCAAAACACACAGTGGAACGTACACATGTGTCCAATAAAGTCTGTATATATTCACACTGTGTCGGAGGAAGGTGCACAGGAAAATGCGATCACCTCATTCATAGAAGTGACTCACATCCCAATCGAAATTCATGCCTATGGGAATGCGGGTCTGAAAATAAAATATCCACTACACCTCCCTCCGACACAGCAAACGAAAAGCATCCCCTCCCCTGTTGGACACTCTGATCTTGTCTATAACTTGAACCCCCAGACTGGACCCATCTCCTCCATGGTGGTGACTGAAATGTTTCCCAACATTTCTGGATTTATTTTTGTCTATGCTATACACATGTTCGTAGAATCTGTCTTGTAAACGCTTAGTGGTTCTCACCACGTATTGTTTGTGACAGGACCTGCATGTGATAAGGTACATCACATAGCTGGTGTTACAGTTATAATAGGAGTCTAAATGATACTTCTTCCCATTGATCTCTGAACAAAATTTACTCCAAGGACATGTTGGCAGCACGGACACTCTGTTGCACCACAGTTGTAGTTACCTTTACAGTGTAACCAAGTGAGTGAACTAATAGATTTCTTATGGAAGAAGCTAGGGGACAGATATCTTGCCAGACTTGGTGCCCGACGGCAAACTATATTAACCACTGTTTCCAAAATTTCAGAACAAACGTTGTCTACACACTAAATAGGTAAATATTTATTAATGATCTTTTTGATGGAGTTACATTCTGCACTAAAAGGAGTGGTGATAGTGAGTTTATTGTCCCATCCAGCTTTTTTCTGGAGTCTGTCCTGACTGCTGGTATTGATAAGTAAGTCCTTTCTATTTTTATCTCTAGCAATGAAGAAGAAGAAGCTTCTCTGCTCAAAGGCTATATCTTTACTACAAATATGTCTTACACTTAAAAACTGGCCCACAGGGATGCCTTGAATGGTGTGCCTTGGATGACCAGACTGCGCAAGAAGGAGTTTATTTCCTGATGGGGGTTTTCTGTACAGGGTGGTCACTACTTCTGAGTTATTCCCCATCAGTCTGACATCAAGATAGCAAATGCTATTGATATCAGCATGACCCGTAAAAGATAGATTTTTGTTGTTGGAATTCAAAAAATTAAGAAAGGAATTAAGACGTGTCACTCCATATGTCATGACGATTAACAAATTGTCTATATACCTGAGGTATAACTTAATCCACGGTTTAAAGGGGTTCTATGTTCCAAAGATGTGGGACCGCTCCCAGCAAACCATGTAAAGGTTGGTGAGAGAGGGCGAAAACTGCGCTCCCATTGCGGCCCCGCATCTTTGGAGGTAGAAAACCCCATCAAAACCAAAAAGTTGCCGGACAAAAGATATTCCAAAACATCAAGAATGTATTGGCGATGCTCAATGGATAAATCCGTTATGTATTCTAAATAAAAAGAAACAGCCTCAAGTGCTAAATGATGGGGTATTGAGGAATACAGGCTGAACACATCACACGTAAGCCAGAAAAAGTTGTCTTCCCAGTCTAGATGTTCAAATATATACAATAGATGATTAGTGTCCTTGAGATAACCGGGTAACTGAACCAACAGGGGCTGAAGCTGTTTGTCTAATAATTATATCGGGACCCAATGCCCGATATAATCAGTCTCCCATGTAGGGGTTCTAATCCCTTATGTGTCTTGGGCAAATGGTAAAACGTAGACAGAATGGGGTATTCGGGCACCAAAGTCTCAGCTTCCTTTTGATTGAAAAGTCCCAATCTTCTCCCCCTATCTACTAATATATCCCAAAGGGACTTGAAGATTTTTGTTGGATCCCCCTTGAGGACAAAATAAGAGTAAATGTCAGACAGTTGGCGGATGGCCTCTGTCCTATAGTCATCCACATTCGTGACCACAACGAGGCCCCCTTTGTCGAAGTTGCAGATGTTAATGGATTGGAAATTTTACATGCATTCCCATGGGCATGAATTTCGAGTGGGATGTGAGGTGATTGCATTGTCATGTGCATCTCCCTCCGACACAGTGTGCATAGTGTGAACTCTATGCCCAAGAGGGTTAAGGCAGTGCTGGAAAATAATTGTGGCTGCACAAAATATTGACACTTTGGGCCCAATTTGGACATTTTTGAGGGGGCAGCAAATTTACACTGTTATACAAGCTGTACACTCACTACTTTACATTGTAGCAAAGTGTCATTTCTTCAAGATAGAATAAAATATTTACAAAAATGTGAGGGGTGTACTTACTTTTGTGAGATACTGTAAATTCTGAACAATCTCAGAAGCAACTCATTTGATGTTAAATGATTCCATCAGCAAAAGCCCTTACTCTGGTTTAGATTCAGCAATACAACCAACCAGGATTTGTGGGATTTTTTGAGCTACTGTATATATATATATGCATTCTCATTCTAATAGACAGCTGAGCTTCAGTAACATTGTTGGTTGTAGCACACATATGGGTCACATATATAATTATAATGATATTTTATATAAATATGACAAATTTTGTGTGTTTCTTCTTTTTTGTTGGGGTTTTCTTTTTCGTTTTCTGTTATTTATTTATTTTTTAATTTCTTTGATATATATTTTTATTATACATTTTTTTGTTTCAAATTTTTTTTTATATTATATGACAAATTCCATTCAATGATGGTTCTATTATATATTTCTATTCTTCAATATCATTTTACCATTGCTACTTTATTGTTATATTGTATCCATAATTTGGATATTGGGCATTGATTTTTTCGTATATAATTCTTTTTTATTTTTTGAACAGTGTTTTTGCACTTTTCTCTTTTTTTAATTTGTTGTCTGGTCTGTTGTGTTTGTTAGGTCTCATCTATAGAACGATAATTTTGGATTTATTTCATGTTATTTATTGTTTATATAAAAAAAAATAAGACAAATAGCTGTGATTTTTAAACAAGTTCCGCTGACGTCATCTACACCTGTGGGGGGAGGACCTATTTAAGGATTTCAGTGGAACTTGTTATGCCGCGTACACATGACCGGACTTTCCATCAGAGTAAACTCTGACAGTCTTTCCGACGGAGTTCCTCTGAAACGGACTTGCCTGTACACAATCACACCAAAGTCTGTTCGTTTAGACCACGATGACATACGACGGGACTAGAAAAAGGAAGTTCAATAGCCAGTAGCCAATAGCTGCCCTTGCGTCGTTTTTGGTCCGTCAGACTAGCATACAGACGAACGGTTTTCCCGATAGGGATTGAGTCCGTCAGAAAGATTTGAAACATGTTCTATTTCTAGGTCCATCAGAATTTTAGAAAGAAAAAGTCCGATGAAGCCCACACACGATCGGAATGTCCGACGGAATGATGTCCGACGGTCTGACCTTTTCTGCCGGAAAGTCTAGTCACATGTACGCGGCATTAGAGTAATGAGCAAGCACAGAGTTACTGTGTGAAATGCGTCTATCTGTACCTGTATTTGCTACCATCCTGTGGTGTCATCTCATGTTTTATTAATTTAAGAATAAAGGGACTTTCCAGAACCTTGGTGTGCAGCTATCCATTTTTCCTATACAGATTCTGTACTTTCATGTTTTTGGGGTCTTTTTTGGCCTTTGAACTGGCAAATACAATTTATGTTTATGTGTAATTTTTTCCTGTATTAAATGCGTAACACCGCAATCAATGCTGTTTGTACCTTGCAAATCAAAAACAAAACGCAAACCCATTATGAGTGATTTTGTTTTTTATTAGAATAAAGTGATTTAAAGTGATACTAAACACACACTGTTTATTTACAATGTCCCTTCTATTTCTGTGTGTGGATGATTGCACTGTAATTATTTAATCCACTTGATCTCTGAAAGATTTACCCTCCTTCATGACCAGGCCAATTTTTGCGATATGACACTGCATCACTTTAACTGACAATTGCGCAGTCATGCAACGCTGTACCCAGATAAAAATTGAGTCATTTTTTTTCCCCACAAATTGAGCTTTCTTTTGGTGGTATTTAATCACCACTGCGTTTTAAATTTTTTTCACTATAAACAAAAGAATACCGACCATTTTGAAAAAAAACACATTATTTTTTACTTTCTGCTATAAAACATATCCAATAAAAATCAATCAATCAAATTTCTTCATAAGTTTAAGCCAATATATATTCTGCTATATATTTTTGGTAAAAAAAATCCTAATAAGCGTTTATTGATTGGTTTGCATAAAAGTTATAGCGTCTACAAACTATGGGATATATACTGGAATTTTTAGTTATTCAATTTTTTGTATACTAGTAATGGTGGCGATTAGCGACTTATAATGGGACTGCGATATTGGGTCGAACAGTCTGACACTAACTGACACTTTGTAGGAACCAGGGACACTAATACAGTGATCAGTGCTAAAAGTATGCTTTGTCACTGTACTAATAATACTGTAGCAGTAAATCTTCTATAGAGCGGTTGTTAAGTGGTTAATTAAAAACATCTAAAAACATTTTTCCTAATGCAGGAGCAGCTTCTAGTCCTCTGCTGCCGGTCACATGTTTAAAATAAAAATAAAAACAGCCTTTGGAATGCAGAATAAAAAAAATAAAAAAAATCTCGACAAACTGTTTTAAATTGGCATACCAATAAATATTTGAAATCAAATCTTTATTATTTTGTGGAAATAACATGGTGTGGGCTTACTTCTGCCAGTCACAAGATGTCACCCCCTCAAGCATGTGTCTTAGAATAAAAAGAAGGTGACGCCACCTTTAATCTACATGTAATATCCCACCCCCATTGTGTTTAGCTGGTTAGTGGGCATGGAGGAGGAGGGAGGGAGGGAGTGGGCTGTCATTTACCACTGTGTATAAACCCACATGTGTGAAGTCACATGGGTTACTAAGATGTGATAGGGAGGAAATGCTCATGTGCAGACCCCCTTACATTTTCCACTCTTTGTTATATTGCAGCCATTTGCTAAAATCATTTAAGTTCATTTTTTTCCTCATTAATGTACACACAGCACCCATATTGACAGAAAAACACAGAATTGTTGACATTTTTGCAGATTTATTAAAAAACAAAAACTGAAATATCACATGGTCCTAAGTATCCAGACCCTTTGGTCAGTATTTAGTAGAAGCACCCTTTTGATCTAATACAGCCATGAGTCTTTTTGGGAAAGATGCAACAAGTTTTTCACACCTGGATTTGGGGATCCTCTGCCATTCCTCTGCCATTCCTCCTTGCAGATCCTCTCCAGTTCTGTCAGGTTGAATGGTAAACGTTGGTGGACAGTCATTTTTAGGTCTCTCCAGAGATGCTCTGTTGGGTTTAAGTCAGGGCTCTGACTGAACCATTCAAGAATAGTCACGGAGTTGTTAAGAAGCCACTCCTTCGTTATTTTAGCTGTGTGCTTAGAGTCATTGTCTTGTTGGAAGGTAAACCATCCCAGTCTGAGGTCCTAAGCACTCTGGAGAAGGTTTCCGTCCAGGATATCCCTGTACTTGGCCGCATTAATCATTCCCTAGATTGCAACCAGTCGTCCTGTCCCTGCAGCAGAAAAACAACCCCACAGCATGATGCTGCCACCACCATGCTTCACTTTTGGGACTTTATTGGACAGGTGAGCAGTGCCTGGTTTTCTCCACACATACCGCTTATAATTAAGGCCAAAAAGTTCTATCTTGGTCTCATCAGACCAAAGAATTTAATTTCTCACCATCTTGGAGTCCTTCAGGTGTTTTTTAGCAAACTCCATGCGGGCTTTCATGTGTCTTGCACTGAGGAGAAGATTCAGTTCGGCCACTCTGCCATAAAGCCCCGACTGGTGGAGGGCTGCAGTGATGGTTGACTTTCTACAACTTTCTCCCATCTCCCGATTGCATCTCTGGAGCTCAGCCACAGTGATCTTTGGGTTCTTCTTTACCTCTCTCATAGTTGCCAACATTGAAAAAAAAATATGTGGGACACTTTTTTGGCTGTAGGTGGAGCCATACAATAATTAGGGGTCGGGGCATTCGTTTGTAGGCTTGGCTTAGCAAAGAATCTATAAGTGCACTGCGAAAAATGGGCGTGGCTTGCATGAAAAGTGGGTGTGGGTTATGTGAAAGTGGGCGTGGCTTGCGTGAAAGTGGACGTGGCTTAAATGGGCGTGGCTCAAGAGGGTGTGGTTAGAGTCTGAGATGACTGAGGGATGGAGAGGGAAAGGGGGAGAAGGAAAGGGGGAGAGGGAAATGACGGGACAGCAGCCCCAGATCCTACACAAAAGAAATATGTGTATTCTAGAAAGTTTAACAATCAGCAGATAAAGATACTCCAAACGCCTGGTGTTAACGCTTCAATCATCCCGGCACCATGGTTGTTATGGTGTCAGGATGATTGAAGCGCATTATTTCTATTATTACATTGTAATATAAAAATTAAATCATTCAACTCACCATAATGCCGAATCAGTGGGATCCCTGAGCGTGTCACTAGCCACGTCGCCTGCCACCAGCAGAGTCTGTCCTTGCATCAGGTGCCCCCGGCAGAGTCTGTCCTTGCATCAGGTGCCCCCAGCAGAGTCTGTCCTTGGATCAGGTGCCACCAGCAGAGTCCGTCCTTGCATCAGGTGCCCCCGCCAGAGTCTGTCCTTGCATCAGGTGCCCCCGCCAGAGTCTGTATAGACCCCCTCAGTGCAGACCCCCTCTATCAGTGCAGATCCCCTCCATCAGTGCAGACCCCCCCTCAGTGCAGCCCCCCCTCTATTATTGCAGCCCCCCCCTCTATTAGTGCAGCCCCCCTCAGTGCAGCCCCCCTCTATTAGTGCAGCCCCCCCTCTATTAGTGCAGACCCCCTCTATTAGTGCAGACCCCCTCTATTCGTGCAGACCCCCTCTATTCGTGCAGACCCCCCTCAGTGCAGCCCCCCTCAGTTAGTACAGCCCCCCCTCAGTTAGTGCAGCCCCCCCCTCAGTGCAGCCCCCCCCTCAGTTAATGCAGCCCCCCTCAGTTAGTGCAGCCCCCCCTGTTAGTGCAGCCCCCCCTCAATGCAGCCCGGCCCCCGCTCAGTGCAGGAGCAGCCGGTGTTCTGCCGAGAAAGTTCCACTCAGCAGTGGAGGACCCCCTGTACTGCGCAGGCGCAGCGCTTGTATTGAACATCGCCTCCCGTTCTGTGCTATGGAACCGTTCTAAGGGGAGCGACGCAAGTCGCTACGACTTAGAAAAGTTCCTGTTCTACTTCGGGGGCGACTTGGGGCGACTTGCATAGACTTCTATACAGAAGTCGTTTTGCAAGTCGCTCGGGCAGTCGTTTGCAGGTCGCCTCGCTGAGGCGACCTGCAAGTCGTGCCGCCTCTGGTGTGAACCGAGGCTCACAGATAGGAGGTTGATGTCCAAGATTATTCAGGTGTTCCTCCACTGCAAGGGACGCATGTATCATGTAATCAAAAACACAGCCGACAGCCGGCTTTCTGCTATAAAACTTTTATTAAACTCCCCGCTAAAAGAGGACACTTACTAGATATAAAAACAAAAATCGCTTGTTACATGTATTGGGAGCGTCCACTCACTCACCACCGTGGCAGCGCAACGTCAAATGCTCGGATCCTCTCCTCTGCACATGTATTGACCTCTGAATGGTCTTCCTCAGCAGATGGAGGATACCTCACCCAAGCCTTTTAATATCCTGTCATTGCTATGGTAACCTCCCAAGCTTCTCCACGGCAGATCCGAGTGACTACAAGTCCCCTCACTTCCCGCTGGCCCCGGAACACACTTTCACCACAGTCAAATGGCCAGAAAAGGATTGCATCAAAATATCGATGCATCTGCATGCGATTAACCAATAAAAATTTTGCCTATCTTACTCTCCCTCACTACCATGGAGAACGCTCGGTTAACACTCTAAAAACAATACATTTTATCTTTAAATAATGATATTTGAAGCGCTTCACAATGTGCATGAAAATGAATATAAAAGTAAATATAAATAGTCAAATAAATCCAGCGGTGAGTAAAAATTCCTAAAAAATCCAACAATCAAAATAGTGTAAAACTATAAAAAATTAGTGACACCAAATGTGTAAAAAATTCACATAAAAAATCCACATAAAAATAAATATATAGGGATGTATTCAGAAGGTTCAATTATACAGGTGTGGAATCCTGATTGGTATAGAGCTTTTGATCACTAGCAAAGCTGTTTAAAAACACTTGCTTAATTAAGGTGCTCATTGATCTTAATAGTACCAAAGTGTTTTTTGCTTCTATTCACAACCAATGTGAGAATCATAAACAGGCAAATAAGAGAAAAAACCAATCATTGTGCAATAGTTAGGATACCAAGGTACACAGGCACACTTCAATCCACTCACGTGTGCCTTATAATGATAAGGCAAATGCAGGTTTTACTATAGCAGTCAGCCGCCTTAGACAGGAGCAGATTCAGTGCAGTACACTGTGTGAAACTGTGACTGTGATGTAACGTGTGGGAGGAGCCAAGGACGCTCTGTGCAGATCAGCAGTTTCACACAGTGTACTGCACTGAATCTGCTCCTGTCTAAGGCGGCTGACTGCTATAGTAAAACCTGCATTTGCCTTATCATTATAAGGCACACGTGAGTGGATTGAAGTGTGCCTGTGTACCTTGGTATCCTAACTATTGCACAATGATTGGTTTTTTCTCTTATTTGCCTGTTTATGATTCTCACATTGGTTGTGAATAGAAGCAAAAAACACTTTGGTACTATTAAGATCAATGAGCACCTTAATTAAGCAAGTGTTTTTAAACAGCTTTGCTAGTGATCAAAAGCTCTATACCAATCAGGATTCCACACCTGTATAATTGAACCTTCTGAATACATCCCTATATATTTATTTTTATGTGGATTTTTTATGTGAATTTTTTACACATTTGGTGTCACTAATTTTTTATAGTTTTACACTATTTTGATTGTTGGATTTTTTAGGAATTTTTACTCACCGCTGGATTTATTTGACTATTTATATTTACTTTTAGATTCATTTTCATGCACATTGTGAAGCGCTTCAAATATCATTACTTATTCTTTTTAAGTGACTCTGAAAACACTCTCTTTTGATAGCAGCCTCACTTGGTTTTATGTGTAATTATCAGCTATTTAGCATCACAGCGCTTTGTGTTTTATATATATTTTTTCCACATTTTATCTTTAATTTTACACCATTAACTCATTGTAAATTCATTAAAATTTAGTAATCATTTGAAATATGCCGACCAAAAAAATATATATTATGGCCAGGAATCGAACCCAGGCCACCTATGTGGCCAGCGAGAATTCTACCACTGAACCACTTATTCTCTATTATGTAAAAAAAAAATTATTTGTTGATTATTCCCTATACTATAAGTTTCCACTTCGACCTTAATATTTACTATTTATTATTATGCTAAATTAATTAATCAATTTTATATTCACCTAGCTTTAAGTTCCGAAAATGTTCTTAGGGTGACCCCTTTGTTATCTTCAATTATTTCTAATAAAGCAGTTTAAATCAAAATCAACGTTGAGTCCCCTGGGTGCCAAAACCTTGGTCTCATATACCCAGAAAGACTCACGTCGACTGAGCGCTCTGATGTAGTGACCACCTCTCCAATGGTGTTTCACTTTTTCAACTCCCCAAAATTTTAGGCACTTTGGGTTCCTACCATGAACATCTCTAAAGTGCTTAGGAACACTATGGTTCTTTTTACCATTTTTTATATTGTTTATGTGCTCACGTACCCGTACCATCAGGGGTCTGGTGGTACGACCCACATATTGGAGCTTGCATGGGCACTCCAGCACATAAACAACCCCCTCTGATGAACATGTAATGAATTCCTTTATCTTATGGGTCCTACCTGTAGCTGTTGCCAGAAACTCTTTGCGTTTTTTTTGCATTACTTCCTTTTTCCTTTTTTTTTTTTAGAACTATATATATGCACTTGATATTGTATAGTGGATTTTTTTTTTTTAGCACATTGAATGTAATTTGTGTATTTAAATTTTTATGATTGTAAGTTGGTCACACGGTTAAGGGTGATAAAATATGCTGCACTTTTGAAATACTGTATAGATTGTTTGTGGATGTGGGAACACATGATAGTGTACATGTATACTTGTTTTATTAGTTTTTTTTCTGCACTCCCGCATTTTGTGGGAGTGCAGAGATAACTTTATGGTTTTATTTGTTCTTCACCTTTATTTTACTATTCAAATGCTCTGGAACCAGGGTGTTGTGGGAAGGCTGAGGACGGATGCACTGTGACTGGAGAATGTGAGGTGGTCAGAGACAGGTGTGTTGGCTTGCTACGGTAACCAGACACATTCACTAAGAATCACACTTCTGAAAAATTTCAGCACCAGAATGTGGGCAGGAAAAGATCTGCAACCACACATGTGTGACCAAGGTGAAGGAAAAAACATTTACAGAATAAAAAGTACATGGTATGTCATTTAAAAAAAAACTTAAGGAAAATTAAATATTTGTTTTATTAGCATTCAAGTGAGATGAAGTTTAAACATTGAGTTTAATTCCACTTTAAGTTTGAAATATTGTAAATACTTTCTTGGAAGGGGTGGGAACAGTGTGAGCTTTATGTAATTTTATTTTAAAGTGTCACTAAATCCACATCATAAAAAACTATAAAATACAATAAAATGCTTTGTTACATGTTGTTCATGCTCACTCAGTCACTATGAGATTCATTTTCTGTATTCTGCAAAAACCCTGGTTGATCCTGCTGCTCTCTATCTCCCCCTTCTGATCATGTCCCCAATTCAGCTAGGGATTAATCATCATGTGTTCACTCTATACCAGCAGTAATCTATATTACAAAAGAGAGGAACAGTTTCTAGCAATGATTATATACAGTAAACAGTATGTCCAATAAAAGCCGGTAATTGAAGAACACACTGTAGCTGTCTAGTGATATGACTGTATGTCAAATAATGCAAACAGTATTCCAGCAAACCAGCACTGCTATATCACTTCACGCCTACTTACAGTATTATTTGACATCGTAATGTTTGTAGTGTTTTTTTTTTTTATATATATATTTTATAAATCTATGCAATTACTTGCAGGCTGCTACTTTTAATTATTGGTGTTTCCTCCGACAGTGTGTTTACAATTACCAGCTTTTCAGTGATAAATTGTCTTAATTTTACTGCATGAACAATCAGTGTTGGAAAAGGTTTCCTTTTGGAAATATATTTCAGTGATGGTATGAGGTGAGCAGTGCACAAGGATTTTTGAAAGTTCTAATAATAGAGCTGTTATATCGCTGTACATCTGATATTTGAAACACTGTTGCAGCTTTCTGTATGTTTGTATATACTTAGCTGGTGAGTGCCAAGATGCAATTTTTCAGAGACCAAAAATTCTATGCCCCCCCCCTTCCTGTCTCCATTTATGAATTAGGTCCCAATCACAATTGCCCACACAGTAGTGGTTTGGTGTGCAGGCAGCAGTTCATTTTGGGCTGCAGTAACGTGCAGCAGGTGGCAGTGTGTGTCACGCAACTACCTTTTTTATGTGAATTTTTTCAAGTGTACAAAGTGACACTTCATTTATGTCACTACACAACAGTGCTGTGTATTGCACTCACTGTGTGGTGACATGTAGTACCATCCAGTAAGGTGCTATATTATGTTGCATGTCTGCATTTTATTGCACCTCAATGCACTGGGCTATGATGTAGTGAGAACAAGGCACATAGAAGACAATTGTGTTCTTTGTGCCCTAGCAGTGAGTGCTGTTATCACAGTGTGGAAAAATGGCAGTCACTGCTCTAGTGTGAACAGGCCCTTAGAGTTGGAACCTCCTAACCTGTTTGAGGATGAAATGGTGCTATATATGTCACACTCTAATGAATGTGCTTACAAAACAATTTCACACCATTTGACATGGAATAAAGTGAAATATCAAATATTGAGAGTGAAAATATATACAACGTGTCTATTGAAAGTCCATAAATCTTCAGTGAAAAAACTTGATGAATCAAATCAAAAGTGTGCAGAAAGTCCTTCACCACTTGACAGGAGATCCAAATCACACCCAATGTGCTCAAATGAAAAACCTGCTCACCAGATATCCATGACCTCTTTACTTAAAAAGAAGGTCTGGGAATACAGGAGCAAGTAGACTGGGGATGAATCAGGGAACTTCTGGACTGTACTCTCTCCAACACGGTTGCCCATAAGAGATGGAAGACAAGTGCTTCCTGATGACGTAGCATTACGAAACATATGTCGAAGTGCATTCCGGCCACCTCACTTCTGAGTCCGAGCTTCCAGTTTGACTCTCAGTGGCAGCGTGAGCCGAGCGGTGTGCGGCTCCTACCAGTATTTGTGCGAGTCATCCCTAGTGCCGCGACAAGGCACTACTAAATGTAAGCAGGCAGTTGTATGTTTTTACATGTTTTAAAATAAAGCAGTATTACGGTATTGTAAAATAAAAATGAGAAACCAGGCCTATTGCCAAACAAACAAGCGCTTTTGGAATAGTGAAATAGACTGCCTAAAACCATTCTTTTTTGAGTCAAAGTTAAATTAAAACAAAGAAAGTCCAATAGACTCGGGCAGCGCTTATACATATGATTATTCACATAACATGAGCAATCTATTTAACATATGTCCATTCTATGTAGATAATATATAAATGGAGTTTATCATCAAATGCTGCAGAGAAAAGCCAGTCCTTTAAAATCACTTGAGATGAAATTTGCTGTCAACGAAAGATAGCATCTTCACACGTGCACAGAGAGAAGAGAGGGGGGGGTGCAAAGAGACCCCCTCTTGAAAAAACTCTTACCAGAAAATAGCTTAATCTTTCGTTGTAAATCTCAAATCTTTAAAAGGGTCTGGAGGATCTTAGTTAAAGGGTCTGGAGGATCTTAGTTAAAGGGTCTGGAGGATCTTAGTTATGAGGAAAGGTTGCGAGCACTGAACTTATTCTCTCTGGAGAAGAAACGCTTGAGAGGGGATATGATTTCAATTCACAAATACCGGACTGGTGACCCCACAATAGGGATAAAACTTTTTCGCAGAAGAGAGTTTATCAAGACTCGTGGCCACTCATTAAAATTAGAAGAAAAGAGGTTTGACCTTAAACTACGTAGAGGGTTCTTTAATGTAAGAGCAGCAAGGATGTGGAATTCCCTTCCACAGGCGGTGGTCTCAGCGGGGAGCATTGATAGCTTCAAGAAACTATTAGATAAGCACCTGAATGACCACAACATACAGGGATATACAATACAATACTGACACATAATCACACACATAGGTTGGACTTGATGGACTTGTGTCTTTTTTCAACCTAACCTACTATGTAACTATGTAAAGCAGTGGAACGTCTCCACGGGTGTCTTCTTTCCCTGTTCAATCTGTGCCAGCCACTCTAATTGCTCAGTTAGTCAACTGAAGAAATGAGGACTCGGACATAGTGTAATTTCGTTTTAAATAACTTTTAATACCCTTAAAAAACAAACACCCTTCACGATGTACACTTAACAAGAAATCACATATATCACAGCGATGTTCACAAAATGTCATCCGCTAACATCAGGTATCATATAGCATCTCCTACCGCTCTCGGCTTGTGTGACCTGCGGGGATTCGTGCTGTGTTCCTGGGTTTGCTGACGTAACTACGCTCGTCGTATGGCTCCACCCTGACCCATTGTCATTCACGACATTCATCATGACATCATCTGGCATTTCTCTGCAGCATTTGATGACAAACTCCATTTATATATCATGTACGGACTACATAGAATGGACATGTGTTAAATAGTATTACGGTATTGGTTCCCCTCTTGTCTTCCATCTCTTATGGGCAACCGTGTTGGAGAGCAGAGTACAGTCCAGAAGTTCCCTGATTCATCCCCAGTCTACTTGCTCCTGAATTCCAATCTAGCGTTCCCAGATCTTCTTTTTAAAGTGGTGAAGGACTTTCTGCACACTTTTGTTTCATCAAGTTTTTTCACTGAAGGTTTATGGACTTTCAATAGACTCTTTGTATATATTTTCAGTTTCAATATTTGATCTTTCACTTTATTCCATGCCACATGGTCTGTAATTGCTTTGTTAACACATTCATTATAGTGTCACAAATTTACACTTTCACAAATACTTTCCACTGTTGACACACTGACATTCCTAGATTGTAAACTCTAATGAGCAGGGCTCTCTGATTCCTCCTGTATTGAATTGTATTGTAATTGTACTGTCTGCCCTAATGTTGTAAAGCGCTGCGTAAACTGTCGGCGCTATATAAATCCTGTATAATAATAATAATAATGCAGGCTAGACTTTAACACCACCTGATTCTCCACAGCCAAAACAAGCATTAAGAGGCTGGCAAAACCAAAAGACTATCGTACAGTGAAGGACACCGGAATCTATTCATAGACCATGGGTTATTTACCGCTACCTTCAAGTCATTGGACACTGGCAAAAGCTTCGCTGGGTTTGAACCCTAGTGTACCCATGTAACACCGTCCACACCATGACACTCCAGTTTTTTTCCAGTGTCTATAGTTGGACTTTTTGTCCTTTTGGAGGATTTTCTACTATTTTTACCAGGTTTAATTATCTTTTTCGACTGACACTTCTTTCAGAATCTGACTGCCTAATGCTTTCATGGCTTATTAGCAGTTTCAAGGTCAGTCAGATCAAGTCAGAGAAAAATTGGTAAAAAGATTTACCTATACGCGCACATGGAAAATTAAATTGATTGAGGAGCAGCACGTTATAAATGAAGAAAATAAAGAAAAATAATTAGCTGTCTAATTACAAACCGCGCTCCTGTGCAAAATTACTCTATATAAACAACATAATAAAACCGTGAAAAATTGTGAAAAATATATACCGTATTTATCGGCGTATAACACGCACTTTTTTCCCCTTAAAATCAGGGGAAAGTCGTGGGTGCGTGTTATACGCCGATTCCCGCTATCGCTATGTGAATGTCGGTGATCGCCGCCGACATTTACATAGCGAGTAGTTTCAAATATGGCCCCGCGGACTTCGGAGGGGCTCGGCAGTGCTGAACGAGCGCCGCCGAAATCACAGAGCCGAGATACGCATAGTCGGGTGTATTCGGCTCTTTCCGGCGCCGCTCACTGTCACGCCCAGTCCCGCCATTGGACCTGTGTTATGTCCATCATAGGGTGGGACTGTGAGCGGCGCCGGAAAGAGCCGAGAACCCTCGGCTATGTGTATCTCGGCGGCGTTCGTTCACTTCCGCCGGCGCCGAGTCTCTCCGAACTCCGCGGCGCCATATTTAAAACTACTCACATGTGTATGGCGGCGGCGGTGGCAGCGGCAGGAGGCATGGAGCATGGACACTAGGCTGCAGGGACAAGGCTGCATTGGGGACAAGGCTGCATTGATAAGGCTGCACTGGGGACAAGGCTGCAGGGACAAGGCTGCATTGATAAGGCTGCACTGGGGACAAGGCTGCATTGACAAGGCTGCACTGGGGACAAGGCTGCATTGACAAGGATGCACTGGGGACAAGGCTGCACTGGGGACAAGGCTGCACTGGGGACAAGGCTGCACTGGGGACACGGCTGCACTGGGGACAAGGCTGCACTGACAAGGCTGCACTGACAAGGCTGCACTGGGGACAAGGCTGCACTGACAAGGCTGCACTGACAAGGCTGCACTGACACTGAAAAGGCTGCAATGACACTAACAAGGCTGCAGATGAACACTGATGAGGCTGCATTGATGGGCATTTTAATGTAAGTTTCTTTTCCTTAAACTTCCCTCCTAAAAGTTTTTTTCCTTAAAATTCTCTCCTAAACTTGGGGTGCGTGTTATACGCCGGCGCGTGTTATACGCCGATAAATACGGTATATCTGCCAACTGAATGTTAAATTATCATAGTGAAAGATACCAGGCAAAGGTTAAATTAATCAGATGTGCAAAATTCAAAAAGAAAGTCCACCATTATTAACCAATGCGTACAACAAATTAGTGTTCAAAAATTAATGTTCAAAAAATAAATGTTCAAAAAATATTTTAAAAACAGAGCTTCTGGGTGGGTAGAGCTTCTAGGCATATCTTCCTTGGGTACAGCAAAGCATCAAACAGCAGCATTCAATTGCCATCACCAGCCACACAGCCTACTCACCAGATGGAGGTGACTCCCATGACAGGATGCGCTTTGGGGTTAACCAACAAGGCTTCTCCCGATTACGGCCAGGTGCAGATGCTGGAGCTCAGGCGCTGGAACTCAGGTGTCTTGATCAGCGGTAAGGCTACTTGGATGCATGCGACCGGACTTCCCAGGGTAGGTCACAAAGACAATGTCAAGGCGCTTACAGTGCGCCACTCTAAAATAGCGGTAACGATCGGGTGACAGTGGCCGGTAATGGGGTGGTGTACTAATCGTTTCAAACAGATGGTGTGTGTAGCGTCCTGTCCCCTTCCCCTACACGTGTCGATACAAGGGGTATTCCGTGTCTTCATCAGGGGGTGATTTAAATCATA
Source organism: Lithobates clamitans (assembly GCA_037952925.1). Taxonomy (NCBI): domain Eukaryota; kingdom Metazoa; phylum Chordata; class Amphibia; order Anura; family Ranidae; genus Lithobates; species Lithobates clamitans. The sequence continues at coordinate 16,256,585 of JBBGZY010000100.1, forward strand.
ATGGCAACAGAAATTAGCCAAATGACCCTGATCAAAAGTTTACATACCCCAGTTCTTAATACTGTGTATTGCCCCCTTAAACATCAATGACAGCTTGAAGTCTTTTGTGGTATTTGTGGATGAGGCTCTTTATCTTCTCAGGTGGTAAATCTGCCCATTCCTCTTGGCAAAAAGCCTCCAGTTCCTGTAAATTCTTGGGCTGTCTTGCATGAACTGCACGTTTCAGATCTCCCCAGAGTGGCTCAATGATATTGAGGTCAGGAGACTGAGATGGCCACTCCAGAACCTTCACTTTATTCTGCTGTAGCCAATGACAGGTTGACTAGGCCTTGTGTTTTGGATCATTGTCCTGTTGGAATGTCCAAGTACGTCCCATGCGCAGCTTCCTGGCTGATGAATACAAATGTTCCTCCAGCATTTTTTGATAACATATTGAATCCATCTTGCCAACAATTTTGACCAAATTCCCTTTGCCTTTGTAGCTCACACATCCCCAAAACATCAGCGATCCACCTCTGTACCTTTCATCATAGGCCTTGTTGACTCATCTCCAAATGTAGCATTTATGGTTGTGGCCAAAAAGCTAAATTTTGGTCTCATCACTCCAAATGACTTTGTGCCAGAAGGTTTGAGGCTTGTCTCTGTGCTGTTTGGAGTATTGTAAGTTGTATACTTTATGGCATTTGCATAGTAATAGCTTTCTTCTGGCGACTTGACCATGCAGACCATCTTTCTTTAAGTGCCTCCTTATTGTGCGTCTTGAGACAGACACACCACATGTTTTCAGAGAGTCCTGTATTTCCCCTGAAGTTATTTGTGGGGTTTTCTTTTCATCCCAATTTCCAGTTGTGGCTGAAATTTTAGTTGGTCTACCTGACCGTGGTTTGGTTTCAACACAACCCCTCATTTTCCACTTCTTGAACACTGCTGATTGGCATTCTCAGTTCCTTGGATATCTTTTTATATCCCTTTCCTGTTTTATACAGTTCAACTACCTTTTCCTGCAGATCCTTTGACAATCCTTTTTCTTTCCTCATGACTCAGAATCCAGAAACGTCAGTGCAGCACTGGATGAAAGATGCAAGGGTCTGTCAGGAGTTCAGAAACACATTGACTTTTCATACACACACACTAATTTCAAGCAAACAGATCACAGATGAGGATGGTTACCTTTAATAGCCATTCAAACCCCTTTGTGTCAACTTGTGTGCATGTTATCAGGCCAAAATCACCAGGGTATGTAAACTTTTGATCAGGGACATTTGGGTAGTTTCTGTTGCCATTATGATATAAAAAGAGTAAACACAGTTGATTGATAATAAATGGCTTCAGCCAAACACTAACCATGAGTGAAAGAAATGTTTTTGTGTTATTCATATTCTCTGAAAAAATGGCCAAGAAATCATAAATTCTGCCAGGGTACGTAAACTTATGAGCAAAACTGTACATGCGCTGCATATAGATAAAAAAAATCAAAAAGTAACAAAATCTGCATTGTGGGACAGTATTTTATTATGTGTATGTACGTACAACACAGCCCAAGAAAAGCTAGAAGAATTATTACGCGTGTGTATGTGTGCACAGGAAAATGCACTAAACACAGGATTACAAACATTTATTTTACAACCCATCCTCACATTTTTAAGCAGGAATTTTCTGTCAGAAATCTGATGTTCATACATCAGTACCATGTGAACGTTTGCTAAAGGTTCTACCCCTCCTACAGAGGCAATAGGGTAGTCTATTTAACTTAGAAGAGAGAAGTCTAAAAAATTTCTCTCTCTTTACCCTTTAAAGGCAATGTTTAAATATGCTTAATTGCAGCCCTCTCTTTCTGTCTCTAGTGCTTGTTCATTTCTACTCTGGAAACAAACAAGAGCTTTCTCACATTATCTTTACATTGGGTGTTCCCCCTCCTTTCCTACTCAAGAAAAGATTTCAGGGCTTACCAACTCCTAGGAACTCCTGTCCCTGAAGGCTTATGGGGCATACACACGGTCGGACTTTTCACCTGCAAAAGTCCGATGGACGCCGCCGGACCAAATCCGGCGGACAATCCGACCGTGTGTGGTCTCCATCGGACTTCACTCATATAGAGGGAACCATTAAAGTACATTGGTCTTGATACAATTAGTTGATTTGTGTGATACACAAGATACAATGTCCGACATATAATCAATCCAAACAGTGAAAAAGTCTCACTCCTGGTATCATCACACTCCCCTTCCCCCTGTCCCCCTGCTTCCTCCCCTCCTTTTCTTTCCCAACCCCTCCTCTCCCACTCCCCCTCCCTCCCTGCCCCCTTTCCTTTTTCCCCCCTTTCTCCCCATTTTCCTCTATGCTACTTTTTCTTTTCTTCTTTTCTCTTCTCTCTCTCCACACTGTTCTCCTTCCTAGTTGTCCTTTCTTGGTAATAGATTACTGGTCTTATTACTATATATACATTTTGGATTGTAGAACTGGGTCCCCCAGTGTCTTCCGTGTCCGCCATGCGGGGACTACCTTCGGGTGCCTCTGCTGTGCTGTCTCACACTGCATTGGTAAGCAATATATGGATATATGGATCCCCAGACCATATGTCATTCGCTATTTATTAAGTATATTTGTTTTTCCCCTCTCCTTTATCGTACATATATATATTTTTTGCTATGGGTGTTTGAGTATGAGATTATGTTTATGACTTGTTTTGTAGATGACAATGATTGACTCCTCCCGAGCAAGCGGCCTGCGCCGCGAAACATGTAGAGGACCCCGGAGCCCCTTGCGATCCTCGGGGTGCATCGACCTCTTGAATCCTTTGAAAGATTTATGCACGCCAACTATTTATGCAACTATTGATTGTATATAGCTTGTTTGTTTCTTCCCCTCCCATTTTAACCGCTACCGGACCAGCCTCCGCAGTTATACTGCGGCAGGTTGGCTCTCCTGGGTGAGCCGTCGTAGCTGTACGTCGGCTCTTTAAGACGCTGTAGGATGCACGCCCGCAGCATGTCCCCGGAGCTGATGCGAGTGCCTGGCACCTGCCATCGCTCGTGACAAAGCGAGAGCCAGGATCTGTGTGTGTAAACACACTAATCCCAGTTCTGTCAGGAGAGAGGAGACAGTTCGTGTGTTCATATTAAGTATGAACACAACACCGATCGGTCTCCTCTCCTAGACAGTCCCATCCCCCCACAGTTAGAACACACCTAGGGAACACAGTTAACCACTTGATCGCCCCCTAGTGTTAACCCCTTCCCTGCCAGTGTAATTTATACAATAATGCAATTTTATAGCACTGTCACTGGTCCCAAAATTGTGTCAAATTTGTCCCTCGAAATATCGCAATACTGCTAAAAAACGCAGATCGCCGCCATTACTAGTAAAAAAATAATAATAATAATAAAAATAACATCTATCCCCTATTTTGTAGACGCTATAACTTTTGCGCAAACCAATCAATATACGCTTATTGCGATTTTTTTTTACCAAAAATTTGTAGATTTGTTTGTTTTTGTTTTTTTAAATTGGGATATTTATTATAGCAAGAAATAAAAAATATTGTGTTGTTTTTTCAAAATTGTCGTTCTTCTTTTGTTTATAGCGCAAAATAAAACAAAAAAACGCAGAGGTGATTCAATACCACCAAAAAAAAGCTCTATTTGTGGGAAAAAAGGATGTAAATTTTGTTTGGGTACAGCGTTGCATGACCGCGTAATTCAGTCAGTTAAAGCGACACAGTGCCGTACCACAAAAAGTGGCCCGGTCAGGAAGGGGGTAAATACTTCCAGGGCTGAAGTGGTTAATGTTTTTCTATTAAAGAGGAACTTCAGTTATTTTTCAACTTTCCATCTATTAAATCCTCTGCCCTTGTTGTTTTAACTTTGGGCAGTAAAACATTTTTTTTCTGCCAGTAAATACCTTATACAGCCCACTTCCTGTTTCTTGTCTGGTAAAAAGCCTAGGCTTAGGACATCATGCACATCTCTCTCTCTTACTCTCGTGAAAGTTTGCCAGGAAGGGAGGGGGCTCATCATACGCGGGCCAATGAGAGCTGCAGAGCTGGAGTGTCTGTGTGTCTGTGTAAATACAGGAAGTGGACAGGCAGCAGCTTCAGCTGCCCACAGTTAAAATGGATGCAGCCAGACTCAGTGGAGGGAGTTTTCTGCAGCATATTTGGCAAGTACAGAATATATAAAATACTACGCAAAGTGCTTGGAGGGAAGCTTCAGAATGGCAAAGATGTTTTTATTACAAATAATGTGAGCAGACTGCAGTTCCTCTTTAATAAATTGTTATATTTTAAGTATACCTTCTGCCTAATCCTTGGGTACCGAAATAGTCCAACCTTCTCTGTTTTTGCCAGGGGCATGTTTGGGCCAGCACCAGGTGTTTCTTTGTGTGGGTGTTTCCACTGTCTTAGTGCTCCAGGGCCTCCAAAAATGTGATAGGTGGTCCCCTTCTTGTATTTTGGTCCCCTTTATGCATCTAGGCTGTAAAGAAGTTCCACACATGTGGTATCCCCATACTCAGGAGGCATAGCATGAGTAATGGGGTGTAATTCTAAGCATCTGTATGCTGTGTGTGAGAAATAACTTGTTAAAATGTGTTATTTTTTTCACAAAATTGCCATTTATTTATTTGTTCATTTTCCAAAAAACTCCCTATGTCTCTTACTAAATACTTTACACTGTCTACTTTCCAAAAGAGAAAGGTAATAGACAAAACGTTGGGGTGCTGGTCGAGCGGCAACCAAATGTAACATCAGCGGTGGTGCCTGAAGATATGTATTGCTAGTGACGCATTATGCAGGCTGAGTTACTTGAGTAATGCTGGATTGTTTTAGCTTCTTGTGAGTGTTTTTAATATACAGTGCCTTGAAAAAGTACTCCTACCCCTTGAAATTTTCCACATTTTGTCATGTTAGAACCAAAAACGTAAATATTTTTTATATCGGGATTTTATGTGATAGACCAACACAAAGTGGCACATAATTGTGAAGTGGAAGGAAAATAATAAATGTTTTTTTAACATTTTTACAAATAAATATTTGAAAAGTGTGGCGTGCATTTGTATGCAGCCCCCTTTACTCTGATACCCCTAACTAAAATCTAGTGGAACCAATTGTCTTCAGAAGTCACCTAATTAGTAAATATAGTCCACCTGTGTGTAATTTTATCTCAATATAAATACAGCTGTTTTGTGAAGCCCTCAGAGGTTTGTTAGATAACCTTAGTGGAAAAACAGCATCATGCAGGCCAAGGAACACACCAGACAGGTTAGGGATAAAGTTGTGCAGAAGTTTAAAGCAGGGTTAGGTTATTAAAAAATATCCCAAGCTTTGAACATCTCACAGAGCACTGTTCAATCCATCATCCGAAAATGGAAAGAGTATGGCACAACTGCAAACCTACCAAAACATGGCTGTCCACCTAAACTGACAGGCCGGGCAAGGAGAACATTTATCAGAGAAGCAGCCAAGAGGCCATGGTAACTGGAGGAGCTGCAGAGATCAACAGCTCAGGTGGGAGAATCTGTCCACAGGACAACTATTATGCCCCGTACACACGGTCGGATTTTCCGATGGAAAATGTCTGATCGGAGCGTGTTGTCGGAAATTCCGACCATGTGTGGGCTCCATCGGACATTTTCCATCGGATTTTCCGACACACAAAGTTTGAGAGCAGGATATAAAATTTTCCGACAACAAAATCCGTTGTCAGAAATTCCGATCGTGTGTACACAAATCCGACGGACAAAGTGCCACACATGCTCAGAATAAATAAAGAGATGAAAGCTATTGGCCACTGCCCCATTTATAGTCCCAACGTACGTGTTTTACGTCACCGCGTTCAGAATGATCGGATTTTCCGACAACTTTGTGTGACCGTGTGTATGCAAGACAAGTTTGAGCCAACATCCGTCGGAAAAAATCCTAGGATTTTGTTGTCGGAATGTTCGAACAAAGTCCGACCGTGTGTACAGGGCATAAGTCATGCACTCCACAAATCTGTCCTTTATAGAAAAGTAGGATGAAGAAAGCCATTGTTGAAAGAAAGCCATAAAATGTCCAGTTGGCAGTTTGCGAGAAGCCATGTGGGGGACACAGCAAACATATGGAAGAAAGTGCTCTGGTCAGATGAGACCAAAAATTTAATTTGTGGCCTAACAGCAAAACGCTATGTGTGGCGGAATCCTAACACTGCACATCACCCTGAACACACCATCCCCACCCTGAAGCATGGTGGTTGCAGCATCATGTTGTGGGGATGCTTTTCTTCAGCAGGGACAGGGAAGCTGGTCAGAGTTGATGGGAAGATGGATTGGAGCCAAATACAGGGCAATTTTAGAAGAAAACCTGTTAGAGTCTGCAAAATACTTGCGACTGGTGCAGAGGTTCACCTTCCAGCAGGACAACAACCCTAAACATACAGCCAGGGCTACAATGGAATGGTTTAGATCAAAGCATATCCATGTGTTAGAATGGCCCAAAGTCCAGACCTAAATCCATTTGAGAATCTGTGGCAAGACTTGAAAATTGCTGTTCACAGATGCTCTCCATCCAACCTGACAGAGCTTGAGCTATTTTGCAAAGAAGAATGGGCAAAAAATATCACTCTCTAGATGTGCAAAGCTGGTAGAGACATACCCAAAAAGACTTGCAGCTGTAATTGCAGTAAAAGGTGGTTGTACAAAGTATTGACTCAAGGGGCTGAATACAAATGCACACCACACTTTTCAGAAATGTATTTGTATAAAATTTTGAAAACCATTTATCATTTTCCTTCCACTTTACAATTATGTGCCACTTTGTGTTGGTCTATCACATACATTCCCAATAAAATACATTTATCTTTTTTGTTATAACATGACAAATTGTGGAAAATTCCAAGGGGTATGAATACTTTTTCAAGGCACTGTATATAAAGCGCACTTTAGTTGAACGGTTTTACACTACTGGAGCCCCTTTTTTCCTTCTTTACCATATGGGGAGTTCCACAAGACAGGAGAGTCAGGACTGGAAGCCATATTAGATGGAAGTCCTCTGTAAAAAGAGAGCCATTTGTGTCTGGTGAGTCCTAGTCTGCTGGGGAGAGGTGTTTTGCCCCGTACACATGGTCGGATTTTCCGATGGAAAATGTCCGATCGGAGCGTGTTGTCGGACATTCCGACCATGTGTGGGATCCATCGGACATTTTCCATCGGATTTTCCGACACACAAAGTTTGAGAGCAGGCTATAAAATTTTCCGACAACAAAATCCGTTGTCGGAATTTCCGATCGTGTGTACACAAATCCGACGCACAAAGTGCCACGCATGCTCAGAATAAATAAAGAGATTAAAGCTATTGGCTACTGCCCTGTTTATAGTCCCGACGTACGTGTTTTACGTCACCGCGTTCAGAACGATCGGATTTTCCGACAACTTTGTGTGACCGTGTGTATGCAAGACAAGTTTGAGCCAACATCCGTCGGAAAAAATCCTAGGATTTTGTTGTCGGAATGTCCGAACAAAGTCCGACCGTGTGTACGGGGCATTTGAGCTCTGGAGCACCTTTTATTCACAGTGGTTTACTTAAAACTGTTGCAGGATGGACTCGTTTTTATTTTATCACTGGAGCACTTTTCATTTACAGTGGAAAGTCTGAACTTTCAAGTTTTTTTGGACTAATCTGGACTGGATGTACTAATCTTTATTTGTCATACAAATGGTCACTTTGGCTTTTACAGTGGTGCATAATTGCTATAACGTACCTTTTATCTTTACAGCACCTTTTTTATTGTTCTATTGCATTACATATAAAGAACAATTATTTGCTATATTTTATAACCAAAACTAAAAAAAGTGTGTTTTGATTTTTTTTTTTGATTTTTTTTATTTATGTAGCAAAATAATAAAAAACCAAGTGGTGGATAAATACCAGCAAAAGTTCTATCTGTTTAAAAATAATGATAAAAATGTAATTTGGGTACAGTGTTGTATGACTGCGTAATTGTCATTCAAAATGTGACTGTGCTGAAAACTGAAAAATGGCCAGGACTGGAAGGGTGTGAAAGTGTGGTTTAACACTAATTGTTTTATATGTTTTCTTGTTCCTTCATTATATAGCCATTCTTCCAAAAATCAACCAATTTATGATTTTTCTTTTTCTTTTTTTTAAATGATTATGTTTTTTAAGTAATTCTGCATTATTTGAACTCCAGCCATGTGGAAAAACCTCATACTGCTCCCCCACCACTCATGGTAATACTTGCAGTCCTGAGATTTTCCACCCTATCAGTTCCTGTTGCAGTGAATGATCCATTGAGGGATGCTTGTTGATGTCCCTTTTGCCAACCTAGTCGTGTGTGCACTGTAATGTCACCATGACAGGAACAGTAAGTGAAACTGTCTAACAGGGTATTGGATAGCTATATAACCGGACAGGGGTCTAATCCTTCACCGCTAGCCAAAACTAATAAAAAGCACACTAAAGACTTCCTTCCTTCACACTAAGCCGTTCAGAGCTATACCACATGCACAATAACTTGCAGTATTTTGGATCTTAATGTACAGTACATTGTGTTAAGGCAGCCCATTCTTTCATTTAGCAACAAACACAAAACTGGACTTGAACCCTTTGTTTTTGTTTTTGTCCAGTGCAATGCATGGTATGTTTTTTTTAACTATATTGCAGGTCTAAAATGTTGAGTATAATTAATTTACTATACTGTAAACAGTATATTTATGTGTTTTATTTTTTCCTTTTAAATTAGGATTCTAACATAATATAATGTCACATAAAGAGATAATATTTGTGAGTTTCAGTGCTTTGGAATTAAAATATCACAGCTTAAAAGCAAACACAGCGTGAGAGATAAAGGGAGTGAGTGAATGTTAAAGTGGGGTTCCACCCAAAAAAACAAACATATCTAAATAATTCTAAAAAAAAAAACAAAAAAACATTTGGATATTTTTTTTTTTTTTACTTACCTCTAAATGCCTGTTGCTAGGTGGTCCCTCGTAGTCTGCCCCTTCGTCTGCCTGGGCTGGTGACATCACTTCCCCCTGGCACAGGAAGGGCTCGGCTCTTCTCCCTCCCTCCTGTCAATCATCTGGGACCCATTGCAGGTCCCAGGTGATTAAGCGGCCAATCACGGCGCTCGGCGCCGCTCGCGCATGCGCAGTGGGTGCCAGGCTGTGAAGCCACAGCCCGGCGCCCACAGTTGAAATGCCGGCGCCGACGAGCGGAGGGGGGGGACGAGCGGGGCTTCGATCCCCCGCACCGCTGGACCCAGGGACAGGTGAGTGTCCAATTAAAAGTGAGCAGCTGCAGTATTTGTAGCTGCTGACTTTTAATTTTTTTTTTTTTTAATGGCCCCCCTGGGTGGAACCCCACTTTAAGTAAATCAATGAATGATTAGGCTTCTTGGGATCTACCAAGAAATGTAAGCATTATGTGAACTGAACTTTAAATTGACTCTAAAAAACAATAAATAAGCTGTAGCATTTGGGGTAGGAGGGTGGTATTGGTAAAGTATTTAATTGTTTGGTTGTACAAAATATTGAGTAGCAGTGATATTGTTGCTCTTTGTGCATATTGTACTATAGATTTACAAGTTTGTACCATTATAAATCATCAATTAAAGGATCCATGTAATATTTGATCAAATATGTTACAGAAATTAAACAGCACAGAAAAGGAAGACATCACCATTGAAAATAGGAGCAGGAAAGGCTGTCTAACCGATCTAAAAATGAAATACAAATCGGAGGTCATTTCTGGCATACAGCAATATTTGCATGGCAGTGGTACAAATGACAAAGATGCTGTTGTGTTAGCAAAAGAAGAATTCCAAGCAAATGTGTTTTCTTTACAACCCGAAAAGGGGGCATTTTATCACAGGAATGAATATCATCAAGTCAACCGTTGTGTTTACAATGCTGGAAAATGTGATAAAACCATCTAGTTCTTTGTTGGAAAAGGATGCAAATGTTTTAATTGTTTTTCTAATTTCTATACTGAAGCAAAGGGAATGACAAATAATTCTTCAGATGCCACTAGGAGGCAGTGTAGACCACATCGTGATACATTTAATATTGAATATGTGGAAAGCGAAACCTACAAGCAAAACTTTTACTTTCACTCTCAGTGATGATGGTAAAAATTACAAATGGAGAGGGTGAATCTCCCTAATGGAGGCACTGAGAGGAATAAAAACCCAACAGGTGTTCTAATCCCTCTCCACTCTATCCAGAACTAACGTTTAGTTATACTTTAACCAAACTGTTAGGCTGACAATAGCTCTTAATGTCGCTACTACATAAACTCTAAAGCCTCGTACACACGATCGGATTTTCCGCAAAGCGTCAGACTTTTGTCCGAAGGACGTTGGCCATGAACTTGTCTTGCATACAAACGGCACACAACTGTCGGCCAACAAACACGAACGTAGTGATATACTACGTGGCTTTTCAGCTCTTTAGCACCACCCTTTGGGCACCTTCTGCTAATGTTGTGTTTGGTGAGCATTGATTCCGAGCATGCGTGTTTGTACTTTGAACTTCTGTCTGACGGACTTGTGTACACGCAATCAGAAAATCTGACAACAGATCATTGTCTGCAGAAAATTTATAAGCTCACCATCCAACATTTGTCCACGGAAAATCTGACAACAGTGCGTACAAACGATCAGATTTTAGGCCAACAGTCTGTCAACACACAATTCCCGTTGGAAAATCTGATCGTGTGTACGAGGCTTAAGTATAATTTTCCCAGTACATTTAACCTAACCCTAAAAATTTACCTGTAAAGCACAAGTAAAAACCTTGGGGGTAGGTGCGGGTTCCCTTCCTTTATTCAGGCACACAGACTTCAGATACAGTGCAAACCTGTTCCCCACTGCCTGGCCCAAACCTACCCATTTGCACATAACTATGCAATTGGAATGTGTGGAAGGAGATGGGTAAACCCAATAAAGCTCTATAACCCAGCGTTCAAGTGAATCAGAGAGTACCAAAAGCTGCTACAGGTATGTACAGTCACTTGTGGGTGTCTGCACTTCATATTCGTAAAGTGACAGGAGTCTAAATAAACCTTTCTGTGATATAACATGTTCTATGTTGTTTTATGTTAGTGCTTGAGGTCTTGTATTTAAACGAGAGATTGTTTTTTAAGCAGTGCTGCATTATTTGAAGCTGAGCTCCAGCCATGTTGAAAAACCCGATACTGCCCCGACCACCCTATTTCTCCATGCATCCGCCACTCATGGTAATACTAGTAGTCCTGCAATTGTCCACCCTATCAGTTCCTGTTGCAGTGACTGATCCATTGAAGGATGTTTGTCGATGTCCCTTTTGCTGACATAGCGATGTCATCAGGACGGAACATAGGTATTGTTAGAAGGGCCCATCCACATTCTCAGTGGCGGCTGGTGCTAAAAAATTTGGGGGGGGCGCAAACAAACTAAAAAAAATGTGAAAAACATCAAAACGCAACCACTGTGCCATCAAACGCTGCCACTGTGCCCATCAAACGCTGCCACTGTGCTATCAATTACAGCCAGTGTGCCCATCAAATGCTGCCACTGTGCCCATCAAACGCAGCAACTGTGCTATCAATTACAGCCAGTGTGCCCATCAAATGCTGCCACTGTGCCAAATGCTGCCAGTGTGCCCATCAAATGTGGCAAATTCTCCATACCCCCCCCTTCACTTGCCCACAATAGGACCTACAGATAGACACTGGGTGGGAGAGATAGACAGACAGATAGATATTGGGTGCAAGGGGGAGAATGAGTGAGATAGATATATAGATATCACCAGGGACCATGCCTGGCTGGGCAAAGCTATAGATGTAATAAAAAATATATATTCAGCAAAGAACCCTAAGACCCCTTTCACACTGGGGCGGTTTGCAGGCACTATTGCGCTAAAAATAGTACCTGCAAACTGACCCGAAACAGCCGCTGCTGTCCTTCCAGTGTAAAAGCCACTGGAGCGATGTGCTGGCAGGACGGGAAAAAAAATCCTGCTAGCAGCATCTTCAGAGCGGTGAAGGAGCAGAGTGTATACACCGCTCCTGCCCATTGAAATCAATGGGACAGCGCAGCAATACCGCTGGCAAAGCGCTTCTGCAGAGACGCTTTGCGGTGGTTTTTAAACCTTTCTCGGCCGCTAGCGAGGGGTAAAACCGCCCTGCTAGCGGGCGAATACCGCCGCTAAAACGACGGTAAAGCACCGCTAATAATACTGCCGATTCCGCCCCAGTGTGAAAGGGGCCTAACGTTAACTAGATAAAATGAATTAAATACACATACCTCAATACAAATTCAAAGCATAACAGTGCAAAACCAATCAATAATAAATAGTTAAAAAGGCAATTTCTCCAAGAAAGTTCACAATTGCAGGAATCAAAAGGATGTCTGCCACTTTGAGGATGTATGTCCAAACAGGCATGCAAGTGTGAGAGTGAGACAAGCACCTCCACCTAAGACATTAGCAAAGAAGGTGAGCAGCTGCTAATGTCTTTGGTGGAGGTGCTTGTCTCACTCTGACACTTGCATATTAGATAGACAGACAGACACTGCGGGGGGGGGGGAGATAGATAGACAGTTGATTAGGACTTACATATCTCCGAGGCTCCCTCCTGTGCAGGCTGCAGTCCGTGACTAATGACAGCTGTCCTGTCACCTCCTCTGCCTCCTTCCGTCCATACACTGGCTGGCTGGGTAGGATATTTTCTTCTCGGTGTGACTGTGTAGTCACACGGCAGTAGAGGAGTCTGCTCCCCATGTTTCCTTCCTCTGCTCGGGCGCACTGGGAGATGACAGCGGAAGTGACATCAGAACTGGACTGTCACTCAACGCACCGGCCATTCTAATGCATGCAATATGCATAGGAATGCAGAAGCATCTCGGCGCAATGGATCGCGCCACAAGGCGGGTTAAAAGCCCACAAATGAAGCGCCGCGTCTGCAATCTCGTGATTGCATAGACGTGGCGCTTCCCATACTGCACTGCGTCCGGCGCTCGGGCACAGTGTACTTGATTTAAGGACCTTTTTTTCGATTTTTTTTTTTTTTTAAAGGGACAGTTTTAAAACTTTTTTTTTTTTTTTTTTTGTGACTACAGGAGAGGGGGGGGGGGGGGGCGGCGCCCGGGCGCCCCCTATGGACGGGCCGCCACTGCACATTCTATTTCTGATGAGCAAAGGACTAGGATGCTGATTATCACAGGAAAAAGTAAACATTTCTCTACAAAATTTGCTGTAGACTGAGTGCTTTCACACTGCTGGTGCCCTGGCGTCGGTGGTAAGGCGGTGCTATTTTTAGAGCCACTTTACCGTCGCTTTAGAGGCGCTATTCGGCCGCTAGCGGGGTGGTTTTAACCATCGCTAACGGCCGAAAAAGGGTGAAAAAAACGCCCGCAAAACAGTGCCCGGCGGCGCTGCTCATTGATTTTAATGGGCAGGGGCGCTATAGGAGCGGTGTATTCACCGCTCCTATAGCGCTGCAAAGAAGCTGCTTGCAGGACTTTTTGTGACGCCCCCTGCTAGCGTAGCGCCCCAGTGTGAAGGCACTCGGACTAAGTTTGCAGCTGAGGCTTTTTTCAGGCGCTTTTTTTAGCGCTAAAGAGCCTGAAAAACACCTCCAGTGTGAAAAGGGTCTATGTAAAATGTGCGTGTGTGTGTGTGTCACTATTTTTTAATCACATGGCTAAAGCTTTAAAGCAGGAAGTGTAAATGTTTTGTGTATGTTTCTTGTCATATTATCATTGTTCTGTTCTGTTTTATTACTTGTTACTTAATGTTTTACTTGAAAATAGATTTATTAACCTATAACTTCATTTTAGTGTTCCGTATCTAAACATCTTGTTGATAAAATTTACTGACCCATCTTATGTTGAAGTAAAAACTCTTTGAAATGGTTGCAAAACATACATTGAAGCTATCCATGGCCAATAGAGAAGAATATCTGTGTTCTCCACAAATTCTGCTCAAAACTTTCTCATAGAATTAAACTAATTTCTAGACACCAATTCAAATGACAAGTTAGTCAAAACCTAAAGTGTTAGTATGTAGTATGTGAATAAGAGAATGCTTATGATTTAAACTTTTTTTAATCTGCCACCAAAAAAAATTTTTGGGCACATTAAGTAGATTAGCATGTTTATTTCAATTCAGTGTCCAAAAAATGTATTAAATGTACAGAATTGAGTCAGATATGTTATTGTTCATATGTTTATTTTTATTGTTTACCATATGTTCAACAAACATTAGAAAAATGCTTACTTTTTTTTTACACTATGCTTGTCTCATCAAAGGCAATGAAAGTAGAAAATTTAAATAAAAACAAAACAAAACAATGAAGCATTATATAAATCATCAAAATGTTATCAAGACATAGAACTATAAAGAGTTAACGTTGTCATTTTTTTTTTTTTTAATTATTAGCTATATTTCTGTTACCACCCATGTCCACAGGTGTGGTTGGGTATCAGTAGACACACCACCTGTCCTAATTATATATAGAGCTGCACGTTCAAAACCAGATTGGGGGGGGGGTGACACACATTATCTAATTTTGTTTGAAAATAGGCAAAAGAAAAAGATTTCACTTAACCGCTTCCCGACCGCCGCATGTACATATACGTCAGCAGAATGGCACGGACAGGCAAATGGGCGTACAGGTATGTCCCTTTAAACTTGCCGCTATGTGGTCACGTGCACGAGTTCCATGGGTGTGATCGCAGGTCGATGTCCGCAGGGATACCTGAGATCGTCTCACGGAGAGGAAGAACGGGTAAATGCTGATGTAAACAAGCATTACCCCGTTCTGCCTAGTGACACTGATACTAATCACAGCTCCCTGTAATCAGGAGCGGTGATCAGTGTCGTGTCACATGTAGCCCCCCCTCACAGCTAGAATCACTCCTTAGGACACACTTAACCCCTGCAGCGCCTCCTCCTGGTTAACCCCTTCACTGCCAGTCACATTTATACAGTAATCAATGCATTTTTAATCGCACTGATCGCTGTATAAATGTGAATGGTTTCAAAATAGTGCCAAAAGTGTCCAATCTGTCCGCCATAATGTCGCAGTCACGATAAAAATTGCAGATCGCCACCATTACTAACAAAATAAAATTATTAATAAAAATGCCATAAAACTATCCCCTATTTTCTAGATGCTATAACTTTTGCGCAAACCAATCAATAAATGGTTATTGCGATTTTTTTTTACCAAAAATATGTAGAAGAATACATATCGGCCTAAACTAAGGAAAAAAAATGTTTTTTTATATATTTTTGGGGGATATTTATTATAGCAAAAAGTTAAAAATAATGCGTTTTTTTCAAAATTGTTGCTCTTTTTTTGTTTATAAAGAACAAGATTCCTCAAGGTTTGGGAATTTAAATGGACGCAAGGCAGTAATATTAAAAAGTACAAAATTTATTGGACAAACAATAAATAAATCAACAAATGTAATACAATGTAAATATGAATGTAAACAGATGACTGATGATAAAAAACATCTATATAAGGGGAAAAAACAGCTTAAAAAGAGGGGGGAGCTTGCAAAGGAATAGTCTGACGCATTTCAAATGCACTCTGAAGTGCGGACCTTCCTCATGGACTTTAACAGTTTGCACCACTCCCAATGCTGTAGTTCCCAAATACACAGTTATTTCACCAGCAGCTGAAGAGACACACTCAAATAGTGAGAATGGAACATTCATCCGTGCCAGACCAAGAAGCGCCATCCACAGGACATCCTGAATTCACCAATACTCCAAGAGGTTGCTATTAGTCGCTTTTGGGGGAGTTGTGTTTAAACAGTCAGGATACTGTCCAACTTAATATTAAGAGCTTAGTTCATATATGTATATTTCATGGAAGGTGTATCACATCCAGAAAGGATTTTCATATCAAGCAGTGGAGAGATATACCACTTGCAACTATATACAATGAGATCCTGAATTCCACATCCTTGAGGACAATTTCTTGTAGAGTGGCAATTGTTAGCACCTTAATGGATGGAGCAGAGGTGTGTGGTCCGTCAGCTGCAGGGTCAGAAAGAGGAAGATCCGCACTTCAGAGTGCATTTGAAACGCGAAGGGCTCAGCCCTTCCTTCTCTGAGCTGGCCGCTCAGCTGTCGGCTAATTGCCAGCTCTCGTCTCTCTCCACAGTTAAGGAGCTGTTGTGGATCTGCTCGTCAGTCCCACCTACTTAAAGATCCCCAGCTCACTTCATTCCTGCCTTCGACTTGGTCACATCACAAGAAACCACCTCCTGCGTTCCTGGTTAAAGACTGGCTTTGCTGACATCCCTTCTGGCGCCTTATCCTGCTTGCTGTTCCTCTACTTGGATCCCTGACTTCTGGCCTGGCTGATTACCTGATCTGGTTACTGAACTCTGGCTTGGCTGACTACCCAATCCGGTTACTAGACTCTGGCTATGCTTTGACTACGCTTACCCTATTTACCTTGTTATTTTTATTAATAAACAAGTGGGATTTCACTGTACTTCTGTCTCGGTTTGGTTCATGGTTTCTGACAGAAGGCCATGAATTCAGAAGATACAGTCAATCCACTTGTTGGTAATATTTTTTCCAGATTGGATGAGCAAGATCACCACATGGATCAGTTTGCCATGGCATTACAAACGCTCCTGAGTCGCACGGCTATCCTGGAATCCCCCACTGTGGCTGCTCCTGTACAACCTGAGTTGCAGGCCATCCCTGCTGCTGCGCCAGTCTCTGTGCAGGCACCCGCCTTGTGTATTACTTCTATAAGAGGTATGTCTGATTCCATCCCCCTTCCCCAGTGATTTGGGGGTGATCCAGTTCAATGCAGAGGGTTTCTCAACCAAATTGAGATATACTTTGAGATGCTGCCCCAGGCGTTTCCCACGGTCAGAAGCAAAGTAGGGTTTGTGATATCTTTGCTTTCTGAGAGAGCCTTGGCCTGGGCTAAACCCCCCAACCCTCTCTAATAAAGTTTTAACCCCTTGATCACCCCCCCCATCACCAGTGTCGTTTTTCTGATCGCTGCATTAGTGTCACAGGTGACGCTAGTTAGGGAGGTAAGTATATAGGTTCGCCGTCAGTGTTTTATAGTGACAGGGACCCCTATATACTACCTAATAAAGGTTTTAACCCCCTGATTGCCCCCTAGTTAACCCTTTCACCAGTGATCACCGTATAACTGTTACGGGTGACGCTGGTTAGTTAGTTTGTTTTTTATAGTTTCGGGGCACCCGCCGTTTATCACCTAATAAAGGTTTAACCCCCTAATCGCCCGGCGGTGATATAAGTTAAATTTTAGGGTCAGATATGGTCTGCGTTGCCCCAGGCAGCGGCAGGTTAGCACCAGTACCGCTAACACCCTCGCACGCAGCATACACCTCCCTTAATGGTATAGTATCTGAACTATATGCATATATCAGATCTATACTAGCGTCCCCAGCAGTTTAGGGTTCCCAAAAACGCAGTGTTAGCGGGATCAGCCCAGATACCTGCTAGCACCTGCGTTTTGCCCCTCGGCCCAGCCCTGCCCAGCCCACCCAAGTGCAGTATCGATCGATCGCTGTCACTTACAAAACACTAAACACACATAACTGCAGCATTCGCAGAGTCAGGCCTGATCCCTGCGATCGCTAACAGTTTTTGTTAGTAGCATTTTGATACAGACGCTAACAGTCAGGAGCTTTTTTGCCTGTGAGTCTCACTAGTGTACCACTAAATTTAGAACCCAAAATGGCAAATCCAAGGTACACTAGTGAAGAGGCCTACACGTTTCTGAGCATGACAGATAGTGAAGAGGAAGTCACTCATCTGTCAGATTCAGGCTCAGAATACGATCCTGTAGACGACAGCGGCTCCATGACAGATAGCTCTAACGACGGAGTTGTGGTCCTTGCCAAGGTCAGGCGTACCAAACCCCGAACTTCTTCTTCTGTCGTTGATGTGCAAGAACCTCAGGTACCTCGTATGGAGCAGAGCAGTACTAGCGCCACTATTCCTTCTGGTGAACTGGCAAGCACCAGCGGCCTAGTACACCCTGGTCGTACATCCAGTACTGCAGTATCACGTGGTGACATGGCGAGTCCCATAAGTGCAGTTCAAGCTGGTGAGGTGGCAAGCACAAGTAGTGTCCCGCTGCCACCAAGAAGACGAACACAGGCCCGTCCTGCCCATAGTGCCCTTTCTGCTGCATTCGCCAATCCTAATTGGGAACCCACCACTTCTGCAGAACCCGTACTTCCCCCATTCACTGGCCAACCCGGCATTCAGGTGGAAACAGTTGATTTTATGTCACTTGATTTTTATTCGCTGTTTTTCACCGAAGATCTCTATAGATCTATTGTGGACCAAAGCAATTTGTACGCTGGTCAACACATCGCCACTATTCCCCAGTCCTCCCTTGCCAGAGATTGGAGACCAATTACGGTCTCAGAATTTAAGCTCTTTCTGGGCCTTTCCCTCAACGTGGGCATAACCAAAAAGAGTGAGTTGCGGTCATATTGGTCCACTGACCCAATTCACCATATGCCCTTGTTCTCTGCCTCCATGACCAGGGCACGATACGAGCAGATCTTGCGGTTCATGCACTTCAACAACAATGAACTCTGTCGTCCTCGTGAAGACCCTGGATACGATCGGCTCTACAAAATTATGCCCCTCGTAAACCACTTCAACCAACGTTTTGCAGACTTGTTTACTCCCCATCAAGTTGTCTGCGTTGATGAGTCCCTGATTAAGTTTTCTGGCCACTTGTCATTCAAACAGTACCTTCCCAGCAAGCGTGCCAGATAGGGGGTCAAGATGTATAAGCTCTGTGACAGGGCCACAGGCTATACATGTAGTTTTATGGTTTACGAGGGAAAAGATAGCCACGTAGAGCCAAAGTACAGACAAACCTCCCTGACTACATAGGAAGCGCTGGCAAGATTGTGTGGGACTTGGTGTCACCCTTATTCGGAAAGGGGTACCACTTATATATGGACAATTATTACACGAGCGTGCCACTTTTTAGTCACCTTTTTGATCATCAGATTGGAGCATGTGGCACCGTGTGACCTAATCGCCGGGGCTTTCCCCAGCAGCTTGTAGATTCCCGTCTTAGGCTGGGGGAGAGAGCCCGCTTGCAGTGTAATAATTTGCTCGCTATGAAATGGAGGGATAATAAGAATGTTTTCGTTCTTACCTCCCTTCATGCAGACACGACGGTCCAAATTACTACGGCGACTGGTGTTATGAAGAAACCCCTCTGTTCTCTCTCTTTATTCTCTCTATTGTTCTGCTCTTTTTTTACTGTATTCTATTATACAATGTTTTGTTGTTATTATGTTTTTATCCTGTTTGATTTATAGGTATGCAATTGTTTAATACTTTACTGTTTATTGTGTTTTATTGTTAACCATTTTTTTGTTTTCAGGTACGCCATTCAGCTGCAGAGCGGATCTATTTATCTTAACAGCGTTTGCTCCCACGATACATAAAGCCGTGACTCCAGCGCTGTCGGAGGGGATTTCATTTGGGGGGGGGGTTTGTGCCATCTTGGCATTTGATGGCCTTCAAAACTGTGATAGGTAGTGAGGAGTGAAATCAAAAATGTACGCCCTTAGAAATCCTGAAGGCGGTGATTGGATTTGGGGCCCCGTATGCAGTTAGGCTCCCAAAAAGTCCCACACATGTGGTATCCCCGTACTCAGGCGAAGCAGCAGAATGTATTTTGGGGGTGTAATTCCACATATGCCCATGGCATGTTTGAGCAATATATCATTTAGTGACAACTTTGTGCAAAAAAAAAATTGTCACTTTCCCGCAACTTGTGTCAAAATATAAAATAATCCATGGACTCAACATGCCTCTCAGCAAATAACTTGGGGTGTCTACTTTCCAAAATGGGGTAATTGGGTGGGGGGGGTTGGGCCATCTGGGCATTTTATGGCCTTCAAAACTGTGATAGGTAGTGAGGAGTGAAATCAAAACTTTACGCCCTTAGTTATCCTGAAGGCGGTGCTTGGTTTTTGGGGTCCCGTACGCGGCTAGTCTCCCAAAAAGTGCCACACATGGGGTATCCCCATACTCAGGAGAATCAGCAGAATGTATTTTGGGGTGTAATTCCACATATGCCCATGGCATGTTTGAGCAATATATCATTTAGTGACAACTTTGTGCAAAAAAAAAAAAGTTTGTAATTTTCCCGCAACTTGTGTCAAAATATAAAATATTCCATGGACTCAACATGCCTCTCAGCAAATAGCTTGGGGTGTCTACTTTCCAAAATGGGGTCATTTGGGGGGGTTTGTGCCATCTTGGCATTTTATGGCCTTCAAAACTGTGATAGGTAGTGAGGAGTGAAATCAAAAATTTACGCCCTTAGGAATCCTGAAAGCGGTGCTTGGTTTACGGGACCCCGTACGCGGCTAGGCTCCCAAAAAGTCCCACACATGTGGTATCCCCATACTCAGGAAAAGCAGCTAAATGTATTTTGGGGTGTAATTCCACATATGCCCATGGCCTGTGTGAGCAATATATCATTTAGTGACAACTTTTTGTAAATTTTTTTTTTTTGTCATTATTCAATCACTTGGGACAAAAAAATTAATATTCAATAGGCTCAACATGCCTCTCAGCAATTTCCTTGGGGTGTCTACTTTCCAAAATGGGATCATTTGGACGGGGTTTGTACTGCCCTGCCATTTTAGCATCTGAAGAAATGACATAGGCAGTCATAAACTAAAAGCTGTGTAAATTCCAGAAAATGTACCCTAGTTTGTAGACGCTATAACTTTTGCGCAAACCAATAAACATACGCTTATTGACATTTTTTTACCAAAGACATGTGGCGGAATACATTTTGGCCTAAATGTATGACTAAAATTGAGTTTATTGGATTTTTTTATAACAAAAAGTAGAAAATATCATTTTTTTCTAAATTTTCGGTCTTTTTCCGTTTATAGCGCAAAAAATAAAAAAACGCAGAGGTGATCAAATACCATCAAAAGAAAGCTCTATTTGTGGGAAGAAAAGGACGCAAACTTTGTTTGGGTACAGCATTGCATGACTGCGCAATTAGCAGTTAAAGCGCTGCATTGCCAAATTGTAAAAAGTGCTCTGGTCAGGAAGGGGGTAAATCCTTCCGGGGCTGAAGTGGTTAAGGAGCGCTTGCGAAAGCCTCACACAGGCTTCACACGTCTCTCAGTGGATGAGAGAGTCTTTAGGAGGAGGGAGAGATTGTGCCTTTACTGTGGCCAAGCAGGTCACATTTTGAAGTCTTGTCCTACCCGTCCTGGGAACACCCGAACCTTGAGGTCCTGTCATGGACAGACCCTAGGTGGTGTTGTGTGGTCCCCAGTTTTCCAGAAGGATAAGCCCCTGGTTTCAGTCGCCCTTTCTTGGGCTAAGTTGTCTATCGAGATACAGGCTCTAATCGACTCTGAGGCTGCAGGCCTGTTCATTGATGCTGCCTTTGTATCAAAGCACTCGATTCCACTGCAGCTGTGTGACACTCCACTTGCCATTAAGGCTCTTGACGGGAGACCTCTACAGTCTGCCCATGTGACTCATGAGACAGTTCCATTGTCCATGGCCATAGGGGCTCTTCACCATGAGATAATCCAATTCCAAGTGATTTCCTCTCCTAAGTTTCCGCTGGTTATTGATTATTGGTATTGGAGATTTGTTGCAGTTATGTGTGGTGGTTTATCTCGATGATATCCTCATATTTTCCAAGTCCCTGGAGAGCCACCACACAGATGTCTGTTGTGTGCTTCAGAAATTAAGAGAGAACAATCTCTATTGTAAACTGGAGAAGTGTGAGTTCCATCAGGAACAGGTTAAATTCCTGTCATTTCCACTGTTGTTTTTTCGATGGACCCAGAGAAACTTTTGGCAGTCCTACAGTTGCCACAACCTGTGGGGTTACGTCCTCTGCAGTGTTTCCTGGGTTTTGCCAACTATTATCGGAAGTTTATTTGTAACTTCTCATCTCTGGTCAAGCCCCTGACCGATTTGACCAGAAAGAATGGTAATCCACAGAGTTGGTCTCCGGAGTCCATTAAGGCCTTTGAAAGTCTCAAGGCTGCCTTTGTTTCTGCTCCTGTGTTGGCACATCCTGATCCTACGTTACCGTTTATCCTTGAGGTTGATGCTTCTGAGACTGGAGTTGGCGCCCTTCTGTCTCAACGTCCTAACTCAGAGTGCTATGCATCCTTGTGGCTACTTTTCCAAGAAATTGTCACCTGTCGAGTGCAATTACGAGATTGGTGACAAAGAGCTGTTGGCAATCATTTAAGCCCTGAAAGAATGGAGACATCTCCTCAAAAGGTACCACTGTACCGGTTCTCATTCTTACTGACCATAAGAATCTCACATTCCTGTCTGAGGCTAAACGCTAAACTCTCCCAGAAGGGTGCGATGGGCTCTTTTCTTGTCAAGTAAGTTTCAATCACATTGTCTCATTCCTACCCGGTACTAAGAATGTAAGGGCTGACGCCTTGTCACGACAATTTCCCTCCACTTCCAAGTTGGAGTCGGTTCTGGTTCCTATGATTCCTATGATTCCTCCTGATCGTATTCTGGCTACGGTTCACACCAGTCTTACTTCTCCTTTAGATGACAAAATTCTTGCTGCTCAGGTCGATGCTCCCCCTGAGAAACCTTGTGACCGCTGCTTTGTCCCAGAGTGTCTCCGTACTGCCGTGCTCCAGACTTACCATTCTCCCAGGACAGCTGGCCACGCTGGTAAGAATCAACTCGTGTGGGCCATTTCCCAACAATTCTGGTGGCCTAGTCTATGTGCTGATGTAACTGCCTTTGTAGCTGCCTGTTCCGTGTGTGCTCCACAACACCTTCCAGTGGGCCTCCTACAACCCATACCCAATGAAGAGAGGCCCTGGACCCACCTGTCTATGGATTTCATTGTGGAGTTGCCCAACTCCCAAGGCAACACAATTATCCTTATGTTGGTTGACCGGTTCTCTAAGAAGTGTCATTGTATACCACTTAAGAAGTTGCCCACTTCTAAGGAACTGGCTTCCATTTTTGCTCGGGAGATCTTTCGCTTACATGGGCTACCCAAGGTGATTGTCTCGGACAGGGGTAGTCAGTTTGTGTCCCGGTTCTGGTGAGTCTTTTGTGCACTGCTGGGAATTCAGCTTGCTTTCTCCTCTGCGTATCACCCGCAGTCTAATGGGGCTTCAGAACGAGCCACTCAGTCCTTGGAGCAATTCCTACGTTGCTATATTTCTGACCATCACAACAATTGGTCAGACCTATTACCATGGGCAGAGTTTGCTCACAACAGTGCCTTGAATTCTGCTTCCCAATTGTCTCAGTTTATGGCGAATTATGGTTTCCAACCTTCCATGTTGTCTGACTCGTTTGTTCCGCAGAGTATTCCTGTGCCGCAGAGTATTCCTGCACAAGAGGAGCATCTCCGTGGTCTTCATTCCACTTGGGCACAAGTCCAGGAGGCTTTGCGTCATGCTTGCTAATGATAGGTACAGACTCCATGCTGACCGCAGACGCCTGCCTGTGCCTTCCTACAAGGTAGGGGGCAGGGTCTGGCTGTCATCTCTCAACCTCCGACTTCGTGTTCCCTCACTGAAATTCGCACCTTGGTTTATTGGGCCTTTCCATATCCTTTGCAGGATTAACCTAGTGGCTTTTCCGTTGGACCTTCCTTCTAGTTTGTGCATCTCAAATGTGCTTCATGTCGTCTTATTGAAACCGTTGGTCTGCAACCACTTTACCACCTCGGTGCCACGTCCTCACCCTATACAGGTTGAGAACCATGAGGAGTATGAGGTGCAATCCATTGTTGACTCTCGTAGGTGCATACAGTACCTGGTGCATTGTAGTGATGGGCGCAAACCCCCCCCCCCGTTCGGTTCGCACCAGAACATGCGAACAGGCAAAAAATTTGTTCAAACACGCAAACACTGTTAAAGTCTATGGCACACGAACATGAAAAATCAAAAGTGCTAATTTTAAAGGCTTATATGCATAGTATTGTCTTAAAAAGTGTTTGGGGACCTGGGTCCTGCACCAGGGGACATGTATCAATGCAAAAAAAACTTTTTTAAAAAGAGCCACTTTTTTCGGGAGCAGTGATTTTAATAATGCTTAAAGTGAAACAATAAAAGTTTAATATTCCTTTAAATTACGTACCTCGGGGGTGTCTATAGTATGCCTGTAAAGTGGCGAATGTTTCCTGTGTTTAGATCAGTCTAACAGCAAAATCACATTTCTAAAGGAAAAAAAGTAATTTAAAACTACTACCCAGATCCCGCCCCACCCTGTGTGAATTGGTAATGGGGTAGAAATATACCCCTACCATTTCACAAAAAAATTGTCAAAAATGTTAAAAAAAGACAATAGACGGTTTTTGACAATACCTTTATTAATGTCTTCTTCTTTCCCCGCTTCTTCTTCCATCTTCTTCTGGTCTTCCTCCAGTGTTCTTCTTCCTCCATCTTGTTCTTCCCCCGCTTCTTCCTCTATCTTCCTCCACTTCTTCCTCCGGTCTTCTCATCTGGCATCTTCCTCCGGCTTCTTCTTCGCTTCGTCCTCCGATACGCCTCAATTGGAGTCTCTCGCTGTGTGACGCTTCTCTTCAGGTGACAGCTCTCATATAACGGATGGCGGGGCCACCCGGTGACCCCGCCCCCTCTGACACGGGACTTCCCTATGGCTTTCCCCGTGTTGTCAGAGGGGGCGGGGTCACCCGTTTACGTAAGGAAGAAGCGGGGGAAGAACAAGATGGAGGAAGAAGAAGAACACCGAAGGCAGACCATAAGAAGATGGAAGAAGAAGCGGGGAAAGAAGAAGAAATTAATAAAGGTATTGTCAAAAACCGTCTAGGGTTCTTAGATGATGACTTCTAAGTCAAAACGCGTTGGAAGGATATGCTGAGACCACTGTCTTCTTTTATACAAGTGCTTGATTTTACTGCTAAACACGTGAGTGTATTTCCTTTGCTTTTTATGTATTAAAATTCCCATACGGAGTTACACTATATGCCTTCCTCTTTCTTTTAATTATGGGGCTGACTGCCTATATCTACTGAGTCCATCCATACCATACACTTGTTCGGAGGTCCATCTGGAGGTCATATCTGGATAGAGCATCTGATCCCCTTGGTATATTATACCACAAAGCTTAATTGACTCACTAGGTGTACACCTATTTGAGTTCAATCCCTCTGGTAAGCAGCTTCTGGTGTCTTTGGTGGTGGACCTACTATTAACTGTTATTACATCATACATATTTGAAGTTAAAGACTGTCACTATATTATATCCACATGTGGTTGAGGATTATCATCACACATGACTGAAGCTTGTCACTGACTTTTTTCTTTTTTGGACATCACACGTCCAAGTTCCTCTGTTTATAGACATCACATGTCATAATAGAGGACTGCTTGAAGTATTTTTGAGCACATCATTTATTATTCACGTTTTCTGTACTCATATTATTTGTTATGGTTTATATGATCACATAAGCGCTGCACATTTCACCCAATTTTTATTTTTTTGCAACTTTATCCACTGCTGTGCTGGCTGCTTTAGTTTTTTTTTTTTTTTTTTTTTTTTTTGTCTTTTTGTTTTTTGAGACAGCGCGGTATATATTTGTTTATGATTTACAGCCAATTAGAATCACCAGCCGGATGTGGTAGTGCAAACATGAAAAAATGCTAAACAGCATCATCCATTAGGCCTGCAGCCCCTGCGAACAACTCAAGATCCAGAGCAGAGGGGAATTTCCCACTCAGGGCCTAGTCATGACATTAGCACAACAATATCTCCCAGGCCGAATTGGATTTGGGGCTCAGCCTAAGTTCGCTTAAGGTGCAAGTTTCAGCCATCTCAGCTTTTAACCAAAAGAAATGGGCAGCAAACCTGCTGGTGGAATGCTTCATGAGAGTGGTACTTAGACTATGCCCTCCCAAAGGAAATAGGTTCCCTCAATGGGACCTGGCAGTAGTTCTCAATTTTCTAGCAAACCCTCCTTGTGCTCCGACAGAAGACTGTTCACTATAGGATTATCACCTTAAAAACGGCTTTCCTAATAGCCATAACTTTAGGGGGAAGGGTGTCAGAACTCCAAGCACTGGGGGCAGCCGAACCTTATACCATGTTCTTCCCAGAAAGGGTTGTGCTGAGACCATTGGATCACTTTGTCCCAAAAGTGGCATCAATATTTCACCTCTCCAGTGAATGGGTGCTTCCAGCCTTCCCAGCAGAAGCAGATGCTGGCCTGCACCAGTTGGACATTCTGAAAGTCCTCAAAGCCTATCTCCAGGCTACTTCTACATTCAGACAATCTGACAGACTTTTCATCCTACCTACCGGAAAATTTAAAGGGAAAGAGGCTTCGGCCAGAACCATCTCAGCCTGGATAGTAAAAACTATTCACCGGGCATATAGAGTGGCTGGGAAGGACCCTCCGGAGGTGGTTAGAGCTCACTCAACCAGAGCGATGTCTTCTTCTTGCACAGCATGGGCAGGAGTGTCTCTGGAAACAGTCTGCTAATCAACTAGCTGGTCATCACATCATATGTTCTTAAAACACTACAAGGTGGATCCAGCAGCTCTTACTACAGTAGAGTTTGGGAGGAAAACTATCCAAGCTTCTATGTCTATTGTCAAATAAAGACTAAGTTTGCAGCATTAAACCCTCCCTCTCAAAAGCTCATCATGTTGGCGTCAGGAAAATTAAAAATTATATCAAATACTTACCATAATTTTCCTTTCCTGATGCCAATACATGGCAGTATATGACCCCCCCCCCCTCTGATCTTTGTGCTTTATACTGAGAATGGGGGAGGTAGTTCTTAGTCAGACTTTTATAGAGCTAAACAAGTCCTGTGGGTGGATATAGGGGCAGAACTATATCATATGTATGCTGCCATGTATTGGCGTCAGGAAAGGAAAATTACGGTAAGTATTTGATACAATTTTCCATTTTTAAGGGCATTTCCTCTTCAGCATAAGGCAACATGACCTCTTAAATGTTTTTGATTGTACTCAAACTCATCCATGATCCCTGGCATGCGATAAATAGGCCCAACACCATAGTATGTGAAACATCCCTATATCATGATGCTTGTGCCACCATGCTGCACTGTCTTCACAGTGTACTGTGGCTTAAATTCAGTATTTGGGGCTCGTCTGACAAACTACGGCCCCTAGACCTAAAAAGAACAATCTTGCTTTCATCAGTCCACAAAATGTTGCACCATTTCTCTTTAGGCCAGTCAGTGGGGTTGATTTACTAAAGGCAACTACACTGTGCACTTTGCAAAGTGCTATTGCACTCTGCAAGAGCAGTTGCTTCAGAGCTTAGTAAATGAGCAAAAGCTCTGCTGACCTCCATTATCCAATCATATGCAAGCAAAAATGCATTTTTTTTAATAGTCCTTGCATGTGATTTGGTACTTTTGCAAAGTGAAGCTTTACCTCAATTATTAAGCTCTGGAGCAGCTGCACTTGCACTTTGCAAAATGCACACTCTATTTGCCTTTAGTATATCACCCCAATGTGTTCTTTGGCAAATTGTAACCTCTTCAGCACATCATTTTTTTTTAACAAATGAACTTTGCGGGGTCTTCTTGCCAATATTCAACACATTACATCACTTCTGACGTATTCTGTTGTACAAAAAATTTCATATTGTGACTAACCTCTTCCCTTTTTGACATGAGACTAGCATGCCACAAAAAAAACGGACGTTCGGTTGTCTGAAAATCTAAGCGTGTGTACGAGGCTTTAGAGAGACTAATTATGGCTCAATCCTTACTCCAACTGGACTGAAGGTGATCCCTCCTGGAGCGTCTGGTTACCAAAAGGAACCCCCCTAGCTTAAAGCTCTGATCTGGCAAACTGCCTGGCTGAAGTACTAGTTCTTAGGCTGTCTTCATGGCTCAGGCTTCACCCAAGCTAGACTGAAAAGAGATCTCATCTGGAGCTGGCAAGGAAGTCCAGAGCAAGTAGTAAATTCCACAAGTCCTTGCTCTCCCTCAAGTCTCAGATGCAGCACCCCATCAAAGTATTGAATGATTCAGGGATAGTTCACCCTTGAGACATTGGATATGACAAGGAGTGCAGAGATCTGCCCTCCTAAGAGAGCATAAGATCAGTTGTCCAGAATGTACCTGGGTTGAGGACTGAGGCAAAAGAACACAAAGCACTTCCGGATCAGGCGCCACATACAGCACGAGCACTAGACAGCAGCTCCGGCTGAGTCTGAATAAAAAAACTGCATATCTCATCAGAGACGACACCCTGCGATCTCAGAAGCTCGCCACAGCTGCTGGGCATCGCTGCATGCACCGGTTCATGACCCACATCCGCTCTAGATCTGCCTCCCTGACCCAGTCCAACCCGCATTCCAAAATGGCCAACGGGATATACACGGAAGTTGCAAAGACACCGGCCCCAGCTACACCTTTGACAGCTGCCTTACCAGATGACCAATATGGTAAGATTGCCCAGGCTGGGGCAGCACTACTTTCTCCCACCATAAGAGCAGTGGTGGACAGAGCTGTTATAGCAGGGAAAGAGCAGCTCAGAAGAGAGTTGGGAAACCATGCAAAAAGGCTATCTGAGGCAGAAAATTGCATTTCAAACATAGAAGATGAGGTTCAGAGTTCACATGTGGCACTCCAACGGATCTCTCAGACACAATACAGTTGTCTCTGGGGAGATCTCAAATGTGCAGTCCATGCAAGACAGGAACCGGAGGTTTTTTGCCAAGAGGAATGGGCAGCTTTACCATCTGGGAAGATAAAGAGCTTCATCCACAAATACCACAAAACACTTCAAGCTGTCATTGATGTTAAAGGGGGCAATACACGGTATTAAGAACTGGGGTATGTAAACTTTTGATCAGGATCATTTGGGTAGTTTCTTTTGTCATTATGATTGAGTAAACACAGTTGATTGATAAGAAATGGCTTCAGCCAAATACTAACTATGAGTGAAAGAAATGTTTTTGTGTTATCATTCATATTCTCTGAAAAATGGCCAAGAAATCATAAACTCTGCCAGGGTATGTAAACTTATGAGCACAACTGTATATTCTCGAAAAGCTGGATGATCTGGAAAACCATTCCCGCAGGAACAATTTACGGATCATAGGCCTTCCTGAGTCTTATAATGCTGGCTCACTCACTGCCAGACCTATGTGCCTCAAGCATACCTCAAATGTTAGACATATCCTCACCATGCATGGTGGAAAAAGCGCACTGCCTTGGAGCCCCATTGAACAATATGAGATCTCCTAGACCAGTAATTGTATGTTACCTGAATTATTCGGATAGGGCGGTGATTCTGAAACCTTTCCGTCACTCCAGGTAGATGGCCATAAATTGCTGCTATTTGTGGATTATTCACTGGAGGTATTACGTAAGTGGAGAGCCTTCCAGCCGATATACTCAATCCTCTATCAAAAGGGTATCAAATTCATGCTAGCCTATCCTGCCATATTCCGCATGAATACCCCTGCTGGAGAATCTAAATCCTTTTCACACCCTGAGGAGGCTGAAGCTTTTTTACGCTCACACTTGCATATCTTCCAGGACCACCTCTCCTATTCTCCGGGCCCCAGTGAACAACGTAGCTCTCAAAAAGATCCTTCCCAGAGGCCTCATTATTCATAAACTTCAGGGCAACCTAAAACTCAATCTGAGACACACTTCAGGTCTGTAATTCACAGGGTGTGCCAGCTAGCACCAATCCTGATATTTCCATCACTATTGGGTGCTATAGTATAGTCTGTTTCACTCAATTATGTTATTGTGTTCACATAAGTTAACTTTACATGTTTACTGTAATGTATCCTGCTTCTAAGCTTGCACAACCTCTCCTGGGCTAGATGACACTGCTATCCTACATGCCATGCTGTACTCTGTCCTTTTGGGGTGACCAGCTAATATAAGATACTACTTTTTGTCCCATTGTAGCTGATTTTTCCTGTTTAGTTCAGCCCTGGTTTGGCTTGCTACTTTCACCTCGGGAACCACTCCAAAACACTCACAATCTTCTTGCTAGCTTTTTTTAAGCGCATTCTATATCTTAAACTCCTTTGGGTTAGCTTTTAACACTATCTGATGTTTATATCACTCCGTTCAGGTTAGCATGTCATTGAAGATTGTAACATGGAATGTTAAAGGGCTACGCTTCACAACTATACGTATGTCTGTACTACGCATTCAGCTGCGTCTAAAGGCAGACATAGCCCTTTTGCAGGAGACTCATTTATCTGTGGAGGATTTAAACTGAATGAGCAAATTATGGATTTGCAGTGTATACGGATAATACGGGTATTCTCATTCTTATATATAAACATATACAGTGAGAATTAATGACTGTAACCAGGGCCGAGGAAGGTTGCATGTTATCTTTGTCCTCTCTCTCTCTCTCTGCATGTCTGGAGTTTGCTTCCACTTCCCCTGCAAGGCTTGCCCTGACACAGTGGACTGGTCTGTTACACAGAGCTATTTAGCTCAAAGGACTTCCTATGGACTGAGTTATATTTAAAACATCCATTAGGCTGCGCTACTACCCCATGTATATTTCAATTCCACTTGTGCCTTTGTCACCAAGGAAACGTGAGAAACTCAATTCAGAATCATGCACCAAGCTTATATCCCTTTCCTAACAGCCAAAGCCATGCACCATCAGCAACTATGGCCCTTGTGTGCTGTCACTATACCATAGTTTCTGGTTTTGCCCATTCATTTCTGCCTTCTGGGACCAAGTAGGAAATTTTGCAGCAACAAAATTCTATACAACGAAAAGTTGGGTATGGAACATTCCCATTGTAAGTCACCTAACTGCTTCCAGGATAAGTTGGGGGCCTGTATTAACACAATATTGCCAGTATTTCAGTGCAACTCCCTTAATTCGGATTCTCAGCGTCCAAAATACTGCACCAAGTTCTCTCACTCTTCATGAATATAAATAGGGATGAGCTTTCTGTTCAGGTCGAACATGAGTTTGACTCGAACACTGGCTGTTCGCCTGTTCGTCGAGAACCAAACATTATGGGCCGTTCGCGCCAAATTCGAGCGGCGCGCAACGGCCCATAATACACTGCGGGAGCACAGTGCATTGCTGTATGATAATTGGCCAGAGCATGCACCATGACCTGCATGCTTTGGCCAATCACAGCCCCCTTAGCTAAGAGAGCCATAATTGGCCAAAGGCAGGGTACCTTTGGCCAATCATGGCTCAGGGGGACTAAGTCCAAGCCCCCCTAAGTCCACACCCCACACTATATAAGGCCGCCCGCACGTCGGCCTCATGTAGTGTGTCATTGGCGTGGACGGAGGGAGAGTGTCATTTAGATTGAGCAGGCAGGCAGATTAATCAGTTAGCTGCAGTGTATTTAATATATGTATACAGACAGTCTATATATATATATATATATATATATATATATCTCCACTGTATCCAGTTTAGCTAGGTCTGACAGCAGTCCAAACCTAGTGTACTGTTTCTAATATACTTCAGGCAGGCAGGTGATTCAGTTAGCTGCAGTGTAGGGATGAGCTTCGTGTTCGAGTCGAACCCATGTTCGACTCGAACATCGGCTGTTCAGTCGTTCGCCGAATTGCGAACGATATGGGCCATTCGCGCCAAATTCACGGCCCATAATTCACTGCGGCATCGCAGTGCATTGCTTGCTGATGATTGGCCAAGCATGCACTATGACCCGCATGCTTGGCCAATCACAGCGCCGCCTGAACAGAGAGCCGTAATTGGCCAAAGCCAAGGAGGCTTTGGCCAATTATGGCTCAGGGGATTTAGTACACGCCCCACACTATATAAGGCCGCCTGCACGGCGGCCCTGTGTAGTGTGTGTTCCGGCGTTGAAAGAGATAGATAGAGAGACAGTGTCATTTGATTTGCGTTAGATAGATTAGGCAGAACAGTCAGTCAGTTAGCTGCACTTACAGTGTATTGTGTATATATATGCATCCCAGGTGTTGCATATATATAAATACACTGTATTCAGTTTAGCTAGATCCGTTCCTGTTATCTTCTAGACTATTTACATTTAGTGCAGTGCGTCCTGCTCACAGTGTTCAGCTAGATCCGTTCCTGTTATCTTCTAGACTATTTACATTTAGTGCAGTGCGTCCTGCTCACAGTGTTCAGCTAGATCAGTTCCTGTTAAATTCTAGACTATTTACATTTAGTGCAGTGCGTCCTGCTCACAGTGTTCAGCTAGATCCGTTCCTGTTATCTTCTAGACTATTTACATTTAGTGCAGTGCGTCCTGCTCACAGTGTTCAGCTAGATCCGTTTCTGTTATCTTCCTACTGACAGGCAGGCTTGTCTTGTTACAGTATTAACAGCTACCTAAAGAAAATTACTGGTGTTCTTTTGATCCTATTAGTACCACGGTCAGGCAGCTAGACTATTTACATTTAGTAAAGTGCGTCCTGCTCACAGTGTTCAGCTAGATCCGTTCCTGTTATCTTCTAGACTATTTACATTTAGTGCAGTGCGTCCTGCTCACAGTGTTCAGCTAGATACGTTCCTGTTATCTTCCTACTGACAGGCAGGCTTGTCTTGTTACAGTATATAAAGCTACCTGAAGAAAATTACTGGTGTTCTTTTGATCCTATTAGTACCACGGTCAGGCAGCTAGACTATTTACATTTAGTAAAGTGCGTCCTGCTCACAGTGTTCAGCTAGATCCGTTCCTGTTATCTTCTAGACTATTTACATTTAGTGCAGTGCGTCCTGCTCACAGTGTTCAGCTAGATCCGTTCCTGTTATCTTCTAGACTATTTACATTTAGTGCAGTGCGTCCTGCTCACAGTGTTCAGCTAGATCCGTTCCTGTTAAATTCTAGACTATTTACATTTAGTGCAGTGCGTCCTGCTCACAGTGTTCAGCTAGATCCGTTCCTGTTATCTTCTAGACTATTTACATTTAGTGCAGTGCGTCCTGCTCACAGTGTTCAGCTAGATCCGTTCCTGTTATCTTCCTACTGACAGGCAGGCTTGTCTTGTTACAGTATTAACAGCTACCTAAAGAAAATTACTGGTGTTCTTTTGATCCTATTAGTACCACGGTCAGGCAGCTAGACTATTTACATTTAGTAAAGTGCGTCCTGCTCACAGTGTTCAGCTAGATCCGTTCCTGTTATCTTCTAGACTATTTACATTTAGTGCAGTGCGTCCTGCTCACAGTGTTCAGCTAGATACGTTCCTGTTATCTTCCTACTGACAGGCAGGCTTGTCTTGTTACAGTATATAAAGCTACCTGAAGAAAATTACTGGTGTTCTTTTGATCCTATTAGTACCACGGTCAGGCAGCTAGACTATTTACATTTAGTAAAGTGCGTCCTGCTCACAGTGTTCAGCTAGATCCGTTCCTGTTATCTTCTAGACTATTTACATTTAGTGCAGTGCGTCCTGCTCACAGTGTTCAGCTAGATCCGTTCCTGTTATCTTCCTACTGACAGGCAGGCTTGTCTTGTTACAGTATTAACAGCTACCTAAAGAAAATTACTGGTGTTCTTTTGATCCTATTAGTACCACGGTCAGGCAGCTAGACTATTTACATTTAGTAAAGTGCGTCCTGCTCACAGTGTTCAGCTAGATCCGTTCCTGTTATCTTCCAGACTATTTACATTTAGTGCAGTGCGTCCTGCTCACAGTGTTCAGCTAGATCCGTTCCTGTTATCTTCCTACTGACAGGCAGGCTGGTCTTGTTACAGTATATAAAGCTACCTGAAGAAAATTACTGGTGTTCTTTTGATCCTATTAGTACCACGGTCAGGCAGCTAGACTATTAACATTTAGTGCAGTGCGTCCTGCTCACAGTGTTCAGCTAGATCCGTTCCTGTTATCTTCCTACTGACAGGCAGGCTTGTCTTGTTACAGTATTTACAGCTACCTAAAGAAAATTACTGGTGTTCTTTTGATCCTATTAGTACCACGGTCAGGCAGCTAGACTATTTACATTTAGTACAGTGCGTCCTGCTCACAGTGTTCAGCTAGATCCGTTCCTGTTATCTTCCTACTGACAGGCAGGCTTGTCTTGTTACAGTATATAAAGCTACCTGAAGAAAATTACTGGTGTTCTTTTGATCCTATTAATACCACGGTCAGGCAGCTAGACTATTTACATTTAGTGCAGTGCGTCCTGCTCACAGTGTTCAGCTAGATCCGTTCCTGTTATCTTCCTACTGACAGGCAGGCTTGTCTTGTTACAGTATTTACAGCTACCTGAAGAAAATTACTGGTGTTCTTTTGATCCTATTAGTACCACGGTCAGGCAGCTAGACTATTTACATTTAGTACAGTGCGTCCTGCTCACAGTGTTCAGCTAGATCCGTTCCTGTTATCTTCCTACTGACAGGCAGGCTTGTCTTATTACAGTATATAAAGCTACCTGAAGAAAATTACTGGTGTTCTTTTGATCCTATTAGTACCACGGTCAGGCAGCTAGACTATTTACATTTAGTACAGTGCGTCCTGCTCACAGTGTTCAGCTAGATCCGTTCCTGTTATCTTCCTACTGACAGGCAGGCTTGTCTTGTTACAGTATATAAAGCTACCTGAAGAAAATTACTGGTGTTCTTTTGATCCTATTAGTACCACGGTCAGGCAGCTAGACTATTTACATTTAGTACAGTGCGTCCTGCTCACAGTGTTCAGCTAGATCCGTTCCTGTTATCTTCCTACTGACAGGCAGGCTTGTCTTGTTACAGTATATAAAGCTACCTGAAGAAAATTACTGGTGTTCTTTTGATCCTATTAGTACCACGGTCAGGCAGCTAGACTATTTACATTTAGTGCAGTGCGTCCTGCTCACAGTGTTCAGCTAGATCCGTTCCTGTTATCTTCCTACTGACAGGCAGGCTTGTCTTGTTACAGTATATAAAGCTACCTGAAGAAAATTACTGGTGTTCTTTTGATCCTATTAGTACCACGGTCAGGCAGCTAGACTATTTACATTTAGTGCAGTGCGTCCTGCTCACAGTGTTCAGCTAGATCCGTTCCTGTTATCTTCCTACTGACAGGCAGGCTTGTCTTGTTAAAGTATTTACAGCTACCTAAAGGAAATTACTGGTGTTCTTTTGATCCTATTAGTACCACGGTCAGGCAGCCAGACTATTTACAGTTAGTGCAGTGCGTCCTGCTCACAGTGTTCAGCTAAACCTACAAGTTAGTGGGGTGCGTCCACCTCACAGTGTTCAGCTAAAGCTACCTGTAGAAGGTTGGTGGTGTTCTCATACTACAGGCAGGCAGTTGATTTTGCTAGCTGCAGTATATATATATATATATATATATATATATATATATATATATATATATATATATCCCAGCTTAGTGCAGCTACAGGCCATTAGTATGTCTGGAAGGCCAAGAAGGAGAGGCAGACAGTCACAAGCCAATAAGAGAGGGCAAGCAGGCTCTGTGTCTAGTGCTGGTCGTGGAGACGGTGCATCCTCATCAGCACGTGGCCATGGGACACGCTTGGCCTTTTTTTCGGCAGCTGTCCGTGTTGAGCCACAACATGCGGAAGACTTGGTCGAGTGGATGACCAAGCCGTCCTCATCCTCCTCATCCTCTCTCACCCATGCCCAGGGTGCTTTGTCTGGCAAAGCAGCGGCCTCTTCCCTCGGCTCAATGTCATCAGTGACTCCTTCCCTAGCTCCACCATGTCCTCCTGAGGAGTCCCTCGAACTGTTTGACCACAGTGTTGGGTACATACTCCAGGAGGATGCCCAGCGTTTGGAAGGCTCTGATGATGATACTGAGCTTGATGAAGGCAGTAACATGAGCACGGACAGAGGGGGTGCCCAAGAAGGACAGCAATCTGGCAGTCATGCTCCCCCTGCTGCAGCATACTGCCAGGTTTGCTCCAGTGATGAGGAGGGAGAGGATGATGAGGTCACTGACTCAACGTGGGTGCCTGATAGGAGAGAGGAGGAGGAGGCGGCACATCACCAACGAGGCAGGATGCCCTCCAGGGGCCAGCCTAAGGGCAGCACATTGACTGCATCACATGTGCAGGGCGCTGCAGTCTCTGCGCGTTATTCAAAAAGTTCTTTGGTGTGGGCCTTTTTTGAGACGAGTGCATCAGATCGCACCGCTGCTATTTGCAACATATGTCTCAAGCGTATCTCACGTGGCCAAAACATCTCCCGCTTGGGTACCACATGCTTGACCAGACATATGTTGACCTGCCATGCAGTTCGTTGGCAAGCGCATCTAAAAGACCCACACCAAAGAACAAAGAGGACCTCTCCTTGCTCCTCATCAGCTGAGATTTCCAACCCCACTAGACCTTCAGTCCTCTCTGAGACCTGCACTGAGAGGAATGAAGGTGTAGAATTAGGTGTGTCACAGCCAAGTACTTGTGGGCAATCTGCTTTTGGTACACCGACGTCAGATTGTACCAGGCAAATTTCCCTGCCCCAGCTGCTGCACCGCCGAAAGAAGTTTGCTCCCAGCCATCCACATGCCCAGCGGTTGAATGCTAGCTTGGCAAAATTGCTGGCACTTCAACTGCTGCCTTTTCAGTTGGTAGACTCTGCCCCCTTCCGTGAGTTTGTCGAATGTGCGGTTCCTCAGTGGCAGGTACCCAAACGCCACTTTTTCTCACGGAAGGCGATTCCGGCTCTCTACCGGCATGTGGAAGGCAATGTCCATGCCTCGCTGGACAGGGCGGTCAGCGGTAAGGTGCATATTACCGCTGACTCATGGTCCAGCAGTAATGGACAGGGACGTTAACTAAGTTTCACGGCGCATTGGGTGACTCTGCTGGCAGCTGGGAAGGATGCAGGACAAGGTGCAGTAGTGCTGGAGGTTGTTCCGCCACCACACCTCCAAAATGCTAATAATTGTGACACACCTCTCTCCTCCACTCCCTCCTCTTCTTCTTCCTCCATGGCCTCTTCCTCGGAACCAGCGGTGCTCCGTAGTCGTTCAAGGGGCTACGCAAGTACGCAGGCCAAAAGATGCCATGCGGTGCTTGAGCTGGTGTGCTTGGGGGACAGGAGCCACACTGGAGCAGAGGTTCTGTCAGCTCTGCAGGGGCAGGTTCAGAGGTGGTTGACGCCACGCCAACTTAAGGCAGGAATGGTGGTTTGCGACAATGGCACCAACCTCCTCTCTGCCCTCCGACAGGGACAAATGACCCATGTGCCCTGTTTGGCTCACGTCCTTAACTTGGTGGTGCAGCGGTTCTTGGGCAGGTACCCGGGCTTACAGGATGTCCTGAGGCAGGCCAGGAAAGTCTGTGTGCATTTCCGCCGGTCATATAATGCCAGTGCTCGGCTGATGGACCTCCAAAAGGAGTTTAACCTGCCCAAGAACCGCCTAATCTGTGACATGCCCACCAGGTGGAACTCTATGTTGGCCATGCTGCAGCGGCTGCACACGCAGCAGAGGGCCATCAATGAGTACCTGTGCGACTATGGCACCAGGACAGGGTCAGGGGAGCTTGTTTTTTTTTCCCCACGCCAGTGGGCCATGATCAGGGATGCATGCACTGTCCTGTCACCATTTGAGGAGGCCACGAGGATGGTGAGCAGTGACAGTGCATGCATCAGTGACACTGTCCCCCTTGTCCACCTGTTGGAGCACACGCTGCGTGGAATAATGGACAGGGCACTTGAGGCAGAACAGAGGCAGGAAGAGGAGGACTTCCTTAGCTCTCAAGGCCCCCTTTATCCAGACAGTGTTCCTGCGTGCCCGCCGATCACACAGGAAGAGGAGGAGGAGGAGGAGGAAGATTGTGTCAGTATGGAGGTGGAGCCTGGCACTCAGCATCAGCAGCAGTCTTTGAAGGATCAGTCCCAAGAAACACATGGACTTGTACGTGGCTGGGAGGAGGTGGCTGCGGACCATGTCGTCCTTAGTGACCCAGAGGACTCCGGACCGAATGCCTCAGCAAACCTACGCTGCATGGCCTCCCTGATCCTGCAAAGCCTGCGTAAGGATCCTCGTATTCGTGGTATCAAGGAGAAGGACCAATACTGGCTGGCAACCCTCCTTGATCCACGTTACAAGGGTAAGGTTGCGGACCTTATCTTGCCATCGCAGGGGGAGCAGAGGATGAAACATCTTCGGGAGGCCTTGCAGAAAGGTCTGTGCAACGCATTCCCAGAGACTGGGAGGTTACAAACTCCTGTTTCTGGACAACGTGTTGCTGAGGCTTCGGTCAGTCAAAGAAGGAGCGGTGGAGAAGGTGGCCGTCTGACCGATGCGTTCAGACAATTTTTTGGTCCGCAGCCCCAAGGTATGATCGGTTCCAGCAACCATCGCCAGCGTCTGTTTTACATGGTGCAGGAATACCTAGGGGCAAGATCAGACTTGGACACCTTTCCCACCGAAAATCCTCTGGGTTACTGGGTCTTGAGGATGGATCACTGGCCAGAGCTTGCACAGTATGCAATTGAGCTACTGGCCTGTCCTGCATCCAGCGTTCTTTCGGAACGCACATTCAGTGCTGCTGGAGGCGTGGTAACCGATCACAGGGTGCGTCTGTCCACCGACTCGGTCGATCGACTGACCTTCATAAAAATGAATCAGTCTTGGATCACCACCAGCTACCAAGCACCTGATGCTGATGTAACCGAATAATTTTTTTTGAAATCTCAGATCCCTTCAAAGACTGCCTATGCTGATGCTGAGTGACTATCCCTGAGTAATTATCCTCTTCCTCCTCAATCATCTCACTGATAGCTTGTAAGAACATTTTTGGTTCTGGGCGCCACCACCAGTGCCTAAGGCACAATTTTTCAGCCCCTGTTTAACAGGGGCGTGTAATTACAATTTTTGATGTAATACTTTGCAGCAGGGCTTGTTCCTGCATTCCAACTAGAGTGTCTGTGAGGGGTTGCAGTGTTGTGGCACCAGCACCAGTGCCCAAGGCCCAATTTTTCTGCTCCTGTCTAACAGGGGCGTGTAATTACAATTTTTGATGCAATACTTTGCAGCAGGGCTCGTTCCTGCATTCCAACTAGAGTGTCTGTGAGGGGTTGCAGTGTTGTGGCACCAGCACCAGTGCCCAAGGCCCAAATTTTCTGCTCCTGTCTAACAGGGGCGTGTAATTACAATTTTTGATGCAATACTTTGCAGCAGGGCTCGTTCCTGCGTTCCAACTAGAGTGTCTGTGAGGGGTTGCAGTGTTGTGGCACCAGCACCAGTGCCTAAGGCCCAATTTTTCTGCCCCTGTCTAACAGGGGCGTGTAATTACAATTTTTGATGCAATACTTTGCAGCAGGGCTCGTTCCTGCATTCCAACTAGAGTGTCTGTGAGGGGTTGCAGTGTTGTGGCACCAGTGCCCAAGGCCCAATTTTTCTGCTCCTGTCTAACAGGGGCGAGTAATTACAATTTTTGATGCAATACTTTGCAGCAGGGCTCGTTCCTGCGTTCCAACTAGAGTGTCTGTAAGGGGTTGCAGTGTTGTGGCACCAGCACCAGTGCCTAAGGCCTAATTTTTCAGCTCCTGTTCAACAGGGGCATGTAATTACAATTCTTGATCTAATATTTCACAGCAGGGCCCTGTGAGGGCTTACAGTGTTGTGGCCACAGCAACACCTAAGGCCCAAATTTCTGCTGAGTATATAGGGCAGGACCCTACTTTCAAACATCTAACTTACAAACGACTCCTACTTGCAAACGGAAGGAGACAACAGGAAGTGAGATGAAATCTACCCCTAGGAATGGAAATTCTCTCCTGTAAGAGTTAATATGGGAAAAAAAATTCTCCTTTCCACTGATGCTTTCCAATCCTTGTTCCACAAAAAACCCAAATTTTCAAAAAACATTTTTCATTGGGACAAAAAGTGAGGTGAAATCTTCTGAAGAGGAGGAAAGACAGCAAAACAAATGTCACAGGGGTGATAACCTTTCCCTATGTTTTCCAAAAAGCTTAAAAAAGATTTTTTGGCTGGAACTAAACACGTTAAAAATGTACCCGTTCAAAATTACAAAGAGATTCTACTTAACAACAAACCTACAGTCCCTGTCTTGTTTGCACCGCCTGTATACTGCTGTTCAGAGTATATAGGGCCTGGTGGCCCCACACCTTTCCTTATTTTAATTTGGGTGCGGGGTTCCCCTTAATATCCATACAAGACCCAAAGTGCCTGGTAATGAACTGGGGGGTACCCATGCCGTTTGTCTCACTGATTTTCATCCATATTGCCATGACCCGACATTACATTAAACCCGCAAGCAGTTTTAAATGAGATTTTTTCCTTTAAAAATGACATTTGGTGC
Source organism: Lithobates clamitans (assembly GCA_037952925.1). Taxonomy (NCBI): domain Eukaryota; kingdom Metazoa; phylum Chordata; class Amphibia; order Anura; family Ranidae; genus Lithobates; species Lithobates clamitans. The sequence continues at coordinate 16,296,818 of JBBGZY010000100.1, forward strand.
AGGGACTGTTCTAAACACGGGAAACACGCGTCACTTTACAGGCATACTATAGACACCCCCCAGGTACGATATTTAAAGGAATATTTCACTTTTTTTTTTTTACTTTAAGCATCATTAAAATCACTGCTCCCGAAAAAACGGCCGTTTTTAAAAGTTTTTTTTGCATTGATACATGTCCCCTGGGGTAGGACCTGGGTCCCCAAACCCTTTTTAGGACAATACCATGCAAATTAGCCTTTAAAATGAGCACTTTTCATTTCGAACGTTCGAGTCCCATAGACGTCAATGGGGTTCTAACGTTCGTGCGAACTTTCGGTCCGTTCGGCTCATCCCTACTGCAGTGTATTTAATACATACATATATATATATGTATATATATCTATCTATCTATATATATATATATATCTATATATAGATAGATAGATATATATATATATATAGTCTCGTATTCATATATATATATATATATATATATATATATATATATATATATATATATCCACTGCATACAGTGTAGCTATATCTCACTGCAGGCCGCTCCTGGTGTACTGTTTCTAATATTCTTCAGGCAGGCAGGTGATTCAGTTAGCTGCAGTGTATTTAATATATATATATATACAACTCTCATAAATATATATATATATATATATATATATATATATATATATATATATATATATATATCTCCACTGTATCCAGTTTAGCTATATCTGACTGCAGGCCGTTCCTGGTGTACTGTTTCTAATATACTTCAGGCAGTGTACATAGTATACAGTGCTGTGCACCCATAGTGCAGTTGCTCATACTTTTCTAGTGGTCAATACAGTACACCCATAGTTGTTATTAAACTTCTGTTGGTGTACACAGTACCGTGCACCCCTAGTGCAGTTGCTACTACTTTCCTGGTGGTGTACACAATACATACAAAGCATCCATAGTTGTTATTAAACTTCTGTTCGTGTACACAGTACCGTGAACCCCTAGTGCAGTTGCTACTACTTTCCTGGTGGTGTACACAATACATACAGTGCACCCATAGTTGTTATTACACTTCTGTTGGTGTACACAGCACTGTGCACCCCTAGTATAGTTGCTACTACTTTCCTGGTGGTGTACACAATACATACAGTGCACCCATAGTTGTTATTACACTTCTGTTGGTGTACACAGTACCGTGCACCCCTAGTGCAGTTGCTACTACTTTCTTGGTGGTGTACACAATACATACAGTGCACCAATAGTTGTTATTACACTTCTGTTGGTGTGTACAGTACCATGCACCCCTAGTGCAGTTGCTACTACTTTCCTGGTGGTGTACACAATACATACAGTGTACCCATAGTTTTTACTACACTTCTGTTGGTGTGCACAGTACCGTGCACCCATAGTGCAGTTGCTACTACTTTCCTGGTGGTGTACACAATACATACAGTGTACCCATAGTTTTTATTACACTTCTGTTGGTGTGCACAGTACCGTGCACTCATAGTGCAGTTGCTACTACTTTCCTGGTGGTGTACACAATACATACAGTGTACCCATAGTTTTTATTACACTTCTGTTGGTGTGCACAGTACCGTGCACTCATAGTGCAGTTGCTACTACTTTCCTGGTGGTGTACACAATACACAATACAGTGTAGTATTTTTTTGCTAAACAAAATTTACAGTCCGGAAGGCCACCGAGGAGAGGCAGATGCTCACAGGACACTATAAGAGGGCAAGCAGGCTCTGTGTCTACAGTTGACAGTGCTGGTTGTGGACACGGTGCATCCTCAGCACGTGGCCGCTGGGGGCACGCTTGTCCTTTTTTCCTGCAGCTGGCCGTGTTATTGAGCCAAAACATGCAGAAGAGTTGGTGGAATGGATAACAAAGCCGTCCTGATCCTCTGTCACCCAGGCTCAGAATAGGGTGCCTGCCAATGCAGCTGCCAAAGCGGCCTATTCCATCGGCTCCATGTCAACAGTCACTCCTTCCCTAGCCCCACCATCATGCACTCATGGAGTCCCCCAAACTATCCGACCACAGTGTCGGGTACATACTGCAGGAGGATGCGCAGTGAATTGAAGGCTCCGATGATGGTACCCAGGTTGAGGAACTGAGTAATGTCAGCCTAGAGAGAGGGTGTCCAAGAAGGTCAAGAAACTGGCAGTCATGTTCCCCCAGCTGCAGCATACTGCCAAGTTTGCTCCAGTGTCAAGGAGGGAGGGGATGATGAGGTTACTGTCTCAACTTGGGTACCTGAGAGGAGGAGGAGGAGGCACATCTCTAACGAGTTAGGATGCCCTCCAGGGGGCAGCTTAAGGGCAGCCATCCTATTGCATCACACCGCAGAACTAAGCAGGTGCAGGGTGCTGCTGACTCCCCGCATATTTTGAAAAGTTCTTTGGTGTGGGCCTTTTTTGACAAGTGTGCAGCAGATCGCACCGTTGCTGATTGCAACATATGTCTGAAGCGTATCAAGCGTGGCCAAAACAGCAGCCGCTTGGGCACCACATGCTTGACCAGACATATGACGACCTCCCATGCAGTCCGTTGCAACAGCAATGATCCCAAACACACCGCCCGGGCAATGAAGGAGTGGCTTCGTAAGAAGCATTTCAAGGTCCTGGGGTGACCTAGCCAGTCTCCAGATCTAAACCCCATAGAAAACCTTTGTAGGGAGTTGAAAGTCCGTGTTGCCCAGCGACAGGCCCAAAACATCACTGCTCTAGAGGAGATCTGCATGGAGGAATGGGCCAACATACAAGCAACAGTGTGTGACAACCTTGTGAAGACTTACAGAAAACGTTTGACCTCTATCATTGCCAACAAAGGATATATAATAAAATATTGAGATGAACTTTTGATATGGACCAAATACTTATTTTCCACCATAATTTGCAAATAAATTCTTTCAAAAATCAGACAATGTGATTGTCTGGATTTGTTTACACATTTTGTCTCTCATAGTTGAGGTATACCTATGATAACAATTACAGTCCTCTCTCATCTTTTTAAGTGGAATAACTAGCACAATTGGTGGCTGACTAAATACTTTTTTGCCCCACTATACCTCCAGTCCTCTCAGAAACCTGCACTGAGAGGAATGAAGGTATAGAAATAAGTCTCCCAAGTACTTGCGGGCAATCTGCTAGCAGTACACCAACATCCAATTTTAACAGGCAAATTTCCCTAACCCAGTTGCTAAACCGTCGTAAGAAATTTGGTCCCAGCCATCTACATGCTCAGCGTCTAAATGCTAGCTTGGCCAAATTGCTAGCACTGCAACTGCTGCATTTTTAGCTGGTAGACTCTGCCCCTTTTGTAAATTTGTGGAATGTGCGTACCTCAGTGGCAGGTTCCCAAATGCCATTTCTTTTCACGGAAGGAGAAAAAGAAATAACCCCTCATGAAATGGTGGGACTTTAAAGCCAACGGAGTAAAATAAAAGCAATTTTATTGGTACAAATATACAAAAATATACATATAAGGAGATCTACTACAATCACATAGAATAGTCAATTAACAATAAAATCAGGAATATACTGGTGAGCGAACCAAATGTGTATTCATGTAGTCTTCCACCTGAGCCTACGCGTTTCGGGACTGCTAAAGGAGTTCCTTCATCAAGGGCAAATTGTAGGAGGATTTTACACTACATAATGAAACATGAAATAGCGTAATTAGAAACAAATGCATTGAACATGTTTCCTGCATCTAACATCATTCTGTACAAAAAAAAAAAAAAAAAGTGCACATACCCAAGTATAATCAGGAAGGGAGGCTGACTGTCAGAGTAAATCTCGGGGGCAAAAACACACAGAACGCCAGGAATCCAAATGAGGAAACGGGCGTATATCTGGCCCCGCCTTCTCCACACTGGTCCCAATGTGCCACCCCAGGAGAAGATTCCGGGAGTGACACCACTATCCCGAAGGGGTCCAAAAAGCGAACAGCCAGAGGGGGGGGGAAATATCTGAAAACACAAAAGAAAGGGGCCAAATAGGCTGGGGTACTGTAAAGAAGCAGAAAGCACCCATATGCTGAAAATGAATGGACACAACGCATCATGCGGGTATGCATACAGGCCGGGTGTGGAAAAACAGTCTAAGTGTTCATAGCTTACCCCAATGCTGGTATGTGAGGGATATGGTAATTAGATGTAAATAGATGCCCCCAATGTGCGAGCGGGGGAACGAATGTCCCTTGAGAGCACGAGCAGCTCCAGGAGTTGTAAAAGATAGCAGCTTCATACAGTACAAAATCTGTAGGGTAATACAGGAGAGGGAAGAGCTTACTCACCAGCAAGACAGAAGTATTAGCTGTGTATAATGATATCTAATGTGCATAAACGGGAAACTCATCAGAAAAGGCACAATAAGAAGCATACCACGATTGGGGGTTGCCAGAAAAGAGACAGTGCTAACAAGGAGATGGGGGACAACCTTACCTTGTCTGAGGTACTGTGTTGCAGTGTAATCGATGGTTCTGTTTGTGCCGTCTCTAACCACCGCCGCCGAGCCGGACAGTGACACCGACACGGCGTCCGGTGGTTAGATATAGAGAGGAAGAGGAAATAAATGCGGTACTGATTGGCGTCTGGGTTCCGCCAATCATACCGCCGCTCCAATCAGGGTGTAGATACCATGGAAACCCCACAACGCCGATCCGCCTACGGACGCTGGGAGAGGGGATCCATGGTAACGCTACGACACCACTCCGCCCAAAGGGGAGGGGAAAACGGAAGCCCTGACAGCAGGGAAAAGACGTCCTGCGCAAAGGCGTTCTGCCCAGTCTATTGATATTTAGACAGGGCATACACCAACCCGAATACTGCAGCCCAATCCACAAAGGGGGCCGCTAAGAGAACGTTGCTACATGAAATTTAAAGGGGGGAGTAGGTAAATAGAAGAGGGAGGGGCAAAAGCGATAAATAAGCACAACTACCTGAATGAATTTGCAACGGAGTCACCGACCTCATATCTTAGTACCCTCGGGTGGTCACTGAATGGGCACCGTCGGGGCAGTGGGACCCTGGGTGGACTGTGGGAGGGGTCATGCAGCAACCGCCCACCGACGCATAGAGGGGCGACCGGATCCGCAGGCATGGAAGGGCAGCCATTGGCCGCCAACCACCCCGTGGGTATGTTCCGGGCGCCCATAAGGAGGCCCCCCAAGGGACTGCAAATCCCGGGAGGCCCACGTGTGCCGGGCGGGACAAAGAGGGGCCAGAGCTGTGGTAAAAAAAGTTGTTCCCCAAGTAACACCGACAGTGTACCTCAAGTGATGATAAGCCTGTATACACTAAAGTAAAAACAAAAAAAGAAAAAGAAAGAGAAAAAAGAAAATAACATATGAAAAATATTAAGAGGGCAACCAAGAGGGACATAACAGCACCCTACAAATCAACACCTTATAAATCTTTCTCACAAACCCCAGAAGAGAAACCCTCTAAAAAGGGTCTAAAACTCAAGTGATCATTTAAGCCGGGGGGCGAGGTGGCGGCAAGGTCCATGATCCAACGGGCTTCCCGCTGTAGCAAGGCCTTGTTCCAGTCCCCACCTCTCGGGCTGGGGTGAACTCTGTCTAAAATTAAAAAATAAATATTGGGAAAGATACCATGATGCACATTCACCACATGTCTCCCCAGTGGGAGCTCGGGATTCGCTTTCCTCATGGCGGTGATGTGCCGTGAGGCTCGCAAAGAGAATTTTTGTTTGGTCTTACCTACATAGAATTGATGACATTGGCAAACTAAAAGATATATCACACCCTCAGTCTTGCAGTTTGAAAAGTGGCGTGGTCTATATGGATGCCCACTTGGGAGGGTCGCGTTCTGTCGTGTATTCATAAATCTGCATATGGAACATCCTCCACATGTGAATGTTCCAAACCTCTTACATGGATCCCCACGTGATTCACCGACAAATTCACTGCGGTCCAAGTGGTCGCGTAGGGAACTGGTGCGCCGATAGGTGATCGCTGGTTGTGCGGGTAAGTGTGGACGTAGGGTGGGGTCAGAGTGTAGAAGGTGCCAATGTTTGTTGAAAATAGATTTGACCGATTCGTGTTGGTTTGTAAACCTCATAATAATCCTAGTGGTGGGATCCATCGCAGCCTTTTTTTGAGGACCAAAGAGGAGTTCCCGCCGAGTATGTCTGTTTGCACGTTTAAACGCTTTTTTCAAAAGCGTAGAAGAGTAGCCCCTCAGACGAGGTCTGTCTCTGAGTAAGGCAGCTTCCGTCAGGTATGTCTGTCGGTCAGAGCAATTCCGTCTCAGCCTCAAGTATTGGCTGTAGGGAATCGCTCGGATCAATGGTTGGGGGTGAGAGCTGGAGGCATGTAAGATGGTATTGCCAGCGGTAGGTTTCCGAAAGAGGCTGCTAGAGAGAGTCCCCTCGGAGTTCTTGCTGATGGTCGTATCCAAAAATGTAATACTGTGTGGACTGTGGGCCACAGTGAACTTTAAATTAAAGATGTTATGCTGCATGATTTCGATGCATTCGTTTAGTTGACTTTCGGAGCCTTCCCACAACACCAAAATGTCGTCTATATAACGATACCACGCGGCTATGTGTTGAGTGTGCGATCTAAAGGCCTCGTCAGAAAGAAAGGACTGCTCCCACTCCCCCAGGTACAGGTTTGCGTAGGACGGGGCACAGGAGGAAGTGGGAGCCATCAAAAGAAAAGATGTTATGATGAAGGATAAACTCCAGGGCCATAATGACAAACTCACAGAGTTTTTTATCATCTCTGTGTGTTTGGGTGATGAAGTGTCTGACCACAGTCAGCCCCAAATGGTGGGGAATCGAGCTATAAAGGGCCTCGACATCGATGGCTACCAGCAATGACTGTGATGAGACATGTAGACCTTCCAGGGATTGTAGTAGGTGGATAGTATCACGCACATATGAAGGCAGGTTTTCGACGAATGGTTTTAGGTGGGAGTCTACAAAAAGGCTCAGGTGTTCCGTAATAGCCCCATTCCCGGAGACTATAGGCCTACCTGGTGGAGTTATACAGTTTTTATGAACTTTGTGTAGACAATAGAAGGTTGGAATTTTGGGAAACTTTATTCGTAGAAATTCCCAGATGTCCTGATTGATGATACCCTGTGAAAAGGCACCGTCCACTAGGGCATAAAATTGAATCTCAAATTTGGCAATACTGGTCCTGGGGATAGGCCTGTACCAGTCCCGGTTGGACAGAACTTTGTGGCACATGTTTTTGTATTGCTCGTTCGACATGATCACAATGTTGCCACCCTTATCAGAGGGCTTAATGACAAGGGAGTGGCATTTTTTAAGGGTGTTTAAGGCGAGCAATTCAGAAGGAGATACATTACCGGTCTTTTTGTGTATTTTAAGTTTTTCGATTTCAGATGTGACCGTAGTGACGAAGGATAACAGATTGGGGTTAGAACCAAGGGAAGGGAATTTATCCGATTTATTCTTCAGCTTCTTATTAGCATAAGATGGGGTGGTTGGTTCAATGGGTTTATCAAGAAGGAGGGAATCTAAATCAATTGTGTCGATAAGGTCAGAAGAGTCCTCATTCTCCAATAGCGACAAAAGGACATCTAAGTCCTTGTCATGTTGTTCATCGGTGGTTTCGGGTTTAGTTTTGGCCTTAGAGTACATGCTCTTCAATAGCAACTTGCGGGCGAACAGGTTTAGGTCTTTAATAGCCTCAAAGGTGTCAAGATTGGAAGGCCATTCAGACTCTCTACCAGCATGTGGAAGGCTATGTCTTGGCCTCATTGGACAGGGTGGTGAGCAGTACCTTTCTTTCACGGTGCACTGGGTAACTCTGCTGGCAGCTGGGAAGGATGCAGGACAGGGTTCTGTATTGTTGGAGCTTGTTCCGCCACCACGCCTCCAAAATGCTAGTAGTGATTCTGCCACAGCTCTCTCCTCCACCCCCTCCTCTTCTTCTTCCTCTACGGCCTCTTCCTCAGAAGAGGAAGCGGATTTGTGCAGATTTCTCCTCTGAACCAGAGGTGCTCCGTAGGCGTTCAAGGGGCTACGCAAGCACTCAGGCAAAAAGATGCCATGTGTTGCTTGAGTTGGTCTGCTTAGGGAACAGGAGCCACACTGGGGCAGAGATTCTGTCATTTCTGCAGGGGCAGGCTCAGAGGTGGTTGACGCCACGCCAGCTTCAGCCAGGAATGGTTGTATGCGACAATGGCACCAACCTCCTCTCCGCCCTCCGACAGGTACACTTGACCCATGTTCCCTGTTTGGCTCACGTCCTGAATTTGGTGGTGCAGCAGTTCTTGAGCAGGTACCCGGGCTTACAGGATCTCCTGAGGCAGGCCAGGAAAGTCTGTGGTCATTTCAGCCGGTTGCTCGGCTGGCTGACATTCAAAGAAAATGCAACCTGCCCAAGAGCCGCCTCATTTGTGACATGCTCACCAGGTGGAACTCAACGTTGGCAATGCTGCAGTGGCTGCACACGCAGCAGAGGGCCGTCAATGAGTACCTGTGTGAGTATGGCACCAGGACAGGATCAGGGGAGCTTGGTTTTTTTTCGCCACGCCAGTGGCTACTGATCAAGGATGCATGCACTGTCCTGACACCATTTGAGGAGGCCATGAGGATGGTGAGCAGTGACAGTGCATGCATCAGTGATACTATCCCTCTTGTCTTCCTGTTGGAGCACGCGCTTCGTGGAATAATGGACAGGACACTTGAGGCAGAACAGCTGGGGGAAGAGGAGGACTTCCTTAGCTCTCAAGGCCCCCTTTATCCAGATACTAGTATTCCTGCTGGCCCGTCAATCACACAGGAAGAAGAAGAGGAGGAGGATTGTGTCAGCATGGAGGTGGAGGATAACACTCAGTATCAGCAGCAGTCTTCAAGGGATCGTTTGCAGAAACCCATGGAGTTGTATGTGGCTAGGAGGAGGTGGTTGAGTATCATGTGATCCTTAGTGACCCAGAGGACTCAGCATCAAATGCCTCTGCAAAACTATGCTGCATGGCCTCCCTGATCCTGCAAAGCCTGCGAAAGGACCCTAGGATTTGTGGTATCAAGGAGAGAGATCATTACTGGCTGGCAACCCTTCTTGATCCACGTTACAAGGGTAAGGTTGAAGAACTTATCCAGCCTTCGCAGAGGGAGCACAGGATGAACCATCTTCGGGAGGCCTTGCAGAAAGGTTTGTGCAATGCGTTTCCCGAGCCTGGGAGGTTACAATTTCCTGGTGCTGGACAACATGTTACTGAGGCTTCGTTCAGTCACAGAAAGAGCGGCGGAGAAGGTGGCCGGCTGACCGATGTCTTCAGGTAATTCTTCAGTCCCCAGCGCCCAGGTCTGATCAGTTCCAGCAACCATCGCCAGCATCTGAATTACATGGTGCAGGAATATCTAGGGGCAAGATCAGACTTGGAGACCTTTTCACCAGAACATCCACTGGGTTACTGGGTCTTGAGGATGGACCACTGGCCAGAGCTTGCTCAACATGCAATTAAGCTACTGTCCTGCATCCAGCATTCTTTCTGAATGCACATTCAGTGCTGCTGGAGGCTTTGTAACTGGTCACAGAGTGCGCCTGTCCACAGACTCTGTTGATCCGCTCACATTCATAAAAATGAATCAGTCTTATATCACCAGCTACCAAGCACCTGATGCTGATGTAACCAAATGATTTTTCTATGGATGTGGGATCCCTTAAAGGCTGCATATGCTGAGTGACTATCCTATTATGCTGAGTGACTATCTTATTCCTCATCAATTTTTATTATGATGGCTTCTAAGAATATTTTTGGTTCAGGGCACCACCACCACTACCTAAGGCCCAATTTTTCTACCCCTGTTTAACAGGGGTGCGTAATTACAATTTTTTATCTAATATTTCACAGCAGGGCCTGTTCCTGTGCTCAACAAAAGTATCTGTGAGGCTTTACATTGTTGTGCCACCACCACCACTGCCTAAGGCCCAATTTTTATGCCCCTGTTTAACAGGTGCATGAAATTACAATTCTTGATATAATATTTCACAGCAGGGCCCGTTCCAGCGCCCACCAAGAGTAACTGTGAGGGCTTACAGTGTTCTGGTACCACCAACACCTAAGGCCCAATTTTCCACAGAGTGTATAGGGCAGGCCGTATAGTTTATACAGGCGGTTTCCTATTTTTAAACATCCGACTTACAAACGGAGGTGAGAGGTGAGAGGAAATCTACCCCTAGGAAGGGAAATTCTCTCCTGTAAGAGTTAATATGGAAAAAGGTGTCTCCCCACTGATGCTTATCACCAATCCTTGTTTCCCTAATAACCCAATTTTTTTCAAAATCCAATTGTCATTGGGACAGAAAGTGAGGTGAAATCTTCTGAACAGGGGCACAGACAGCAAAACAAATGTTACAGGGGTGATGATAACCCTTTCCTATGTTATCCAAAAAGCTTAAAAATAGATTTTTTGGCTGGAGTTACACTTACAAAATGTACGTGCTCCAAATTACAAATAGATTCAACTTAAGAACAAACCTATCTTGTTTTTAACCCAGGGACCGCCTGTATACTGCTACTCTTCAGAGTATATAGGGCCTGGGGGACTCCACGCCTTTTTTTTTTAAATTTGGGTGCGGGGTTCACCTTAATATCTATACCAGACCCAAAGAGGAGAGAGAGAGAGACAATAGAGAGAGGAGGGGGGTAACATTACATTACAACCGCAAGCAGTTTTAAATGACTTTTTTTCCTTTAGAAATGTCGTTTTGTGCTTTAAAATTAGCACTTTTGATTTTTCACGTTCGAGTCCCATAGACTTTAACGGGGTCTGCGTGTTCGCACTAATATTTGGTTTGTTCTGTAGCGAACTGAATGGGGGGGGGGCGGTGTTCGGCTCATCCCTAAATATAAACATGGTCTCTCACCACCAGTGGATGACCTACACTACCTGAATGGTCCGCTGCTCTTTTTTTCTAACCTGAGGATATGTAATTATCTAGTTTACTACCCTTCCCCCCCACTTTACAATCTTCATCCGCTTCTTCCCTTACACCTTTCTTCTTACCCTCTTCCTTTCCTCACTTTTCATCTTCTCCCCCCCACTCTTCCCCCCTTTCCATCTTATCCATTTCCTTCCCCCTCCTCTTCTCTCCTTTCCCTGGCTTTGTTCAGTAGTCTCTGATTTACTCATCCTACCATGGTAGCTATTGTATTTTAACTTTATATTGCTTATCCTGATGAAATTTCATGCATGGGTCTTTTTTTTTTTTTTTAATACTTTTTATTGGTTTTCTGAAAAAGGTGCACATTACAGAGCCTTTGGGCATTCCCCAGCTCAAATAGCACAAAACAATCAAAAAGAAGAAAACACAGCTACTACAATGAAACCTGCAGGTTGAAACCTCCGTAAAAAAGAGTTCATCCAGTTGTTACTGCTCACTCTTACAAATGTGTTATAGCAATGCAATTAATCTTTTCCATAACAAGGACAAGGTGCATTAGGTGTATTGGAAATACATGCATAAAGTCTTAGGCTAGCAGAACTTATTAAAAGATAATTATCTAAATGTCTGATTTATAGAGGTATGTAAGTCACCTCCCACTGAGCCACGCATCATTGTTCAGCATTTGTGGTTGGAGATTCTAGCCATATGTTCCAAATTTTGTCAAATTTACTCGGGCATCCACGGAAAGGTAAGTTGCTTTGTATAGAGGTACAGCTGCATTAACTAAGGACTTCCAAAAATCTTAGGAGGGTTCCACAGGTTGTTTCCATTTTAAAATAATTGCTTTTCGAGCATAGAACAATAATAACTCTAGTAGGGTTCTGGTTGCCCTGCGGTGTGCCAAGGGAACCACCAAGCCCAGTAAACAGACCGAGACTGTTTGGGGGATTGTGATAGTGGTTAGAGAAGTTATGAACTGAATAACTGTACCCCAAAAAGATTGCAAATTGGCGCAGGACCATAGCATATGATGGAAGTCTACATCATTGCTGCCACACTTCCAACATTGATCAGAGGCACCGGGATAGATTTTACTCAATTTAAGGGGAGTTAAATAAATGCGATGGAGCAACTTATACTGAATAGACGGTCTCGAACTGCAATTAATTGTACAAAGGGGTACTCCCAGACATCCTCCCAGTTCTCTGTGTCCAGTTCTGGATAATCTTCCTGCAATACAGAGTATAAACCCTCCAGACCAAAATGGACTGATGGAAGAAGTGCCTTATAGATATTGGATAGGGGCTTGTCCAGCTGGTCATCTCGTAATAGAGATTCCATGTTAGATTGAAGGATGGTTTAATTGAGTAGAAAAAGCATGCCCGAATTGAAGAAATAAAAAAAAAATCTTTTTGATAAATCATGCCTTTGTTTTAAAGTGTCAAAGGCTAATATGGTTCCCCCCTCACAGATATTGGCAATATTTTTAATACTCTTCATTGCCCATATTTCTGCGTCTGGGATAGATTGAAATTCTGGCAAGCAAGAATTGTGCTATAAGGGAGTGGCAGGGGACCATCTATTGGGATCCTCATGACACCCACAAACTTGCTACTGCCATGCCCGTATCACCGCCTTCATGGAGAGTGTCAAAGGAATCAGCCCCGAAGATCTTGATATAATGCATTTTTTAACGGTTCATAGGACCCAAGATAGGCAGTTTCTAGGACAACAGAGGAATTTGTATCGTCTGAAGTGATCCAGTTGTGGGCATGGGAAAGGAGAGCTGGACAAGCTAGACCTCCAAATCGCTTTGTTTAACCTAGGGCCTCCAAATGGCTTCGTTTAACCTGGGGGGATGAGCACTCCACAAGAAAGGGAAGTTAATGGCATTGAATTGTTTAAAAAATGTTTTAGGTATCCAGATTGGGGCATGGCATAGTATACCGTATATACTCGAGTATAAGTCGAATTTTTCAGCACATTTTTTTGTGCTGAAAGTGCCCCCCTCGACTTATACTCGAGTCAAGCACTTTTCTGCAGCAAAAAAATTTCATTTTCCGAACCGAGTTTGGGGCCCTGTATCTCAGGGCCACTTGGTGCTAGGAACCCCATATTTGGTGTGCAAACCCAGAGGAACTGGTATCATAACATATCCAAAGCTGGGGTTCCTAGCACTAAGTGGCCCTGAGATACGGGGCCCCAAAATCGGTTCGGAAAATGTCATTCTCTGCTGCAGAAAAGTGCTTGACATTTTCTGAACCGAATTTGGGGCCCCATATCTCAGGGCCACTTAGTGCTAGGAACCCCAAATTTGGTGTGCAAACCCAGTGGAACTGGTACCATAACATATTCAAAGCTGGAGTTCCTAGCACTAAGTGGCCCTGAGATATGAGGCCCCAAAACCGGTTCGGAAAATGTCATTCTCTGCTGCAAAAAAGTGCTTGACATTTTCTGAACTGATTTTTGGGGCCCTGTATCTCAGGGCCACTTGGTGCTAGAAACCCCAGCTTTGGAAATTTTATGGTGCTAGTTCCACTGGGTTTGCACACCAAATTTGGGGTTCTTAGCACTAAGTATCCCCGAGATACGGGGCCCCAAATTCAGTCAACTGTGTCCATCTGCAGCAATGTCATTTCGGGACCCTTTGGGTTCAGAGACCCCAAATTTTGGCTGCAGCTAGGGGGCATCTAGGAACCCTTAACTACCGAGTTTGAAGTTCAGGGGACCTATGGCTGCAAATGGGCACAGTGAGGCATGCAAATGGGCACAGTGATGCTGCAAATGGGCATTGTTGACCCTCTTTTCCACTTACAGTAGCTGTGCATTTCTCACCCTCGTCTTATACTCGGGTCAATAAGTTTTTCCCATTTTTTTGTGGTAAATTAGGGCCTCGACTTATACTCGGAACGACTTATACTCGAGTATATACGGTATATAGAAAAAGAGGGAGAATTTTCATTTTTAAAAGATTTATTCTGTGAATTATAGAAAGAGGGAGATTGTTCCAAGCTTTCAATTTGGCTTTGAGCATGTTAAGGAGAGGATGGAGGTTCAGTTTATTGTAATCCAAAACATTTGAGGTGAATGTAATCCCCAGGTAGCAAATTGAGGTGACCCAGGACAATGGTATTGCAGGATCTGTGACCTAACTGGCCCAGATATCTATTGGGAGGATTTGTGATTTTCCCCAGTTCGCTTTAAGGCCGGATAGGACCAAGTATTGGGAAAAGTATTGGGAAAAGATAGAGAGCATCTCTTGGAGAGAGGGTCCTGGATCATGAAGGAAAAGCATCATATCATCAGCATACAGTATAATGCCAGCTTTTCGACTACCGACTACAGCTACAGCTACCGACTGTCTGAAGACAGTAGCCAGGGGCTCCATCTCCAAGGAACATTATAAATAGGGAAAGCAGAGGACACCCCTGTCTAGTGCCTCGTTGAACTGGAAAAGAGTCAGATGGCATACCTCCAGGCCTGATTTAAGCCATTGGAGCTTTGTACAATAGGGAAAACCATTTCTTGAAGATGGGACCAAAGCCAAAGGATTGCAGAACTAACAGCATATAATCCAAAATCACTGTATCAAAGGCCTTCTCTACACCTAAGGCCACTAACACACAGGACTGGGAATCTGCTGGAGGGAGTTGCAAGTGTGTAAGCAGTCTTCTAATGTTTATATCTGTGGACTTCCCTGGTATAAAGCCAGTTCGGTCTATATTGACCAGGGAAGGCAGCATCTTAACCACTTGCCGCCCGCCCTATTACAGAATGACGGCGGCAAAGTGGTTTGATATTCCTGATCGGACGTCATATGACGTAATCAGGAATATCAAGCCGCTGCGCGCCCCTGGGGGCGTGCATCGCGGCGATCGTTATTGCGAGGTGTCAGTCTGACACCCTGCAACACCGATCTAGGTAAAGAGTCTCTGACGGAGACTCTTTACCACGTGATCAGCCGTGTCCAATCACGGCTGATCACGATGTAAATAGGAAGAGCCGGTGATCGGCTTTTCCTCACTCGCGTCTGACAGACACGAGTAGAGGAGAGCCAATCGGCTGCTCTCCTGACAGGGAGGGTCTGTGCTGATTGTTTATCAGCACAGCCCCTCCTCGGATCCTACCCAGGACCACCAGGGAAGCCGCCCAGGACCACCAGGGAAGCGATCCACACTGGACCACCAGGTATGCCCCTAGACCACCAGGGAAATGCCACTGTGTGCCCAGGCAGCTGCCAATCTGTGCCCAGGCAGCTGCCAGTCAGTGCCCACTGCAATGCCTACCACTGCCAGTGCCACCAGGGATGCCCATCAGTGCCTCATTTTAGTGCCGCGTATCAGTGCCACGTATCAGTGCCCAGCAGTGCCGCCTATCAGTGCCCAGCAGTGCCGCCTATCAGTGCCCATCAGTGCTCAGCAGTGCCGCCTATCAGTGCCACCCTATCAGTGCCTAGCAGTGCCGCCTTTCATTGCCCATCAGTGTCGCCCATCAGTGCCCATCAGTGCCAACCAGTGCCACCCATCAGTGCCGCCTATCAATGCCCATCAGTGCTGCATATGAGTGCCACCCATCAGTGCCGCCTACCAGTGCCCATCGTCATCGTCATTGGTGCCACCTCATTGGTGCCGCCGTATCAGTGCCTTTCAGTGCCGCCTTATCAGTGCCCATCAGTGAAAGAGAAAACTTAACTTATTTACAATTTTTTTAACAGAAACAAAAGTAAAACTTTTATTTTTTTCAAAAATTTCGGTCTTTTTTTATTTGTTTAGCAAAAAATAAAAACCGCAGAGGTGATCAAATACTACCAAAAGAAAGCTCTATTTGTGGGAACAAAATGATAAAAATTTAGTTTGGGCACAGTGTAGCATGACTGCGCAATTGTCATTCAAATTGCGACAGCGCTGAAAGCTGAAAATTGGTCTGGGCAGGAAGGTGTCCTGCCCTGTATTGAAGTGGTTAACCATATATATCTATTTGCCCTCCAATGCTGCTTACTGTAATGGCCAGTCATAGGTGGGGGTAGTGGACCCCTTTTTGCAACAATGTTATATTGGTCAGGCAATGCACTTTGCAGCCATTGTGCGATTTGCTGGGTGCTCAGTGTGCACCTGTACCTGCATTGCTTTAACTGATAATTGCGCGGACGTGAGACTTTGCACCCAAACAACATTGACGTTCTTTTTTCCCACAAATAGAGCTTTCTTTTGGTGGTATTTGATCACCTCTGTGGTTTTTATTTTTTGCGCTATAAACAAAAAAAGAGCGACGATTTTGAAAAAAACGCAATTTTTTAAAACTTTTTGCTATAATAAATATCCCCCAAAAATATATAAAAAAGCTATTTTTTTCTCTCAGTTTAGGCCGATATGTATTCTTCTACATATTTTCGGTAAAAAAAACCTGCAATAAGCGTTTATTGATTGGTTTGCGCAAAAGTTATAGTGTCTACAAAATAGGGGATAGTTTTATGGCATTTTTATTATTAATTTTTTTTCTACTAGTAATGGCGGCCATCTGCAATTTTTATTGGGACTACGACATTATGGCGGACACGTCGGACAATTTTTTGAAAACTGACAATTTTTATTGGTTTTCAAAAAAAAAAAAAAAAACATATCATTGTATACAGCATATATTTGACTAGCTATCAATATACATTTAAGCCAGTGATACAACTCGGTCAGGACATACAATGCATATATCCATAGACAGTCTGTGGTATCGTCAAGTTGGTCAGATAGTATTCAGAGTTGCTGTGGCACGACTGAGTTCACCCTGTATAAGTCCTTGTGAGCATGTGGAGGAGGTAAAGAGCATAGTGAGAAGGTTAGAAAAGGTCAGAAAAGTGAGAGAGGGTGAAGAAAACCAGATGGGGGGAGTGGGAAAGAAAGGGTAGGGGAGGACAACCAACCGCTCCAAGGGCTCTGCTCTGCCCAGAGCCACCCAACACAATCACTGGCGACCCCCTCGAGGTCAGGGATCCTTGGGGTATCAGATAGTGGGGATCTCCAGCATAACCCATAGTTCCCACAGTCGATTCTATGTATCAAGAGTGTTGGTTAGGGAGGCTGTCAGATACTCCATCCTTTTAGCATCTCTGATTCTAGAGTGCAGTTTGAACAGTGTGGGGGGTTACCTCCTTTTCCATTTCAGGGCTACCAAGCATCTAGCTGCTGTTAGCACCTGGGCTAAGAGCTTTTTAGACAGTTTGGAAAAGGAGGGGGGTGGAAGGCCCAGAAGAAAAGTTTTCGGGTTGAATGGCACCCAAGAGTCAAAGATGGAGTGGAGTAAAGAATGTATCGTTCGCCAATAGGGGGTGATTAGAGGGCAGGTCCAATAGGTATTATTCTTTACTACAGTGCCAACAGCGGGAATCAGCAGAGGGATATATGCAGTGGAGCAGGTCTGGGGTTTGGTACCAGTGGAATAAAATCTTGTATTGATTTTCTTTATAGAACGTACAAATGGAGCTCTTGGAGGCCATATCTTCAAGGGTATATCCTCACCCAGGGCCTGCTCCCACTTACGCATATAGGCATGTTGAGGTCCTGTTGGCGACATGTCCATAATCAGGAGCTGGTAGGTGCGCAAAATCATACCTTTAGGGACGAGCCCTCTAGACAAATTTTTTCAAATTCGGTTAAGGGGGAGAACTGATGGCTCGCTACGAAGGATTGCGCATAATGGCGTATTTGTAGGTAACTAAAAAAGGCCTGTCTGGGCAAAACATAGGCTTCTTGCAGGTCCTGAAATGATCGCAAGGTTCTGGTTCTGATATCCACCAATTGACCATAGCGAAATAAGGCCTTTTCCATCCAAAAGTGAGACATCTGCGAGGTCAAGCTGTCCGGGACGTTGGGTGTAAATAGGAATGAGGTAACCAGTGAGGCATTGGTAGTGAGCAGATATGTCGATTTAGCCTACCACCATAGCGTTCGTAGAAGCGCCATTGGGCCCAGTAAATGTGACCCGCCATTTGTACATACAGTACATTTGGACTGTATATGTAGTTTAATCATAAATTTAATGGGGGTGGAGTAGGGAGTCACACTTAGGAGAAAAGAATCAATGAATGAGTGAGGTATTTCTTTAACAAAGTTTTTTTCTATATTTTTTTGGTAGCCTGGGGGGAGGGGGAAGAATGAGAGGGTGGGTAAAATATTAAAACTGTTTGTATCACTTGGATGGCATGGGAAGTATGGGATGGTCAAGAGAAAAGCCCTTAGGGCAAGCCTAGATAGGTGTTGGGTGGGAGCAGGGAGGGGGGAGGAGGGGTGGATGGGGGGAGGGAGAGAGGGGGGACAGTGGAGAGTAGAGTCACAAATCACTCACTGGGTAGGTAAAAGTTCATAATGGGTGTAAGTTTGATAACATTGCAAATTTTGGAGGGCATCACAGTAAAAGGGAACTCACTCAGTTCAGTTCAGCCCCGAATAAAAGGAAATAGAGGTATTAAGACATGGGGAGTTTTTACCTGTTTTTTCTCTTTCTCCTTTATTCTTTTTTTTTTCTTTATGCAGTCTAAAAATACTTAATATAGGCTCCTGGCTTTCTAAATTAGAAATGCATAGAGTGGGGCTGCTCTGCCTGCAGGAGACACATCTGACAAAGACCACCATGACATAATTTCAAAGTAGGAAATTTCAGTGTCAGTACCACTCGGTCTACTCCTCTTATTCTAGGGGGGTGAGTGTAATGGTGGGTGGTGGACAAGGCAGGCATTCCGGTTATAGTGGTGGGGGATTTAATGAGGTCCTTGATAAGAGATTGGATTAGGTTCCCACCGGTGGTACAGACGGATAATGTGTCTGAGGGTCGACTATATCAATTTGTAGAAGAGGCAGGATTGTTTGATATATGGAGAGTGCGGAACCCGGATGGCCAACAATATTCCTGTTTTTCAAGCTCCTACTCTACACTCTCCAGAATCGATATGGCTCTGAGAAATGGGGAAGCATTACAATTGGTAAAAAACAGTGTATTGCCAAGAGGTGTTTCGGATCACTCGCCATTGGTGCTGTCGGTGAACCTGGGGGGAAAAAGTTCCCCTGGGGATTGGAAAATAATCCCATTTTGGATGGAACTAATGGGGAAACCAGATGAAGTATTATCAAACTTAAAAGAGTTTCTTGAGTTAATGTAGGTACAGCACTGGCGGGGGTGATGTGGGATACCTTGAAGGCTTTCCTCCGGGGTATACTGATCCAGCAGGTGGTAAAGATTAAGAGGAAATCCAGGGAGTGGGAAGAGTGTATTAGGAAGAAGGTGGTAAAGGCAGAAAAACAGTATGTGGAAGATCCAACCCCGGAGAAACAAAAAGGCAATGTTCCTTTGGAGAAGGGGAGAGTGTGGGTCGTATACTGGCTCTTCTAGTTTAAACCAATTCCTAGGCCTCAACTATCCCTGCGAGTAGGACGTTAAAAGGGAGAGAACTCTTCTCACGTGTTAGAGATTATAGACACATTCAGAGAATATTATAAAAATCTGTATAAATCACAGCGGGTAGATGGGGAGGGAGAAATGGAAAACATTTTCAGGTGAATGGAGATACCGGCCCTTTCAGAGAAGGACAGAGAAAATATGGAGGCCCCTAAAAGAATTACAACAGTCAGTAGCCGGGATGGCCAACCAAAAGTCTCCTGGGCCAGATGGGCTTCCGGTGGAGACTTATAAACATTATGGGGAGGGGCTGCTCCCTGAGTTATTAAAGGTGTTAAATTGGGCAGTGGTAGAGGGGAAATTGCCTTCCTCAATGACGGAGGGTACCATAATTGTGCTGCATAAGGAAGGGAAGGACCTGTTGGATACATCTTCGTATAGGCCGAAATCCCTGTTATGCTCCGATGTTAAAATATTGACAAAGGTGTTAGCAACTAGCCTGAATAAAAGCATTCAAAAACATATACATTCAGATCAATCTGGATTTATTTCCAATAGATCCACTAGCATGAATATTAGAAGGGTATACTTGAACCTGCAGACCCTGACAGAGAATGTGGGCTCAAGGGCTATTTTGTCCCTTGATGGAGTCAAGGCTTTTCATAGCCTGGAGTGGAGCAATCTCTGGCGGGTCTTGGAGGAATTCGGGTTTGGACCTTCCTTTATTGGATGGATAAAAACACTTTACAATGCCCCAAGTGCCAAAGTTAGAATTAATAACGAATACTCGGGAAGGATTCAGCTTGCGAGGGGGATGAGACAGGGGTTTCCTTTATCATTTATAAATGACAGTAAGAGCATAGGTAGTAATACCATGGCTCGTTTTGGATAAATGACACGTCTGTGGTCCACAGGAAGTGGGAGTGTCCGCACACACTCCAGACTGCCTGGGTGAAGCCTGAGTGGTTGCTATAGTAACACTAAGCTATTTAAGGGCTTGGGAGAGGCGGCCCGCCCATCTATTGAGAAAGCCCAATCAGAGGGCGATACGTATGTAGTGGGGGGGACCGAGCCCATGAGATCACGCAGCCACAGTGGTGAGCTGGACTATACAGAGCTGGTTTTAACAATCTCTTGTGAGTGTTTTTTAATTGGGGCATTTTAATAAATGTTACAAACGGAGAACACTATGTATCCTCTATTTATTGTTTCACGAATGTGGCGCCATATCCTATCAGGAATACCAAGTAGTAACGCTAGTGTGGAGGAAGGAAAAAAGCAGTGGGGCGGTATATATGAGAGATCTTTCTTGCAATCCCTTTGGGAAGCTACTGATTGGAAAGTGGATACAGAGTAGCTGGTCGGATGTGGAAGAGATGAGACCATAGCTGAAAGAAAGGCGTTGTTTTGAGTCTTTCTGACTCGTGTATGAGGTGAGCAGGTATAACGGCTGGTTAAGGTGTGCACATAATCTGCCGAAGTCACAATAATTCAACGCAGAAAAGTTTCAGCATATGAACTTTAATTGTACACATTATTATAAAGATTTATTTATTTGAATATAATTTGATATCACTGTATATTTCACATGATAGATTAATAACGCTGCACTTATATCTTTCATTTTATTTTATATGCTTTTGGTAATTGTCATGTTGGAAAGTAAACCTCACTGACAACTTTCTGGCAGAGGGCAGCAGATTTTCCTCAAGAATTTAATGGTATTTTGCCCCATCCATTTTTTCTTCTATCCTGACAAGTGCTGCAGTCCCTGCTGCAGAGAAACACTCACATAACAAGATATTATCACCTCCATGCTTTACTGCAGGAATGGTGAGCGGTTATTTGGATGGTGAGCGGTATTGTATTTCCGACAGACATATTGTTTGGTGTTGCAGCCAAATAATTAAATTTAATCTCATCAGACCATAACACTTTTTTCCATGTGGCCTCAAAATCTTCGAGGTGCGTTTTGGCAAAGCACAGTCGTGACTTCATGTGGCCTTTGTTGAGGAGTGACTTTATTTTTGGCAACCCTCCCATAAAAGCCACATTTGTGGAGAGTTTTTGATGTTGTCACATACACATAATGACCAGTCTTTGTCATAAATTCCTTCAACTGCTTCAGAGTTTCTGTAGGCTTCTTGGTAGCCTCTCTGACCAGTTTCCTCCTGGCTCTTTTATCCAGTTTGGAGCGATGTCCTGATCCAGGGAGGGTATGTGCTGTACCAAATGCCTTCCACATCTTAATAATAGACTTCACTATGCTTCTAGACATTGATAAAGCCTTTGAATTTTTTTTGTATCTATCTTCTGACTTGTGTCTGTCCACAACTTTATCCCAGAGATCTTTTGACAGTGCCTTGCCACCCATAGTTGATTGTTTGCATCAGTTGCACTACTAGGGACTGAAATGCTCCATGAAAGCTATTTTCATGCTGAGATAATCAAAATGACCACATCTGATCACAGTTGAAAGTCAAATGTGCCATTGTGTGCCATTGAGAAGGTGATTAGCTACACCTGATTGAGTTTACAAGTCATTTTTAGGAGGGGTTGAGCCTTCTTCCAACTCAGTGATTCTGTGTTTGAATTAAAAAAAAAATCCTGACATGGTGTTATATCTTTCACTTGGATGTTATAAGTTGCATGGAATAGATACAGCTGGATGGAACAAAAACTGTGTCTGTCTTTATTTCAGGCTGCAAAGCAACAAAATGTGATTATTTTAAAACTTTCGCTGCAAGGCCCCGTGCTTCATTTTTACACTCAGGTGGCCAGGCCATTTTTGAAATTTTTCCATTGCTTTTTAATTTTTCCCTTACAGCTTTAGAGTTTGTTAACCCCCCCCCCCCCCAACCATATATTTTATGAAAGCACATGACCAGTAAAATACAAATAGGGTGCTACTGATTTTTAGGGCACAGAAATACTTGTGCAAATGTTTATCAAATCAATATTTTTGTTAAAAAATACACTAAAATCATTTTTTGGCAAATTTTACAAAATTCCTGCTAAATTCCTACTAAATATAAAAGCTTAACTAGTATTGAGTTAATAAATAACAAATATTTGTAATTTTTGAATTACGCCTTTTTGCAAAATGGTGGAAAATGAAAGTACGCAAAAATGTAAATAACCACAATTCTCTAAAAATCTCAAGGTTTACATTGTTCCCTTACAGCTTTCAGAGTTTGTTAAAGACCCCCCAAACCCTATATTTTCTGAAAGCATAGGACCAGTAGAATAAAAAGAAAGTGCTATTGATTTTTAAGGCCCCACGATATTTGTGCAAATGTTTGTCAAAACAACATATTCGCTAAAAATTCTCTAAAATTATACACAGCAAATTTTACAAAATTCCTGATAAATTCCTACTAAATATAAAAGCTTAATTTGTATTGAATTAATAAATAACAAATATTTGTAATTTTTAAATTACGCCTTTTTGCAAAATGGTGGAAGCTGAAAGTACGCAAAAATGTAAATAACCACATTTCTCTAAAAATCTCAAGGTTTACATTGTTCCCTTACAGATTTCAGAGTTTGTTAAAGACCCCCCAAACCCTATATTTTCTGAAAGCATATGACCATTAGAATAAAAAGAAGGTGCTATTGATTTTTAAGGCCCCACGATATTTGCGCAAATGTTTATCAAAACAATATATTTGCTAAAAATTCTCTAAAATCATACACAGCAAATTTTACAAAATTCCTGCTAAATTCCTACTAAATATAAAAGCTTAACCTGCATTGAGTTAATAAATAACAGATATTTGTACATTTTAAATTGCACCTTTTTGAGAAATAGTGAAAATCAGACGTACGCATACGTTTCTTAGAAATGTTTGCGTATGTCTGCGTTTGCGTACGTTTTCATTTACAGCTTTCAGAATTTGTAAAGAACCCCCAAAACATACAGCTGAAAGCACATGGCCAGTAGAATAAAAAGAAAGTGCTACTGATTTTTAAGGCAGTGCAAAATTTGCACTAATGCTTGTCAAAATAATATTTTCGCTAAGAAATACACTAAAATCATTAATAGTGGATTCATACATGGCAAAATGTACAAAATTCCTGCTAAATTCCTAGTAAATATAAAAGTTAAAACTGCATTGAGTTAATAAATAACAAATATTTTACATTTTAAATTGCACCTTTTTGTGAAATGGTGAAAACTGAAGGTACATAGAACTGTAAATAAAAACAATTTACTCTAAAAATCCGCAGGTTACCATTTTTCGCTTACAGCTTTCAGAATTTGAAAAGACCCCTCAAACTACAAACTAGATATATTTCCTGAAAACACATGACCTGTAGAATAAAAAAAAGTTCTACTGATTTTTTGGGCCCTGCAATAATTGCGCAAATGTTCATCATATCGCTAATCATTAATAGTGCAAATAAACACAACAGAACTTACAAAATTCCTGCTAAATTGCCACTAAAGCATAGTTCACATGTGGCATACTAAAGTGTATGCCCATGGTGGGCCATGTTTACCTGCATGGGGATGCACAGGTGCATCCCCGTACAGGCAGTCCCATTTATGTCAATTGGGATGCAACGGCTGCACAGGAATAGCCGCTGTTCTCAATCTGACATCCATGTGGGTGTGGGTACATGACCCGAACGCAGACAGTGTTAGCTCAGGGACATGCATGAGGACCTACAGGGATGTAAAAGTGGGAGCAACGGCTCTGTTCTTGCAGTTGCTACTTCCCAAATGACATCAATGGGACTGCATGCACAGAGATGCACGGAACACCTGTGCATCCCTGTAAAGGTACACTGTCTATGCCCTGTGTGAACAAGGCCTTAGGCCCCTTTCCTACAAGCACACCGATCGGGTCTATCTGTCCGTTTTTCAGGTGAGCCCAATCGGACCACCCATTGTTCTCTATGGAGAGACTGATGTAAATGGACATGTGTCCGCTTACACCCGCCTGCATCTGAACCAGTCCAGTCCGCTAAAAACAGATGGATGGGTGTTCCATTCCCCATCCGTCTAGCAGATTGGATGGTATCTGATGGAACTGGACAGGCAGTCTATTTCCATCTGACCGCCCCATAGAGAACAGCAGGCTGTGTCTGTGTCCGCTTTGCATCAGCGGAGAGGATGCGGACCTGTCATCCGCCTGCCCAGCAGGGATCAGCAGACAGATCCCCACGCCCAAAAGCACAAAAAAAAAAACTGCTCTTAGAAGCTGAAGGTTGAAAAAACGCTTCTAGCCTAAAATAGTGTGAATGGACACATAAAATCACACTGCTTCTAAGGGCAGAAAAAAAAATGCTCAAAGCAGCTGCTGGGAACTTAAAAATAAGCTAGTATGCATGGAGCCTATTTAACCACTTCACATCCGGGCCATTTCTGACACTTCGCTCCTACATGTCAAAAATCATTATTTTTTTGCTATAAAATTACATAGAACCCCCAAACATTATATATGTTTTTTTATCAGGGACCCTACAGAATACAATGGCGGTCATTGCAACTTTTTATCTTGCACGGTATTTGCGCAGCAATTTTTCAAACGCGTTTTTTTTGGAAAAAAAACAGTTTCATGCTTAAAAAAAAAACAAAACAGCAAAGTTAGCCAATTTTTTTTGCATTGTGTGAAAGATGAAGTTACGCCGAGTAAATAGATACCTAACATGTCACGCTTCAAAGTTGCACACGCTCGTGGAATGACGCCAAACTTTGGTACTTAAAAATGCCCATAGGCGGCGCTTTAAAATTTTTTACAGGTTACATGTTTTGAGTTACAGAGGAGGTCTAGGGCCAAAATTATTGCTCTCGCTCTACCGATCGCGGCGATACCTCACATGTGTGGTTTGAACACCGTTTTCATATGTGGGCGGGACTTACGTATGCGTTCGCTTCTGCGTGCGAGCTCCCGGGGACAGGGGCGCTTTAAAAAAAATTTTTTTTTTTTTTTATTGTTAATTTTACTTAAAATTTTTTATTTTGACACTTTAAAAAAATATATATTTTTTTGATCACTTTTATTCCTATTACAAGGAATGTAAACATCCCTTGTAATAGGAATATGACACGATCAGTCCTCTTTACAGTGAGATATGGGGTCAATAAGACCCCACATCTCACCTCTAGGCTGGGAAGCCTAAAATAAAAAATAAAAATAAAACGATCGCCGCTTCACAGCCGAAGCGGCGCCGTTTTTTTGAATGCAGAGGCCGGGCGTGACGTCATAACATCGCGCCCGGCCTCCGAACGTTCATAGAGACTCCGGCGACCATCTGGTCCGCCGGAAATCTCTATGGTGAACATCCGGCGCCGGCGGATCCGCTATCCGACTCACCGATCGCTGAGGTGAGTCGGTAGTAGCACCGGAGGGCGGCGGGAGGGGGGGATGTCCCCTCCCGCCGCCCGTAAGAACGATCAAGCGGCGGAACAGCCGCTATGATCATTCTTATGGTGTACGGAATCGCCGGCTGAAAATGCCGGTATCTGAATGATGTCTGTAGCCTCAGACATCATTCAGATATAAGCCCTGAAAGTGGAGGCCGTCATATGACGGCCTCCGGATGTCAAGTGGTTAAATAGTGACACTGGCAACTTCTTCTTCTTCTCCCCAATTACACAAGTATAAACATTTTATACATTTTTTTATATTTCTCTGAATGACTTGTTAACTAATATCAAAGCCACAAAGTCTCTGCGCTTAGGACAGAGGACAGAGGGGAGAAAGAAGAAGATGGAAGAGGTCGGGCGGGGGGAAGAAGGAAGAGGGAAGTGGAGAAAGCTAAGAAGAGGAGAGAAATACTAAGGTGTGCTGCCTCCCCCTCACCAGCTCCCAATACCCCTGCAGGGGTGACAGACACTTTAAGATCCCAATGCCGTTCTCTTGGTAGGTATCCCGTGGTTGCTGCGATATGGTATCCTCTCTCCCAGGACTTCCAGGTCACTCCTCCATATCACCTTGTCAGCTTAATCCACGTCCAAGAAGGGGATCGCCAGAGAAATCCTGTTTTTTTTTTTTTTATATTCGGGGTTCCACTTTAAAATGACTTCATATGGTTTATGCCACGTGCGGGGTTCCTTTTCTGAGGTCTTGGGTAGAGAATTCAATTGCTGATGAACACCACGTAGGACAGGTGATTGATCACCTGTCCTACGTGGTGTTCATCAGCAATTGAATTCTCTACCCAAGACCTCAGAAAAGGAACCCCGCACGTGGCATAAACCATATGAAGTCATTTTAAAGTGGAACCCCGAATATGAAAAAAAAAAAAAAAAACAGGATTTCTCTGGCGATCCCCTTCTTGGACGTGGATTAAGCTGACAAGGTGATATGGAGGAGTGACCTGGAAGTCCTGGGAGAGAGGATACCATATCGCAGCAACCACGGGATACCTACCAAGAGAACGGCATTGGGATCTTAAAGTGTCTGTCACCCCTGCAGGGGTATTGGGAGCTGGTGAGTGGGGAGCCAAAAGGGAGAGCACAGAAGTCACGGATATTCTCCTCTGTGGGCACTACAGTCACTAAAGCTTTTGGAACTTTGTCATGTTATCTACATCTTGGGAATATATCACCTTCGAATAGACTCTTGTGCATTTTTTATTTTTTATTTTACTCTATTATAATATTTTATTATTTTCACTTAAAAATATTTTTTCCTTTATTATTTTATCGATTGGCATTATCTGTCATTCACGATTGGAACACATTTGTACTCATCACACAAGTTGCATAGTAGTAGCACCTAGTGGTCACTACCTGCTATTGACCACTATTTACACCTGTTATTATATGTGAACGTATTATAGGGGTGTTTTCATCACATGTTTTTTGGTCTCACTATTTAAAAATATTTTTTTAGAGTTTAATCCATTTATGAGGTTTGCACCTTTTGCGTATGGCATATATTGATTAATATATTATATCCATATCAGCACTTACTGTATCACTTATATACCCCCCCCCATAAGGGAGCGCCATACCCCCATATACATTTTGTTACTTGTTAACTAATGTTTCCATTTCCTTTCATGTTATCTAAACAAAGATACACCAACATTGGCTCATTTTATCTTCTCCCTACAATATTACAATACTCATTCTACTGGTCTTATGTTCCTAATCTATCTGATTTTTAAATCTTTTTTATATACGGTATATATATATATATATATATTTCATCCACTGGGACTCCAGTGGCAGGGTCTCACATTTCTCTGCTGTTTTGTTTCAGTTTCAGGAGGGGAGGGCAGGGGAGAGAAGGGGCTTCACACAGACCATGGAAATGACAGGAAGGGAGGGGGAGAAGGTGATACAAATGCTGTAGAGAGATCAGGATGACGGAAAGATGTAAACTGACCGCACTATCGTGGATTAGCAGCCATGATTAGCATGGTCAGTTTACTAACAGGAACAGGCAGGGTCAACCATGTATTGTACTATCTGGAGTAGTATAAATCACATTGCAAAAAATTATTAGCACAAATATAATGAAAGAAAGGATTGAAGGAAGGATCAATTGAAGGAAGCAAGGAGTGAAGGAAGGATCAAGACGGATTGGTCGCAGGAGGGACCAGTCAGTCGATTGCAGGAAGGATCAAATTAGGAAGGATTTGTCGATCGATCGCTGGAAGGATCAGTCAATTTGATCGAAGGAAAAGTCAGTTGGTCGATCAAAGGATGGATCGATCAATCAAAGGAAGGATCGGTTGATCAAAAGAAAGATGGATCAAGTAATGGAAGGATTGGACGATCGATGGAAGGATTGATCAGTTGAAGGAAGGATCGGCTGATCAGAGGAAGGATTGGTCAATCAATTGAAGGAACCTAGCCTTGGTAATCAAATGGTCAATGTCACTGTATAGCAAGCACAAGGTTTTTTTATATATATATATATATATATATATATATATATATATATATATATATATACACAGAATTAATTTAGTATTTTATTTAGCATTTTGAAATTTTAGTTGAATTAAATAAAGTTCTTCAAAATTTTTAATAAGATCATACTTTTTCACCACATACATCATTATGGCATAATCCCTCCCTAAAGCAGTTTTCCTTGTTTCCTGACCCTATTGTGTGGACCTCTAAGGGGATAAAATATCTTAGCCAAATTTCTGAACCTTCAGCTGTGACATGCCTTTCAGCTGCAATTTGGCAATCAGCCTATAACTATTATTACCTCGTCTGGGAATTGAATCCTTACTACGTGAGGATATTCTAGAAAAACCACTCTCTTCCAAATATAAGACCCTTCAACATACCGTTCACGACGGCCTTGACAAACTATTAGCGTGTTGGCGAGCGGAGGTGCCAGAGTTAGATTTAGAAGACTGGGAGGATGTTTGAAACTACCCCATGCAAAGCTTGGTCTCAACCAGAGACAGGCTAATACAAGTTAAGATTCTTCACAGAGTATATCTAATGCCTCAAAGGTTACATAAAATGTATCCCGCACACCCCTCATGTTGGCAATGTACAGCAGACGCTACCACGTTTCTGCATGTGTTTTGGGAGTGTCCAGGTAAAAAATTATTCTGGTCAATGGTTTCCCAATGCATCTGCACAGTTACCACCATTGCTGTACCATTATCTATTGACGTTTGTATTTTAGGTCTCGTTCCTTTACTGGCCACCTCTAGGGCCATGAGAACTCTGATAGGCCTCTTATTGTTTTACACACGTAAGTCTATACTTCTTAAATGGAAATCTGCTCAGGCACCTACCTTAGATGGTTGAAAGACTGTTGTCGACAAAATGGTCCCATTGTATAATTTTACATATGAATCTAGGGGATGCCCAAAAAAATTCTCCAAGGTATGAGATATTTGGACGGAATCTGGGGATACTGTCGACATCGGCAAAGCCTCCATAGAATGGTCTGTTTTGCTAGTGTGTACCTTTTTGGTTCTGTCCTGTGCACTGGGAGACTGTCCTACGATGTTTACTTAGTACACTCCAGCTACTTTTTTTTTTTTTTTAAAGCTATTTTTATTGCAGTTTTGTGACACACAGACATAAAACAAAAGCGACAAACAAAAACTACAACACTGAAAACAGAATGTTCCTAATTCAGAATATCATGAAAATCTGGGTAGTGTGCAAAATTAAACTAGAGATTACATCTACCAGTGGATATAAACATCAACAGAGTAGTAATCAATAAGGTTTTTAAACAACCTGGACATATCAGAAGTTCCTGTTTAACCACTTGCCACCCGCCATATAGCAGAATGACGGCGGCAAAGTGGTTTCAATATCCTGACTGGGCGTTAAATGAGGTCCGCAGGATATATCGTTGTTGCGGGGTGTAATTCTGACACCCCGCAACACCGATCTAGGTAAAGAGTCTGGGACGGAGACTCTTTACCATGTGATCAGCCGTGTCCAATCATGGCTGATCACAATGTAAATAGGAAGAGCCGGTGATTGGCTTTTCCTCACTCGCATCTGACAGACGCGAGTAGAGGAGAGCCGGTCGGCTGCTCTCCTGACGGGGGGGTCTGTGCTGATTGTTTATCAGCACAGCCCCCCCTCGGATCCCACCCAGGACCCCCAGGGAAGCCGCCCAGGACCACCAGGGAAGCCATCGGCATACCACCAGGTATGCCCCTAGACCCCCAGGGAAATACTAATCTGTGCCCAGGCAGCTGCCAATCAGTGCCCACTCACAATGCCTACCACTGCCAGTGCCACCAGGAATGCCTATCAGTGCCACGTATCAGTGCCGTGTGTTAATGCCCATCAGTGCCACGTATCAGTGTCCATCAGTGCCGCCTATCAGTACCCAGCAGTGCCGCCTATCAGTGCCCATCAGTGCCACCCATAAGAACCCATCTTTGCAGCCTTTCAGTGCCCATCAGTGACACCCATGAGTGCCCATCAGTGCCGCCTATCAATGCCCATCAGTGCTGCATATCAGTGCCATCCATCAGTGCCGCATATCAGTGCCCATCTTCAGTGCCCGCTCATTGTGCCACCTGATCGGTGCCACCTTATCAGTGCCTGTCAGTGCCACCTTATCAGTGCCCATCAGTGAAAGAGAAAACTTACTTATTTACAAAATTTTTAACAGAAACAAAAGCAAAACTTTTATTTTTTCCAAATTTTCGTTCTTTTTTTATTTGTTTAGCAAAAAGAACTGCAGAGGTGATCAAATACCACCAAAAGAAAGCTCTATTTGTGGGAACAAAATGATAAAAAATTTAATTTCTGTACAGTGTTGGATGACCGCGCAATTGTCATTCAAACTGCAACAGCACTGAAAGCTGAAAATTGGTCTGGGCAGGAAGGTGTATAAGTGCCCTGTATTGAAGTGGTTAATAAAACACTCACAAGCTGAATCCCTTTCATGGAAGTACAGGGGAGAGGGTCAGTGGGCTAGCCAGCCATCTGACCTACATTTTGTGGAAGGCTTTAGTCCTCTTACGGAAGTCAAAGGTAAGTTTATATAGAGGCAGGGAATAATTGACGAGTTTCATCCACATGTTCCCCGTTGGGTCTCTGACCCTTTCCATGTCAGCAGGAGGGACTTCCACGCATAGAAAGAAAGGATGAAAAATAGTCTCTTAGCCTGAAGCTGGACAGTGAGGTCACCAAATATGTCCAGCAGACAGTTTTTAGGGTTTACTATATTTGGCAAACCCAGAAGATATAAAGGAGCCTATGTCCACCCAGAAGTCGTGTACCAGTGGACAAGTCCAAAAGTAGTGGAGAAAATCAGCAGTTTGTAGTAAGTATAATGAATCTTAATCCACAAGATTTCAGCCAGAAGAGATTTTGTTAGCAGGATAGAGACCCCATAGGAGTAGTTGGTATGTGTAGCGTAGTACTGTGTAG
Source organism: Lithobates clamitans (assembly GCA_037952925.1). NCBI lineage: Eukaryota > Metazoa > Chordata > Amphibia > Anura > Ranidae > Lithobates > Lithobates clamitans. The sequence continues at coordinate 16,327,917 of JBBGZY010000100.1, forward strand.
CCAGCCAAGGGCGTTTAGGGACTGCAGTTTAGCATTGGTGAGGTGAGTCTCTTGAAGGCAGACAATATGTGGCTTATATTTTTTAACCACTTCCCTACCGCAAATAGTGATATGACGGCAGCAGGAGCCCTTTGTCCCTCCGGGCCGCCATCATATGACGTCTTTTACTTCCTGAGCCTCTAGGGGGCGCGCACACATTCCCGTCTTGTCACCAGGCACCCGATGTGTGTGCCTGGCAGCCGCAATGTCCGCCCCGCAATTGTCCGTGAACACAGCAGGACCGTGGATCTGTGTGTGTAAACACAGATCCATGTCCTGTCAGAGGAGAGGAGACCGATGGTGTGTTCCCAGTACAGAGGAACACCGATCGGTCTCCTCCCCTTGTGAGTCCCCGCCCCCTACAGTGAGAATCACTCCCTAGGAAACATAATTAACCCCTCAATCACCCCCTAGTGTTAACCCTTTCCCTGCCAGTCACATTTACACAGTAATCAGTGCACTTTTTATCTAATTATCAAAATCTCATATGGGTACAGTGTTGCATGACTGCGCAATTGTCATTCAAAGTGTAACAGCGCTGAAAGCTGAACATTGGTCTGGGCAGGAAGGTGGTGAAAATGCCCCGTATTGAAGTGCTTAAGGAAGGAGAATACCAAGGACCACTTAAGCTTGAGTTTAAACCCCTGACATTCCAAGAGATCAGTTTTAGCACATTAGCTATATTCAGTCATATGCAGCATAACAACATGGGAGGATCATGGGGAGATGCAATACAAAATATAAAACATTGCACAAGAGAGACACAGGAATAAATGCACTGTAGCAACAGAAATTAATCTGCAATAGGAGCATAAAAAACAGCAGCAGAAAAAAACCTAGAGGTCCAGCCGGTCTCAACAACTAAAACGTGAGAGGGGCCAAAAAAGAAAAAAAGCCAAAGTCCCTTTCCCCCTACCCTGCTCAACCATCCCAAACACAGTTAGCTTTGGTTCCCTAAACAAGAAAACAAAAACCTGTAGCCTCGCCACCTACTGGAGTGGGGAAGGTAGTGGGTCCAGAAAGGCTCTCTAAGAGCGAAGGTTCCATACAGCAGGATATAACAGCATCCTGTAAAAGAAGACACAAATAGTGGTAGTCATATAAGGCAAGGCAGGGGCTGCCCACCGATTAGGACACGTGTTATAGCCTACGTTGGAATCCTCAGATCATCTGTAGCAATGGAGTGTAGGAGGCAAACAGAAGGTTAGGGTGACCCACAGGTGCTCAAGGTTGCTTCAGGAGAAATGAGTAGTGAGGCAGAGAGGAAGAAAATCTACTGAGTACAGCATCAGTTGCGGCGTTGTCTAGGTTGTTTCCCAAAACGAGCATCTATCCAGGCCATAGCATCCGTTGGACAAGTGCAGAAGTGAGCTTTACCCTCATGGATGATCCGCAGCTTAGCAGGAAAGAGCATTGCATATGGCAGGCCCTCAGTGCGGAGGCGGTCTTTCAAAGCAACAAAGGATATGAGCTGGCGTTGAACTTCAGCCGAGAAATCCAGATATAAGGAGATATTGTTACCATTAAACCTGAGTGGGCCTTTTTCTCTAGCAAGGCGCAGGATAGTGACTTTGTCTTGAAAATTGAGGATTTTTGCAATCAGGATCTTGGGGGGGCCCCCAAGGGAGGAGGACGGGGGGCGATCTGCACGCTCAATCACGAAGGCATGGGACAGCACCTCCATCCCAAAAACATCTCGCAGCCAGGAGTGAAGGAACCTTTCAGGGCGGGCCCCCTCTGAATGCTCAGAAAGCCCCACAAAATGAAGATTATTCCTGCAAGAGTGGTTCTCCAAGTCCTCCATTTTGACTCTGAGGGAAACCAGCTCATCAGCAGCCGTACGTACAGTGGCAGCTAAGGGGTGTACTGTGTCCTCCAGGGAGCTATATTCTTCCGCCCCCCCCTTCGCTCCCTCAAGTTTTGCACCTTGCAACTTGCTTCAATAGGGAAAAATCAATATGGATGCTTTCCATCTGAACTGTAAAGGAGGCCTTACAGTCTTTTATAGCTAGCATGATTTCAGCCAGAGAAGGCTCCCCTGAAGGAGCGCCTGGAGAATTACAGTCTTCAGAGCATATAGGGGAGTCTAATGAAGTTAGGAGGTCAGCCTGAGTGTGGAACACAGCAGGCAGAGAGTCACTCATCCCTGATGTGGAGAGCTGTACTGCAGCGTGGCTTCAGGCTTGGCGCCATCTTGCCTGTGGTACTTTGCCAGATGTTCCGCTGCTGACTGGGACGCAGGTGGCCCGTATTTATTAACCACCATGCCTGCCTCTGGTTCCCGCCGTCTTTAGGAAGAATTCGGTGCCTTTTGGGAAAGGATTGGACACAGGATACCTGCAGGATGTCTGTGTAGAGCCAGAGCTACAGATCTAAGGAGCCACACTCATGGACTCCATGCCACGCCACCCCCACTCCAGCTACCTTGAAGTGATCATCCCAGGTCTTGGTTACCAAACACCTGGTTTTTCTATGTTCTTTGTTTATTTCCAAGCCTGGGCATGCCCAATAGGCTTTGTTGTGTACTGCCCCGTACACACGGTCGGACTTTGTTCGGAAATTCCGACAACAAAATCCTAGGATTTTGTCAGACGGATGTTGGCTCAAACTTGTTTTGCGTACACACGGTCGCACAAAGTTGTCGGAATTTCTGATCGCCCAACAACGCGGTGACGTCAACCACGTACAACTAGACTAGAAAAGGCCAGTTCAGAACCAAGCGTGGCACCCTTTGGGCTCCTTTTGCTAATCTCGTGTTAGTAAAAGTTTGGTGATAGTCGATTTGTGCTTTTTTAGACTCGTGGCTTTCAGATCGTTTTCTGCGGTTCAGTTTGTGCTTGTGGGTTTGTATCTGCTCTTCAGTGCGTGCATGCAAGTTCCGCGTGACTTTAATCATTGTGTTCTTGTTCGTTCGTTACTGTTTTTCAGGTCACTCTTCACAGGTCTTGCTGTTCTTCAGTGCATTCTGTTACGTCGTTCTGAGCAGCCGACCGTTTTCTAGCCATGTTTCGTATACGTACTCCTCGTAGAGTTCGTGATGTGCGGGGGCTTGGTGTTGGGGTCCTGACCTTGACACAAGTCCAGTCCATGAACAGGGTGGGGAGGAGTTCATGGACCAAGAATTGGTTGCTTCAGCGTGAACAGTTCTCTCATATGCCTTTGCTTGGTGAGATCCGTGAGAATAATCCTAATGATTTCAGGAACTTTCTCAGGATGACGGACCCCATATTTCACTGTTTGTTGGCTTCGCTGACCCCCCATATCAGCAGGCAGGATACCTGCATGAGACAAGCCATCACTCCGGAGCAGAGGCTGGTCGCTACCCTGCGGTACTTGGCGACAGGGAGAAGCCTGCAGGACCTCAAGTTCTCGACAGGCATCTCCCCCCAGGCTCTGGGGATCATCACCCCACAGACCTGTTCCACCATCATCCAGGTCCTGCAGAAGGAGTATATGAAGGTAAGATTTTTATCCTTTAATATCACATTTTATTGTATTTAATGTTTGCTAAGATATTGTATTTCTTTCCTCATTCCCTAATTACCATGATTGTAATATGCTGTGAATGTCCCCTTTGTCCTCATGCATGCTGGATTTTTATGTAATTATTTTTGTAGTCCTTCATACATATTTGCCTTCACTTACCTCCCCAACATGCTCTCCTGCCCCTATATTCACCTCATGTAATCACTTAACAATGTATTTTATCAGCTCCATCGTAGTGCTTTACCCCAAACACCCCCTAAAATGTTTAGAAATGTGATTTGTGCTTTAAATTCAGGCAGAGTGCCAGAGGCTTTTTTTGTAGTGTCCCCAAATCATTTTTCTAAACCCTCCCTCCCCCAATTCTCTATCTATCCTTAATCATCTATCTGCTGACTTTGCCAAACCCATACACACTATACCCATCTCTTTACTGGTCAGATTTATGGATGAATTCCCCAAAGCATGTAGTGCAAGGGCCTGCCTGTATACTTTCCAATGGTACTGTTTAAAGTTTTTGTATTCTATTATTATCTTGATAGGTAATAGCAGAATGTCAAAATGTCCTCAAATATGTACAGTGTGTATTTATATCTTTGTATTATGACACTTCTTACCTGTCCAGTGGGCTGCCAATAGTGTAACTAAGGAGGGGCTGTTCCAAGTAATACCCTGTATTTAGGCATTCATCTCTCAATGAAGCGAAGAGGGTTACCCGTCCAAGATTCCACCCCCCTATAATGTTAGAAATGGCCCATGAGAGAGGGGAGGGGGAATATGATAGGTGTACCTTATACTTTTTTTTGGTAAATTCCCCTTAATAAATGCTATCTGGAGGTTGGCCAAGAATGTTTGTGTCTAATCTGCTTGCCATGTTTATGTGCAAAAATACTAATTTATTTTTGTTTTCCTCAACAGTTTCCTTCCACACCACAGGAATGGCAGACTGTGGCCTCCCACTTTGCCCAGTGGTGGGACTTTCCTAACTGCGGAGGGGCAATTGGTGGGAAACACGTCCACATCGTCCTACCACCCAATTCGGGGTCGTAATATTTCAACTATAAGGGGTTCAATAGTATTGTGATGTTGGCGGTGGTGTCGGCTAATTACGACTTCTTGTATGTGGACGTGGGGAAGAATGGCCGGATGTCCGATGGTGGAGACATCGCCCAGACGGAGTTCTACAGGCATCTCCAGAATGGCAGCTTGGACTTGCCACCTCCAGAGGACAATGTGGAAGGACTCCCATTCGTCTTCGTTGCTAGTGAAGCATTTGCGCTGGGGGACCATCTTATGCGGCCATTCCCGATGAGGACCCTCACCCCGGAACAGAGGGTTTTTAATTACTGGCTGGCCAGAAGAGTGGTGGAGAACACATTTGGAATCATGGCCAGCCGGTTCCGCCTATTTCTGACACCCATCCATATGGCGGAGTATAAACTTAATCATCTAATCCTGGCGTGCTGTGTTCTCCATAACTTTTTACGCAAACATTCTGCCAACTATGCTGGCTCAGTTGGGCCTGAGGCCGGAATTCTACATGATACAACCCTGACGGCGCTTGAAAGTGGCCGTCCTGGCTTGCCTTCCCTGAGTGCCCGTGATGTCCGGTTAAGATACCTTGAGTTCTTTGCGGGTAGGTGGGCCATCAATATGCCAGACAATTTGTGAAGCATTTATCAAATAAAAAAAAGCTAATCTTTGTTGACATTTACTGCTTGTGTTTGTTTTAGCTGACCCTGACAGCAATGTGGGGAGTCCTGAAAATGGCATGATTGTGTAACCTTATACAAAGCACTGTTGGGTGTTATTTACTAAAGGCGTAGACACTTTTTATACTACAAGTGCACTTGAAACTGCACTGAAACTGCACTTGTAGTGCAAAGAGGATTTGCCCTTAGGAAATAACCACAATTTTCTCAGAAAACAGCAATTACATCACCACAAAAGTGTTGTAGCGTTGAGACAATAATCCACACATTCTTGATTAACAAACTTTTTAATACCTGCACAATCACATGTGCATTTAGAAAAAGTTTTTAAAACAAACCAACATGTTTGTTGTATAACAATTTTTGGGGTGGCATTATCAAAAATAGAAATGTCCATTTACGATAAAACAGGCCTGTGTAAAACCAACAAGAAAGACAAAAATCTTGAACTTACAAAGTTCATATATGGTAAAACTTGAAGGCAATATCAGACATGAGTATTTAGGAACTGTGTTTGATATTGCGTTCAGATGGGGTGAAGTCACCCCGTGAAAAGCCAAATTTGGAAGATGCACACCAATTTACGAATGTCAACATGTGCTAGCTGCCATCACGGGGGATCAAGGGACGTGTTTTGTGGGAGCAACCCCTTCCTCACCGCTACTTTATTATTGAGGAAGGGGTTGCACCCCCAGAACGCGTCCATTGATCTCCCGTGATGGCAGATAGCACATGTTGGCACACTGTGTGTATCCTCCAAATTTGGCTTTTCGAAACATCGCTCAAAAATTTTTAAGATTGTAGCACACAAAAAATAAAGTGATTTTGTGGGGTTTTAAATTCGCCCCAAAACATCAATGATGTTATTTTTTTTTTGAATAACATCATTGATTTTTTTCTTGAGGTTTTCCAATTCTAAATTATGCCCCATGATCTCCCCGATCAGGATCTGGGCACTTTCTGATGTGAAAGGATCTCGATCCATAACATCACGATCACCTAAAAAGAGAGAAACCAAACAAACACAGGTATCAAAAATCTGCCAGCATCCATCTCTTACCTGAGTCTGTGGTCGCAGACACTCACCTGTTGTGGTGCCAATTTCCACCACATCTTCTTCCTCCTCCTGCTCAGCTTGTGTTTGGGGTATTTCCCCTTCTTCCAGAGGTAGGGGGTCTCTGGTCTCCTCGGATGAGGGGTGTCCTCCGAGTCTTTTCTCCCCTGTGTAAAACAAAAATGGTATAATTAGCACAGATATTTGATGGCAGAACTATAAAAAGGAAACATTGCTTGGAAGTGGGGTACAATTGTCAATTTTAGCAGAGTTCCAAGATGTAGCTTTTTTAGTGTCCTTTGTCAAGCTGCAATACTTTACCTGTTTTGTACAAGCTTCACAGATGGAGACCCCCCTATAGTATACACTGGAGCACCTGTGTGCCCCCCCTAATAAAAATGGTGTTCTTGTGTCCCACACTAGTGCTCCAGTGTCCAGATGTGAAAACAGCTGCTCAGTGTCTTCTCCTTACAATAAGCTGCTGTCTCCAAAGATAATAAACTCTGGGAGACACAAAATTAACTGTGATGATATATTGAATCAAAAAAGTCCCATATTAACGTGAATTCCAATGAGAAAAAAAAGGGATGTCTTCCAGTGTCCAAAGAATACCTTCCACCTTGAATCTTAACACACCACCATTTGTGCTTAGTGCTAATAATGCACTCACGAGATTCTATGCTGCCACGAGCAGCAAGCAGTGCTTCAATATCAAAGAGAAACTCTCATACATGACCAGGGCTGACCTAAGACATTGTGCTGCCATGGGTCGAAAGGTTTGAAATGCTACACCCCCCCAAAAAAAATCACGCCCACCAAAAGGCCCCCACATCTATTATAATTCATGATATTTAAAACTAAAATTAAGTTTATCAGGAAGTCAGATTTACATGCAACAGCATCTTGTCTATATGCAAAATTATATAACATACCATTATGTTCATAGGGTAGTATACAGACAGGCTAGGGTAGTATACGGACAGGCTAGGGCCGTATATGAACATGCTAGGGCAGTATTCAGAAAGGCTAGGGTAGTATACGGACAGGCTGTGGTAGTATATGACAGTGGTATCAGTGGCAATGCTGCTGGGGAGGGATGAGATCAGTGGCAGTGTTGGTATGGTGGGATCAGTGGCAGTGCTGGGGAGGATTGGGATCAGTGGCAGTGCTGGTTGGGGTATGGGATCAGTGGCAGTGCTGGGAAGGGATGGGATCAGTGGCAGTACTGGTGGGGGGATGGGATCGGTGGCAGTGCTGGGAGGGGAAGGCCAGTAGCAGTACTGGGGAGGGATGAGATCAGTGGCAGTCCTGAGGAGGCAGTGCTAGGAGGGGGAGTCAGTGGCAGTGCGGGGAGGAAAAGATAAGGGCTCCAGGGGTGGTATCTCCATGGCTTATGCATCTTTGCTCACCTCCCCTCTGCAACATCTGTACATGCTGGCTTGGGAGAGGGATCTTGATTTTTCTCTGGAACCGGAGACCTGGTATTCCACACTTCAGGTCTTTTACAAAGGCATATTAAACATCTCTTTGATAGAGGCTGGTATCAAAGCTGTGATACTTGGTACCTACTCGCCTGGCCAGGATGTACCGATCTACATCAGTAGATTGTTTTAGAGGATGTTCCTTACGGGGCACCATGCACCACATCTTGTGCGAGTGTCCTTAGATCAGAAGTTATTGGAGTAGAGCCTTTTCCATGATTCCTGAAATAACAGGTATTGCAATTGCGCAGCTGCCTTATATAGCTTAAATATGCTCCCAGTAGGACTAACACACCCTATGTGGCGTTTTGGTTTATTTTATACTGCTGGCGGCCAAGATCACCATTGCAGGGTCATGGAAAACACCCTCTACATCCAGTCATCATCTGAAGCATAAAATGTCCTGGATCATTATGCTGGGAAAGAAAAGACAGATTCTGGTGGTAGGAGACTCAATTCTTAGAAGGACAGAGAGGGCAATCTGTAACAAAGACCTGAAGCACCGAACAGTATGTTGTCCACTGAGCGCTCGGGTTCGGCACATCACGGATCTGGTGGACAGATTACTGGGAGGGGCTGGGGAAGACCCAGCTGTCATGGTGCACGTTGACACCAATGACAAAGTCAGAGGCAGATTGAGTGTCCTAAAGAACAATTTTAGGGACTTAGGAGCTAAATTGAGGAAAAGGACCTCCAAGGTAGTATTCTCAGGAATACTACCAGTACATCGAGCCACACCAGAAAGGCAGAGGGAGATTAGGGAAGTAAACAAGTGGCTGAAGAGCTGGTGTAGTAAGGAGGGGTTTGGGTTCCTGGAGAACTGGGCTGACTTCTCAGTCGATAACCGGTACTATAGAAGGGACGGACTGCACCTAAATGAGGAGGGTGCAGATCTGCTGGGAATGAAGATGGCCAAAAAATTAGAGGGGTTTTTAAACTAGGTGATGGGGGGAGGGTCCAGAGGTAGAGATAGTCAGTACAGAACATATTCCAGAGGGCAGTATTGGGGGCATTAGTGGTAGGTTGACCAAAGCACAAAAACCCAAGGTAAGTATAGTAGCAAGTCCTAGTTGCAATCTCGGAACAACCAATACGAGGACAATATGCGACCGGTCTAAACTATGTGGCATGTTCACCAATGCAAGGAGCATGGCGGACAAGATGGGTGAACTAGAGATACTGTTGTACGAGGAGGATTTGGATTTTGTGGGAATTTCAGAGACCTGGTTCAACAGCTCTCATGATTGGCTGGCAAACATTCAAGGGTATACCCTTTACCGCAAGGATAGAGAGGGTAAAAAAGGGGGAGGGGTATGCCTATATATCAAGAATAATGTACAAGTGAATGTGAGAGATGACATCACTGAGGGAGCTAGGGAGGAGGTGGAATCCTTATGGGTAGAGCTCCAAAGGGACGAAGCTAAGGGGAAAATAATACTGGGAGTATGCTATAGGCCCCCTAACTTGAGGGAGGAAGTGGAAACAGATCTCCTATCACAATTTAGATTAGTAGCAAGGATGGGAAGTGTTATAATGGGGGATTTTAATTATCCAGACTTAGACTGGACGGAGGGAACCACGCATTCATTTTAGGCTCGCAAGTTCCTTAATGTCTTGCAGGACAATTTTATGGGTCAGATGGTAGGCGCACCAACTAGAAATAAAGCATTACTGGATCTACTGATTACCAACAATAAAGCCCTGATCACGGATGTGGAAATACGGGGTAATTTAGGTAACAGCGATCACAGGTCAATTAGTTTCAGTATAAATCACACAGATAGGAAACATAAAGGGAATACAAAGACACTGAATTTCAAAAGAGCCAACTTCCCTAAACTACAAACCTTGCTAAAAGGCATAAATTGGAATAAAATATTAGGAACAAAGAACACGGAGGAGAGATGGGTTTGCTTTAAGAGCATATTAAATGAGGGCATTAGCCAATGCATCTTATTGTGTAATAAATTTAAAAGAGCGAACAAAAGTCCTGGATGGCTTAACTCCAATGTAAAAATGGATATAAAAGCAAAGGAGAAGGCCCTCAAAAAATTCAAGGTTGAGGGATCATCATCAGCATTCAGACTTTATAAAGAATGAAACAAGAAATGTAAGGGTGCAATTAGGACGGTTAAGATAGAACATGAAAGGCACATAGCGGAGGAGAGCAAAAAAAGTCCCAAGGAATTCTTTAAGTATGTAAACAGTAAAAAAAGGGAGGATAGACCATATTGGCCCCATAAAGAATGAGGAAGGACATCTGGTTACAAAGGATGGGGAGATGGCGAAGGTATTGAATTTATTATTCTCCTCAGTCTTCACGAGAGAATCAGGGGGCTTCAGTAACCAAAACTGCAGTGTTTATCCTCATGACACATCACAGGAAGCACCTCCATGGTTAACAGAGGACAGAATTAAAATTAGACTTGAGAAACTTAACATTAATAAATCACCGGGACCAGATGGCTTGCATCCGAGGGTACTTAGGGAACTCAGTCAAGTGATTGCCAGACCGTTGTTTCTAATTTTTACAGTCTACTGACTGGAATGGTACCAGCTGATTGGAGAAAAGCCAATGTAGTACCAATATTTAAAAAGGGCCCCAAATACATCCCTGGGAATTACAGACCAGTTAGCCTAACATCAATAGTATGTAAACTCTTGGAGGGGATGATAAGGGACTATATACAAGATTTTAGTAATGAGAACGGTATCATTAGCAGTGATCAGCATAGATTCATGAAGAATCGTTCTTGCCAAACCAATCTACTAACCTTCTATGAGGAGGTGAGTTGCCAGCTAGATAAAGGAATGCCCATAGACATGGTGTATCTGGATTTTGCAAAAGCATTTGACACAGTTCCCCATAAATGTTTACTGTACAAAATAAGGTCCGTTGGCATGGACCATAGGGTGAGTACATGGATTGAAAACTGGCTACAGTTCAGAGTTCAGAGGGTGGTGATAAATGGGGAGTACTCAGAATGGTCAGGGGTGGGTAGTGGGGTCCCCCAGGGTTCTGTGCTGGGACCAATCCTATTTAATTTGTTCATAAAACGACCTGGAGGATGGGATAAACAGTTCAATCTCTGTATTTGCAGACGATACTAAGCTAAGCAGGGCAATAACTTCTCCGCAGGATGTGGAAACCTTTCAAAAAGATCTGAGTAAATTAATGGGGTGGGCAACTACATGGCAAATGAGATTCAATGTAGAAAAATGTAAAAAGTGCATTTGGGTGGCAAAAATATGAATGCAATCTATACACGGGGGGAGAACCTCTGGGGGAATCTAGGATGGAAAAGGACCTGGGGGTCCTAGTAGATGATAGGTTCAGCAATGGCATGCAATGCCAAGCTACTGCTAACAGAGCAAACAGAATATTGGCATGCATTAAAAAGGGGATCAACTCCAGAGATAAAACGATAATTCTCCAACTCTACGAGACTCTGGTCCGGCCGCACCTAGAGTATGCTGTCCAGTTCTGGGCACTGGTCCTCAGGAAGGATGTACTGGAAATGGAGCGAATACAAAGAAGGGCAACAAAGCTAATAAAGGGTCTGGAGGATCTTAGTTATGAGGAAAGGTTGCGAGCACTGAACTTATTCTCTCTGGAGAAGAGACGCTTGAGAGGGGATATGACTTCAATATACAAATACCGTACTGGTGACCCCACAATAGGAATAAAACTTTTTTGCAGAAGAGAGTTTAACAAGACTCATGGCCACTCATTAAAATTAGAAGAAAAGACGTAGAGGGTTCTTTACTGTAATGCCCCGTACACACAGTCGACGGAAAATGTGTGATCGGAGCGTGTTGTCGGAAATTACGACCGTGTCCATCGGACTTTTTCCATCGAATTTTCCGACACACAAAGTTTGAGAGCAGGCTATAAAATTTTCCGACAACAAAATCCGATTGCGTCAATTCCGACCAAGTGTGGACAATTCCGACGCACAAAGTGCCACGCATGCTCAGAAGAAATTCCGAGACGGAACAGCTCGTTCTGCTAAAATTAGCGTTTGGAATGGATAGAGCACTTTCGTCACGCTGCAATATTTAAAATTGTTTAATACAGCGCACTCTCTTCTTCTTTATAATGCAGGAAGAACGAAGTAGTTTTGCTGCTAATATTCTCACAAACTTCTTTCTTTATTTATCGTGATTCCCTCAATATATTATATATTATAATTTGTCACATCTGACCAAAAATCTATATCATTTTTTTTTGCGTTTTTTTTAAACCCTGGTGTGATTTTTTTTATTTTTTTTTGGCTTGTATTTTTTTCAAGGCTGATCTTGTTTTTTTTTTTTTTTTTTTTTTAGTTATTTAACATCCAGAATATTTTTGTGTGTGTTTTGTGTGTCAAGTTACCACAACACCATTATTATCTTGTATTATTTAATCTCAAGGAGGTTGCTTGGTGTTGGTGTCTCTTGGTAATTTCACATTGTATTTTTGAAATGTACCTGAATCCTCACAAAAAACTGTCCTTTTTGAAGGAAAACACACATAAGCGAGTCTAATTGAAACCAAAAAACCTTTATTAAGGGCTCATAACCAAACAAAGAGGGAGGCAACGCTGGAGAAACAGCAGAAATTGGTGAAGCCTTTGACCCCCAGGGCAGACATCAATTATTTTACTGCAAAATTGGTGGCCTGAGGAGTCCATATCTAAGGGAGTGCAGTCTGGTCCAGAAGTCCCAGAGATCATGAAAGCAGCAGATGACATGTATGTCCCCAGGCTGTGGTCATACAAGAGCCTGCATCTTTTACCAGACCAGACTGAACCCAGGTCATCACTCTCTGGGCTTCCTTCCACGCTGTGGCTCTGGTGGTGGAGTTGTGGCAGGAGGAGGAGGAGGAGCAGGATGTTCCAACTCAATCACGTGGGTATTGGGTGTGATTTCACCCCTCACACCCTTAGTTAAGACTTTATAAAGAAGGTCCTCACACAGCTGGCGTTGGCCCTCATGCATGCCCTGCAGTTTGGTGGTAGCGATGCAGGCAAAGGCCTCTTCAGGAGTGGGGGTGGCTCTGAGGGACGCAGAAGCCTCCTGAATCAGCCTGAGTGCTGAATCCTGCACGTGACTCCCCTTCCTGGGTCTTTTGTTTGGAAGACGGAGGGGAGGAACCTGCGATTCGGTCAGGATCCTACTGGTCCCAGGCTTCTCCTGGCTGCCAATTAGCCCCGCCACCTCCTGGCTGCCACTAACCCCCGCCTCCTCCTGGCTTCCACATTCCACAGCCTCCTCCTGGATGCCACATTCCAGAGCCTCGTCCTGGCTGAGGTCTTCCTGTGTATGAAAAAGGGACATAGTTTTAGTTTTTACTTCATCAATCACACACAATTTTCATCTCTTTAAATATATTTATTGAGTTTTCACAAAAGAAAAAATAAAATGATACAGTACATGGATACATAGCATACATCAGAAGATCTTTGCAGTATGATAAAAATAAATAAATAAATTAATTAATAAAATAAAATAATTTTAGAGATATCTTACAACCATATTTACTATACGCTAGTTGAGATACTAGATGTAAGATTAGGGAAAAAAATCAAGTTATTAGACTAAGTATCCATAATATTTTAGGAAATAATAAAAGAAAAGGAGAAAGAGGAAAGATAAAGATAGAAAGGAGGAAAGAAGGGAAAGAGGAAAAAAAAAAAGAGAGTTTCCTGGGACGATGATCCAGCCCTTATTAGGTATACAAATATAATACATATTTCAGTAATAATATAACATATATCTTAGTGTGGTAACAACAGAGATTGGTCAAAATCTGTAGGGAGGTAGTTTTTAACCCATGGATGCCAAATTTTGCGAAATGTATTTATTTTCTTTTCTTCAATAGCTGTCATCTTAGCATATAAAAGTGCTCTGTTCATTCTGTGTTTAGCTTCAGCAAGAATTAGATTTTGGGACTTCCATGCCTTAGCAATCGTTTGTTTAGCTGCAGTACTAAGTTGGATAAACAATTGGAATTAAGTATGGGAGAGTATTGTGGGTTTAAGGTTTAGGAGTGCCATTGTAGGATCTGAATGAATCATGATTTCCAGGGCTTTAGAAGCCATAAGAAATATATTCTTCCAGAATTCTTCAACTACGGGGCATTGCCACCATATGTGGAATTGTGTTCCAGCTGTGTCACATCCTCTAAAGCAATTAGGTGAATATGTGGGGACAAATTTAGCTATTCTAGCTGGTACAAGGTACCAACGTGCTAGAACCTTGTAATTGGTGTAAGGATATTTTAGCTTGCTGTCCACCATTTTAGCTATAAAAATATGTATCCATCTTAGAATAATATGTATATGTGACGTCTATCAAAAGTTAGTTTCAAATTCTTGTAAATCATATGATTTCCCCGAAATGACGCATGAAGTTCTTTCTTGTTGACAGTTTCTGTATGAAGAAATTATGTTCTATTTTGGTTAGTTGTATGTCTGTAAATTTAGCATATATTAATGAAGGGGTTGGACTTTTGTTGTGATGTCATGTTGGTTATATAAGTGAAAATAGGGAAGTAAAGGATTGGATCATTTTGAATTGCATGCCTTGTGTGTGTCATAATTTCTTGTCGGAATGATCTCCAGATCTGAATGGGTTTTTGAGGTACACTCTAATCAGGATATCATACGAGGGTTCACTTGCTTTTAGAACATACATGTACCCCAACAGCTTGGTGTCAGAATGTGGGGCGGTCATTATTTAAGTCGGGTGAGTCTGATTTAATTAATATTATTTCTCTTGCCGTGACTTTAGTTTAAAAGACCATTTCCCTATATGGGATTAACAGAAGGTGTAGTGTTAAAGACATTTATGAACCTCGGTAGAAGTGTAGAAGTCCGTTCGGGTGACGGAAGAAAGGACTCTGAGTTAGTCCAAAGGAATCTGAGTTAGTCCAAGGGGTTCTGAGAAACCCAAAGAGGGCTCTGAGTTAGTCCAAGGGGCTCTGAGAAAGTCCAAAGGAACTCTGAGATAGTTCCAAAAAAGAAGGACTCTGAGATAGTCCAAGGGGTTCTGAGAAACCCACAGTACTGTAAGAAGTTTTATAAAGATATCTGATGGAGTGTGCCAGAAAAACCCAAACCTCTTTGCTTGCCTTCCTGTCGCTTAGATAAAATAAGTAGATAAAATAAGGTCATCTGTTTGTCTGTGTGGAATTTGTCAGGTGTCATAAGGTAAGATGACACCTTTCCACTGCATTGTATTGTCATTGTATTATAATGAAATGTAGAGTGATGTTACAATATTTGGTGATGTATTGATGCTGACTTTAATGATTTATATATAAATGCTTTGACTCTAAAGTATAAGATATATATATAGTTGGCAGGATGATTCTGGCATTGATGCAGTGAGTAAAAATATTTTCTTTGCCTTGCTGTAATCAGACGTTCAGTGTCATTTTAGGGAAAGTAAAAAAAAAAGAAAAGAAAAGGTTTCAAAAGTGTCCTGATTGTATTATTGGTTTACACAAATGTGTGTTTTAAGAAGGATTGACAGTGCAGGGAGTAATGTCACTTATTGGAAGAGCAGGGGAGACTTATCAAGTCTGTCCCCGGTCTTTGAAGTATTGTGACATTAGGGACTTTTTTACCATTTAAAATATGGGTAGAGCGTTAGTAACACTTTTTTAAGGTAATACATAAATTGGTAAGGATAACTTTTGATTAAAACATTCTATTTGAATAATTCTTTTTGCTACTGACATCTCTTGCAAAGGGGAAGTCAGGTGCAAAATTTGGACATTTGGCTTTTTGCCAACAGGGTTCAAGTACTAATATCTCACTGACTGTAATAGATAGTGGGGAATTGTTTGTGGCATTAGTACTACTGCAATTGAAGGCACTGTTTGAACCTGTTGGCATACTGCAAAAAGGAAAAAAGAGACTTAGTATCTAATTAGAATGTTTAGAAAGAAAAAATAAATACCGTATATGTGTTGTGGAGATCGGCTGGACCGAGGCTCCCTATAGTGTCCTAGCCCATACATTGTCCACGATGGGTTTAGCAGAGTCATGGGATGGTAAATTAAGGGTTAAATCTTACATACCACAACGCAGAAGTTGAAAGCTGTAGAGGTTGCGCACGCCGTAGAGGGTCAGAATACAAAACACATAGTTTTAAAACAAGCAGAAAGCACGGAGGAAAAAAAGAGGAAGTAACTGCGCAGTTAGTTATATAAAGTTTTCCTTTCATTACACAAGACGCCGGATTTAACACTTAAGATGAAATGCACAGTCCTTTAAATACAGACTTATTAAAGTCTGTCTTGAGGAAAAAAAAAAAAAAAACGTTGATTGAAAAAGACGCAGCAGGATGTTTTGACATCCCAAAACAAACACCAGTATCAACACATTATTAAAATGATTTCTTAGAAAAATCAAAGGGGAAACTTTTATAAAAAGAGGAAAGGGGGCAAGGACAAAGAGGGAGTTACATACAGAGAAAGAGGAATCTTAAGGGAAATTGTCTCACCTTATAATACTCCTAGTAAAAAAAAAAAAAAAGGCAAATGGTGACTATAGGTTTGTACAAGACCTAAGGGACATTAATAGCCTAGTGGTATCAATTGCCCAAGTAGTGCCTGATGTGCCATCAATACTTACCGCCATGCCATGCGATGCAGAGTATTTTACTGTGATTGATTTAAAGAATGTTTTTTTTTTTTCCATCCCTGTAGATGAGGAGACACGGCCACTGTACTCCAAGTCACCCTTGGGCCCTGGACTGCCCCTCATGGTTCTGTACTGTTGCAGTATGTTGGTGATTTTTTAATTTGTAGTTCTTCAGAGGAGGACTGCCGAGCTGATAGCCTATCTTTATTGAAATGGTTACCAGCCCGAGCCTCAGGCCTCCTTGAATATGGCAAAATGTTTGACTTGTTTGCCAGGGAAAATTGCAGAACCATGGCGGGAGTACTGGCCCAGGAATATAGTGGGAGACTGTGCCCTGTAGTTTTTTCTCAAAGATGGTCCCGGTGCGCTCAAGCGTCCTGATCTATGGTGGTTGAGATGGTCACTTCTTTCACTCTGGGACATGACGCCACACTTCACATCACTTACAATGTGTCAATCTTGTTGAAAAATGTACATACACAGCACATGTCTGCCCAGAGTTTGAGCGGATATGAGGTGATTTTGCTGTCCAATCCAAAAATTTCACATTAAATATGCTTCTCTCACTGCAGGCCTAGCACCCATTTTAAACGCTCTTTTAGGATTAAAAAGGAGAACAGGATGAGGTTGTGCCATAATATGACTGCATAAACCTCATTCATCAAGACACATCATCCAGGTCTAATTTATCTTCCACAGCACTACCAGACACACAGAATGTTTTTGTGGATGGTTCCCACTCTAGGCTATAGTACACTGCAGAGCATACACAGGCCAATAGACAGAGATAGCCAGGGGAAATGAGCAGGTCTGGCTGACCCTGCTGCTAAATAAGCTGCTATCTCACAGACAGCAGACATCCAAATTGCTATGCTGATACCTGTCCTATCCCCTTTTGAACAGTCAATTGCAGATCCCCAGGATTATGCATCAAATTATGAGTTAAGGGACTGGAATGGAAAGGGTGTGTAGAGAGATCCAAGGTCTGGATTTCTCTGCAAAGAGGGGAAACCATGTATACCAACAGCAAGTGCATTCACAGTACCACGGAATAGGCCATGCAGGTATACAAGTCACGGCTGATTTCACATACAGGCCCAAACTAGGCAAAAGACAGGAATATAAATGTGGACATGTTCTCTAATGGTCCAGATTTTATAGCCAGGGTCTGCCAGAACTTGGCAAAAACTCTCAAGATAGAATGGAAGTTTTACATTCCCTATCACCCTCCAAGTTCAGGAATAGTAGAAAGGATGAATAGAACAATAAAAGACAAGATAAGAAAGGCAACAGGGGGAACCTTTGCCAACTGGAGAAGAGTCCTCCCAGCAGTTATGGCAGAAATAAGTTTTTTTTTGAAGTTTTGATGAGTAGATTTTTCCCCACCCCATAGGCCAGAGCACCTTTAATGGTAGAAAAGGAAGATTTAGACTTAATACAGGAAGAATATGTAAGAAAACTGGTTGAAATATTGGATACAGTCAAAGAAATGTTGCTCGCACCTCTCTTTTTTCTTCACAGGAAGCTACTCACCTCTTCAAGGAGGGAGACACCGTGGTGGTCCAACAGCTGAACAGAAATAAGAAGCAAGAGTATCCCTTTGGACCTCCTACTATGGTGATTGCAGTGATCAGAACGGCTATCCTGGTGGAAAACTGCTAGTCTGGGATCCATGCCAGCCGAGTAAAAAAGGTTGCATAAAGCCCCAAGAGCAGGAAGAAGATCCTTAATACAGGAGGCCCTCAAGCAGAAGTCCAAGCAGATGAAGGAGGAGTTCCTGGAAAAGCAGGTCCGGCCAGAGAAGATGACCTTGCTTATTTCACTACAGACTTCTGGCAAAACATTTTGCTTCCTGTTCCTGATCACCCTGATGGTGTTCCCGCCCACTTGGATCTTCACTAACTGTATTTGCCATCCTGAAGATTTGGGTGCCATTAAAAGTATTTGTGGAAACACACATACATAGGAGAACATTACAGTGATACAAGTTAGAAACAAGAGAGACATTGAGGATAATTTTTCTGATAAAATGCTTTTGCTAAAATTTAAATATGCTTATGTTCAGAAATCAGGATTTCAGAAATGTTGGATTTGTGGCAAATTGCACCTTAGCACTGTTAGGATACCCCTAATGGTTATACCTTTAAATATTACTCCCCTTTTAAAAGGAAATATTCCCCTTGACCTTTTGAATGTCAGCAGAAGAACAAATGACACCATTTCTTTCACATCATCAATAGAAGTCATAATCCTATCTGGTGTTTCAATTTAGGGAATTCTACTAGAAATGCTCATACCTGTAGTCAATTAGTTTTGAATATTTCTAATTTCTATGCCCCTAGTGGGAAGTCTTGTTTTTTATATCAAACACACCACGATGAGGTCAGAGTACGGGCTAATTTTGAAAAGATTCTTGCCTCTAAAAATGATAGTAGTAAATTTGTACAGCATTTGTTTCAGGTTCTGGCAATAGTTCCAGCAGTAGATCAAGAGACTGCTGTGAATATGCCCTTCTCCTTTGGTAACCATACTTATGTTTGTTGTGGAACGACTTTTTATCCCTGGATTCCACAAGAAGTTCAGGGCTGGTGTTACCTGGCTTCACTGGTGCCCATAATGGGGGTGGTAGGTGATAGTGATGGGAGTCATTTACTTGAAGCTAGTATACACCCAAGGTATCCATTAAAACATTGTAACAAGAGAGAGTTATTCCTTGAAAAGGATATGGCCTGGGCATGGTTCCCTTCCTGGACAGGATGGGGAATAGATTTGATGAAAAGGTTGAATAATTATTTAGGAATTATTGATGAGATGATGGAAAAGAACTCTGATGACATTTCTAAATTTAATGTTGAAACTAGGGCTATTAGAAAACAACTAGAATTGCATGACTTAGCCATTGAAAGCATAAATTAGGCCATACAGGATTATGTGAAATGACTGAGGATTATGAATGTTGTACTTGGGTACACAATACCAGTATAGAGGTACAAGATTATTATGATGTGATAGCTTAGCATTGAAAAGAGGTGGCCAAGCTGCAACAAGAGGCTCGCAACATAGCCCAGACCTTGAGTCCTTTTGGAAATGGGGATATTCTCTTGGATAAGGGATATTCCCATAATTTCAATCATTATTGTGTTCTTTTTCCTTTTCCTTTATCTTGTGTATAAGCTTATTATGTGCCTTATTAATAGAGCCACTCGCATTTTAGATCCCTCATCTCCCAATAAAACGTATCTCAGTATGTATCATCAGAAGTAGGCTGAGAATACCACCATGATAAGGAAGTGAGATCATACATATATATATATATACATGTGTGATCAAAGAGGGGATTGTAAGGATATTTTAGCTTGCTGTCCACCATTTTAGCTATAAAAATATGTATCCATCTTAGAATAATATGTATATGTGACGTCTATCAAAAGTTAGTTTCAAATTCTTGTAAATCATATGATTTCCCCGAAATGACGCATGAAGTTCTTTCTTGTTGACAGTTTCTGTATGAAGAAATTATGTTCTATTTTGGTTAGTTGTATGTCTGTAAATTTAGCATATATTAATGAAGGGGTTGGACTTTTGTTGTGATGTCATGTTGGTTATATAAGTGAAAATAGGGAAGTAAAGGATTGGATCATTTTGAATTGCATGCCTTGTGTGTGTCATAATTTCTTGTCGGAATGATCTCCAGATCTGAATGGGTTTTTGAGGTACACTCTAATCAGGATATCATACGAGGGTTCACTTGCTTTTAGAACATACATGTACCCCAACAATTGGTTTCTACAGCAAAACAGTTTGGAGAGGAAGTTTTGGTGGCTGACCATATATTCGACCAATCTTGTTTATTAAACACTCGATTCATATCTTGTGTCCATTTAGTTGTGTATGAGGGTAGAAACTCACTACGTATCATATTAAGTTGGAAATATAATATTGAGATAAGTCCTCTAATATGTGGATTGCTTATACAAATCCGCTCAAATTGAGTCATTTGATTAAGAGTTGAGCCTGTACTAAGAAGTGGTTCATAAAAATTTTAAATTTTTTTTTAATATTCGAAATATTTCAGTTTTAGGTAACCCAAAGGTTTCACATAGTACAGGAAAGGTATAAATAGTTTTAGTCGAGGAAAGATTGTATAAACGAGTCAGGTTCGTAGAGGTCCATGCAGAGAATGATCTTGGGAATTTCCAGGCAGGATAAAAGGCTGGATTATTAAGAAATGAAAGCAAGGGATTATGTGTTGATTGAAGATTATGTGCAAATTTACATTTATCCCATACTGCTAGGGTCTGTTTCGTGATAGGATTAGAAAGATGTATTCTATCAGCAGGACAGAGCCAAAACATATTTGCCACTGAAATAGGGTCACTTTCCACTGATTCAATAGCTACCCATAGGGGAGCATCTACAGAAGTATGATACTTGGGTATAAGTGCTAACTGTGCAGCGTAGAAATAGGAGGAAAAGTTGGGCAATCCCAAACCTCCACTCAATTTATTAAGGTAAAGCGTAGATTTAGGTATTCGAGGTTTGGTGGTACCCCAAATGAAGGACATAACTCTACGTTGAGTAAGTCTAAGAAAGTAAGATGGTAAAGAAATAGGGAGTACCCTAAATAAATATAAGAATTTCGGCAGGATTGACATCTTTACCGCATTAATCCTTCCCAACCATGACAATGAAAGACGAGCCCATTGTTTCAGGAAGCCGGAAATTTGTTTAAGGAGGAAGTAATTCGCCGCAAAAAGGTCTTTAAGGGAGATTGTGAGTTTTATTCCTAGGTATGGAAGCTGCTTTGGAACCCAAGTAAAGGGTAAGGAAGTTTGTGCCTGCTGAAGTTCTAGTTGGGATAAGGAAATATTTAATGCATTTGATTTCGTTGGATTAACATGTAGTCCTGATATTTGGGCAAAATTATCTAGTGTTTTTAGTACATTAGGGGCGGATATATGGGGATGAGACAAAAATATGAGAATGTCATCTGCAAAGAGACATAGTTTATGGTGATAACCACCTAGTTCGATACCTTTAATATCAGGATTGGTTCTAATAGGGTGTGCCAGGGGTTCTATTATTAGGGCAAAAAGTACAGGGGAAAGAGGGCATCCTTGTCTAGTGCCTCTTTTGATATCAATCATTGTTGACTTATAGCATGCATATTTGATATATGCTCTAGGATTATTGTATAAGGAGGAGACCCAGGTTAAAAAATTGTTTCCAAATCCCCATTTACCAAGGACATATTCCATATAAGGCCATGTAACAGAATCAAATGCTTTCCTTATGTCTAAGGATACAAGGCAAGCTGGGATTCTTCTGGTTTTAGCCGCATGGATAAGTAGGAGTGCTCTCCTGATATTATCTCCAGATTGGCGTTTAGGCATAAAGCCTGTTTGGTCTTTATGGATTAGAAGACCAATAATATTATTCAGTCTAGTGGCACAAATTTTAGCTATTAATTTAATATCGAGATTTAGGAAGGATATAGGACGATAATTAGTCCAGGAGGTGGAGTCAGAATGTGGTTTGGGGATCATTGCTATTATAGAAGTGAGAGTCTCTGTTCTAAATGAGTTACCCGTAGCCTCCCTGGCGGTTTTCCCGAGTGTGGCTCGGGGTTAAAATTCAGCACCATTAGCGGTAACACCGAGCCACACTTGGGATTACATTGCAGGATCCTGGTGCCTCCTTACTTACCTTGTCCCCGGGATCCTGCGATGTCCCCCGCAGTGTCCGCGGGCTGTGTCCTCCTCCGAAGCCTCTCTGTGCCAGGCTCTGTTCCCTGCGAGCGTCGCGACGCACGGGGGCAGAGCCTGGCGGCAAATTAAAAAAAAGTAAAAATCATAACACATACAGTACTGTAATCTTACAGATTACAGTACTGTATGAAATGATTTCACTTCCCTTTTGTCCCCAGTGCTTTGTCCCATGCCCTGCATGCAGTTTTACATGATATACACTGTTCTTTCTGCCTGGAAACTGGAGATTGTCCATAGCAACCAAAAAGTGTCCCTTTACGTCAAAAGTGGCTTTAGACCAGCTAGAAAACAGCGATAGTAAATTAGAACACTTGCAGAATTGAGCGATAGTGAATCGTGGGGAAATTTATTTTATTACTATTTATTTTTATTTTTTTTAATTATTTATTTTTATTTATTATATTATAATTTATGTTTTTGTGTTTCAAACTTTATCATACCCGGGATATCTACTAGACTCTGGTTTGGACAGATTTAAGTGCGTTATTGTTAAGATTTACAGACCTACAATATAAAACGCCAAATTTCCATGCAAAATAATTGTACCGCTTTCAGCACCTAAAATCCGAAATAATCATACCGCCAGGGAGGTTAAGGATCGAATTAAAGGCTTTAGTTAAGACAGGTGTTAAGATATATGCAAATTGTCTATAATATGTTGCCGAGAATCCATCTGGGCCTGGTCTTTTACGTAATTTTAAAGATTTTATTGCGTTAAGGACTTCAGTATCTGTAATTGGACATTCAAGAAGATCTTTCTGTTGTTGATCGAGGTTGGGAAGCGTGATATTGGAGAACAGGGTGTCTGCTTTAGTTTTATCAAAATTCGAGGCAGAAGAATATAATTTAGATAACTTAGAACGAAAAATTTCAAGTATTTTCACTAGGTTACTAGTGTATAATTCCCGGGATACTTTCAATCTGATAGGCGTATGTATATGTTGTGAATTTTTAAAAATTCTGGCCATAGGTGTATCAGGTTTATTTGCCCTGCGTTTACTTATAAGTTTACTTATAAGTTTATCTGCGGAATCAGTAAGAAAAAGATCTAGATCCAGGCGGGCTTTTTCTAGTTTGGTTCTGTTGGTAGCATCTGGAGAGGCTTGAAAAGTTTGACAGTCATTAAAGGTAGATTCAAGTTTTGCAAATAACAGTTTGCGTTCTCTTTTAAGGTTAGTTGCTTGTTGTATCAGTCTACCCCTAATGACTACCTTGTGCACCTCCCATAATGTAATAGCAGAGACATCGTCTGTATCATTGGATTTTAGGTAATCAGAAAGTGCTTTTTCAATCTCAACATGATGGGAAGGGTGGGTCAGTATTGAGTCATTTATACACCAAGTGGTATCGTGTGATCTAGGAATTGTAGAAGCAATGGTAATGAATACTGCGCAGTGATCTGTCCAAGGAAAAGGAATGATTTCGGATGATAATATTTCTGGTAGCATACTTGACGGGATAAGAATATGATCTATTCGTGAAAAAGAGTTATGCGGATAAGAATAATGAGTGAAGCGACAAGTATCTACCAGGCTATGAGTGGTAAGTAGATGTTGAAAAGTTAGATTTATTGAGTTTGTGGTAGGTCCAGGGGGAGATTTATCCAAGAATGGGAAAATAGTAGCATTAGAATCCCCACAAATAACAACAGTACCAAACTTATGTACTTCTATAAGTTGAAAAAGGTGAGATAAGAAAGCAGTTGGGCGTTTGTTAGGGGCATAATAAGACACAATAGTAATAGGATTATCAGAAATAAATCCTGTTAGGAGAACATATCATCCTTCAGGGTCTGTTATGTTTGATACAAGGTTAAACGGAGTGGAACGGTGAAAACCAATGAGAGTTCCGCGCTGTTTAACCGTAGCAGAAGCAGTATAGAATTGTGGATATGATGATAAAAGAAATTTGGGATAAACTTTATCAGTAAAATGCGTTTCCTGCAAACATATAATATTAGCTTTTTTCATAGCAAAAGAGCGTAAAGCCTTAGTTCGCTTATGTGGAGTATTAAACCCCTGTACATTTAATGACAAGATATTTATAGGAGCCATAAAACAATGAATGCAAATATTATAGCATAACAAGCATAGTACTCACCGAGAGCCAGGATCACCAACCCAAGAGTCAGGAGGGAATAGCAAAGATTAAAGAAAGAAGCAATAGAGTAGAAAAAGAAAAAAGGAGAAGAGAATCGAGCAAACCCAATATGAAGACAATTTAGCAGTATATAAAAGCTAAATAATAGGGTGTGGGAGCATCTCAGGAGAGTTTTTAGAACTCTCTGAGAGGGTCCGGGACCACCATAACAATGGTAGGAGTCCTTAGGTGGTATAAAGGGCAACAAGAAATTCCCATGGGATATATAACAACGGAGGACCACAGGAACTATTCCATTACTATCATGGAAAAATTTTGTTTAAATTGTTACAAAAAAAAAGAAGATAAAGTTCAAAAACTGAGAGGAAAAAAAACAGAAAAAAGTTAATATAAAAAAATATAAAAAAAAGTATTTTTGTAACATAACAGTAGTTTGTAGCCATAACTCATTTTAGTCATGAATATGGCCAATTAATTAATTCTGTCAGCATACTGTGCTGGGGGAAAAAAAAAAATAGCGAGGACAAATAACTAGTCTGGCTTAGATTGTCAGTCCATTGAATCCTCATTGTTCGGTGGTGAATGTTCATATCGACCTCGCTTATTAGGATTTTGATGGGAAGATGTGGAATAGCTGGGTTTTGGGTCTTTATTTTGCTGTGTAGAACGAAAAGCTGAGCGCCTATGAGACTGCTCATTAGGTAAGATTGCTTCGGCTAGGCCCATATCAAATAGGGCTGACTTCAAGTCCTCTGAAGAGCGACAAACATATTTTGTTTCCAGATGAGTAAATCAGAGACAAAAAGGAAATCCCCATTGATAGGAAATTTGGTTTCTCTGAAGTACCTGAAGTTGAGGTTTAAGTGCACGTCTCTTTGCAACCGTTAGTGGGGACAAATCTGTGAAGAGTTGATAGGTATTGCCCTGGAAGCTAAGAGATTCTCTCCCTCTGGCAGCTGTTAGTATCTGTTCTTTGGTTCTGTAGTAGTGCAATTTGGCTATTATATCCCTCGGGGGACCATTTATTTTGCGTGGGGCTAACGCTCTATGCACTCTATCCATTTCGAGCCTGTCAATAGGGGTTCCAGGTAATAATTCTTGAAAGAGCGCCGTGATATTAACCTGCAGGTCCAGAACAGATTCAGGGATTCCCCTGATTCGCAGGTTCGATCGACGATCTCTGTTCTCTTGGTCCTCTAAACGAGTTTGTAATGTAAGGTTTTCCTCCTTTAGTTCCATCATCTCAGTCATGTAGTTCTGTGTGAAATTATCAATTTCATCAACCCTCAGTTCTAAGTCAGCTGTTCTCTGACCTAGTTCTCTAATTTCTTTAGTCAGTTTGTCAGTTATATGATCAGAAGTCTGTTTGAGGGCTTTCTGAAGCATACATTCAAATTTTTTGAAAATGTCAGACTGTGTAGTAGCTTGTAATTCACAGTATTCATATTCAGGCTCAGACTCACCATTAGCAGCCTGTGTCTTCTGACTGTGAGGTAAAGATTTTTTAGTGTATGCACCGCTGTGCTGTGAGGGAGAGGATGCCGCTGCCATTCCAGCCGCCAGCCTATGTGCCGTTTCCTTCGTTTTACCTGCTTTAATTTTCGTTTTAGGAGCTCTCAAGACCATTGTCAGTGAAGCTGACAGTATTAGGTAGGATTTTCTGTAGTTTTGAGATATTTGCTGTTTCACTGGGACCTGTAGTCCTCCGATGAAAGCTCCCGAGGAGCGGAGCTCTAAGGTAACATTACCTTCACTTCAGGCTGCCGCACATGCCCACAATTTTCATCTCATGACTGTTGCAAATTGAATGTTAACAAATATAAAAGACTATCATTCTAAGCCCAGCATTTTTCATTCTTGTCCCAATTATTTTTGCCCACTACTGTCTATTGATATGTAAAACACTTTTCTTAAATCAGCAATTAGTGATCAATAATAACATCTAGTAAAGATCATTTCTTTATTGACCAGACATCTGTAGAAGAATGCTATACCTGACTCCATCTGAGCTCCTCCACTTCTTCCTGGCTGGAAGTCCCAGGTTGGACATCGGAAGCCTCAGCTAGGGTGGAAGATAGGGTGGAAGGAAGAGTGGAAGGAAGGGTTGAGAGGGATTCCCTGACTCCAGTCTGGCCTGACAGAAATCGCAGTCTCTCATAGTACCACAGCCTAGGGACATAAATGTCATCTGCTCCTGCTCCGGATCTGTGGGAATCCGTGACCTTCTTGCGATCCCTAAGATATGTGCTCCTCAGGCCACTAATTTTGGCTTTTAAATAAGGGATGGTTGCTGTGGGGACCACCGGCTTCACCAACTCCAGCAGTTTCTCCAGCGCTGTCTGCTTCTTTTGTTTATGATTATAATGTGGATGTTTCACCTGTGTTACGTACCTAAAGGGTGAGCCCGAATTGCAGAGGATGGCCTCTCCTACGCCTCCGACTCGAGAGCCCCTGATAGTGGTGACAGGGGTGCAGGAGTGCGGAGTGGTATGAGTGCCTGGCAGGATCAACAGCAGAAGGATCAGATGGCCGGCACAGCTGACGGGATGGATCAGTAGACAGGAACTGCAGACTGGACAACTCAGCAGACAGGACAGCAGACTGGATGGATCAGGCAGACAGGTGAGCAGCCTGGATGGCTCAGCAGACAGGCCCAGCAGACTGGATGATCAGCAGACAGGTGAACAGCCTGGATGGCTCAGCAGACAGGCCCAGCAGACTGGATGATCAGCAGACAGGTGAACAGCCTGGATGGCTCAGCAGACAGGCCCAGCAGACTGGATGATCAGCAGACAGGTGAACAGCCTGGATGGCTCAGCAGATTGGATGGGAATCCAGGATCGTCAGACAGGCCGGGTCGGTAAGCAGGCTGGCAGCAGAGGTACAAAGGAGCAGGCAGAGGGATCGTCAAACAAGCCAGGGATCAGGTACAGGCAGATAACAGGAATAGTCTCAAAGCAAGCCGGGTCAAAACAGGAGCAGATATCAGGTTTTCAGGGAACACATACACAGAGCTGCAGAGCAAACAGCAATGATGCAAGTGCCAGACAGGTTTAAATAACCCGCCAGACACTAACGAGTGCATGTGCGCGTGCGCATAGATGCCCGCAATCGTGCACCGATGGGTCTAATCTGCCTGTTACTGGCAGGATCTTCATGACATTGCCCCCCCCAAGGGGCAGCCTCCGGATGCCCATCCGAGCCAATTTTTCAGGATGGGACCTTTTGAAGGATTGAACCAGACTCTCAGCGTGGATGTTTTCTTCAGGTTCCCATGAATTCTCCTCGGGCCCATAGCCCTTCCATTTGATCAGGAATTGAGTTTGATTGTTTCTCCTCCTGCAATCCACTATTGCTTCTACCTCAAACTCCTCTTCCCCATCTACTAATACAGGATCAGGAGGGTCAGAGCTTCGGCCAGGAAAGGGATTAGCAACAGAGGGTTTTAATAGTGTTACGTGGAAAACAGGATGAATTTTAAGTGACTCAGGAAGTTCCAACTCGTAAGCCACTTCTTTGATTTTCCTCTTCACAGAAAATGGGCCTATGAATTTAGGACCCAGCTTTTTCGAAGGGCATGCCATCTTCAGGTTCAGTGTAGACAACCAAACTAGATTACCGGGTGCCAGTAACAGTTCTCCACGTTTCTTTTTATCAAAAACTTCTTTATTGTGTTCCTGTGTCCTGGCCATAGTTTCTTGCAAGAGCTGATTGTTGAGAGAAAAAAAATTAATTGTTTCATGAACTGCTGGTACAGGACATTCTAGGATGGAGCTGGGCAGGAATGATGGATGGAAGCCATAATTGGCAAAAAATGGGGTTTGTTTTGTAGCAGAGTGTGTAGAATTGTTGTAGGCAAATTCAGCCAGCGGAAGCAAAGAGATCCAGTCATCTTGAGTAAATGAAGAAAAGCAGCGGAGGTATTGTTCGAGGGTTTGGTTGGTCCTCTCTGTTTGCCCATTTGTCTGGGGGTGATAAGCGGAAGAGAAAGATAGCTTGATCTTCAAAGCTTTGCATAAGGACCTCCAGAATCGGGAAGTAAATTGTACCCCCCGATCTGAGAAAATGTTGGCCGGTACTCCATGGAGTCTGATAATTTCTCTGATGAATACCTGTGCAGTCTCAGAAGCAGAGGGAGTGCCTTTCATAGGGATAAAGTGTGCCATTTTTGACAACCAGTCTACCACCACAAAGATGGTGGTATGGTCCTCTGCTGGGGGTAACTCTACAATGAAGTCTATGGATAACATCTTCAGGGTCTATCCGGAACAGGCAGTGGTCTCAATAATCCTTGGCTCTACTGCTCTTGTTCCTAATGCAAGTGACACAGGATTCCACAAACTTCTTGCAGTCTCTGCCTACCTGAGGCCACCAGAAGGTACGTTGAACCAAATCGGTGGTTTTAGTTATGCCAAAATGTCCAGCTAGTGCGTGATCGTGACAGAGTTCTAATATAGGGACTCGTACGCTTTCAGGTGCGAAAATCTTGTCCCTGTACCAGAACAACCCGTCTTTTGCTCGTAGTTCCGATTTAGCGGGGGGCGTCCACCCCAGAGTAGCCTGCTTGATCCAGGAGAGCAAATCTTCCTGCAGCAGAAGAAAATTCCCTGGAGAAAGAATGGTATCAGGGGAAGTCATTTCTTTGGATTTGTGAAACATTCTGGACAGGGCGTCAGGTTTTGTATTCTTAGAGCCTGGCCGGTAAGTAACATGAAAAGAGAACCTGGAGAAAAACAACGCCCATCTGGCTTGCCGTGGCTTCAACCTCTTTGCCGACCTCAAGTACTCTAAGTTCTTATGATCAGTGAAGATCAAGATTGGGTGAGTTGCTCCTTCAAGTAAGTACCGCCATTCTTCAAGTGCCGATTTGATTGCCAGCAGTTCCCGATCCCCCACATCGTAATTCCTTTCGGCAGCCGAAAGTTTGCAGGAGAAGAAGGCTACCGGGTGGAGCAGTGCCTTGGTTCCTTGGCGTTGGGAGAGTACTGCTCCAACAGCGATCTCAGAAGCATCTACCTCAAGTACAAATGGCAGGGTGGAATCAGGGTGTTTTAGAATGGAGGCAGATGTAAACAATTCTTTGAGAGATTCAAAGGCAACTTGAGCTTCTGGGGTCCAATGGAAGCGAACCCCCAGCTTGGTTAATTGGGTAATAGGGGCAATGATGGCAGAAAACCCCTTAATGAATTTCCGGTAGAAATTAGCGAATCCAACGAAACGTTGGATTCCTTTTTTGTCAACAGGAACTGGCCAGTCAAGTATTGCAGCGATCTTCTGCGGATCCATCTTGGTACCTTCTATGGAGATGATTAATCCCAGGAATGGTATACTCTCTTGTTCAAATTCACATTTTTCTGACTTTGCGTACAGGCCATGCTGTCGAAGTCATGTCAAAACACACCTGACGTGTCTGCGATGAGCATCTAGGGAGGAAGAAAAGATTAGAATATCGTCTAAGTAGACGATGACAAACAGATCTAAATAATCCCGGA
Organism: Lithobates clamitans; assembly: GCA_037952925.1. NCBI lineage: Eukaryota > Metazoa > Chordata > Amphibia > Anura > Ranidae > Lithobates > Lithobates clamitans. The sequence continues at coordinate 16,357,679 of JBBGZY010000100.1, forward strand.
AAACATTGTTAATAAAATACTGGAAAGTGGCAGGAGCGTTACACAACCCGAAGGGCATTACTAGGTACTCAAAGTGCCCAAAACGGGTGCGGAATGCCGTTTTCCACTCATCTCCTTCCCTGATGCGGACCAAGTTATAGGCTCCTCGAAGATCAAGTTTAGTAAAGATAGTAGCTGTTCCCAGTCTCTGGAATAACTCGGGGACCAAGGGAAGGGGGTGCCTGTTCTTGACGGTAATTTTATTTAGCTCACGGTAGTCTATGCAAGGCCGAAGTGTGTGATCCTTCTTCTCTACAAAAAAGATACCCGCACCTGCCGGGAAAGTGGATGGACGAATGAAACCCTTCTTTAAGTTTTCATCGATATAGTCCTTAAGGGCCACCTGTTCTAACTCGGTTAACGGGAAGATTCTTCCGAAGGGAATTTCGGCCCCTGGAAGGAGCTCGATAGGGCAATCATACGCCCGATGGGGAGGTAGAGTTTCTGCTCCTTTCTTGCTGAACACGTCAATGAAGTCATGGTAGGCTTTCGGGACAGTTTGGCATAGCTCAGCTTCAGTGTCCAGACATAGCAAAGGAAAGGGCCCATGGGGGTCCTTTGAGGCACAGAATTGCTGGCAATAAGGAGAGGAAAAGGTGACCTCCCCTGTGGCCCAGTTGACACCAGGATTGTGGGCTTGAAGCCAAGGCATTCCAAGAATTACAGGAAACAGAGGTGAGGAGATAATGTCCATACGAAACAGTTCGTGGTGGGCACCGGCAATGGTGACTGGCAAAGGGGAAGTCTCTTGGATAACCGGCCCAGATTTAATAGTGGACCCATCAGCCAGGTGGGTCCTAGGAAGCAGAGGAATCTGATGTCTCGTTGCAAAAGATGAGTCCATAAAGCAGCTGCAGGCTCCTGAATCAATAATGGCGGGCACTGACAGAGTCTTTCCTGGAAGCTGCAAAGAGATAGAGAGGGCAAGATGAGAAGAGGTCTGGATTCCAGTAAGCACATGTTCAAGAGATTTTCGGAAACACTTACGAAGTTTAGTAGGGCAATTCTTGACATAGTGACCAGGTTCCCCGCAGTAGAGACATAGATTATTTGCCCGGCGACGTTGGCGCTCTTCCATAGTAAGAGAAGGGCGAAGCACCCCCAACTGCATGGGTTCTGAAGTGTCCATTGTAGAAGTGGACTGAGAGGTAGGGGCTGGATGCAGGTGACTGGGCACTCTAGGTAACATCCAGGTTGGTCGGTTAAATCCAGTTGCTTTTTCCGACTTACGTTCCCTCAGCCACCGGTCAATCTGTATGGCAAGATTGATTAATGCGTCTAGGGTCTGGGGTACACCAACTCGGGCTAGCTCGTCCTTCAAGGGGTCAGACAGTCCCGTGTGAAACTGGTAACGGAGCGCAGCGTCATTCCAGTCAGTGTCTGCGCTCCACCGCCGAAATTCAGCCACATAATCTTCCGCCGCCCGGCGCCCTTGCTGAAGGGCGTGCAGTGCGGCTTCAGCAGTTGCAGAAAGCTGAGGGTCTTCATACAGTTGAGCCATGGTATTAAAGAAGGTGGTAAGGTTGGTCAACACATCGGCTTTCTGTTCCAGGAGGCGATGGGCCCAGGTTTGAGGTTCACCCGAAAGTAAAGAGACGACAAAGCCCACCTTGGTGTCTTCCAAGGAGAAGGTACGTGGCTGGAGGGCGAAGTACAGTTCACAGGAATTGCGAAACGCCCTGAATTTGCTACGCTCCCCAGCAAATTTTTCGGGTGTGGGGAGACGTGGTTCGGGCGGAACCATCACCACCGTAGGAGAGGATGCGGTGCCTGCAGAAGAGGTAGAGGCTTGAGGGGTTCCTTGAATTCCGGTGGGAGAAGACAGTACTTGGACCCGTTCCTCCAACCGGGTGTATCCTTCCTGAAGGCTTTTGACAGCCTGGGTCAGGCCTGCTAAGTGCAAACAAAGTTCCTGCATAGGAGAGGTTCCCTGCTCGGGCTCAGACATGGCTGTTTGCTACTGTTACGTACCTAAAGGGTGAGCCCGAATTGCAGAGGATGGCCTCTTCTACGCCTCAGACTCGAGAGCCCCTGATAGTGGTTGCAGGAGTGCGGAGTGGTATGAGTGCCTGGCAGGATCAACAGCAGAAGGATCAGATGGCCGGCACAGCTGACGGGATGGATCAGTAGACAGGAACTGCAGACTGGACAACTCAGCAGACAGGACAGCAGACTGGATGGATCAGGCAGACAGGTGAGCAGCCTGGATGGCTCAGCAGACAGGCCCAGCAGACTGGATGATCAGCAGACAGGTGAACAGCCTGGATAGCTCAGCAGACAGGCCCAGCAGACTGGATGATCAGCAGACAGGTGAACAGCCTGGATGGCTCAGCAGACAGGCCCAGCAGACTGGATGATCAGCAGACAGGTGAACAGCCTGGATGGCTCAGCAGACAGGCTCAGCAGATTGGATGGGAATCCAGGATCGTCAGACAGGCCAGGGTCGGTAAGCAGGCTGGCAGCAGAGGTACAAAGGAGCAGGCAGAGGGATCTTCAAACAAGCCAGGGATTAGGTACAGGCAGATAACAGGAATAGTCTCAAAGCAAGCCGGGTCAAAACAGGAGCAGATATCAGGTTTTCAGGGAACACATACACAGAGCTTCAGAGCAAACAGCAATGATGCAAGTGCCAGACAGGTTTAAATAACCCGCCAGACACTAACGAGTGCATGTGCGCGTGCGCATAGATGCCCGCAATCGTGCACCGATGGGTCTAATCTGCCAGTTACTGGCAGGATCTTCATGACAACCTGTCACAGACAGGGCAGCTCCCTGTACTTGTCTATGAACAGGGGGAGGAAGTTGTGGTCATTGAAGCCATCCATTTTCTCTGCAAGACACAACACAAGACAAACCCTAATGTCAGGCAAAACTCTCCTAATCTTGTTACAATATAGGCCTCAATGTAGAAGCAGTATAGGCCCAAGTTTAGATTTTACCTTAGTTATCACGATCGGCGCCTCCGATACTCCTTCCTCCGCTCACAGATCGTACGTGACATATTTGCGAAAAGCCAAATTTTGAAGAGGCACACAGTATGTCAACATGTGCTATCTGCCATCACGGGAGATCAATGGACGCGTTTTGGGGGTGCAACCCCTTCCTCAATAATAAAGTAGCTGTGAGGAAGGGGTTGCACCCCAAAAATACGTCCCTTGATCCCCCATGATGGCAGCTAGCACATGTTGACATTTGGCAATTAGTGTGCATCTTCGAAATTTGGCTCTTCTAGGGGTGACTTCACCCCATCTGAATGCAATATCAAACACAGTTTGTAAATACTTATGTCTGATATTGCCTTCAAGTTCTACCAAATGTGAACTTTGTAAGTTCAAGATTTGTGTCTTTCTTGTTGGTTTTAAACATGCCTGTTTTATCTTAAATGGACATTTCTACTTTTTCTAATGTGACTCCAAAAATTGTTATACAACAAACATGTTGGTTTGTTTTAAAAACCTTTTCTAAATGCACATGTGATTGTGCTGGTATTAAAAAGATTGTTAATCAAGAATGTGTGGATTATTGTTTCAATGCTCCAACACTTTTGTTGTGCTCTAATTGGTGTTTTCAGTGACAATGGGGGTTTTTTCCTAAGGGCAAATCCACTTTGCCCTACCAGTGCAGTTTCAAGTGCACTTGTAGTGTAAAGTGTCTTTGTAATGTTACACAATCACGCCATTTTCAGGACTCACCACATTTCTGTCAGGGTCAGCTAAAAGAAACACAAGCAGAAAATGTGAACAAAGATTTTAGTAGGTAAATTTTTTTTTTATTTGAAAAAGGTTTCAGACATTGTCTGGCATATTGATAGCCCCCTACCTGCAAAGTATTCAAGGTATCTTAGACGAACATCACGGGCACTCAGGGGGAGCAAGCCAGGACGGCCACCTTCAAGTGCCGTCGGGGTTGGTTCATTTTGAATTCCAGCCTCAGGCCCAACTGAGCCAGCATAGTTGGCAGAATGTTGACATAAAAAGTTGTGTAGAACACAGCACGCCAGGATGATATGATTTAGTTTGTACTCCGCCATGTGTATGGGTGTAAGAAATAGGCGAAACCGGCTGGCCATGATTCCAAACCTGTTCTCCACCACTCTTCTGGCTCTGGCCAGCCGGTAATTAAAAACCCTCTGGTCCGGGGTGAGGGTCCTCATCGGGAATGGCCGCATAAGATGGTCCCCCAGCGCAAACGCTTCATCTGCAATGAAGATGAATGGGAAACCTTTCACATTGTCTTCTGGAGGTGGCAAGTCCAAGCTGCCATTCTGGAGACGCCTGTAGAACTCCGTCTGGGCGATGACTCCACCATCCGACATCTGGCCATTCTTCCCCACGTCCACATACAGGAACTCGTAAGTAGCCGACACCACCGCCAACATCACAATACTATTGAACCCCTTATAGTTGAAATAGTATGACCCCGAGTTGGGTGGTAGGACGATATGGACATGTTTCCCATCAATTTCCCCTCCGCAGTTAAGAAAGTCCCACCACTGGGCAAAGTGGGAGTCCACAGTCTGCCATTCCTGTGGCGTGGAAGGAAACTGTGGAGTCAAACAAGAAAAAAAAATTAGTCATTTTGCACATAAACAGGGAAAGCAGATTAGACACAAACATTCTTGGCCAACATCAAGATAACATTTATTTGAGGGTGTTTTTAAAGACCAAAGTATAAGGTACACCTATCAGATTCCCCCTCCCCCACCCCCTCTCATGGGCCATTTCTAACATTATAGGGGGGGACTCTTGGACAGGTAACCCTCTCCACTTCATTGAGAGATGAATGCTTAAATAATGGGTATTACTTTGGCCAGCCCCTCCTTAGTTACACTATTGGCAGCCCACTGGACTGGACAGGTAAGAAGTGTCATAATACAAAGATATAAATACACATTGTACACATTTGAGCACATTTGGACATTCTGCTATTACCTATCAAGATAATAATAGTATACAAAAACTTTTAACAGTACCATTTGAAAGTATACAGGCAGGCCCTTGCACTACATGCTTTGGGGAATTCATCCATAAATCTGACTGTCAGGAAAAGCCCTCTTGCAAATATCTCAGCAAACTGAAGTTTAAAGGAATGCCTGTGCACAGAAGTGCCATCTGGCGCTCGCGCGCGTGCAATAGCGCTAACGGGCGTACGCGCACTCGCAATAGCGCCAATAGCGCGAACGGACGTACGCGCATGCGCAATAGCGCCAATAGCAGCGCCCTGTGACAGCACTTGGTGCCAAAGAGGCTATTTAAAGAGGACTGTTCCACTGCTGCCTTACTGTCCGGTCTACAGCGTTCCTGAAGACCCCTTGTGCCCTGTTACTTGCATTTGCTACCTGATACCTGTTGGATTGTTCCTGACTACTCTGTCTGTTGCCTGCCCTGATCCCGGCTTTTGGACTTTGACTACTCTGTTTTCTGCCCGCTCTGATCTCAGCTTTTGGACTTTGACTACTCTCCCGGATTTACCTTCTGTACCTGATCTGCCCGCCCGTGTTTGACCCGGCTTGCCTGTACCCTGCTGTCTACCTCCTGCTGCTGGACTACAAGACACCTCCCAGCTATCTACAACCTGCTGCGGGACTACAAGACACCTCCCTGCTGTCTACATCCTGCTGCTGGACTACAAGACACCTCCCTGCTGTCTACATCCTGCTGCCGGACTACAGGACACCTCCCAGCTGACTACCTGATTCAGCTCTCTGCTCCAGCCTTCCAGTCAGGCACTTGTGCCCCTTCGCACTCCCGAGCCCCTGTCATCACTACCAGGGGTTCCCGAGTCGGAGGTATACGAGAGGCCGTTCCCTGCATTCCGGGCTCCACCTACCAGGTACGTGACAGTACCGGACAGCCATGTCCGAGCCCACGCAGGGGACGTCACCCATGGAGGACTTATGCCGTCATCTAGCTGGACTTACACAAGCTGTCAAAGACTTACAAGACGGTTATAAGCAACTAGAGGAGCGTGTCCAAGTTCTCTCTAATCCAGCTCCAGGTCCATCTGCTGCTCCCTCTGTGGTCATGCTGCCGCCTGAACCCAAAGTACCTACACCAGAAAGGTTTCCCGGGGACCGCAGCAAGTTTAGAGCATTTCGTAATGCCTGTGAACTCTTCTTTGCATTACAACCCAGGACTTTTTCTTTAGAAACCACTAAAGTAGGGTTTGTCATTTCCCTCCTACTAGGCGAACCTCAGGCATGGGCCCATCAACTTCTGGAGCAGAAGAACAATTGCCTCGACCACTTGGGAACCTTCTTCCAAACCATGGCGCTCTTGTATGAAGACCCACAACAGGCAGCCACCGCAGAAGCAGCACTGTTCTCACTTCAGCAGGGCCGTAGGGCGGCGGAGGACTATGTCTCTGATTTCCGACGTTGGAGTTCTGACACAAACTGGAACGACGCCGCCCTACGCTACCAGTTTCGCATGGGACTTTCTGAACCATTAAAAGATGAATTAGCCCGAGTAGGCATTCCTGCCACACTTGAAGACCTTATCAACCTGTCAATTCAAATTGATAGACGTTTAAGAGAACGCAGGGCTGAACGCACAACTGGTCCCTCTCGCCCAGTGTGGATGTTACCACGTGTACCTAACCCTCCTGCACACTCCTCTACCGATGCAACTCGGCCTGATCCATCCTTCTCTCACCCCTGAAGAAAGACAGCGCCGCGGGCTAACAACCTCTGCCTGTATTGCGGGGAATCTGGACAATATGTGAGGACTTGTCCGGCAAAGACCTGTAAGCATACTACCCTCTATTCAACTTCCTTATCTGCTATGTTTAACAATGCCACTCACCTGGCTGTTCCCATGTCTCTGCAGCTTCCAGGAGGGAACATCCGGGCCACCGCTATAATTAATTCCGGGGCCTGTAGCGGATTTATGGACTTATCATTTGCTCACAAGTTCCAGATCCCTCTACGACCCAGAGCACAGGGTCTGTCTGTACACCTGGCCGACGGATCGGCTATCAAATCTGGGCCCGTAACACAAGAGACAGTTCCTCTAGACACCATCATTTCCGGCAACCACCGAGAAGTACTCCGCCTGGACATCATTGAGTCACCCCTGTTTCCCATCATACTGGGTATGCACTGACTCAAAGCTCACAACCCACAAATTGACTGGTCTACTGGAAACATCAGCTTTTCCTCTCCTTACTGCCGTCAACATTGTCTACAAGGATTTACTACCACTCCATCTCCCCTACTTTGTCTTGAAACCGATGTTGAAAACTGCCAAACCGTTCCAGAAGCATACCATGATGTGTTCAGTCGGAAAGGGGCAGAAACACCTCCCCCACATAGACCCTATGACTGCCCAATCGAACTTCTGCCCGGGGCAGAGGTCCCCTTTGGGCGAATCTTTCCCTTAACTGAGATGGAGCTTGCCACACTTAAAAAATACATCGATGAGAATCTGGAAAAAGGGGTTCATACGGCCTTCCACTTCACCAGCTGGGGCAGGAATCTTCTTTGTGGAGAAAAAGGACCATTCCCTACGCCCTTGCGTAGACTACCAGGATCTTAATAAGATTACAATCAAAAAACAGTACCCTTTACCCTTGGTACCTGAACTATTCCAGAGGTTGGGAAGTGCAGCCGTATTCACCAAACTTGATCTTCGGGGAGCATACAACTTAGTCCGGATCCAAAGCGGGGACGAATGGAAGACTGCCTTCCGCACCCGCTTCGGACACTTTGAATACCTGGTGATGCCTTTTGGGTTATGCAATGCTCCCGCCACTTTCCAGCACTTCGCGAATGACATTTTCAGAGACTATCTTGACCTGTTCGTCATAGTATATCTGGACGATATCCTGATCTTTTCCTCTTCTCTGCCTATCCACCAAGAGCATGTCAAGAAAGTTCTAGCCCGGCTCCGCCAACATGGCCTAGACTTTGACTACTCTCCCGGATTTACCTTCTGTACCTGATCTTCCCGCCCGTGTTTGACCCGGCTTGCCTGTACCCTGCTGTCTACCTCCTGCTGCTGGACTACAAGACACCTCCCAGCTATCTACATCCTGCTGCGGGACTACAAGACACCTCCCTGCTGTCTACATCCTGCTGCTGGACTACAAGACACCTCCCTGCTGTCTACACCCTGCTGCCGGACTACAGGACACCTCCCAGCTGACTACCTGATTCAGCTCTCTGCTCCAGCCTTCCAGTCAGGCACTTGTGCCCCTTCGCACTCCCGAGCCCCTGTCATCACTACCAGGGGTTCCCGAGTCGGAGGTATACGAGAGGCCGTTCCTTGCATTCCGGGCTCCACCTACCAGGTACACGACATTGACCACAAAAGAGATGGGTATAGTGTGTATGGGTTTGGCAAAGTCAGCAGATAGATGATTGAGGATAGATAGAGAATTGGTATCAGCTGACTTAGCAGTTGGGGGGAGGGAGGGTTCCAAATGATTTGGGGACCCCCCAAAAAAGCCTCTGGCACTCTGCACTACTATGGAGCTGATAAAATACATTGTTAAGTGAATACATGAGGTGAATATAGGGCCAGGAGAGCATGCTGGGGAGGTTAGTGAAGGCAAATATGTATGAAGGACAAAAAAAAATTAAAGAAAAATCCAGCATGCATGAGGACAAAGAGGACATTCACAGCATATTACAATCATGGTAATTAGGGAATGAGGAAAGAAATACAATATATTATCAAACATTAAATACAATAAAATGTGATATTAAAGGATAAAAATCTTACCTTAATATAGGTAGCACGAACTCTACAAGGAGTACGTACACGCAACATGGCTAGAAAACGGTCGGCTGCTCAGAACGAAGTAACAGAACGCACTGAAGAACAGCAAGGCCTGTGAAGAGCGACCTGAAAAACAGTAACGAACAAACAAGAACAGAGTGACAAGAGTCACGCATCACTTGCTGCACGCACTGAAGAGCAGATACAAACCCACAAGCACAAACTGAACAGCAGAAAACGATCTGAAAACCACGAGTCTGAAAAAGCGCGAATCGTCTCTCACCAAACTTTTACTAACACAAGATTAGCAAAAGGAGCCCAAAGGGTGCCGTGTTGGTTCGGAACTGACCTTTTCTAGTCTCGTCGTACGTGGTGTACGTCACCGTGTTCTTGGCGATCGGAAATTCGGTATGTATGTTTTATGCATGTGTATGACCATAAGTGGTGGCATTGTGCTATATATAGGAGAGTGGCAGTAGAAGGAATGAAAGGGGCTGCAGTGTTATGGACTGTATATACATCTAGTTCATAAACTATGTATGTTACATACACCTGACCCCTGCACCTTCTACATTACAGACTCCTTACCCCCACCCTTTGTTCATTACACCCCAGACTGCTGCACTATGCACAATACATACTTCTGACTCCTGTACAGAGCCTCAAGTATTAACTTCCTCCCACTGTTAGCACAATTTTGTCACACCCACTATTTGGTATGTGTGAGACTCTTATTCCTGCCCCTGCTCTGCCCCCATTTTCAGGAAGCAGATTTCCAAAAGTTCAAGTATGAAAGTTTTTAGTTTTGTAAAATAAAAAACAAAATTATATATATATATATATATATATATATATATATATATATATATATATATATATATATATATATATATATAAAGCATATATATATATATATATATATATATATATATATATATATATATATATATATATATATATATATATGTTTTAGCAGACTGAAGGAAAAAATGAAGGATATGTGGGCAATGGCATATACGTACAGAATTAAATAGAGGATTTATTTTAAAAATGTAGCTCAATGAATGACAAAAAGGTTAATAACTAGCAATAGAGACAAATGAAATCTATTTTATATGCCTTTAGGAGGTGTAAACTCTTGTGCTGCTTAATGAAAATAATGGTAGTTCCATATACTGTACTTCTATACATTTCACTTTAATGTCCTTGAAAACAGTGTCTTGCTCTAAAAATCTGAGGCAGAATGAGGGCATTTTATCCCTTGAGAACTGAATATAAGACAGCAAGGAAGATCTGTCCAGCTTTTTCTCAAACGTTATTTTAAGCTGTGGCATTTCCAGTACAAGTCATGGAAATATTTAAAACACAAATTGATTTTTTTTAACATGTTTCAATTATGGATGGCAATATATCCTTATAAATATATATATATAGGACACAATGTTAAAATAACCATATCTAGAACAGAGGTGATGCGCGTTTTATAAACATTGCATTACATTGCTTGGTCCAAGTCAGTTGATTTCCCCTGTCTTGGTAAAAGAAAAAAAATGTGGTTCCCAAGAGCGTAAAGTCCAAACTTGATATACGGGGCACTTTCAGAACAGTTTCTGAGACCAACTCTGGTGCCAACTTTAAGAACTTCTATCTCATAAAGAGCAGAGAAGTACAGTACAGTCCCTGCAGTAGAATCAGATAATGGAGCCCAAAACACTTTTTCAACTGCCACATTGCAATCTTGCCCCAAAATAAGCATTTGAGATTGACATATTTTCAAATTTGAAGTAATGTTTTTAGCAGCCACTCATTTTGGTGGTCGACTGCAGTGGTTTAACTAATTAGGATTATCAACATGGGGAGGGAAACAAGTAAGCAGTATTTATAAACTTCTGTTAATAAAATACCACTTCCCCCATGCATATCATAGCAGCCCATATATTTTTTAATTTTTAATGAGAATTGCAGATCATAAAACTTAACTTGTATACTGGATGAACAGAAGGCTGGTGCTTGGGCTGCTTTATATCAGCATTTTAATTTACAATTATATGGGGCACTTTTCTTTGTAAATACATTGGGGGAGATTTACTGAAGCTGGTGCACATGGCATCTGGTGTAGCTGTGCACAGTAACCAATCAGCTTTTTTCTTTTTTTTTTCTTTTTTTATTTTTGGCAGGTGACAGTAAAACTAAAAATCATTTACAATGCATAGAGCACTACATTAAACAAGCACAGCAACAAAGCATATCTGGTAATGGATGAGTAAAATTTGTAGTTCGCCTTAAAGCTCTAATATGAAGTAAAACCAGGAGGATAGCTTCAGTAGATGGTACAGAAGTCTAATGCCCAGTACACACGACCGGTTTTCCTGTCGGAATAAACTCTGAAGTTTTTTCCGATGGAATTCCACTCAAGCTGTCTTGCATACACACGGTCACACCAAATTCCCACTGTCCAGAACGGGGTTGACGTACAATACGTACAACGGGACTAGAAAATGAAAGTTCCAATAGCCAGTAGCCAAAAGCTTCCGTCTCGTACTTGCTTCAGAGCATGAGTCGTTTTCGGTACGTCGGAACAGCATACAGGCGAGCGGTTTTTCCGTTAGGAATTGGTTCCGTCAGAAAAATTTAGAACATGTTCTCTTTCTGGGTCCGTCAGAATTTTCAACGTAAAGAGTCCGATGGGGCATACACATGATCGGAATATACGATGAAAAGCTCCCGTCAGGCTTTTTCTGTCGGACATTGCGCTCGTGTGTACACGGCATAAGTTGCCTGCAGGACTAACAAAAATCCTTGTTATGAAGATATTTTTAACATTGAAAAATTAAATAAAATGAAAGAAAAAAAGGGGGGGGGTGAAGCTGGGAAAAGAATGAGGAAAGAAGGAAAGAGTATGGTTTAAGAAAAGGCCTCCTATCCCAGTCCCTGTGGGTAGTCTCCCTATAAGAAGAATTGGAATTGAAGCCAATAGAACAATGTCTTATGAAAGCGCCTCTTCTGTTGATGCAATAACAAAGTAAGGTCATCCATTTTCTGAATCTCATTAACCATGTTGATTCATTGGTTTTAGATGTAGCCTGGAGCAACTTCCAGTTGGAAGAAATACAAGACTTGGCAGCATTTGGAAGATGGATAGTTAAAGATTTGTTGTATTTCCTCTTTGAGGGAGCATTTAAATGTAGAAAGCAAGCCTGCTGGATCGTCAATCTAGTTATGATCAGTGAGATCATTGATCAAGGATATAGTTTCGGGACCAGAAAGGATGAATCTCCAAGTATGTCCAGTACATATGAATAGGAGTATCATCTCCATTTCCACATTTCCAACCATTTGGAGAAACCTCCAGGAACATTTTATGTAATTTGGTAAGGCCCATATACTACCTGGCTAATAGCTTGTATCCCGCTTCTTAAAATCTGGAGGAAATTGAAGATTTATGAGCGAAAAATAATATACTGTATAATCCCACTGATCTCTGTAAAATTTCTGATTTAGGTCTCTTTCCCACATTGTCAAATATGAGAGCACTTCGTTCTCCAGAGGGGACGTCAAGGCGGCAAAGGCAACTGTAAGTCCATGTCTCAGAGGGGTTGGATCCCTGCAGGATTGTTCAAAGGTTGAGGGTGCTGGAAGTGCCCCTCCTCTAGGTTGTACAGTCAGTAGAAAATGACTGAGTTGGAATGTTCGCCAATCCAGTAATGGGGGGGCCTATTACGGATTGGATAGACTAGTTAGTTTTCCAAAAGCCCCCTTCTCTAAAGTCAATCATTCTGAAAATATTGGAAGACAAAAAGGGGCAAAATCTACAGTCTTGGTACCCAGGAAGAAAGGCAGGGTTGCTTATGAACAGCACCATAGGGGAATTAGAAAGAGTATGGAGGATATCTGATTTTAATAGGTAGGTGACTCTCAAGGCGTTAGCAATCAGTGGGTGATCTCTAAGAAGTGGTGGTAGTGGGGAAAGGCCTGGGAATGGGAAAGGTGACGTTGATTGCTCCAAAGCTACCTAACATTTGAGCTTGCTGTGTTTACACCAGTCTAGGACTCTGGCTAAGTGGATCACCTGGTGATAAAGTGGGTCAGGAAACACCATGCCTGGATGTAATTTAGAGTAACTAAGAGTTTCCCCCACATATTCTGGGGGCATGGTCCACCCACAGAAATGTAGAGAATTCCCACTTAATTGGGTAGAGGAAGGAGTGTGGGATGGTATTTGGAGAGGGTTTGCAACAAGCACAACAAGCAGGGTAGTACATTCATTAACATCAACCATTTGAATGTGATTCCTTCCAAACCAGGAATGCGAAAGGGGTCACCATTTTTGTATGTCCCTATTGAGGGTCGCAAGCAAAGGTGTGAAATTCTAGAAGTATGGGAAAGAGACGGTGTCAGAAAGACACCTAAATATTTTAGTGTCCTCTCCTCAAAGGGTTGTACAAAAGTCTTGTATTAGAATGGCATGAGGACATCTGGGCCAGGGGCCTTACCAGAAGGCATAGACGTAAGAGCTTTGGTAAATGCCTCCTTGGACAGAGGCAGGTTACGTTTATTACGCTCAGCTATGTTTCGGTAGGCTGGATTTGGAAAGATTGCGCTGTATCATAGAGTTTCTAGTTTCAGGGACAGAAGGGGCTAAGGGATCATCTAGATTATAGGATGCAAAGTGGAATGATATGGGACAGGTCGAGGAGAAGGCTTTAAGTGCTCTTCTGGTGTTGTCCCTAGCTTCTCTTCCGGTATGAGTTTGAGGTCGGTATTGAGTAGCAAAATGGGTCTGTAACTAGACCATAATGAGAGGCCCTTGTTGGGTTTTGGGACTATGATCATGTGTGCTTGCACTGTATTCTGAATGAACCATGGAGCAGGGGGTTTAAAGCACTTACGGTAAAGGATTTAATGAACCAGGGAGCATGAAATAGAACGGCTTGAGGCAATCTGGGCCAGGGACCTTACCAGAAGGCATAGACTTAAGAGCTTTGATAAATTCCTCCCTTTACAGGGGCAGGTTGAGTTTATTATGCTTGGCTACATTTTGGTAGTCTGGATTCGGTAAGATAGTGCTGTATCAAAGGGTTTCTAGTTTTGGGGACAGGAGCACTTAATAGAACTCTTTAAAACAAGCTGCCCTGAGAGCAAGTAATATGTGGGACAAAAGTCTGTGTAGTTGGTTCTCTAAGGCAGTGGTTCTCAACCCTGTCCTCAAGTACCCCAACAGGAAATGTTTTGGGGATTTCTCTTAGATAAAATAGCTGTCCAAAATACCAAGCCATTGACTCTGATTTAAAGCACCTGTGCAAGATAAAGGAAAACCTGTAAACATGGCCTGTTGGGGGTACTTGAGGACAGGGATGAGAACCACTGCTCTAAGGAACCTCACCAGTAATCAGCTATATTTGTTACCTAATTCAAAGAAACGCTTCCTACTATAGATAGGTTTAGCCTTAACCCTCTCCAGAAGTGTAGAAATTAGGCTATTCGCGAAGGAAGTTTAATACACCAGCGAGTGATTGAGTGAGAGATTTTTTGTGTTGCGTTTCTAAAGTATGGATCTGATTGAGAAGAGAGATGCATCAAGCGGCCCTTTTTCCATTATGATCCTATCATAATACGTAAGCTCCAGACAAAACATTTGTGTGCCTCCCATGTTTAGAGGGGCCTCACCTCTGGTGTGTCATTAGAAGAAGAGAATGCAGTAATCTCCCATATGAGGTCTGCCTTGATCTGAGTATCCTGTAGCAGCGGCGGATCCAGAGCCTAGTCTCGGGAGGGGCACTGCCAGAAAATAAGTATTTTTTGCGAACAATTTAGCGGGGAAATGGCTGTTGTTGGTGCTTTAATCATCCCAGGACCATGGTTGTTATGGTGTCAGGATGATTGAAGCGCATTATTTCTATTAATACATTGTAATATAAAATGAAATCATTCAACTCACCATAATGCAGAATCAGTGGGAACCCTGAGCGTGTCACTTGCCACCATCGCCTGCTACATTTTGTAGATTGTCACTTGCCTTCCACCAGATTGATACCTGCCACATGTTGCGGATTGTCACTTGCTACATCAGCTGCCACTAGATGCGGATTGTCACTTGCCACACCTTGTGGATTGTGACTTGCCACGTCACCTGCCACTGGATGCAGATTGTCACTTGCCACTTCATATGCCACACATTGCGGATTGTCACTTGCCATGTCATCTGCCACTAGATGCGGATTGTCACTTGCCACGTCATCTGCCACTAGATGCAGATTGTCACTTGCCACGTCATCTGCCACTAGATGCGGATTGTCACTTGCCACGTCATCTGCCACTAGATGCAGATTGTCAGGTGCCAGATAAGGTGGTGTTTTGCTTGTCTCTTGTTTCCTTGTCCCAGAGACAGGCAGCAGAGAGATAATGTAATCTCCCTGCTGCCCACGCTACCTGCACAGTGAGGGCGGAAGTTAATGCAGAGATGTGGGGGCGGTGAGAGATGATGTCATCTCTCTGCTCCCCCGCCCGTCGGCTCACTGAGCGGCCAGCCACCCCCACACACACACCTAGCCTGCTCAGTCTCACCCGCCCATCCACACACGGAGCCACCCGGCAGCCCGGCCAATCTGCTTGCCTGCCCGCCCTCAAACGGAGCTGCCCGGCACTCCCGCGGAGCCACCTGCAGTGGAGCCGCACGCGGGCAGAGCCGCCCGCTCTCGGAGCCGCCCGCGGAGCTCACCCGCCCGGCCTGCAACAGATTTCTCGGGGGTGGCAATTTCCCCATTGCCCCCCCTGGATCCGCCCCTGTCCTGTAGTAGACTTTCATTGAGGCATCAAGGAAAGGGGGTAGCATTGGAAGCTAGTGTGATGGCAATTGAAGCATGGTCTGAAAGGAACATTGGTTTAATGGCAGAGGAGGCGAGTCTGTTGAGAAGGGTACGAGAAACAAAAAAAAAATCTATTCTGGAGTATGACTGATGGACAGTAGAAACAAAGGTATAGTCTTCGGTATTGTGATACAAAAAACGCCAGGCTACAATCAAATAAGCTTCAAATAAGCATTTTTAAAATGCTTCAGATAAACATAGGACAAATGAGAGGAGCACGTCGAGCAGAGGATCCAGAGCCACCTTGAAATCTCCTCCTAAGACTACAATGCCCTCAGCAAACCGAGAGATCCACCATGCAGGACTCCAAGAAATTAGATGTGCTTAATTTTGGAAGTACACATTAAATAATGTAAATGTCTGCATGGATAGCTTACTTTTCACAAAAATGTACCTGCCCTGTGTATTAGTAAAGCTGTCTATTGTGGTCCATTGAAGGGAGTGTGACAACAAAACAGAAGCTCCCCTGGAAGTCTGTAATCTCCTAGATTAGGTTTAGTGATGCAGATGTGTGTTTCTTGAAGGAACGCAATATTGGCTCTTTGGTGCCACAGTTCTCTGAGAACCTGGGTTCTCTTTTGCGAAATATTAAGTCTCTTGGTATTCAGGGAGATCTGTTTTATCAACCCATGTACAGCAGCCATGGAAGGGAGAGAGGGAGAGGACAAAGTAAGCGTTGGAAAAAGAAAAAAAATATTTTTCAAAGGGAGGAAGGAGGAAGAAAGGGAGGTAAGTGAATGGGAGGGGGCCAAAAAGGCATACCTCAAAAGAGAAAAAAAAAATAGAAAAAAAAATTAAGTTGTCATCAAAAGGAAACAGCTAAATCTGTGAAGCACTAAATGTCCCAAACCCGCCAGGGGTGTGGGAGTATACCCTATGTGCGGTGGGTGACAGCTATCGAAGCAACTTATGCCCCGGAACATCCACCATACAGCATGTATTACCGTGAAACAATATAACATAGCATAACCAGCCATTCAATCATTACAATGAAACAAGGCCAGCAACAGGACATTAAAGATTCTGTGTGTATTGTTTAAGAAAAATAGTCTGGTTGTAGACTATACAGGAGAAGGGTAGGGAAGGCACAAACAGCTTTCAAGAGCGAGTCCTCATCTGCCTGAAAACCACTGCAGAGAAGATTTACTGAAAAGATTTGCAGCCTAGGTTCGAACCCCTACACTGCCCATAACCCCTGTGGTTGTCTCCTACAATACAGGATGCGGTATGAGTGAAAGGAGTATGGCATAATGACACCCAACAATGATACATAAAAATAAGGTCCATTGCCCTACAGAGACAGAGATCACCAGCATGTGTGGCACCACAGAGCTAATAAGAGTATCTTATCCTATGAAAGAGCATGGAGTCTCGCCAATCCTCAGAGGGATCCCGAATCCAAAAGTCCCCACTCTCAACAAAACAGGCATGGGCGATATTTTGAAGCCCCATGTGTAGGAGCAGAAATCCAAAGGTGCAGCGATGCCACTAGTTTTCCTGGTAGGTAGTGTCTATAGAAGGTAACCAGGATAACATCCGGGTCATGTAATCACCAGAGGTATCAGACTATGTAACAACTAAGGCAAAACTAAAAATCACTCTGGAATAGAGCACTACAAGAGCAAGCCCAGAAAAGAGACCATAAAGGTAACAAAGCTCCTTGTCGGCTAGATACAAAGGGTGAGACATTGTGCCAGAGGTCTAAGATAGATTTAAAAGCCTGTGGCATCACTCCACAAAGGAACATATAAACTGTATATTCCCCCGCTGCTAATCTCCTAGTTCTAGGTAAATAAGCGGACCTGCAGGAAAAGGGCACATAAGTCCGCCCCCTGCCATTCAGTTTATGATGCTGATGGTAGTATACTCCTATTAGGAGTAAACTAGGGTCAGTTATAAATACAAAAATAATACTGCGCATGTGAAAAGATAATTCAGTGTGAAAAAAAGCAGCACCACAAATGCGAGATATTACCACAAAAAAACAAGAAACAAAATAAAAGTGTGTTGCGCTACAGTGATTTATATTAAAAACACTGAAAAAAATCATTAAATAAACAGTCCAGAAAAATCAGTCTCTCAAATGCACCATAATGGTCAAATGGCAAACTCCATTATTTAACTGTGGATAAGGTTATCCAATCGCTTCACCAAGTGAACATGCCACCACCAAAGTAGGTTGGACTCTTACCAGAGGGCCTTGACCCTTTATTAGGAAGGGTCAAACAAGCTTGATGAATATGTCCTGGTAGGGGTCATCAGCAGGGAGTGTACAAAGGAATCACGACAGGTACAGCTCCAGAGCATCCATGGGATATCCTCCCAAACAACCACTGTGTAGTCAGATCCAAATAAAACAAAAAACGTTGGATAGTGTAAAACCTCTTAAGGGCTGCATTTAATATAAAGTATCGCACTTACATGTATCCATAGTAAAAACAGCATTGCATTTTAAAAAAGGCTGTGTTCCTTTTTTAAAATGCACACAGAATATCCAAACATAAAAAATGAGCGATAACAGGAACATACAGCTCAGCCCAAACGGTCAGTTATAGCCTGACCAGGCCCAAGCGTGGGGCTAAACCTCCAGGTAGTCACGACGTTTAGAAAAATACAAGTATGCAGGGAGGCAGGGAGTAACAGAAAGGGCAGAAGTGGTTCAAAATCAATATTGTCAAGGTGAGACATAATGCATGCTGTCAAAACAAAGCAGTTAAGGTCATGCCCATGTGAACGAAGGTTCATTGTCCACTGGCTGCAGAGGGTGAGCTGTAGCTTTGGATTGTCGGGATCACAATCACCTCTAACTCTGGGGCAAAGCAGGTTAAGGCCCATTCTCCCCCTCAGTAAGCTCAAGCCAATTAGGATTGTCTGTGGGGTCTGTGCCTAAAAACTCGAATAGCTTAGGCAATTGGTCTGGGAAGTGCATAAGGAGATCCAGGAGACATCGGGGAACAAGTGAATTGCAACTCCATCAAAATCAACTAAACTTATGTGCCAGGCTCAGGGCATGATACCTTCCTTAATAGAAAAAAGTGAACTCTGCAAAGTACATCTCTTGGGTTCAGCGAAGTTCCAATCCCTGGGCAAGCTACCTGGTGCACTCTGTGGAGCTCCAATTCCTCATTCGGTGGTTTTCCCAACACTCTAGAAGGATAGCAGTTACCCTGGTTTTCAGATCTGAGGGTGGGAGGTGAATGTTATTGCGTCAGGAGCGATTTTCTCCATCCTCTACTTGAAGATGAAGCATGATAAGGGAGTGATGGGTTGCTCCAGCTTGCTTACCTGTGCTTCAAGTGAGCAGTGGAGGTAACCAGTTCTTCTACCTTGGTATCCATTAAGGTGAGGTCCTGCTTCAATGCCTTGACCTCAGTCTTCAAAGCCACCTTTGTTTCATTGGTCATGCGGCTCAGATACTTTTTGGTAGGCAGGGAGAGCAGCAGTGATCAGAGCTCAGCATAAAGCCTTTGGGATTCAGATGCATGCTGCTGGCTGAGATTTAACTGACCAGAGGAGGAAGGTGCCGCCCAGCTTGGGTAGGTATGGGCAAGTGAGGTGGATGCTGTGGGGATGCAGTGTTTCCCTTAGCCTGCACTGGGACTGCGTCCCTCTTGTAAATGGTCTTCGGAACAGACTTTGCTGGCGCCATATTGGAAGCTGCCAATGAGTGTAAGCAAAGTAAGCCTGCAAGTCAAGCCAGGAAGATGGTTGAGGAAGATCATGCTGCTTAGGTGATGAAATCATAGGCAGGCAGCTCATTAAAAGGTAGCTGACAAAAGCTGGAGGATGGCCCTGTTGGCATGTAACCCCACTCACAGGCAACCGCTCTCCTCTATAGCTGGACACCCTAAAACAATTTGCTTCAAACTTCAGCTTTGCCAATAAAACCTAAAAGTTGATTGGTTACTATGCACCGCTGCACCAGATTCTGTGTGCACCAGTTTTAGTAAATCTCCTTCATTGTCTCTTTCCCTTTTCTGTTGTTAACTGCTCCCCCCACAAAGTAAGTCAACATGAATGCATAAAACCAACTCATTTACTCTTATGTAAGCCCTAAAAGCATGCATTTGGCTTGCTTATCACGCTCATGTACACAAACTCTTAAAGTAGACCTGATGATTTATGTTTTAGGGAGCACCAAGAAACTTTGCCTAAGAGTTACCCTATAAAAATGTATAGTTTGTCTTGAATTCTTTCTTAAAATTAGAAGTGTACTTCCTGGCATGGAAGGTTGGTTGTCTAGACACTCTTGTGCCTAAAACCTCCTAGCTATATAGTTTCTTTACTTAACTAGTTCTTATTTACCTTGAATTCTTCAATCAACTCTTCTTGGGAACCATACCCAGACCCTGCTCTTCAATTTCAATCAACTTCTCACTGTTTTCTAATAAAACAATGGAAGCAAAAATGAATGTCCTTTTTTTCTCACAAATAGAGCTTTTGTTTGGTGGTATTTGATCACCTCTGCGGTTTTTATTTTTTGCGCTATAAACAAAAAAAAGCGCAACAACTTTATGCTATAAAACACATACAATAAAAAAATGTAAACAATCAAATTTCTTCATCAATTTAGACCAATATGTATTCTGCTACATATTTTTGGTAAAAAAAGAAATCCCAATTAGCGTATATTGATTGGTTTGCGCAAAATTTATAGCGTCTACAAACTATGGGATAGATTTGGGGTCTTTTTTTAAAAAATTGTTTACTAGTAATGGCGGTGATTAGCGATTTTTAGCGGGACTGTGACAAATTAGGCACTAAGTGACACTTTTTGGGGACATGAATACAGTGATCAGTACTAAAAAAATGCACTGACACTGTATAAATGGCACTGGCAGGGAAGGAGTTAACACCAGGGGCGATCAAAATGTTAAATGTGTTCCCTAAGTGTGCTTACTAACTGTGTGGGTTATGGACTCACTGCAGGAACAGAGAGATCTCTATTCATGATTAGCAGGAATCACAGATCTCTCTGTTCCTGTCTGACAGAACGACGGTCTGCTTTGTTCACATCATGATAACACACAGTATAGCGCTAGAACAAAATATTGTCATATAAATCATGTGCGAAATATATCATACAATGCAATCATTAAACCACGTTTGCTTAATTAAAGTGCCAAGTGCAAAATGCATAAAGTTGCTGAGCGATCAAATACAAGTACGGATAAAAATATGGTGAATAAAGTTCATATAGTGGTGAAACTAGAAATAATTGAATGGTGAGTAAAGTTCATAAAATGGTGTGTTAATGCCAAAATATGCTAGAACAGTCCGCTCGGGGAAGAGGGATCCAAGAAAGTGGTCCAATACAAAGGGGAAGGTGCATGAAGAAACCTGAAAAGCCACAATTGGATCACCCAGGATAGTGCGTCCTTGGCCCAATTAAGGGGGTAAATACTCTTACCGGATGATGTGAACACACATGCCAGCGGCAGTGGGTCAGTCAGGCAGAAAATGCCGAATAGGTAGACTCTGAGAAGGGAAACTAGACCTCATACACCGGAAGTTGAGATCAAAGCTCTGGTGGAAATCGTCCGAGATGTGGATGGTAGGAATCGTCCAATGTATGGATCAGCAATTGCCTTGTTTATTTAACTTGCTCAGCACTCCACCCCATATCAGACGTTGTCAGGCATTGGTGTCTCTTCCTAGGCAGAGGGTCAGAGGTAGAGCAGTATGAATACAACCTTTTTTCACATCAGCAGACCACTGTTCTGTCATTCCCTGGAGCGATCCTGGGAGGCCGGCGGCCATCGCGGCTGCTGGGCCTGCTGATTGACCCCCGCTACGTCCGCAGATCGACGGTGTGCGTGCCCCAGACCAGGTCACGCGGACAACATGCAGGTATGTTGTTTTGCGCAGCCAGGCTGCCCTGACGCAGTATATTTGCGGTGGGCGGTCTGGAACTGGTTAAAAGAAAAAACAAAATTCCTACTTAAATTACGGGTTCATTGCAACAGGCGATTTACATTCTCCAAGCTCGCTTTCTTTAGTATGTGGTGAGCAGCTATCCAACGAAGCCATAAAACCTTCAAAACTGCTTTGCCACATGGAGACCAAGTATCCTTCATTAAAAGACAAGCCTTTGTAGTTTTTCAAAAGTAAAAAACGTGAACACGAAGAACAGAAGCAATTACTGAAGGCCACCATTTGATTAATTGTGTGTGTGTACTGAAAGCATCATACGTAGTGGCTAACTGCATTGCTGAAGCTAAGAAGTGCTTTACCATAGGCGTGCGCAGCCTATTGCATAAGGGTGTGCACCCCAGAGGTAAAACACACATGCGCGCGCATGCGTCTGTATATATATATATATATATATATATATATATATATATATACACACTATAATGTCAAAAGTACACACATTTGACCATTCTTCTAGAAGCGCATTTGTGAGGTCAGGCACTGATGTTGGATGAGAAGGCCTGGCTTACAGTCTCCACTCTAATTCATCCCAAAGGTGTTCTTTCGGGTTGAGGTCAGGACTCTGTGCAGGCCAGTCATGTTCCTCCACCCCAAACTCACTCATCCATGTCTTTATGGACTTTGCTTTGTGCACTGGTCCAAATAATTTGGTGGAGGGGGGATTATGGTGTGGGGGGGAGGGGGGATTATGGTGGTTGGGTTGTTTTTCAGGGTTTGGACTTGGCCCCTTAGTTCCAGTGAAGGGAACTATTAAGGTGTCAACATACCAAGACATTTTGGACAATTTCATGCTCCCAGTTTGGGGATGGCCCCTTCCTGTTCCGACATGACTGCACACCAGCGCACAAAGCAAAGTCCATAGAGACATGGATGAGCGAGTTTGGGGTGGAGGAAAATTAAACTTCAAGTGCAAAAATTCACATTATAAGAGTAACTAAAACATAAAAAAGTGTAACAATCTAAAAAATAAAAATTCCAAAGTGCTATAATAATGGGAACCTCCCAACTAAAAAGCTGTTGCACTTGTAGTTAATCTGTATGGCAAATATCTATAGGAGGTGTTTCCACCATCCCTGCTAAGTTTCATTATTTATTTATTTTTTCAGTTTGATGTGTATTATATGTGACGTTACATATCACTGGTATTGTGGTAATATTGCCGTTTTGCTGCAGAGTTCATCTCCCCATCCCTGCACTCAGTGTACTGATGGGCACTGATTGGCATTGATAGGCTGCACTGATTGGCAGCATTTATGGGCAGTAATTGGCAGCACTGATAGGTGGCACTGATTGGCACAAATGGACACTAATAGGTGGCACTAATAGTTGGCACTGATAGGCAGCACTGATTGGCACTGATAGGAGGAATTGATAGGCAGCACTGACTGGCAGCACTAAGCGGCACTGATTTGCAGCACTCATGGGCACTGATTGGAACTGATAGGCAGCACTAATGGGCACTGACAGCATTGATTGGCACTGATGGGCAGCACTGATTGGCACTGAAAGCAGCACTGATAGGCAGCACTGATGGGCACTGATAGGCAGCACTCATGGGCACTGATTGGCAGCATTGATTGGCACCGATAGCAGCACTGATTGGCAGCATTGATTGGCCTTGATGGGCAGCGCTGATTGGCACTGATAGCGGCACTGATAGGCAGAACTGATGGGCAGCGCTGATTGGCACTGATAGCGGCACTAATAGACAGCACTGATTGGCACTACTGATGGACACTGATTGGCAGCACTGATTCGCACTGACTGGCAGCATTGATTGGCACTGATGGGCAGCACTTTTTGGCACTGATGGGCAGCAATGTTTGGCACTGATGGGCATCACTTATTGGCACTGATTGGCAGCAACGAATGGGCAGCAGCACTCATTGACACTGACAGAGGAGAGGAGTTTTACATGCAGTAGATCGTGGCAAGAGCTCGATGTGTGAAACTGTCATGATGTAATGTATCTGCATGCAGTGTGAAGACCAGCTGTCACAACTCAGGGGTGATGCTGTGGGGAGGGGCAGGACCGATCAGCTATCAAACAGCCAATGATTGGGCTGTCTAAGAAAGGGGGCGGGGCCACATACACGTAGCGGCCCGCCCAGACCACATCCCATTGGCTGGTGTTTAATGGCTGTTCGGTCCCGCCCACCCCCGACATCACTTCGGAGTTTTGACAGCTCCTCTCTCCCTGCAAGCAGTTTTACACACAGTGAGCGGCTCTCTTCTCACGATCGGATCTGCTGTATGTGAAAGTGATTCACAGGCAGTGCGGGCCACACACTGCTTGGATGGAACATTTTACAGCGAATCTCGGGAGACAGCATGGCGATTAGGGTGTGCCCAGGCACACCCGGCACACCTCCGCCTATGTGCTTTACTATTGGAGAACAGTTGGTTCTGCCTGTTGCTAAGGACATTTGCTGTGAAATTTTAGGAGAGGCTGCAGTTGTAAAGGTGGCACATGTTCCTCTTTTGGCTAGCACTGTAACCAGACGAATTGATGAATTAGCATAGGGTACAGGCACTTGACAATGTTTCAGGCTGCCCTGGGAGGAGTGCTGCAGCATTGATGCAACTCTGTATTGAAAATGGCATGTGAGATAGACCCACACGTGGTAGTACTTGCTGCTGGTTTATATTATATTTTTACACCTCCTTCATGTAGAAGTGTAATATGATTTATATTATGTACAGTGTCCCCTTTTGCATCAACCTTTTTTTGCTGTAAATTACTGGTCACACTTATGCAGCTTCATTGTTTTATACATTGTTAATCATGGATGCAGCAGCAGATGATACAATTAGCTACTACTGTGTCCACTGATTGCTTTGAAGGGTTTCTTCAGCTATTGCAGTAGCCATTTTTCTTTAGCTATTGCAGTAGGCATTTTTCCTGCACACCACAGTTCTGGATGACACTGCCATATTTGTTTTTAAACATTTGGTGCTCTCACCAGTTTCAGGTTACTATCGAATCTAATGCCCCGTACACACGGTCGGATTTTCCGATGGAAAATGTCCGATCGGTGCGTGTTGTCGGAAATTCCGACCGTGTGTGGGCTCCATCGGACATTTTCCATCGGATTTTCCGACACACAAAGTTGGAGAGCTGGAGATAAAATTTTCCGACAACAAAATCCGTTGTCGGAAATTCCTACCGTGTGTACACAAATCCGACGGACAAAGTGCCACGCATGCTCAGAATAAATAAAGAGATGAAAGCTATTGGCCACTGCCCCGTTTATAGTCCCGACGTACGTGTTTTACGTCACCGCGTTCAGAACGGTCGGATTTTCCGACAACTTTGTGTGACCGTGTGTATGCAAGACAAGTTTGAGCCAACATCCGTCGGAAAAAATCCTAGGATTTTGTTGTCGGAATGTCCGAACAAAGTCCGACCGTGTGTACGCCCTATAACAGTAATAGTATGCCTCCAGGTCTTTTGACTCCAGCGGGGCTTGCATTGGTAATTGGTACTCCTTCAAAGTTTATAACCTGCTCTCCTTACATCTTTTTAACAATTTAATAAAATGATTTCTGTGTCTTAGATATTGCCTTTTACCCGGACACTTTTACCCCCTTTGTGCCCCGGCGAATTTTCAGCGCTGTCACACTTTGAATGACAATTGCGCAGTCATGCAACATTGTACCCAAATTAATTTTTTTCACATGGATAGAGCTTTCTTTTGGTGGTATTTAATCACCACTGGGTTTTTCATTTTTTTTTCTAAAAAAAAAAAAAACATTTAAACTAAAAAAAAAAGTTTGTTAGTTTCTGTCAGAAAATACTGTAAATAAGTAATTTTTCTTCTTCATTGATGTGCGTTGATGAGGCTGCACTGATGAGGCGGCACTAATATACAGCACTGATGGGAACTGATAGGCGGCACTGACTTGCATCACTGATGGGCACAGATTGCATAGGCATGCGCACAGGGTGTGCCAGGTGTGCCTGGCAACACCCTAATTGCCTTGTGTGCTGCTTATTATCCCCTGTTTAGACCACTGATATTTCACCCCCCCCCCAAAAAATGTTACACAAGCCCAAAAATTTGGGGAAAAGAAAATTAACAAAATTACACTGTCCACTGCCCTACTGACACCATCAGTACATATACACGTGTATTTGAGCTTTGGGGTGCACACCCTAATGCAAGAGGCTGCGCACACCTATGACAGATTGGCTTCACTGATGGGCACTGTTGGGGCTGTACTAATAATCAGGGCACTGATGATCAGTGCTCTGATTATCTGTATCTCCCTTGTGAGGAAATGCCGCTGATCGGCTCTCCTCTCCTCACACTCTGTTAGTGTGAGGCAAGGAGAGCCAAATACTGGCATTTCCTTGTTTACATGTGATTGCACACAGCCGATCACATGGGTAAGGAGCTGCGTCATCGGCTCCTTACCAAGATCAGGGGGCGTTGTGTCCCAGTGACACAGCACGATCATCGCGCTGCGCATCCTCATGGGTGCACAAGCACCATGAGAATGGGGCGACATCATATAATGACGTCCCAGAACAACTAAGCATCCCGCCTGTCGTATTTTTGTTTATACGGCAGACGGGAGGTAAAGGACTTCTATAGTCACAACATACACTTTCATTTTAGAGCATCACCAATGTAATAGTAATACAAACAATGGTTATTATGACAGTCCAATAGAAGCTTAAATAAAAAAAATCTTTCATACTGGGAGCGCTGCCTGTCTGCTGGCCATCTATTTCCACAACTTCTTGGATTCCCTGGATGCTTTTTAGCTTCTCCACTGCACTTGTTTCAATGACTAAGATCTACATATCCCATGGTACCTTGCTGATTGCAAGCAGCAATTCCATTACTAACTGGGCCTGCTGAAACTCCACTTTTCAGTAAGAGCCCTTTCACACCGGGCCGCCCATAAAGTCGGCAGTAAAACACGCTATTTTTAGCGGCGTTTTACCGTCGGATAAGCGGCGCATTTTGGCCGCTAGCGGGGCGCTTTTACCCCCCACTAGCGGGCAAGAAAGGTTTGAGAACCGCCCGCAATGCGCCGCAATAGCGGCGTTTTGCCGGCGGTATCCCAGTGCTGCCCCATTGATTTCAATGGGGAGCAGCGGTGAAGAAGCGGTAAACACACCGCTCCTTCACCACTCCAAAGAAGCTGCTGGCAGGACTTTTTTTCCCGTCCTGCCAGTGCAGCGCTCCGGTGTGAAAGCTCTCGGGCTTTCACACTGGAGACAATGCTGCAGCTGTTTGAGGGCGGATTGCAGGCGCTATTTTTAACGCTATAGCGCCTGCAAAACGCCCTCGGTGTGAAAGGGGTCTAACTCTGTAGTCCAGAAGGCAGGCTCTGTGAAGTGTGTGACATAGCACTGCCTACTCACAAAGCATTGTGAATATGTGTCACAAAATTCTAGGAAGTAAATATGTGGGGATCTTCACAAGTTAACCACCTCAATACAGGGCACTTTCACCTCCTTCCTGCCCAGGCCATTTTTCAGCTTTCAGCGCTGTCGCACTTTGAATGACAATTGCGCGATCATGCAACACTGTACCCAAATTAATTTTTAATAATTTTCTTCACAGAGAGCTTTCTTTTGGTGGTATTTAATCACTGCTGCGTTTTTTGTTTTTTACTAAAAAAAAGACCAAAAGTTTTGAAAAAAAAAAGTTTTTCTGTCAGTAAATTTTGTAAATAAGTAATTTTTCTCCCTCACTGCGTGCTGAGGAGGTGGCACTGATAGGCTGCACTTATGATGCGGCCCTTACAGGCACTGAAAGGCGTCACTGATAGGCAGCGTTGGTGGGCACCGATAGGCAGCATGGATAGGCGGCACAGATGGGCACTAATGGGCGGCACTGGTGGGAATTGATGGGCAGCACTGATGAGCAGGAACTGATGAGCACTAAAAAAGGCAGCACTGACTGGCACCAGATTTGTGTCACTGATGGGCGCCGATTGGTGGGACTTCTGGGGCTTTACTGTAATCAGGGCACTGATGATCAGTACCCTGATTGCATGCCCTGTTCTCCCCTGTGAGGAGATGCCTGTATTTACTTCCTGTATTTCCTTCCTGTATTTAATTGTGACCGGCTGTGATTGGACACAGCCGATCAGATGGTTAAAGAGGGGCGTCAGCGGCTCTTTACAGAGATCGTGGCCGCGCTGTGTCCTAGCAACACAGCGTAGCTGCGTGCCCCACCGGGCATGTGGGAGCAGCCGTTCGGGTGCGCTGTCATATGACGGTCCTCCTGGAATGAGAGCCGCCATATCCCTCCGTCATTTGACGGTGGGCGGGTGGCAAGTGGTTAAAGCGATTGTAAAGCCTCAAGGTTTTTCACCTTAATGCGGAGGAGAGAGACGCTGACATTTGACGGTGGGCGGGAAGGCAAGTGGTTAAAGCGATTGTAAACCCCCAAGGTTTTTCACCTTAATGCGGAGGAGAGAGATGCTGACACTTGATGGTGGGCGGCAGCAAGTGGTTAAACGATGTCTCTCTCCTCATTGGACAGATTGATAGCAGCGGGAGCCATTGGCTCCAACTGCTGTCAATCAAATCGAGTGACGTTTGAGCAGGGCCGAGTCTTGCTGTTGCTGTTTGTGTCAATTGATGCAGCAGTGGAACTCGGGAGTGAGCCCGCATGGATGCCCCCATCCGCATGGATGCCCCGTATATCTAGATGTGTATCCCTGGTTCCAGCCCAGGTATTTACCACACATGCATAAGTTATTCTGTGTAGGTTTTTATTTTTTTGAGCATGCTACCCTTCCCATCCTCCCCACCCCCCCATCCCTCTCTCTACCAACCCCCCTCCCACCTCCCCACCACCTACCTAGGTGAACCCCCTGGGGGTTGACCGTGACCGTTACCCAACTAGCTCCCACTGCTACCATTCGCTTCATCCCTAACTCATTCCCCATTCACTTCTGCTCTCTTCGTCTGTGTAGCCCTCCTCCCCCCGCCCCCCACCCGCATAACAACAAAGTTTCCCAAACCAACCATGACTCCCAAACCCTTTACACTGAACTTACAAACTTTTCTCTATTCTCCTCCAGCCACTTCTCAACCCCAAGAGGGGAGTCAAAAAACAAAGTTCCCCCCAGAGCTGATACTCGTAATTTTGCCGGGTACAGAAGGGCATAAGGGAGATTGAATTTTTGTAGTGCGCATTTTGATTGGATAAATTCTGCTCTTCTTTTCTGCAAGTCCGGTGAAAAATCGACATAGAAAGAAACTCTGGCTTCCTTAAAAAAACAGACCCTACCTCTCTAATTTTCCGAAGCAACACTACTTTATCTCTATAGTTGAGAAGCCTTATTAGCAGAGGTCTGGGATAACCCCCTGCCGGAGGGGCTCTGAAGGGGACCCTGTGAGCTCTTATGACTGAAAAAGAGGCAAAAAATGATTCTCTCCCAAACAGTTCCACCAACCACCTTTCAATGAAATCAGGCGGGTCAGAACCCTCGCTTTTCCCCCGGGAGTCCCACCAATCTCACATTGTCCCTTCGGCTCCTGTTCTCCATTTCATCTAATTTAGAAGCTTGTCTAGAAACCTGCTCCTTCAGTAGTTTTATTTCTTTAATCAGGGGAGATACATCGTCCTCCAATAGACCTACTCTTTCTTCCAAAGCTGCTGTTCGCTCAGCGGTTTTCTGAAGGTCTTGCCTGACCAATAACAGGTCTGCTTTTACACCCCTCATCTGATCGCAAAGTTCCTTAAGTGAGGAGTTACAGACCCCTACAGCCATGAAAACATCCGTAAGTGTTGGTTCCTTCTCTGAAAGCAAAGTGGCATCGGTACTACTCTCCGTATTTATATTTTGATCGTTTAACCCCGAGCCTTTTAGATTATGGGTTTTAGAGGATTGGGTCGCCTGTGACCCCCCTGTTGGCATAGCTGATTGGTGACCTTGGCTTTTCCTATTGGGGATCCCCCCCTGGTGGGTTTTCGGTTGTGCCCCCTTCTTTGGAGGGGTCACAGCTGAGGCGTGGGCATATTGCTCCAACTTTGCAGCTGCTGAGAGTTGCGGGTTTTTGTCTTTGGCGGATCGCAGGTTCTGCATTGTATGTTATTTATGCTTTATTTAGGGATTGGATATGAAGGAGAGAATGATCCAACAGATAGATACTATGTGCATTTATATATTATTATCGCGAAAACACTCCGCTACTTACACCGGGTGGGGACACACACCGTATGCCCCCCACTCGGTGACACAGTATGACCAGTAAGGGTGCCACCAGGCAGACCACTCCTTGGTTAACATAGTTACCACGGGCTACAGGAGGTTACAACGATACTAACACCACTAATACTAAGCCCCTGAGCAATTTTCCCATATCCGCTTACTGACCCCCAATCAGCCAATCCTTCGTTGAGCAGTATAGTTTTATCACACATAAGTCCCTTGGGGGGGATACTATGGAGGTGCAGGGCTTCCCAATCGACGTGGACTCAAGATATTACGTGAGGGGTATTTTTACCCTGACGGCCAGGGCTTACCAGCACAAACAAGCTGCTGGCCACCCCTCCAGCCGCCCTCCAGAAATGTCCGCAGCCTCACAGTCCACTGATCCCCTCACTATAACTTAGTGCAGAGTTAGTGCAAAGTTCTTTTCCCTCCCTGTAATCATTGCATGTGCCGTTTTTACCTTTGCATAGAGGGTTAGAGTGTTAATATGAAAAAACGATATGATGCTGCACCACTAACATTTACTTCCAGGTTTCCAGGTTTTCCCTGCTGGCC
Organism: Lithobates clamitans; assembly: GCA_037952925.1. NCBI lineage: Eukaryota > Metazoa > Chordata > Amphibia > Anura > Ranidae > Lithobates > Lithobates clamitans. The sequence continues at coordinate 16,387,980 of JBBGZY010000100.1, forward strand.
TTGATATTACCTGATATGAAGCATGTATACCGATATTCCGGACCACTTACTGTACCCCTTCGCTTGTGGTTCTCTGGGTGTTTCACTTGCTGTTGTGGTTTAGCTGGCAGGTCTGCTGGTAGGACTGCGTGATCCTAGGTGATCCTAGGTATATCTGGATGCTTCTCTAGGTGGTCCCGAGTCTTCCACGTATGACCGGAGGGCAGACGTCCCCCCTCAGATGTCCCCCCCTCCCACCGCCCGCCTGCAGTGCAAGAGGGTAAAGAGAGGAGAGGGAGGCAACCGATCGTCCGAGGTCTCCACCGGCCTCCATCCGGATCCGAGCGCAGTAACAGGGCGCCTACAAGGCATGTATCAAGCTGGGCAGCTAGACGGAGAGAGGAGCAGGGGGGAGGGAGAGCAACACAGCGTCCCTGCTCACTCCATCACTCAGCGCCGCACACGCCCATCCATCCGGTCACGCCCCCCCTATGTTTATATCTTTAGTTTGTATTGGTATGACACAAAAGAGTGGAGAAACAAAAAGCGAATGTGAATAAATCAATAATATTTGATAAATAAATAATTATATAAGTGGTATATATTATCAACAATATAAAGTGCAATGTGTATGTTCAAATCTGCATATGTAAACTGCGACACCAAATGTTCTCAAAGTTGATGAATAAAATGAATCCTCCCAATATATTTCAAAATACCAGTAAAATTCCCCCAATTTTTTTTTTTGTGTGCAATGTTCTTAATCCATATAATGACTCTTCAAGCCAATTAGACACCCAATTTCTTTGAGGACTTGCTGTCACACTTGCGCCTTATTCGCTGATATACTCCTGTTCGTATCTTCACCATTAATTTCTCTCCCAAACATATGCCTGCTCTTGAAATATTTTGGGGAAATCTCCGGTCTCCTAGTTAACTATGGCAAATCCCAGGCTCTGAACATCCCGACACCTTTGCTTAACAGACTCAAGGGAGACTTCCGATTTATCTGTATGATACCTCAATCACTTACCTAGGGGTCAATTTGACTGCCAAAGTTGAACACCTTTACCAGACCAACTACCGCCCTCTCTTTAAAAAAATTGAGGCAGATCTCTACAGGTGGTCACAATCTTCTCTTTCCTGGCTGGGTAGAATCAATGCGATAAAAATTACGCTACTTCCTCGCATCCTATATTTCTTTAGGTCCCTCCCTATCCCGTTAGTCAAGGCTCGCCTATGACACTTTCAAGCTAAAATGATCAAATTCGTTTGGGGTTCAGGGGGTTATTGGCTCTCTAGGGCGGTCCTATTTTGCTTGAGGGACGAAGGGGGTCTGGGCCTCCCCAACCTGCTCTGGTATTACCAAGCAGCACAATTAGCCCAGATCTCAATCGTCTGCTTCCGCTGGCAATTGCCTGACTGTATCCACAGAAACGGGCGGTCCCCTCTCACACCTTGGACTACCTCCTAAGGTGTCAAAAGAAATTGAGACCCCCCAATACTTTAGCCTTCGCTCTCACACTCGTTTTCCCTTTGGGACAACTTGAGACACCACTCCCAGCTAACCTCCAAACTGGAGCCCAGCATTCTCACCTGGGATGGAAATCAAAGCCTTTAGCTGGTGGCCCAACAAGGGGTTATTTAGGATAGGCCATTTCCTCTGACCTCTGGGCCCTCTCCTCAAAGTGTATTGTATTAGCAAATTGGACATGTCACTCTCTGAACTCTTATTTCTATTCCCACTCTCTGAACTCGTTTCGTTTTTACCCAAATCTCCAACTTCCTGCACAAGCTATGGAATTCCCAAAATAAGTATCCCAAAATCACAGCTTATGAACAATGGTGTTGTCAGACCGTGGAGTAGAGGGGGGAATCACAGTAATCTACAGGGCACTGTCCTCAACTCACTCTAATGCCTCGTTTCCACTGAGCGGATCGGTTCGGTTCGGTACTCTATTTTGGGTGTTTCCATTATGAAAGCGGCCCATACAACCGAACCGTACCGTTCCATTCAGGGTCCTGCTTCAGATGTGGGGCCATAGAAAATGGAACGGTTCGGTTAGGGCGGAGCTACGATACATTCCACTGATTGGCTGACAGAAAACCCTCTGCTGTGCTATGCTGAGGCATTTTTTCTAAACCCTGTATGGCCCCTTGTGGTCCCACTTGCAGTGGAAACGCTCACCAGAATAGACCGGACCATTCTAGGCCATTCAAACTGTACCGACCCGAAACGATCCGCTTAGTGGAAACGAGGCATTAGATGTCCTTTATGCTGGCCTGGGAAGCCGACCTGTCAACAATGGGAACTTGAGACTTGGAACAGGAACTTCTTTAATTCCTACAAGGGGGTTCTCAACACTACTTTAGCTGAAGCAAGTATAAATGTATTATCTAGATGGTACTTGGTTCCAGCTAGATTAGCTAAGTTCTACCCTACATCTTTCCCACTATGCTGCAGGGGTTGCAATCTCAGGGGAGATATGATTCATGTGTGGTGGGAATGTCCTAAAATAAGGGGTTTCCTAAACAGAATTTTTGTCATTATCCGAAAGGTCTTCAGTATTCCAGTACCGAAATCTCCTTATATCGCCCTTCTTAACTTCCCCGTCAGGTCTGCCTCCAAGAGTATGCAACGTCTTATCTCCTTCATTCTCCTGGGTGCCACTCACCTTAGCCAAATCTTGGAAACAGCCAACCTTCTCTGTTCTGCTAGCAAAAAGGAAAATCTCATGGACCATGGCTCAAGAAAAGATAGCAGGTATACTCTTGGACCGCACCGAGAAGTTTGATTCGATCTGGGAACCCGTTGACAAGCTTCACAAAGGTTTCGCTACACACTTGACCTCATACTCACTGTACACTCTACTTCTCCTATGAATGCACTCCTCTAGTCAGATCATTTTCTCTAACCTTCTCCTATACCCCAACTCCTTTCTCTTCTGCCTCTTTTCCTCCCTCTTTGCCGGAGTTCGGCCCTCACCCTCTCAGCATTTGTTAATACTGGTGTAAGATTGATGATCGGAAGCTGGTAATCTATCTCCAACGATAGCTTCTTAAAGTTGAGGATGCATTGCCCTCTATTGCTTTATAGATAATTTATGCCTTTTTCTTGATCCATGTATACTAATCAAGAGTGAGTTCTGTCTCTAGGGGCCAAGGCGCCTGGTTGGAGTTAGCCTGACCACAGTTAGATCCCATTAGGGGTGGCAGGCCTGGCTCCCTGAGTCTTCAGATCCTCCCATTACCTTAAAGTTATGTGCTTAGTCTCACATTAAATGTCTCGATCGATGCTTAGAATTTGTCATGCACAATTAGTTTCTTGGTACCGTGCAATATTGTTCTTCTTACACCTACTTTAATATTTGGCCATGACTCGAACATTTATCTTTTACATGTTTTTGTACTCTAGTTAGTAAAATCAATAAAAATATTGAAAAATAAATTGTGGAAAAGCATGGACAATCTCAAGGTTACAAGTCCATCTCCAGAGATCTTATGTCCACTGTGCGCAACATTGTCAAGAAGTACAGCCCATGGCACTGTAGCTAATCTCCCTGGATGTGGAAGAAAGAGAAAAATTGACCAGAGTTTGCCAAAACTTACCTGAGGAAGCCAAACGAATTTTGGGAGAATGTGCTGTGGACAGACGAAACAAAACTACAGCTTTCTGGTAAAGCCCATCAATCTACTTTTTCCAGAAAAAGAAATGAGGCCTTTAACCGCCTGCCGACCAGCGCACACAGATGTGTGTTGGCAGAATGGCACAGGCAGGCAAATAGGCGTACAGGTACGTCCCTTTGAATTTTCTGCGTTTCGGGCACGCGCCCGCCACGGGAGCATGCTCCGGGAACTCGATGTTCTCCAGCGGCTCGTGATTGCGGTATGGAGAGGTAGAACGGGGAAGTGCCTATGTAAACAAGGCATTTCCCCGTTCTTCCTCGTGTTGTGACAGAGATCACAACTCCCTGTGATCGGGAGCAGTGATCACTGTCATGTTGTAGGTAGCCCCTCCCCCCCACAGTTAGAATCACTCCCTAGGACACACTTAACCCCTTCATCGCCCCCTAGTGGTCCCTGCCAGTGCCATTTACACAATAAGCAGTGCATTTTTATAGCAGTGATCACTGTATAAATGACAATGGTCCCAAAATAGTGTCAAAAGTGTCTGATGTGTCCACCATAATGTCGCAGTCATAATAAAAATCGCAGATCGCTGCCATTACTAAAAAAAAAAAAATAATAATAAAAATGCCATAAAACTATCCCCTGATTTGTAGACGCTATAACTTTTGTGCAAACCAATCAATATATGCTTATTGTAATTTTTTTTTACCAAAAATATGTAGAAGAATACATATCAGCCTAAACTGAGGAAAAAAATAGTTTTTTTTATATATTTTTGGGGGATATTTATTATAGCAAAAAGTAAAAAATATTGCTTTTTTTTTTTCAAAATTGTTGCTCTTTTTTTGTTTATTGCGCAACAAATAAAAACTGCAGAGGTGATCAAATACCACCAAAAGAAAGCTCTATTTGTGGGGAAAAAAGATGTAAATTTTGTTTGGGTACAGCGTTGCACGAACGTGCAATTGTCAGTGAAAGCGATGCAGTGCCGAATTGCAAAAAATGGCCCAGTCATTCAGCAGCCAAATCTCCCGGAGCTGAAGTGGTTAAAGAAAAGAACACAGTCTCTACAGTCTAACATGTTAGATGTTCACTGATGTTTTGGAGTTGCTTTGCTGCTTCAGGCACTGGATATCTTGACTGTGTGCATGGCATTATGAAATCTGAAGGCTACCAAAGAATTCTGGTGTGCAAAGTAGGGCCCAATGTCAGAAAGATGGGTCTCCTTTAGAGGTCATGGGTCTTACAGCAGGACAATGACCCAAAGCACACTCCAAAAAGCACCTAGAAATGGTTTGAGACAAAGGTCTGGAGAGTACTGAACTGGCCAGCAATGAGTCCAGATCTAAATCCCATAGAGCACCTGTGGAGACAGCAGTTGAGAAAATGAACCCTTCCAATCTGAGCGACCTGCAGCAGTTGGTGAAAGAAGAGTGATCCAAAATTCCAGTAGAGAGGTGTAAGAAAATCATTGATGGTTAACAGGAAGCGATTGATTGCAGATATTTTTATTCCAAGGGGTGTGCTACTAAATATTAAATTGAGTGTGCCAATAATTTTGTCCAGTCCATTTTTTGGAGTTTTGCATGTAATGTGTCAGATTTGGCTTGGTTTCTCCACTTTTGTGTGCCATACCAATGCAAACAAAAGAAATAAACATGAGAATGCCCAAACACTTGTAGTTGCAACAATTTTCTGGACAAAGTGGTGCATTATCTGACAAAAATGCAGGGGTGCCAATATTTTTGGCCGTGACTGTATATTATAATAGTTAGATGGAGGGCAGGTATGCCTGAAGGGGGCCTACTCCTCAAAAGGAACAGGGGCACATTAGACACCCAGCAAATAGCACAATGGCAGCAAAGGTGAAGAAGATTACTCCTTTTTCCCAAAAGCAGAGAACCTATTCATTTGAGGTGGTAGGTTCTCACTTAGCATAAGTCCTCCATAATTAGTGATGAAAAATGAATGACATACACAGGTGTTTATATGAACAATATTTTCTTTATTAACTAGGTTACTAAATTACTTTCATATAGTTTATACACCATTGACACTTCAATACAAAACACCACTGTGCTGATGGCACATACTGTAAAAGGAAAAAAAAAACTTTTCAAGGAAAAACATACATTAGAAGCAAAAGGATCTCTCTTTCCTCTGACATAGTGTTGAGTTAATTTACCCTGAAGTACACAAACTGTGTATATTAAACATACAGTCAGAGTTTGCTGACATAACACTGTCACAAACTAGTTTACTTAAGAAGGGATACGATACTGTACACAAGGCTATTAAAATGTATTATAAAACAAATATATTACATTAAATTGCAATTTAAGAGGACAGAAACTTTGCACATTGCAGCTACATATTTTTTGTAAACTGTACCCACCAAAATACAGATTTAGCCATAAAGCACACATTGTGTATTCTCTGCTTCTGGCCTGGTACAGTACATTATTTTATACCAACAAGTAATAAATTAAATAATAATAATAATTACATTTTTTCAAAACCAAACATTATTTTGGTTAAGTAGAACAGAATATATTCCCTGCCAAGAATAGTACAAACATCCTAATTGCCCCAACTCTGAGTATGAAAAATTGCTGAATGCCCTGTTTTGTGCTTACAGTAGTTACACAACATTTTGCCACCTACTGGAATTTTTTATGTAGACAATGAATATAATAAAATACAAAAATACTACAAGATATGTATAAGAAAACTGATAATTTTTTCAGATATTTATTTAATATTCAGTTACATACTAATCATATTATTTCTATATTAAGAGCAAACTGCTGTATTTTTTTTATTTGCAATAATGTTTAATTCAAAGAGTTATCTTGATTTAAGGATCTCCACCTTTAGGGTGGTTAGTTGAACAATGCAATAACATAGTGCTACCTTATCTTCTTTGTCTTTCATGTAAAAACCCTTAAGTGGAGTTATTTAAAGCAAACTTCAGTCAAAAAGCTAAACATAGTTTAAATATATGTATATTTACTGTTTTACCTGCCAAAGTATTATTACTGTTTAAGTCAATCTTGTGATTTAAACAGAACTACCTCACTGCATAGCCAGATAGGTGACATACTTATTTTCTGGGTCAGCAATGCAGCTTTCTTTCCAGGTTAACTGCCAAATGAATCAGCATCATCACCTATGGAAAGCTGAATCAGGAAATAGAAGAGTGATATTTCTGAGAAGTATGGCAGAGCTATGTACCGTAAATCAAAAAAATAGCCGAACACAAACCCTTTCACTAGTTAAAATAGTAACTGTATATGTATTTAGCAATTTGCCTGGCATTTTTCTTTAACTATATTAAAAAAACAATCAATTTTATGAACCTATTTAGAGATAAAAGTATCACAGTATATTAACAATAATGGCAAATATATAACTCTTTCAAAATACATATGGTTTTGTATATGCAACACTGCTGATGATCTGCAATTTTCCGAAATATGTATACACAATAGGCACACAAACACATTAATGATTTATTGTAGTTACCAATTGTGCAGTACATTTTAATACATTAATGGTTATAAAAGCTTTAAACCTACTTGGTAGTGTTCGCTATTCTGCATAATTACAGCTGTTAAGAAGAGCGTATAGGAATCTATGCTAACAAAATATAGCCAAATTATAGATGCGTGGGCTGTACTGGCATAACAGTATGGGTCATTCTGAAGAGGTTACACAAGAGGCCAGTGTCACCACTTAAAGATAATAGATTCATATGATAGACAAATCTAATTACAGGTCTATGAAAATATTGTTATATTTGGCTCAAATAAAAACCGGTTAGGATCTATCTCCTAATAGCTATGAAATGCTGTCATAATTATTTTGAAAAAGCATCCACGTAAGCTTTAAAAAGGGAAAAAATGTCAGCTTGTAGGTTGTTTTTTTTTAATCTATTCTAGCAAGACTGTTAAAATTATGTTATCTGTATGTTAACAGAATTGCGTACTATAGAGCTATGAGTGTTGTAAGAGTTGGCCCATTAAAAAGGACTACCAGTAAACCCTTTGCAATAAAATACAGCATGCTACATGAGGGGATGGAACTGAATATGGACCTATATTTCCTTGAGTTGTCTATAAATTGGAATATTTATTTTGTGATGAGATTTCTGACCATAAGGAGTTTGAAATGAATCCTACATTTACAGTGCTCAATACACTGTTTAAAATTATGCAAAGCCTAACTGCACAGTAATATTTTATGGGATGCAAATTCCTCACAAGATTGTTAATTTACTAGATAATTGACACGTTTTATTATTAAACAATATTTGTGTTTTAGTGACCAAACCAATCTGTAATCCTCACCTTCCTGCCTCTTGGCAACACGTTTTGGTGGTCTATGATATATTTGTGTGCACAATTATTCCTTCTATACTCTGATTCCATCATTAATTGTGTGATGTTTCAAGAAACGTTTGTCTCTCAATTTATTAATACAGCATCTGTAAATACATCAAACCAGCCTGAAATTTGTGTCAGGGTGGGTGCTATAAATAGATTAGCAGAGAGCTGGTTTATTCACAGCACAGCTCTGCACATTTCTTCCTTCCTCTGTCTAGCCCTATGTGGAAGGGTGGGTGTGTGACTTTTCTCCAATCAGCTGTCACACAGTGTATGCCAAGACTCTACACCCAGTGGTGGAACAGGAAGAGAAAATTCTAACATGATGTGCATTTTCTAAACAGTCTAGAAAGTTGAAGACAGCAGATATACATGTAAAACTTATGTAGGGAGATTTGTTTCATCTCTGTGCATCATCTGAGGCTGTTCACTTCACTTTGTACATGTGAGGGTTCACAACCACTTTAAAGTAGATGTCCAGTTTTTAGTGAAGTTTAAATTGTTAGTTCTAGCTAAGCTTGTCCAAACAATTACTTTTACTACTAGATGTGCCCACTGTGTGGCCTGTATAAACTGTATTTAGCCTCAGCCAGTGGAGGGCTGGGCGGCAGAGTGGCAATGTTCCCCCAGGCCGCCCTAACTAATATTCAATACGGCCAGCGGCCGCTGCCCCCTACCATTTTTTTCTTCTCTAAGAAGTCGGGCGGGGGGTGGGGGAATGGCCACGGCGGCCGGCCACTGTTGCATTCTGGGAGAAGCTCTCGGTGATGAGAGCAGCGCAGAGGAAACTAAAACTCCCGGAGTCTTACATGCAGGGCACGCCAGGGAGTCGGGACACATGACTGGATCAGGCTGCGGGGCCCCAGGACCAGGAGTATCACCCCCCCCAGGAGGCCGTGGCTTGCAAGGACCTGCTGAGCTTCCAGGTGAGAGACCCTGACACCCCCAGCTGACCCCCACATCCTATCCCCCCCATACACCCCATTTACACTGCCCCAGTGATTAGGCTGCATTGATGGGCACTGATGAGGCTGCATTGGATGGGCACTGATCAGGCTGCATTGATGGGCACTAGAGAGGCTGCATTGATGGGCACTAATCAGGTTGCATTGATGGGCACTGGTGAGGCTGCACTGATGGGCACTGGTGAGGCTGCACTGATGGGCACTGGTGAGGCTGCACTGATGGGCACTGGTGAGGCTGCATTGATGGACACTGATAAGACTGCACTGATGCGCAACTGATGAGGCTGCACTGATGGGCACTGGTGAGTGATGGGCACTGGTGAGGCGGCACTGATGGGCACTGGTGAGGCTGCATTGATGGCACTGGTGAGGCTGCATTGATGGCACTGGTGAGGCTGCATTGATTTGCACTGGTCAGACTGCATTGATGGGCACTGATCAGGCTGCATTGATTGGCACTGATGAGGCTGCGTTGAAGAACCAGGTGGGCATGGATGGTGAGCAGATTCAGTGGTTCAATGGGCCAATTGCCCCCCAGGCCTAAGGCTGACAACCCTCCCCTGCCCTCAGCTACATACAGCATTACAGTGCTGTGTTCTGGCAGTGGGATGGGAACTGTACATTGATGTCACGGAGAATAATAAAAATGTAGCAAATTTAGCAAAGATTATACCCAGTTTCTCTCCAGCCAAAAGAACTTGGGAAAAAAATCTGGGTGCAGTGTATATAATATTATACTATATATTTATATTTTTCCTGAAGCCATTCTATTAGTTCATATGTTTATAGCTTTACATGATGCCATTGATTATTAAATTGTATATCTAGCCAAAATTTTATATGCAGTTCTGATAGAGATTCCCCTACTTACTATAACTGTGATAATGGTTTCATGGTTTCACCAGGCACAGGCAGAAAAAAATGATTTATTTTTTAAATTTTTGTAAGGCTAAAACCCATGTCTGCTTTTCATTGCGGTCTGTGCCCCTGTTGCACATTTTACCCCTCTTTCCTGTTTGGTAAAACCATTGTTACTGTGACAATGAGTAAAGGCAAACTCCTGACAGAGCCCAGAAAAATAGAAGTTCTAAAAAAAACAAACAAAAAAAAAAAACACACTTCTTTGCCTTCATTTAAAATTTGTGTGTATTTTTGTATGATCTATTGCTACAGCACTGTTAGGAGTGACATCACTTTTTAGTGATTTAATTTAAATAAATGTATTATAATTTTCTATGGTTTAAATTTATTTAAATGATCTAGATAATGATTAGCACAACAGCAATTTACATCAACCACCTACACACAGTTGCTAACCCATTTTTTTTTTGCTAGCACACCACTTGTCCTGTTACTGGGAACTGAGAACCAGTATTAGCAGCTAATTTCTGTTCTGTAGGATTCTTGGTTTAAGGCATCTTTTGTATCACTATAGCTGGTTTGTTGATATACTCTCAGGCAGCACCGATTAACTCACGGTTAGATGGAAGTGAAAACTAAATCACAGTCTATCAGTACTAAATAACCAGATATATAAAGTGATTTGGTCCACTCAGAAGCTCTGTTTCATCTTTTTTCTGTTTGAACTGAAGTTCATAAACATCAGCCTGGACATAGTATGTGTGGTGATGTATGCTGAATTTACTAGTTTTTTGTACAAGTTAGGTTACCAGGTCATCCCTTAACTCTCCTCAATTGCTCAGCTTGGGACTGGCATGCACAATGTGATAACACATGTGCATCTCTAATTTGTACACACATATTAGGGACAATTTAGATAGGAGCCAATTAACCTGCCAGAAATGTTTTTGCAGTGTGGGAGGAAATCAAAGAACCTGGAGGTAACCTGCTTGAACACAGCGAGAACATATAAACTCCATGCAGACAGTGTCTTGGCCAAGATTTGGACCACAGTGCTGCAAGGCATAGGTGCTAACCATTAAACCACAGAGCCACCCCTCATCAGCTCTTAACAGCAGTGTATGAAAAATAAGTTGTATAAAATGGTTAACCAAGGGCCCCCCAGAGAAGACTGAAATGGCTCTGAAGAATATAGTGACAATAAGTCATTACATTTTTCTAAGTTCAAATACATCAAAGTTTTAAGACTATTTTACTTTTCTACAACAAAAAAACATTGATCATCATTCACCTTTAAGGCCAAAATGTTTCCTACATTCTAAGGAAGCACTGGAAAAAAAAACACACTGTGGGGGTTGATTTACTAAAGGTAAATCCACTCTGCACTACAAGTGCACTGCAAGTACACTTGAAAAGTGCACTTGTAAGTGCAGCCGCTGTAAGTCTGAGGGAAAGTTCTGCAATGAGGGGAAGCTCTGCTGATTTTATCACCCAATCATGTACAAGCTAAAATGCTGTTTTTTTATTTTCCTTGCATGTCCCCTTCAGATCTACAGCGACCACACTCCAAGTGCACTTGCAGTGCACGTGTAGTGCAAAGTGGATTTGCCTTTAGTAAATAACCCCCTGTGCCTCTCGTATCAATAGTTCCTAATGTGCAATCTGGATTTTAATGACTATTAGTTATTATTCTGCCTAATCTATGTAAACCACAAAAGTGTGTCTACAGCAACCATAATAAACAAAAATATCTTGCTGACACTTAAAGCGGGGTTCCACCCAAATTTTGAACATTATCTCTATGCATTCTTTTCCTTGCCTAGATGCTGACATGCTGTTTAAAAAAATTTAAATCGCCGTAATTACCTTTTTTTTCTAATCTTCTTAGCACTTCCTGGTTTTCCTCCCATGGGAGTAGGCGTGTTTCTAGCCTCTCCCAGAACTCCCACAGTCCCCTGGGAGCTAGTCTCAGGCTTCCCAGCATGCATTGTGCAACAGCGTCATCACAACATCTCAGTGAATGCTGGGAGCACAGCATTCACCGCATCCAGGAAATACATGCTTGTGGGCTTCAAATGCCCACAATATAGATGGAAACCGCCTTCAGTGAATTTTATAAGTTATTCTTTACAACAAAATCGGACACAGGCGGACTTATTACACAGAACATGTGAGTAGATAATCATGATAAGAAAAGTTTGTGAATGAACTCCAAAAAAAAACGATAGATAGGTGGACCCCCGCTTTAAGTTAATGTGATAGCTGTAGCGATTTGTGTTAAAGATCATTTCTGTTAAACTTTGGCACAGAGACTTTTTTTCATAATTATAACTTTTGCTGCGCTTATTAAGTTCAGGATTTAAAAAAAAATAAACATTTATACTCTCCTAGGCTCCGATGCTGGATTTTTCCCCCGTCGGCTCTGCAGTGAGAACTGAGCGATCAAACACCACTGGTCGCTCAGTTCTCATCTCTGCTCTGGCAGTCATGGTTCTCTGCTCTCCCCTCCAGCGCTCACTAGAGTGCTGGGCTGCGGGAGGGGCTGGCTCAGGCTCTCAGTGGATCAGGTGCCGATCCAGGCTTCCGGGCCGATTTTTTCAGAGCCTGGACTGGCTCTGTGACCCGACAGAATGAACTGTACTCCTGTAATCCATATGAGAAGTATGGCCAAAAAAAGCTTTGGCCATACTTCTCCTCTAACCTTACCTCATAATATCAATATGCTTTGTGTCTGGTCATTTGACAAATATTTTGAAATATTATTACATGCAAAAGGCTACCCTTCAGTAGCAAAGCTGAAATTGAAAAAAGTTACATTTCAAATGGTATTTTAAACAAAATTCAAAGGAACAGTTTCTACAACACGATGTTTGTATCTAGATGATCACAGCCAGATTAAACTATGCAATATATTCAGCCTATACGTTTTGATCATTTGCATGTTACAGTAATGCCCCCAGCTATGGCATTTACAAAAGGAAGACTTAAAGTAAGATAATGAGAAATTTTACAATCATAGCTTTTAGTCCTATTTTACAGTCACCATTGAAAAATGAAGGAAATTAGATTAATTTAAATTATGATTTTAAAACTAGTGTTTGGAGAACAACTGTAAGAGGAATTAGAAAATCCTTTTCCAAATATGACCAGCCATTTATATTCCAACATATAATTGTTTTGCTGTTAAGTAACTGAAATGTCCTTCTAGACCAGTAACAAACAAGATTTTGGTAGGGTTATTTTAAGCTCTCCAGAGGACCAGACCAGAAGCAGGACTGTGAGGTCACCTATAGCTGTGCTTCTCCAGACGGTTGTTAAATGATTGGTATGCATCTGCCAAGGAAAATTATTCCACATCAGAGGCATCATTGTCAGAAAGATGATAATTACTTCCCTTGACTCGAATATATTCTATATACCTCCCCTCATCAGAGTCAGAGGTACCACATGTACAAAGTCTATTTTCAAACAGAGATTCAATTTCCTCCAGCTTTTTTCCCTTAGTCTCTGGGAGGCAGCCATAAGTGAATAGAAGTCCAAGAGAAGCAAATCCTGCGTACAAGAAAAAAGCTCCTGCAAAAAAGAAAAGTTAAAAAAAAAATATGATTAAGGTTTACTTTGAGTATTAGTACAATAAAATACGGATTGTATATTTTGTTAGACTGTTTAAAAGATAAAGAAAGTAACAAAAAGACGTGAAAGCAAGACTGCTAGGGGGAAGAGAGGGGAAAAGGATAAAAGGAACAGACTACTGACATCATTATATGAATATTGTACTTTATAATATGCAATATCCTTTTTATCTTTGAAGCAGCAATCCCACCACTAATAATATCTAGAGAGTAGCGACGTAAAAGTGTAAATAATTAACGCTTTTGAATAATAAGGTTGATTTACATAATACTTATGTTTCATGAGACATTTATTTTTTTTAGCTTGCAGGCCAAAAAATGCCTAATATCTGCACATTATTGCCAAAACGACTACCTCTACTGGCCAAAATGAACCCCTTCGCACCTAAGGGTAAAACAAATGTTAATGCCTAAGCACAATTTTGCAACTTTGACACGTGTTAGTAAAATTGTACATATCATCACAACTACTTTGTGCATCCAGGTGAATTATATCGCGTTTTTTTCAGGAAAAATTGGGCTTTCATTTGGTAGTAAATGGTAATGGATATCTCTTGATTTTTCTTTTAGTATCAAAGGAAAACTGGCCCAAAATAGTAAAAAAATAAATAAATAATTGTTATAAATTTAGCTGTATATTTCTTGTTACTACCATAACCTACCACCAAAGAACAACGCAAAATACATTTTCTTGTTCCTATCAATCACAGCAATACCACATATGTGTATGTTGGTTGTTGTCTGTAACCATAGTAAAGCCCATAAACAATACAAATAATAAATAACTAAGTGTACATTTTGCTTTTTTTTATCCTGCCTAAAACACAGTGACATTAACTGACACTGATAGTAATTAAAAAAATGCTTTCTTTTTGTTTTAAATCCTGGCCAAAATATATTGACCATGACCTTTGACCCTTACTTGACCAAAACACTTATGCCCCGTACACACGATCGGGTTTTCCGACAACAAATGTTGGATGTGAGCTTGTTGGCGGAAAATCCGACTGTGTCTATGCTCCATCAAACATTTGTTGTCGGACTTTCCGCCAACAAATGTTGGCCAGCAGGTTCTCAAGTTTTCCGCAAATTTTTGTTGTCGGACTTTCCGATCGTGTGTACACAAGTCCTTCCCACAAAAGTCCACGCATGCTCGGAAGCTCTCGGTCTTGGAAAACTACCGTTGGTAATGGAGATATCACGTACATCTTGTACGTCACTACATTCGTAATTAGTATGGTGTGCTCCTAGCACAAAGATACGCATATATGTGGCCCCACGGAAAAAGCCCAGTCCAGTGAGGCGGCGTATATATATATATATATATATATATATATATATATATATATATATATAAAATGTGCTCAATCCGAAAGCCCCAATAATATAGAAAAAAACATTTTTGCCAAAGATTATCCCCTGCATAGCCTAAAGCAGCCGGTTTACAAACGTACACCCTAAAATGTGAAGTATTTGTTATTGGTTATTATGTTATTATGTCAAAAAAACAGTCCATGGTAATAGGTACCTAAGGCAAAGCTGGCAATCTATAATGTTTTAGTAACATAGCACCAACATATTCTAAAACAACTAATTTTACCCCCATCACTAAGTCCTTGTTCCATTAACATTTCATACTTAATATTATTCAAAGGGAACAGCCCTCACCTTGCTAAACATCTGTAACCACAGCAGACTGATTATATTCATACAATGAGGTCCAGCAAGTTAGCAAAATATCCCTGTGTGTAGGACATGGCTGTAACATTTCCTGGTAGGCACTTTCTTCCAATTATTAGAAGTGCAAAGTGTAATTTCCCAGGTGATCAGAAATCTTTAATGGCCATTTGCTTTCATTCTGTGCTGCCCAGTGAAATGTAGTGCCCCTTCCTTACTAGCCCGTGTGGATAGCTATGCTCTTGACAGATGTTTCTGCTTAGCCACATTATATGGTTCACATTTAATAGAAAAAGACTTTTCATTGTACCATTATAAAAAAATTTCCCTCTAAACTAAGTGGATAAAATGTATTCTACGTGAGAGATTTCCAACATACAGATAAAAGCGGTATTTTGACTAAAGCTAGAACATCGCTGGAGCCATCAACTACAGCAATTAGAGGTACAGAATTCTGAAAACATTAAAGTGGTTGTAAACTTCAGACATGACATATGAACAAAGAATATCCCTCTATAGTGTGTACGTGTCTCAATTAGGAGCACGTGTTATTTCTGTCTGCTTCTTTATTCCTCTTCTATCAGCATCAATCACGTCTGATAAGTTTTCCTGACACCAAGAGAAATAAGGTGATAGGGGAAAGAGCTCCAGCTGATTGATAGCCTCAGCTCTGTTCCTGTGTGCTCTGTGAACAGGGATGTGTCCCTTCCCACCAATCAGCTCTCAGAGCTCTTCTCACGGAGCTATGCAGAGTGTAACTTCAGCTCTCCGCCCCCTTTTTTCTGACAGTTCAGACAAGGCTTTATAATTTTTACACTTTGAACAGATGTAGAGAAGAGAATATTGCAGATAAACAGATAAACCTTATGTAGGAGGATTTGTTTTATCTCTGTCTATCACTGGAGACCAGTCACTTTACTCAGTATATAAAAAGGTATAAAACCACTTTGAAGCAACATATGTTTAATGTTTTTTTTTTACCCTGTATCCTGTAAAATACTCTATACCAGGGGTCTCCCAACTTTTGAAACAAGGGCCAGTTTACGATCCTCCAGACGTTAGGTGGGCCGAACTGTGGTCATTGGGCATAGAAAAGGTCCTGATGTCAGTGGGAAAAAACAATGCTCCGTCTTTGGAGTGAGTGGAAGGAATTGTGCCCCATCATTGGTGTCATTGGGCGGAATAGTGCCCCATCATTGGTGTCATTGGTACCATTATTGGTGTCCAAGGGAGTAATTGGGCTCCATCATTGGTGTCATTGGGCCCCATTGTTGGTGCCAATGGGAGGAATTAGAGCCTAGCGTTGACATCATTGTGAGAAAATGGACCCCATCATCGGTGTCATTGGGAGGGATTGTGCCCTTTCATTGGTGTCACTGGGGGGGGGATTATGCCCCACTGTTAGGATCATGGGATGAAACAGTGCCCCAAGGGCCAGATAAAAACAAGCAAAGGGCCGCAGTTTGGAAACCACTGCGCTATACTAATAAACAGAGATTCAGCAAAGAAAATATTCAAAATGGTGAATATTTTGTAAAGTGAAAATGTATGCTGTGAACCAACCTTTGATAAACATACAGGCATAATCAATATGTTTAGGTCATACTATATTTAAATCTTTTTACAGAAAAGCTTCTAACACAAAGCAGAAAACATGCATGAGTGGCAGCCTTCAAAATCACTGACAAAGAGCTGCTTAGTGATGGGAATGTCTGCAAATTCTCAGTAATTACTGTAAATATTATTGTGACCAAACACAGATGTTCATCTTTGCTTATCTTATTTATTGCACAGAAGGGCTGAATGCATTTTAACCACTTCAGAAATCTACATTAGCGTTAGAAAATAATAGAGCAAGAAGGAAATCGTTTGTTAAGTGCATCGTTATGCCTGTTCTTAAAGGGAATCAGTCATTATAAAACAGCACTTATTAATTTGCACTATAAATCTTAGTCATCTAGCACAAATTATACTTCTGTTGGACAGAAACGGTCACTAGGTCATGAGAGGGTCAAGGAGCAGACATCTGTAGCTACATGGTCAACAGCAGAATTTTCTACCTCACCAATTACACACATTATCTTTATATGGATATTTAACAGCTTTAGGCATCATTCACACTGGCACTCCTGTATTTAGCTTTTCCAAATGCAGAAGTGATCTGGAAGTATAAACAATTTGTATTGCTTCCCAGAATACTTGTTTCTGCATTTAGAGGTTTTAAAGTATTTTTAGCCATTTTTAGACCTGGACGCATGAAATTCTGTCTTCTCTAAACTCAGCCAAACTGATTTCACCTAAATACAGGTTAAACGCACAGTGTAAATGTCACCATTGAAAAATCATTACATGCATTTTGAAATGTCTCTAAATGCATATAAACGCAGATTTGTTGGTGTCAGTGTGAGTGAGGCCTTACGTTTTGATTCATGCAAGCATGTCCAAGCAGTTTTCTTTGTCACATGAGTGAATTCGGTTTCTTCTCTGTACCCTCTCTGTTTGCACCTCAGGAAATTATACTAGTAGCATTTCAACGTGATGATTTTCACAAGAACATTACTGGACTTCTGGTGCTTTTATTATAAAAATAATTGTTATCCAGTTATGGTGTAAAGTGTATAGATGATATGGATAGTGTAACTAGGCCAAGAAGGTGCAGTCCACCTAAGCATTTGCACATTAATAACAGTTTGGCTACCTTGTTTCCTTTGAAGCTTAGAGCAGCACTTAGCAGAATGCAGCTTCTGCTGACTCAGGGACCAATGAAGGCCAAATGGCTTAAGCCTGACCTTTCCCCATAACAGTTTGATAACAATTAAAAGCAGTCACTTCCTTATTTGAAACACTCCTCCGCTCCTTGGTCTTAACAAATTATGTCACTTTCTTCAATTAATATATGTTTATTTCAATCCTTGATTGTGTGCCTTGGCTCGGATAGAAAGGAACAATGACAGAAGCTTTATAGTGCTCACTCTCATAGCCCTGTCACTGTCAGGGATTAATAAGAGAATATCAGGGATATAAGATGCTATCCTTGGAAGTTTCTTTTGTGTCTCCCTGGCAGCAGAGTTTGTCCTGTCACCTCCTGCTTATTTTTACTCCCTTCCTAAACTGTCTTCCCCCAACACAATGTATCAATCATGTTGCTTTCTTCCCCCTTCAGCAACAGTAAATCTTAAAGCTGTTAGTTAATCAGCCTCCAGCCTCCAGTGGCTGTGATTTTAGACACTGTGCCGAGAATAGCAAGCAACTGAACATGTGCAGGGCAAGACAGTGCAATACTGGACCTTGAACAGTATAGGTCAGTGATGGCGAACCTTTTTGAGCCTGAGTGCCCAAACTGCAACACAAAACCAACTTATTTTTTTCAAAGTGCCGAGCGGTGCTATGAAAAAGGTATACAGCGGCACATCATTTAATGTAACAGAGGGGATTGTAGAAAGAAGACTCAGTGGCTTAACAATCACTTTAAGTCACAGCATACATGTCAGACATCTTAAGGCTGGGTTCCCATTACAGCACGCAGCGGCTCACAGCAGGGGTCCGGTGTGTATCCATTTACTGTTTCAAGTCGGATTTCAGCCTGAATTTTGGGCTGAATTCGGACCTGAAATGGACCAAAAGATGCACAGGACTCCTGTGCAATTCGTAACGGAGCCTCTGCGGAGATGTGTGAACCAGCTCCATAGAGAGCCGGTCACAATCTACTGCTATGCGAATTGGATTGAAACCCGCATCCAATTCACATAGGTGTGAACCCAGACTTACGGACACCTGTTGCTGCTCTCTGCATATGTTAGCAGCCATGGGGAGGGGTTAGAGGTGGAGATGATGGTCACCATACAGAGCAGCTTGCAAACAGAAAGAATCGGGTGCATATCAATGACATCTTGGAGCTCCAGTCAAGTTACTGAGCGAGCGAAGATGACAAACAGCACACACAGCACTGCACACCTCCTACCTCAAGCCACACCCCTAACAGGGCCTAATCATAGAGAAGAGGGCAGCTGGGGGGTGGGGAGACCATTTAAAGATCAGTAATACAACATGCTTAACATATCATTTCACAGTTGTTAACCCATTAAAAGCATTTAAAAATGTCCACATTAAAAATCTCCGGCGTCCAGTGTCGGTGTGACTTCCAACCCGGCATCTCATTCCCGCCACCCTGGACACGTCACTGCTGGCCCCAGAGCCGTCTGGTAGCCATTTCCTCTCGTCCATGCCCACCCCAGACTCTTCACTGCTGGCCCCAGAGCCGTGTGGGAGCCGCTTCCTTTCTTACACATGCCCACCCCGAACACGTCACCTCTGGCCCCAGGGAGGGCCTTGTGGGGGATGTAGTTCGATGGGGGTGCGGTGTGGACGAGATACAGCTCGTATGGACGGGCAGTCTGTGTGCGCTCTTCTTCCTGGTGTCTTGGCGTGCCCACAGAGAGGACTCCACTGGTATAGGCACTTATTTTTAATGTTTTACATTCAGCTATACTTGCAAAAGGGGCCAGCCTGAAGTGATCTATCAAGATTTAACTTTTTGACTAATGTTCCATTTTAATAGACAGTCTGGGCATTTATACCATCTAGTAATCTAGTAATTTGACATTCTTTTCCTGTGCTTTATTGGTTATGGATAATTTATGAGTTAACCACTTCGGCTCTCACACCCGTTTACCCCCTATGGACCAGACCATATTTCACATTTCTGCTATTTGTCTGTTAATGAGTCTATAACTTTGTAATTACTTATGATTAAGAATCGATACATATATACCGTATATACTCGAGTAAAAGTCGTTCCGAGTATAAGTCGAGGCCCTAATTTACCACAAAAAAATGGGAAAAACGTATTGACCCGAGTATAAGACGAGGGTGAGAAATGCACAGCTACTGTAAGTGGAAAAAGGGTCAACAATGCCCATTTGCAGCATCACTGTGCCCATTTGCATGCCTCACTGTGCCCATTTGCAGCCATAGGTCCCCTGAACTTCAAACTCGGTAGTTAAGGGTTCCTAGATGCCCCCTAGCTGCAGCCAAAATTTGGGGTCTCTGAACCCAAAGGATCCCGAAATGACATTGCTGCAGATAGACACAGTTGACCGAATTTGGGGCCCGGTATCTCGGGGCCACTTAGTGCTAAAAACCCCAAATTTGGTGTGCAAACCCATTGGAACTAGCACCATAACATTTCCAAAGCTGGGGTTTCTAGCACTAAGTGGCCCCGAGATACAGGGCTCCAAAAATCAGTTCAGAAAATGTCAAGCACTTTTCTGCAGCAGAGAATGACATTTTCCAAACCAGTTTTGGGGCCCCGTATCTCGGGGCCACTTAGTGCTAGGAACTTCAGCTTTGGATATGTTGTGGTGCTAGGTCCACTGGGTTTGCATACCAAATTTGGGGTTTCTAGCACCAAGTGGCCCTGAGATACGGGGCCCCAAATTCGGTTCGGAAAATGAAATTTTTTGCTGCAGAAAAGTGCTTGACTCGAGTATAAGTCGAGGGGGGCACTTTCAGCACAAAAAAAGTGCTGAAAAATTCGACTTATACTCGAGTATATATGGTAATTTTTTTTTGGGACAAGCGGGGCTCTCTCGTGACCCTAAAGTCCTCTGAGAGTTTTAGTTTCAATAATTTGCATTTTTTTTTGAAAATTCTGTTTATTAAATTTTTGGACATACAAACATACAAAGATAGTGGATTGGCTCGGCAAAACACCGGCCATTCCTTGACCAACATGGTCAACTTGACATTTAGTCGACCTAGCACAGGTGACTTATAGTACAAAACTCCCCCCCCTCCCCCCAACATCCCGGACCACAGTTCACCACTTTTATGAACAATGACTTCTCATTATCTTACCAATAGGGGACCATTTGGAGTAATCTCATGTGAATATACATATATGTGTTTAATATACTCCCTAAAGCACTGCACTAAACTTAATGTTGAGCTATTTTATGATCCATGTTTTTAACATAATCCCAGGACTATTATTTAACCACATATGAGACCTTGGACAGAACTAGCCAGCCGTTACCTCCGAGCCAAACCAGGCCTGCCAAACTTTATCAAACTTCTTCAGTAAAGTTCTAAGAGCTCTGGACGGAACTACCTCCTCCACTAGGAACAACAAACATACTCTAATTGACAATGGGATAGGTATCTTTAAAATGTCTTCTATGCATTTTATTACCCCTTCCCAAAAGGTCTTGATGTGCGGGCAATCCCAGTAAATATGATTGGCATCTGCCGGTAAAAAGCCACATCTCCAACAGGCCGAGGAGACCGATGGGTAGATTACTGCCAATCTGGCCAGTGTAAAATAAATTCTGTGCAAAAATTTTAAATGTATAAGTCTGTCTCTCGCAGACACCAAATGTTTAAAGGGATGCACCCATACGTCATCCCAATCCTCCCCATCCATATCAGGGACTTCACTCTCCCAGCGCTCCCTACATTTAGTCACTGCCGCCGGACTTTTCTTGAACATTTCTTTATATGTGACCGACAAAGTCTTAGGGAGGTCTACTACCATAAGCATGTCTTCCAGAGCCGATGGGATGGACTCTACTGCCCTATCTCTGAATTGGGCCTGAAATGCGTGTCGAAGCTGTATGAACCTGAAGAAATATGCATTAGGGAGGTCATGCTTAGTCTTTAGCTGATCAAAAGTCATAAGTGTTCCATCCTTGGTGATGTCCTTTAATAACTTAATTCCCTTGACCACCCACACCATGGGATCTTGGAATGAGTAGAAGTGAGACAGCTTGGGGTTCCCCCACAAGGGAGTCTGAGGTGAGAACCCCAAGTAGCTCGGGCACGCCAACTCCACCGCCTCCTCCCATGCCTTAATAGTAGCCTTCATAGCCAATGTCAATGGAAGCTCTGACCTACCACCCCTGTGAATGGCCAAACTGAAGGTCTCATATGACCCCAAGTGAGCCGCCTCCACAACAGTTGCTGAGTCTCCGTTGTCAGATGTCAACCATTTATGGACAAATACCATCTGACCAGCTAGGTAATATTTCCTCCAGTCAGGCAGGGCCAATCCCCCCTGCCCCCCAGGTTCCTGAAGTACCTTGATTCCAATGCGTGGTTGTTTGGGAGCCCATATGAATGTACTAGTATTACCCTCCAGTTGTTTGAAAAAGGTTTTGGGAGGCCGTATCGGAGCGTGTCTCAAAAAATAAAGTATGACTGGAAGAATTTTCATTTTCAGTAAACTTATCCTCTCTATCAGTAATAGAGGGAGCCTTTGCTAGGCCTGCGCCTTCTGCTTAAAAAAAGTCAGTAGGGGCAGTAAATTAAGTCATATAGTCAGCACTGTCTGCTGTAATTTTAACTCCTAGGTATGTGATGGAAGAAACCCACTTCAGCGGCAGTCTTTGGTCAGCCTCTTTCCTGGCCCCAGCATCTAATGGCAAAATGGAGGATTTGCTCCAGTTCACCTTTAAGCCTGAAAAAACGGTGAATTCATTGAAAATTTTTAGAACCGCCTGCAGTGATGACCCAGGGTCCTCCAAAAACAAGAGCATGTCATCCGCATATAAAGCTAGACATTCCTTAATGGAACCTACTCTAATGGCCTTGACTTCAATAGATTTTCTAAGTGCTACTGCTAAGGGTTCCATCATAAGTGCAAATAAAAATGGGGACAAAGGGCACCCCTGCCTGGTGCCTCTGCCCACTGAGAAGAAGGGAGAAATATTCTGACCCAGTCTAATTGCCACTCTGGGATTGCAATAGAACAAGGCTATCCAGCTCCTGAAAGTGCTGCCAAACCCCATTACCTCCAGCACCCGGAACATGTACGACCAATCAATTGAGTCGAATGCCTTTTCTATGTCGATCGAAACAATAATTCTGGTTTCGTCCTCAGGCCCCGGTAGCTGGAGGTCGGTGAACAACCTTCTCAAATTAGTGTCAGTGGACTTTCCTGGCATGAAACCCGTCTGGTCAATATTGACCAAGGAGGGGATCACCCTGACTAGTCTGTTGGCCAATACCTTTGTCAGAATCTTCAGATCTGTGTTTAAGAGGGAGATGGGCCTGTATGAAGAACAATCTAAAGGATCTTTACCCGGTTTCAGCAATAACACCATATAGGCATCCAGCATAGAGGCCGGAAGACTATTCAGTTCTAAACATTTGGCCAGAAGTGTGTTTAGTCTTGGGGCTATTTCGTCAGCATAGCTTTTATAAAAATCCGCGGGGAGGCCATCCGGTCCCGGAGCCTTACAGGGTGGGAAGTCAAAAATAGCTGCAATTATCTCTTTATTAGTGATTTTACTATCTAGTTCCACCTGGTCAGTCTCAGATAAACTTGGGAGGGCCAGCCTATCCAAGAGAGCATTAAAATCAGCATGACTTCTTTCCTGGACTCTGCTCTTCGCAATTTCAGACCTTGAGAAGATCCAATTGTGTTTTAGCGTCACAATTTGTGCAACAAAATAAATGACCCTCCATCTCAGAACTAATGGACCCAGTAGGTCCGTTTAAACTTCTGTTTTGGGATGCAGCACAAATTCACCATTTTCTCCAGACATTCCCAAACCCTCAAAGTTACACTAGGCCTTTGACCACGGTTGAAGAATTTTGTAAAGACACAGAGCCATTGCCACAGACCCTATCCAAGATGTACAGCCTATTGAACACCCCACACCAGCCACCCAGATTACCATGCATTATGAAGTGGGAAACAGACCTCCAGCTCACTTTTACAACAGTCCAGAAATAAAACATGATTAGTCTCTCCCTTAAGTCCTCAATATGCACTAAAGTCCAAGAGACGAATTATAAGATCCTGGTGACAAGGTGGTACCTAACACCAAGTCGATTACATATCATTTTTCCTGACACTTCAAAGTATTGCTGGCGTTGTCACCAGGAAGAGGGAACGCTTCTACACATGTTTTGGTCATGTCCTATGTTGACAACTTTCTGGACTGCAGTTCGTACCATTTCCCAAAAATTCACTGACTTTCAAATCCCGAATGACCCGGTATTTTTTCTAATCCAATTTTCTTCCATACCAATCAAAACCTATAAGAAATCTCTACTGAGACACTTAACAAATGCAGCGAAATCCTGTATTCCCATGTTGTGGAAACAGCAATCCCCACCAACCACAGCAATGTGGTTGAGAAAAGTAGAAGACATAAATAAAATGGAAGACTTGACAGCTCAAGATAGACAGGAAACCTATCGGAAAACATGGACTCATAGGAATATATTCAAGTATTCAGAAGAGGGTAAATCCCTCCTTAGGAACTAAAACCCTACCACTTACTACATACTGATCAACAACCTACAGTAATCATCGTACACAGGGATTCACGTATCTAAACGCCTAATACCCCCCCCTTTCTTACCCCCCCCTCTTGTTTCTTCTTCTTACTTCTTTTCCCCCCTATCTATTACTTTCTCTCCTATCTCTTTTTTCTCTTCTCTGGTGGCTGCCTCCTGACTAGGGTATTTATACTCTCATATCATACTGGGACTCTAACTCAGAGAAACAAAGATACCCATATATATATTTAAAGATATAATGCTACATGCCTTGATGTATTACATGTACTACTATAATGCAATGTCGGAAGGCTGCGATCCCCTTTTGTTATATACCACTGTGGTATGTTGTGGGCTCTGCCCCTCTCTTTTCTATTGAAAACTAATAAAATGTGGGCTCTGCCCTTCTCTTTTCTATTGAAAACTAATAAAATATATATTTGAAAAAAAAAAATCAGCATGACCATATCTCTGTATAGGAGCATAAAGTTTAGAAAAGAAGTCTCTAAATTACTCCAATATACCTAAAGGGTCACTGATCATAGTACCATCCTGCCCTCTAACTACCGAGATTTTCGTTATTTGATTATCAACTGCCACCAGTCTTGCCAGTAACTTCCCATTTTTGTCACCTTCTGCAAAAACTGAGTTCGCCCTGTGTCCCAACTCAGTATGGGCCAGATCCGAGAAATGTAGAGAGAGAATACGCCTAGCCTCCATCAGAGACAAATATGTGGACTCAGAAGGACTGCCAGCATGTCTCTCCGCACATTCCCTCTCATCTTCTTGTAACCTGGCGACCTCAGCGTTATGAGCCACCCTTTCAGTTTTTATCGCAGAAATACATTCTCCCTTTATCACTGCCTTAAATGCATCCCAGACCACCGGAGGGCTGTATTCTCATTAGATGTCCAGTAAGAGGCGATAGACTCCTGTAAGCGTGAAGATACCTGCTCATTTTGCAACCATCCTGGGGACAGCCGCCACCCCCCTGCCCCCCTTCCAGGCGACAGACTGAGATCAAGGGACAGAGGGCAATGATCAGATATACCCCCTGCCAGGTAAGCTATGTCCTTCACAAACGGTAACAAGGCCTGGTTCCCAAACACCATATCTATCCTGGCTGACGAGCAGTGGGTCAGTGAGACATGAGAGTAGGCTCTGCAAGATGGGTTACTAGCTCGCCACAGCTCTGTCAACCCAGTCACCGAGGCCCAGGATAGAAGATCACCAGACCCCACTCTCCCTGGATTTGAGGAGTCCAACGCATCTAAAATAGCGTTGAAATCACCCATCAGTACAAGAGGGAGGTGAGCAAAGGGAGCCAATCTGGTAAACAAATCATATAATATTTGCACATTTACAGGAGGAGGCAGGTATACATTCACCAGTAGCATTTTATAATGATAAACATCCAAAAGAACAGCCACATATCTACCCCCCGCATCCGAGAACACCTGATGTATAGTACATGGTAGGGCCTTGTTGATAAGAATTGAGACGCCTCTGGCGAACGTGGAAAAAGTAGCATGTAAAGCTTTTTTAACCCAGGGTCTGCGCATAGCCAGGACCCTACTACCATCTAGATGGGTCTCTTGCAGGAAGGTGATATGCGGCTTGAACTGTTTAAGGAACTGAAATATTGATGCTCTTTTATACTTGTTATTCAGACCTCTCACATTCCAGGAGACAATTGTTGCACACTTAGCCATTAACCTGTAAACAGAATATGAAATAGCAGGAGCCTGAGTGCAGTGCTTTGTTCAATCTGCAAGTACTTTTAGAAACACTAGACCAATGCCATAAATAAACTATACATATTCCCCCTTCTGAGTGGTGAACTGCGGTAAAACTATCCCCTACTGCCATTATACAATTATTTGCATTTTAAGGGGGAAAAAAAAGAAAAAAAAAAGTTTGATCAGTAATATTTTGAACACAACTACCATTAATGTGAAGAAAACATGTACACTTTATTCTGCTGCTTATTATACAGTGGG
This sequence comes from Lithobates clamitans, assembly GCA_037952925.1. NCBI lineage: Eukaryota > Metazoa > Chordata > Amphibia > Anura > Ranidae > Lithobates > Lithobates clamitans. The sequence continues at coordinate 16,414,394 of JBBGZY010000100.1, forward strand.
GAGGGAAAGTATTCAGACCCCCTAAATTTTTCCTCATGTACACACATCACCCCATATTGGCAGAAAAACACAGAATTGTTGACATTTTTGCAGATTTATTAAAAAAGAAAAACTGAAATATCACATGGTCCTAAGTATTCAGACCCTTTGTTCAGTATTTAGTAGAAGCACCCTTTTGATCTAATACAGCCATGAGTCTATTTGGGAAAGATGCAACAAGTTTTTCACACCTGGATTTGGGGATCCTCTGCCATTCCTCCTTGCAGATCCTCTCCAGTTCTGTCAGGTTGGATGGTAAACATTGGTGGACAGCCATTTTTAGGGCTCTGGCTGGGCCATTCAAGAACAGTCACAGAGTTGTTGTGAAGCCACTCCTTCATTATTTTAGCTGTGTGCTTAGGGTCATTGTCTTGTTGGAAGGTAAACCTTCGGCCCAGTCTGAGGTCCTGAGCACTCTGGAGAAGGTTTTCGTCCAGGATATCCCTGTACTTGGCCGCATTCATCTTTCCCTCGATTGCAAACAGTCGTCCTGTCCCTGCAGCTGAAAAACACCCCCACAGCATGATGTTGCCAGCACCATGCTTCACTGTTGGGACTGCATTGGACAGGTGATGAGCAGTGCCTGGTTTACTCCACACATACCGCTTAGAATTAAGCCCAAAAAGTTCTATCTTGGTCTCATCAGACCAGAGAATCTTATTTGTTACCAATTTGGAGTCCTTCAGGTGTTTTTTTAGCAAACTCCATGCAGGCTTTCATGTGTCTTGCACTGAGGATAGGCTTCCGTCGGGCCACTCTGCCATAAAGCCCCCACTGGTGGAGGGCTGCAGTGATGATTGACTTTCTACAACTTTCTCCCATCTCCCGACTGCATCTCTGGAGCTCAGCCACAGTGATCTTTGGGTTCTTCTTTACCTCTCTCACCACGGCTCTTCTCCTCCAATAGCTCAGTTTGGCCAGAAGGCCAGCTCTAGGAAGGGTTCTAGTCATCCCAAACGTCTTCCATTTAAGGATTATGGAGGCCACTGTGCTCTTAGGAACTTTAAGTGCAGCAGAATTTTTTTGTAACGTTGGCCAGATATGTGCCTTGCCACAATTCTGTCTCTGAGCTCTTCAGGCAGTTCCTTTGACCTCATGATTATAATTTGCTCTGACATGCACTGTGAGCTGTAAGGTCTTATATAGACAGGTGTGTGGCTTTCCTAATTAAGTCCAATCAGTATAATCAAACACAGCCGGGCTCTAATGAAGGTGTAAAACCATCTCAAGGATGATCAGAAGAAATGGACAGCACCTGAGTTAAATATATGAGTGTCACAGCAAAGGGTCTGAATACTAAGAACCATGTGATATTTCAGTTTTTCTTTTTTTTTAAATCTGCAAAAATGTCAACAATTCTGTGTTTTTTTGTCATTATGGGGTGCTGTGTGTACATTAATGAGGAAAAAAAATAACTTAATCGATTTTAGCAAATGGCTGCAATATAACAAAGAGTGAAAAATGTAAGGGGGTCTGAATACTTTCCGTCTCCACTGTATTTACTGCAACATTAAAATTAAATCTTTTTCTACAAAGCACTTTAAAGTTATTTGCAAAAGAAATAAAGTTTTTCTTTTTTTGCATACATTTTATTTTTCTCATAATGCATCAGTAGTTTATAGTTCTTACTGATTTAAAATAAAACAGATATAGGTTAAACCACATATTTTTAACAGTAAATCCTTAAAGATAACAATGTATATATATGCTTTATAAAAAAAAAGTTTCCAGCAAATCCTGGTTAATTAGGAGATAACTCCCGTGCACACAATGAAAACTTTCCTCTGTCAGCTGCAGCTCTCTCACTCACAAATCTGACAGGGAATGCAACAGATAAGATAGCTACTATGTTACTTGTTTGTTTTGACTTAAAATGTTACATTAAATTCTCAAGGAGATTGCCTGTCAGAGTGATCATTCAGTAAGGAAGACTTCTCACTAGCTTCCAGTCATAGCATTTCAGGGGCTGTGCACAGGAGTTCAGTAGAAGGAGATAAGAAAAGATAAGATGCAAGACGTACAAGACACGCCCTGTGTACAGAGGAGGGGGTTTTATGGACGTCTGTAAGACGCCCAAGGTAGGCAACTGGTTAAGTAAATCATTTGTTCCACTATTCTGGAGTAATAGTAATACTAAGCTCCTTTTCCCCAAATTGCTACATATGAGGGGAGAGAAGTATGGGACTGGGATTGAAGAACTGAGTATATAGCTGATATTACGTGGGTAGGTAGGGCATGTTGAAGAAGAAGAGCATCAAATGGGGTAGGTTGTGATCAAATCCTTCAAGTGTTTGGATTAGGTTGAAGGAATGAGTGAAGTTGGTGTATCCTGAAGTCAATGGCCTATGGTTCTGGGTTCCAGTAGACCTACCCTTGTAAGAATGAGGGCTGGGTTTTGACTGTATTACCATGGCTATTCTACGATGTATGCCTTCATGGCATGGGCCAAAGGCAGAAGCTTGTACAGCATGTGAAAATGTCGCGTTATTAAAAAGGGGTGTCATAGGACCTATAGAGTGGGAAACCTGAAATTTGTAGATAATTTGGTCCCCAATAGAACGTTTCTGTTTCATATGGTCTGTAGGGGTTTTAAGCTCTTTCCTGAGGTCTGGGAAAACCTAAGGTAGTGCCCATAGGTCCGAAGAGGTAACTTCTCCTTCCAACTGTAGCCATACTTTCATATTTGAATGGTGAAACCAATTTACTATTCTTGTAATTTTTTTTTTCAAATATAAGTTTTATTGGTTTTAGAGAAATGTCAGGGAGGGTACAGTACAATGAAGACCATAACAGAAAATGTACATGGGTGATTACATTGACAACAGCCGACTATCCGTCCAGAGTGTGAAACACATAACAGTAGTATCAATAAGGATTAAAGTAACATTTACAATGACAGTGTTAGACATTCAACACTTTTATCCTGAGTTATTGGGTGAGGAATGTCACATTGGCTTCTCAATCAAAGATTCATTCGGACTGTCCGATCCCCGACCGCTATAAAAGCGGAAGGATCAGAGAGAAAGAAGAAAAGAAAGCACCGAAATACCGAAAGAGAAATTAAGGGAGGGAGAGGGGGGACCCGGGGGTGTATTAGATATCATATTCTTGTAACTACTGCCCAGTAAGAATATACATTTACATGAGGGGATCCTGTCCCTCCCTTAGTCTTTGGGAACAATAGAATTCTGTGGCATATTAGAAGGCAGTGGGTATTCCAGATAAAAACATTAAACAGTTGACACATTTTAAAATATGCCTTAGCAACAATTGGTAGTGTCTGGAAGATGTGTAAGAACCTCAGGAGAACATCTTGTTTGATGGCATTAATCATACCTTAACCACAAGAAATGTTTTAATGAATAGGTGTTGAGGTTTGTTCAGAATTATTTGAGGTAGTTCAATTGAAAAATTTGTGATAGATTTGTGAAAAGGTAGATGCCAGATGGCATATGAAAGATCTCAAAAGGAAAATTAATTCCTATTTGTAGCTGGGTCAGAGATAGCGAGACATATTAAATCTGACTTAATGCGATTCACCCTAAAGTCACTATTTAAACCAAAACACTGAAACTCTTGTAGAATAGAAGGCATAAAATGGATGAGGATTTGACATATATAGAAGAAGGTTGTCCGCAAATAGCACATTTCATATGATGGGAACCTATCTGAAGTCAGATATATTAGTATTCTGACGTAATGACACAGCAAGATGTTCCACTGTTAAGGCACAAAGAGGATGGGAAAGAGGAAACCCTGGCGAGTACCATTTCTGATTTCAAAACTGGGAAGAGGCAACCATTAACTCAGATTCTGACGGAAGGATCTAAATAGAGAGCCATAATGCCGCATAGCATATTGGATTCTAAGCCTGTTTTTGACAGGGTGAGCTGGAGGAACCTCCAGGTCACCCTTTCGAAAGTTTTTCCTGCATCTATTGTCAAAAGACACATAAGGATTTCACTTCCCTGCTGCCACTGCCCTACTGTGTACAGCGCAGGCACACAGCCTTTCACACTCCAACACACAGCAGGAGATCGAGCACACACACACAGTCTGCTGCTCTCCCAATCATTACTTTCAATTTCAATAATGGTAAATAGGACAAATAGGGAGGGTAAAGGAAGGGTAAATCTCTGTATCGCGGGCACAGAGAAGTGTTCTGATCCATCTCCACTCTGTCCAAAACTCAAAAAAAAGTTTTGCCTTTACACTAAGGAATGTGGTGCCCATGATTACCCACCAGTCTGTTTGACATAGTTTTGAGCAACAAAGCAAACACAGAAGTACAACATAACTGATGACATATTTTGTGCAGAAATAGCAGAATGTACAACTCATACAACTATTTGAAATCCCAAATAAAAAATACTCTCCATAATGGTACAAGCAGTGCTGGAAAAGCTTGCTAAAATAGGAAGAAAATGGTTTCAAATGTCCTTACCGTAATATGTAAGATATTCCGCTGTATGTAAAAATGTGAGTGAAATCGCCACATTAAATATCCAGTTTACTCCAGATGAACACGCATTTCCTGTGCTCCTTGCCCACAGTGGGTATATTTCAGAGTTGACAGTCCAAGGCATTGGTCCCATTCCTATGAAACATACACATTTTAAGTGTCAAGCATCAGTATAGAACATATACAAACAAAAGCAGTTTTTAGTCAAGAAATGGTTTCAATGGCCAGTTCATGCTGGGTAAATTACTGAATAATGCAAACACAGGAGTGTAGACAGCAGCTCCTCTGTAAAAATGTGTTGAGTTAATTTAAAATGTTGGTTCAATGGTATTAGAGATGTGGTGTTGTCATCAAGTTGAAGGATTAAAATGATTAAACACCACAAAATATTTTTTTTAAGTACCTGTGAAATTATATTCCTGGAGTACAGTACAGGACACAGATGATCATAACAGATGGCTGACTGGACACTGGCAAAGCAACTCAAATGCTTCAGACACTCCCTCATATAACCTCTCTCTCTCCATGTGATCCTCAGTTTTGTAACAAGCAACGAAGGACCAATAGCACAGAGGGGAGGGTCCTGTTTCCTGTACAAAAACAGAATTTTACAGGTACTAGCCTACCGCCCACCGTCATATGACGGCCGGACGGTAAGCCTATTGTTCTGAGTGGGCGTCATATGACGTCCTCGCCCTCCCGAGCCACTAGGGGGCGCGCGCGCGCCGCGTCACTCGGGACCCGGTGCGCGTGCCCGGCGGCCGCGATGTCCGCCGGGCACCCGCGATTGCCGGGTAACAGAGCAGGAGCGTGGATCTGTGAATGTAAACACAGATCCACGTCCTGTCAGAGAGGAGAGGAGACCGATGGCGTGTCCCTTGTACATAGGGACAGCGATCGGTCACCTCCCCCAGTCAGTCCCCTCCCCCCACAGTTAGAATCACCTCCTTAGGTCATACATTAACCCCTCGAGCGCCCCCTAGTGTTAACCCCTTCCCTGCCAGTCACATTTACACAGTAATCAATGCAATTTTATAGCATTGATCGCTGTATAAATGTGAATGGTCCCAAAAATGTGTCAAAAGTGTCCGATGTGTCCGCCGCAATATCGTAGTCACAATAAAAATTGCAGATCGCCGCCATTACTAGTAAAAAATAAATAAATAATAAAAATGCTATAAATCTATCCCGTATTTTGTAGACGCTATAACTTTTGCGCAAACCAATCAATAAACGCTTATCGAAATTTTTTTTTACCAAAAATATGTAGAAGAATACGTATCGGCCTAAACTGAGGAAAAAATTTGTTAAAAAAAAAAAAAAAATGGATATTTATTATAGCAAAAAGTAAAAAATATTGTGTTTTTTCAAAATTGTCCCTCTTCTTTTGTTTATAGCGCAATAAATAAAAACCGCAGAGGTGATCAAATACCACCAAAAGAAAGCTCTATTTGTGGGGAAAAAAATGCAAAAAATTTAATTAAGGTGCAGTGTAACATGACCGCGCAATTGTCATTCAAAGTGCGACAGCGCTGAAAACTGAAAAATGGCTTGGACAGGAAGGGGGTGTAAGTGCCCTGTATTGAGGTGGTTAAAGTGGTTCTAAAAAGCTGAAGGTTTTTACCTTTATGCATTCTATGTGTAAAGGTAAAAAAAAACCTGTGTGCAGCAGCTCCCTCTCCAGCTCTACAAATACTTACCTGAGACTCGTGCACAAAAAAATGGTGTTTTTGTACTCACCGTAAAATCCACGACCATTGGGTCATATCACCTCCGCAGGGGTGGGACTAGGCAGAACAAAAAACACCTGGCTACACCCATGGGCTGTCCTCAGTCAGTATATAACCCCCTCCCTGCTCTAGGTATTCAATTTAGTAGCAAGCAGTAATAGAAGTATCAAAAACTCCATAGAGGGGTGGGAAGTCAGAGACAACGTTGGGCAGAAATGAGGAACAGGGACGCAGAACCACTTTATCTCTATAGAGTACCAAATAGGGACTACGACCGTATAATGCCCCCAACTCCGAAACACTGCGGGTCGAGGTAATAGCAACCAAGAATGCCACCTTCTGGGACAACGTAGGTAAGGGAATCGCCAGAATATTCTCGAATGGAGGTTTCTGGAGATAGTACTAAGTTTAAATCCCATGGCGGCAAAAGAGACTGTACAGGCCGGACTCTTTGAATGAAGGTACGAACTAAAGAGTGAGTGGCTAGGGGTCGCTGAAAGAAGACTGCTAAGGCAGACACCTGGCCCTTGATGGTACTCAAAGCCAACTTCTGCTCAATGCCCCGTTGAAGAAAAGCTAAGATCCGAGCCACAGAAAAGGATCGAGGATGAACGCCAATCGACTCACACCAGGAAATGTATGCTTTCCAAGTATGATGGTATATCTTACTAGAAGTCGACTTCCTCGCCTTCACCATAGTAGGGATCACTGATTCTACCAGACCTCCAACTCTCAGCAACTGGCTTTCAATGGCTAGGCCATTAAAACCAGTTACTATAAAGCAGGATGGAAACTCAGCCCTCAGTACAACTAGTCCTCTTCGAGAGGTAGCTTCCAAGGGACGTTTACGGCCACCAGAATGACATGAAGACTTTTGTCCTCAGTCCTTCGCAAGCACAGCAGAAGAGGAAGGTGTTGGGCCTGCAGTGGCACTAGGATGACTGCGGCGTCTACCAGAGGAACCCGAGTCTCAGTTACTTCCTGTTGAACTGAACCTGCTGAAGGGGCCGACGATTGAGAAGAAAAACTACTAACCTGGTCAGCATTTACTCCAGAGTCAGACCCAGGTAACCCAATTTCCTGGATGGGGCGAGAGGGGACCTTGGGTAGTTCAGATGTCCCTCAAACTTTACAGGAATCATACCCGCACAAGGAGACAGAGGGCCCCCCCCCCGAGGTGGACGAACTCTGTCCGCCTTCTTTGGTACCCCCAAAAGGCTCAATTCGTGGACCTCCTTGACGTTCACGAAGGAGGTCCATATATCTGGAAACCAGCGATGATGTCCCCCCACCCCAGCAATGGGTGAGGGCAGACCTTCATGCTGAAGAAGTCTTGTGAGTGGATCCGGAGAAGCCGGCTCTAGGCTTACCAGACCAAGATTGCTTGGAACTTCCTGGGGAAGACATGAGAGATCTGTTTCCTTTATCTGCAGTCCCGGGAGCCCGGAAGAATTTCTTATGGGTTGAGAAGGACGAGGCTCCTTCCCTTTACTAGATTGAGGCAGGAAGGTACTCTTCCCCCCCGTGACACCCTTAATGATGTCATCCAGGGTTGCCCCAAACAGGCGGTCGCCTTAGAAGGGCAGATCAATGAGCGCTTTCTTAGAGTTATGGTCTGCCGACCAATTCTTAAGCCACAGCACATGTCTAATCACCACTGCTGAAACAAAGCTTAGACAGCATAGGAGCTGCATCCAAGGCTGCATCACAAATATACTGCAGACCATGGACCAACTGGTCCGCTAAATCAACATAAGCAGCGGGAACCTGCTCACTACATCAGGGCTCTGTCAGCCACATCCTCCATCTTTAGAGTCTCCCGCACCCCAGTAACAAGTGCATTCACCAGTGTTTTTTCACTCGCTGCTGATACTGTGGGGGACGGATCAGGGGGCGAGATAATAAACCCCCCTGGACAGGCCATGTCCTCAGCGGCATCAGGCTCAGAATCAGATGGGACAGACTGAGCAGGGGAAGGCGGGGGACGTTTCCTCTTGGGTATTTGCCCACACGCTACTTCCACCAAACCTTCAACGCAACCATGGGAAGCTGGGGTTCCAAGGCACCTACCACCTCCATGAGGGAATCAGTGGGTGAGATGTGACCCTGAGGCGCCATAGGAAAGAAGGCCCTGTAGTACAAAAGGAATCTTTGGCGCCATCAAGGGACACCCCAATGGCCAGGGTACCTATCAGCAGAGATGGAGATACACAAGGACCCTCAAAGACTCACCCTCCCAGCCGGAAGTGCGCCGCAATTCGGACCCAGCAAACACCAATGGTCGGCATCTATTTCATCCATCCCGGGCAGGAAAAGAAGAGAGGAGAAAGAGCCCTGGCATATCCACAAGGTTCCAGGCGTCTCCAGCTTCTCACTAGACTAAGGAAAAATGGCTGCTGTGATGTCATCAGCTACACAAACATGGCCACCGGCTGTTTGACATGCTGAAGCATGCTGCAAAGATCCTCTGTGCCTTCAACATCGCTGCACCACCTGCAAGGGGACCCCCCTTTCAAAAAGGTACTGTACTCCACCAGGCAGGGTAAACATTTAAGGGGACACCACCCTGGGACTCCCACCAATCCGTGGGGGAAGGGGGAAGCCCGGCTTAACCAAGGGACTTTAGGATGGGAGGAGGGATCCTACAGGCAGGTCCGACCATCCCTGGAGGGTACCTGCATCCACCCCAAACCGCACAAAGGAGAAGGGGGGACTGTACTTACCGATCCATAGTGCAGGGACCGCTGCGACTCGGACCAGAGCCCATTCATATTATTATTATTATACAGGATTTATATAGCGCCAACAGTTTGCGCAGCGCTTTACAACATAGGGGCAGACAGTACACTTACAATACAAATCAATACAGGAGGGATCAGAGGGCCCTGCTCGTTAGAGCTTACAATCTAGAAGGGAGGGTCAAGTGGAAACAAAAAGGTAATAACTGTGGGGGATGAGCTGATGGAAAAAATGAAAATACAGCTGTTAGGTGTGGGTAGGATAGGCTTATTTCTTCTTCGGAGCGGCCTTCTTGGGCTTGGCTGCTGTCTTGGGTTTAGCCGCCTTCTTAGCCGGAATCTTGGCGGCTTTTTTCGGCTTGGCTGCAGCTTTGGGCTTCTTGGGGCTCTTTGTCACCTTCTTGGCTTTGGCAGCTGCAGGCTTTTTTGCGGGTTTCTTGGCGGCCTTCTTGGGGCTCTTGGCTGCGGTGGGGGCTTTGGTGGTGGTCTTCTTCTTGGAGGACTTGGCTGGCTTCTTGGCGGCCGGTTTCTTGGGGGACATGGCCGCAGCCGATGGCTTCTTGGTGCTTTTCTTGGCGCTTGCCTTCTTGTCCTCCTGCTTCTTGTTGATCTTGAAGGATCCGGAGGCACCATGTCCTTTGACCTGGACGAGGGTCCCCTTAGTCACCAGCCCCCTGATGGCGATCTTGAGGCGGCTGTTGTTCTTGTCCACATCGTATCCTCCGGCGGCCAGGACCTTCTTGAGGGCGGACAGGGAGACCCCGCTGGGCTCTTTGGAAGCGGTCACGGCTTTGACGAGTAGCTCGGACGCGCTGGGACTGGACAGCTTCTTGCTGCCTTTCTTGGCTCCTCCGGCTGCCGCCTTCTTAGCCGGCTTCTTCTTGGCGGCGGGCACCGCTGGAGGAGCTGTGGCTGGGGCGCTCTCAGTTTCTGTCATGATTCTGCAAATATTATCACTGTAATAGATATATGGGACCCTGCGAGATGTTTAAATCGCAGGCCAGCCTCCCTCCGTTGTGGCCATGTCAAGGACGACCTAGCGCGCAGCTGCGGTCTGCACGCGCTTGCTGGCTGGACTGGGGAGACCACTGGATCTAGATTATCCAGCCTGTCGCCCAACCCGGCAGTTGATTGTAGATCTTCCAGGAGAAAATGCATGGAAGAAAGACAAAAAGATAAATTTGCTAGGACCAAAAGATCCCAGCAAGGAGCTAGGTCCTTACTCCTGACTAGACAGAAATAAACTGAATACCTAGAGCAGGGAGGGGGTTATATACTGACTGAGGAGAGCCCATGGGCGTAGCCAGGTGTTTTTTGTTCTGGCTAGCCCTACTCCTGCAGAAGCGATATAACCCAATGGTCAAGATTAAGGAGGCGCTGTGTCGGTCAATCACAGCCAGTTAGCCAATGTGAAGAGAGAGGGTGGAGCCGAGCTGCAGCTCCGTGTCTGAATGGACATGCAGAGCAGTGGTTTGGGAATTAATCTGCTTGGGTGCCCCCACAGAAAGCTGTTTGCTGTGGGGGCAGTTGACAGGACAGTAGAGCCAGGAGCACGGGCGGGTGTCCAGAGAAAAGGAGGATCGGGGCTGCTCTGTGCAAAACCACCGAACAGAGCAGGTAAGTATAACATGTTTATTTTTATTTTTTTAAACTTGGCTTTCACACCACTTTGATCAAATTTTCTTTCTTGTACAGTACAGGTTACTGGTCTTCAATCATAATGGATGGGAAGTCTCAAAGCAGTAATTGAGGGGAGGGTAACTAATGGGCAACAAAAAATTATGGCCAGCAAACTCTCAGAACCCTCAAAGCCTAATATGGCCAAACCGAGTTTAAACTACAGTCTGCAAAACTCTGCAGCTGAAACTGGCATCAGCCAAAGCCTGACTAGGAAATTTGTGTGCAAATGAAAAATGTACTATGATTAGGCCTACTACTAAGAGAGAGTTTTAACCGGTCTCAAACCATTCTGCCGAAATGGACACCAGTTATTCCCTCCCTTTGAAAACACCAATATAAACCAAACTCCAGCAAACAGCGATGACATTAACCACTTCCATACCAGGCACTTAGACACCTTCCCGCCCAGGCCAATTTTCAGCTTTCAGCGCTGTCGCAATTTGAATGACAATTGCGCGGTCATGCTACACTGTACCCAAACAATTTTTTTATCATTTTGTTCCCACAAATAGAGCTTTCTTTTGGTGGTATTTGATCACCTCTGCGGTTTTTATTTTTTGCACAACAAATAAAAAAACACCGAAAAATTTTGAAAAAAAAGTTTTTGTTTCTGTTAAAATTTTTTGGAAATAAGTATGTTTTCTTCTTCAATGACGGGCACTGATATGGCTGCACTGACGGGCACTGATATGGCGGCACTAATGGGCACCGATGAGGTGACACCAATGAGGTGGCACTGACGGCCACTGATGATGAGCACTGATAGGTGGCACTGGTATGCGGCACCGATGGGCACTCATAGGTGGCATCGATGGGCACTCATAGGCAGCACTGATGGGCATTTGTAGGTGGCATTAATGGGTACTTATGGGTGGCACTGATGGGTACTTATTGCTGGCACTGATAGGTGGCACTGATGGGCACTGACAGGTGGCACCGATGGTCACTGATGGGTGGCACTGATGACACTGATTGATGGCACTGATGCCCCTAAGGGTGGCATTGCTGGGCATCAGTGCTATATAATGGTGCCAATCAGTGCCCATTTGTTGGCACTGATTGGCACAGATTGGGCATTGACTAGGCACACTAGGCACATGTGGATGGCCATGGGGTACATACCTGGCCATCCACATGTTGCCCCTCTCCCTGGTGGTCCTAGTGGCGATCCCTGGTGGTCCAGTATGGTGATCTAAGGGGGGCTGCGCTGATAAACAATTAGCGCTGACCCCCCCTGTCAGGAGAACCGCCGATCGACTTTCCTCTACTCGCGTCTGTCAGATGCGAGTGAGGAAAAGCCGATCAACCGCTCTTCCTATTGACATCGTGATCAGCCGTGTTCAATTGAACACGGCTGATCACGTGGTAAAAAGCCTCCGCCGGAGGCTCTTTACCAAGAACGGTGTAGCGGTGTGTCACACCGATCCACTGATCGCCGCGATTGGTTTCCCTGGCAACCATGATGACACTTGGTTTTCTTGTCTACTCAAAATGGCTATGTATATCTTGCAAGTTCCTTGTTCTTCAATAGATGACGGATGGGGTATATGATAAACAATCCCTTAGGTCAGCCCTCAAAAATTGGACTTGCCTGCTCGCATTTTGCGAGTGGATTTTGAGGGCAGGCGAGCTATTGGCTGCATGGGAGTGGGGGGCGAGCACCGCCGGCAGCCTCTGTTGAATGGGAGTCCTTCTCCCAGCGATCGCGGAGGGGAAGAGAAAGGACAGCCGCACGGATGATCAGAGTGAGGGAACACAGTGATAACAGCTTTCATTTCACATTGCTGTGTTCCCCGCCAATCGCTGTCTTATATAGCCCCTCCTTCTGATCCCGGGTCTTTGATAGACAGATCACCCTTCCAATCCCAGGATGGGCGATCTGTCAATCAAAATTCTCTGGCCAGGGGGCGGGGCTGTATGTGACGTTGAGTGGCGGGAACACAGCAATTTAAATGAAAGCTGTTACCGCTGTGTTCCCTTCGCTCTGATCATCCGGGTGGCTCTCCTGTTCCTCTCCTCCCCTGCACAGGTAGACTGCATGTTGAAGAGAGGCGGCATTGTGGGCAGAGGTTGCATAGTGGGCACAGGCTGCATGGTGCGCACAGGCTACATGGAGGATACAGGCTGCACGGTGGACACAGGCTGCACGGTGGACAGCGAGTGCATGGTGGACAGCAAATGCATGGTGGACACAGGCTGTATTGGCGGGCACAGGCTGCATTGGTGGACACAGGCAGGCTGCATTGGGGGGCATGGATAAAGTTGTTGTTAATATTTATTTGCATAACTTAATTCTGCATAAAACATTTAAGTGTAATTTCATGAGATAATTTATGAGGGCGTGTTTAGGGGGCGAGGCAGGGGTGGGGTTGGGTGGGGCGACTGGTGTTGAGTAACCCTTTTAAGCTTTGAAATTGTGAGCCCCGCCTTAGGTCTTTGTCATATAAAAAGACAGGCCTTTTTTTTCCAGCAACAAAGGTTTTCCTGAACCCAAAAAAATAGATAAAATGTAAAAAATAAGTAATTTTACAACTTCTGTTACAGTTGTACAAATAACATTGCCAGCTATTACTGTCCAACATGCCCTGGAAAAAAAAAAAAAAAAGGAGATAAAGTTAAAAAAAACTTTCTTAAAGACTCAGGGGAACCGTGGCTAATCTGAAGGGGAGGGTCCCAAACTGAAAGTGGTTGCCCCCACTTTCTCCAGCCAGAGGGCTACAGTTTTCATCTGGAACTTTGTGACTTTTTTTTAATCAGAATTTTTTTTTTTTTTATTGTGCAAAAAATAAAAGAAGGTACAAAAAATCAGAGATAACACTCTGGAAGTAGAGAACATAAGACTATTATATCCATGTCAAAAAAAGGTACCTTTTACAAAGCTGTGCATTGGATTGGGATAAACATTCTGCACAGTAAGTATGGTAACAAACATATTACAAAACTTCAAACCAAAGAAAACACAGAAAACAGAATAATCACCTCACAAAGTGTGTACTATCGTCTAAGAAGGCATCCCCAACGAACAATGTGAATACACATCCCAAGGCAGTATCGATTGTATCCTGAAATCCCCAATCTCACTCAGGCCCTTAGAACTGTATCTAGGGCATTCCTGTCCCCTCTCCTAGAGCACTCTGGTAAGAACAAGTTGAGGAGAAGCTACTCCTGGGTTCTTTTACCACTCTTGCCAGATATTGGTGAATTTACCGGACACATTCCTGTGCTGATACACATTCTTTTCCCTTATACGTATAGCATTCACCTGTTGTATCTATTGATTGGTAACTTGGTGACTTTTAATGATTTGAGGTTCAGAATGGGCCTGACCCTGAAGTTGGGATACAGCTTTGTCCACTCTGCACTAAAGAGACAAAAGGCACATCTGACAGCCAAAAAAAAGACGGAGGCCGGTTCTGACATACCAGTTTGTAATTGAAGAAAATAACCTCCGATATCCAGGAGACTGTAATCTCCTGGCACCAGCTGTTGGCAAAGGTCAGCAAACAAATCCCCCTACTGATCCTAGTGGGATCTCCCTTCATAGTGAAGGGGATTTGTGGCCTCGTGTAGAGGGTTTGGAGGACAAAGACTTGTGAAAGAAACTGCTTGGTTTAGCCTTCGAAAAAGAAGCCTGTTTGGGACAAAATGGTGATATCCACCTTCCATCTGTGATCTCCTTAATGTAGCATCCAAAGATTCCCAAAAAGGTGTTCACTTTCAAAAAACATGTTTTCTAGCCTTTTCTTACAGACCAAAACTTTAGCCAAAGAATTCTCAGTTTTTCTACAAGCAGTACAAATTGAGGCAATTAACAGTGTGCATCACTGATGCCGCCCACGCGGTAGAGAACAGCTGCTGGAAATAGTTCCAACTGGTATTGGGAGGGAGGACTATCTCTAATACCTCTAGGGCTCCTAGCCAGGACCGAATGTCTCACACACCGCCATGGCAACCACAATATGTACAGTCGGCCTATATAGTGAAAAAGCCTCGAGCAAAGTTTCATAGGGCTCATCCACTGGGTCCCTGAAAATAATTCTTTAACTGGAGCCTTAAGAGATTTAGGCAAGAGATAATTGGGTCTACCTTACCATTTTTGGTCAATTCCTCATCCAAATGATGCCCACGCATGTGCTCTGGACGGTCATTGGGGTTTCCCAAAATGTCGCCCATGACTGTGGAGTGAGTAGGATGAGAGGCTAGATGGCGGCAGCGCCCTGAAAGCCGCTATTAAAATGATTGCCGCTACAAGAGTACACTTACCTGCCCTGGTAGCTGTGCCACCCTGGGTCAGGCCACACTATTATTCAGCTGGGGAATAGGAGAAGATTACAAACCCTCACACCACCTTAGGCCACAGAAAACTGTATCAAAAGTGTGGTACCTACTTACCAATCCTTGTAAGCGGTCCCGTCGGACCCCGAGGAAAAACTTCACCTACTTATGTCAGGCTTATCCCTCTCCCAATTAGGGGGGAGGGATATTCCAGGACCTAAATCCCCCACATCACATCTATCTACAGAGATACATCCACCCCCCCAGAGGACACTAGCAAAAAATGAAGGATCACATGGTGGGTGAGGTGATATGAGGAAGTGTCTAAAGTTTTTAAGTGGCTTTGCCAGTGTTCAGTCACCTGAAGGTGCAGAATATAGCTCACTCATAATAACTGAAGATCTGTGCCCTGTACTGTATGAGAAAGAAATACAGTGGGTATAGAAAAGATTCACTCGCCTGTTTTATCCAGCCGTATTTACACAGTGCAACTTATAAAATCCAAGTGAAAGATAAAACGCCAACATTTCAGAAAAAAAAATATGACAATGCAAAAACAGAATCACTGAGTTGGAATCACCCCCTTGTGTCAGTATTTTGTTGAAACACCCCGTGTTTTAATTACAGCCTTTATTCTGTTGGAATATGTCTCCACTAACTTTGCACATCTAGACTTGGATGTGCCCACTCTTCTTTGCAGAACTGTTCAAGTTCAGTTAAATATGATGGTGACCATTTGTGGACTGTAGCCTTCAAGTTATTCCACAGATTTTCAATGTGGTTTAAGTCTAGGCTCTGACTAGGCCATGCAAGGACATTCACCTTTTTCTCTTTCAACCACTGTTCGGTCATTTTTGCTGTGTGTTTTGGGTCATTGCCATGCTGGATGGTAAACCACCTTCCCATTGACAACTTTCTGGCAGAGGGCAGCAGATTTTTCTCACGAATTTGGTGGCGGCGGGGGGGGGGGGGGCGTGGTTTGATAGCAGACCTTTCAGGATGCTAATGACCGAGCTTCGTCCCTTCTGATCCATCCTTCAAGTCAACCTGCACATTCTCTGCCTCCTCCTCTCCCCCCCCCCGTTTTTCTTTCCCCTTCCCCTCTCCTTCTTTCCTTTTTGTGTTTTCCTTCTCTTTGACCACACATGCACACTTTATTGGTTTCCTTATCACCACACCTTACCACCTATTAGCACCTCATGTTTATTATTTATAATTTATACCTGGTATATTGATGTTTATTATCCATCATTCTAATTAGAGATGGTTCTTTGCACTCCCCCTTGTCCGCCGTGGGGAGAATTTTTGGGATTCTGTCGTTAGCAGCGTCCTGGTCCATTTGGGTGAGCAGATCTTCTTGCACTTATACTTATTGTCATGCCTTGCAATTGTTTGTTTCTCCCTGCATTGTTCTTCCTTTAATATATTGTTCTCCCATAGACCTCCCATCCTCCTGAAGAAGTGGTTACACCACGAAACCGGTAGAGGAATATCTATACCCCACCTTAACAGAAACTGTACCGGGGAAACCTGTTATTATTTAGTTTTGTGTGGTGTATATCATATTTTATAGTTTGTTTTGTATACGCTCCCCTTCTTTTATTACACTGTTTGTACATTGTTACAAAATAAAATTAGTATTTTATCAAATTAATCTTGCTGTTATATCAGTACCGAGAAAGTCCATTTAATTTCTTTGGGTGTCTATGTGTATGGGTCAGCCTTGGCAACTACCCCCACATCTCCACCCTCCCCAATTACATCCTTTGCTATGGAATGGGCGCACAGAACCCCCCTCGCCCTCCGGGGTCCCCCCATGGCCAATGAGGATGGCAACCTTGCAAAAGGGAACACAAGGGAAGATCCCTAATAGATTCCTAGAGTGGTCTCTATAGGACTGACAGGATGGGGCCACCATCCCAAGGAGTCACTGGAGAATGTACAGGAGACACAATATGAGAAAAACCCTACTATAAGAGATCCACCAAGGAGGAGACTTCACCCTTGAAGATAAACAAAGCCAAACACTGATCTAGGCTAGACTGCAGAAAAGACAGAATGCATCCCTTGGAGTAATTCCTGGGATGGAACTTCCTGGTGTCGTACTAAGAACTGAAAATGTACAACACAGTGTTAAAGCACATGAATTCTTGTGTAAATAAGAACGTTGTTAAAATATTTGGAGACTACTTCGCAGCCAGTGCTGTGGTCTAGTAGCAATATGCTAAGCCCAATGACGGGGGGATTGACATTGCTGATCCCCTGGGTCACTGATATCAGTCATTTCAGTGGGGGAAATTGCCTTGTTCAAGTCTGAGCTATTATTTAGCACTTTGATTATTTCACTGGTAACACAAACCAGATCCATCTTAGGCCTTGGCAGACAAACCACAACCCTTCTGTGACAATGACAATACAATCGCTATGAATGTGCTCCACCATAGGTAAAACAATATCATGCTTTGTGCAGTCAGAAATGCAGGGTGGTGTAGAAGTTAAATCAGGACTGAGGTTGTTTACTTTGACTCTGCTTCTGATACTAGGGAACAGTAGATATAATAAGCAAAAAATGTAATTCCCTTGTAGGGGAAAGCAAAAAGTAAAAACTGCAGCAGCATAGTGGGTAATGTAAGATGCCTTGTCTTGCTTCTGTCTAGCTTCTAGAGTCCCTGTAAATGTATAGAGAGCTCCAGTGTCAAATCAGGCAGAGCAGAGTAAGGCAACACCAGCAGCAGTTTTTTTTAAAGATGAAAAACATGAAAAAAATTCAAACCTTGACTTATAAAAAGGCCCTTGTGCTTTCCAAAAAGGATCTTGTTTGAATTCGTCATATACAAATGTAAACATTTTTTCAGTGGGTTTAATTGATGCCATTATAAAAACTTACCAGGTGCAAAAAACATTAAATAGAGAATTAAACCGATAAGTGCAGTCCAGGAATATGATGTTGGACAGTAATTATAAGCCCAAAATGAACCGGATGTAGATTTGGATTCATTTGTACATCTGAAAGAAAAGAAAAGCATTGTCACAAATCGTTTTCTTGGGTTGCTAAGGGCATTATCATTCGTGCACTTTAGGTGTAATTCATAAATCTGTATTGAGTCAATCACTTTTAATAAACTTGTATAAAATGTCTATAACAATTCACTAGACTAAAAGAATACAGGCAGAAAGTACAAAAAAAAAAAGTACTCAAGTGAATGTGTTACAGTTATGTGCCATTTTGCATCCTATACTTACGTTGCCGCCCCATCTCTCCACCTCATTCAATCATAGAACGCTTTGCATTCACACAGAAAAAGTCACACATTCTGATTTGGGCCATGCTGAGCATCCAGCCTTCTGTGTTCAAAACTCATTAGGCCAGCTGCTCAGCACAGGTCCCGGAAGCAAGTGGTAATCGCTGGAGTAGTAGTGGTATCTAAATGAGGGAAAAAAAGGATTTTATCCCCTGCTGATTTTGTACGTTTGCCCACTGACAAAGAAATGATCAGTCTATAATTTTAATGGTAGGTTTATTTTACAGCGAGAGACAGAATAACAACAAAAAAAATCCATAAAAAAGCATTTCAAAAAAAGTTATAAATTGATTTGCATGTAAATGAGTGAAATAAGTATTTGACCCTTTCACAAAACATGACTTAGTACTTGGTGGCAAAACCCTTGTTGGCAATCACAGAGGTCAGATGTTTCTTGTAGTTGGCCACCAGGTTTGCCCACATCTCAGGAGGGATTTTGTCCCACTCTTTGCAGATCCTCTCAAGGTCATTAAGGTTTCAAGGCTGACGAACCTTCAGCTCCTTCTACATATTTCTATGGGATTAAGGTTTGGAGACTGGCTGGGCCACTCTAGGACCTTAATGTGCTTTTTCTTAAGCCACTCCTTTGTTCCCTTGGCCGTGTGTTGTGGGTCATGGTCATGCTGGAATACCCATCCACGACCCATTTTTAATGCCCTGGCTGAGGGAAGGAGGTTCTCACCCAAGATTTGACGATACATGGCCCCATTCATCGTCCCTTTGATGCGGTGTCCTCTTAGCAGAAAAACACCCCCAAAGCATAATGTTTCCACCTCCATGTTTGACGGTGGGAATGGTGTTTTTGGGGTAATAGGCAACATTCATCCTCCTCCAAACACGGCGAGTTAAGTAACACTTAATGATTGATTTTAGCTTAAAAGATAAGAAAATGTCACACTAAATATTTCTTCACCCTTTCTCACTAGGCTGATCTAAGCCATGCTTCCCTCGCTGTATACTCAGACAGATCTAGGCACAGAGTCCATTGATATTCTGCCACAATCTTTAAATATGGCCAGTGGGTCTTCTATTTTCCACTACTGTGTGCAGTAGAGCCCTAGAGGAGAAAGATCTATCTTCCCAGACCCATAGAAATCTATGGGGTTCATGTGTAGGGGCAGGACCCAGAACCATTATCTTCTCTAACCTCTAGCCATCACAAACATACCAGAAGTCAGCTTCTGGCACAGGAAGTCTTCCATCGCTAATGTCTTATTTGCAACTTCCTTCAGTAGATCATTTGACATGTAGAAGTCACAAATAAGTTATTAGTGAAAGGAGACTGGTCTGCCCAGAATGTGCTATAAAGGTCTTTTGAATAAGCCAAGACACTGCCAATACTTGGTGCATGCACAGTAAAGGCAGAAAGGTAATAACATTGTGTCATTACTATGCATGTGCAGTAGAATCAATGTTTGAATGTAGACCGGTGCAATTCAAATCAGCAATACCCAACAAGAAGGACATCCAGTGTGGTTCCTGCAGCTAGTCAGTCTGTGTTACAATGGGACATGACTTTCTAATTTCTGGCCTCTTTATCAGGTTTCCCAACTTGTCCCTCTAGCCTGTTCTGCAGCTCACATAGGCACGACCCCCTACCTGATTCCTTTCTCACCACAAAAACCATGAATTCAAGTACTCTCACCACTGCAGCTGACTGCCATCCTCCTCCCTTCGCACCATACTAGCAACACCAACTCCTATTCCCACCACTGAACTGGATCCTCCATTCTCTCCTCCTGCCTTTAGCCTCCTCCTATATGTGCACAATATTAACACATAAAACCGCCAATACTGTGTCTTAATACATTCAAGCATACTATATACAGTGGGGACAGAAAGTATTCAGACCCCCTTAAATTTTTCACTCTGTTATATTGCAGTCATTTGCTAAAATCATTTAAGTTAATTTTTTTTCCTCATTAAATGTACGCACAGCACCCCATATTGACAGAAAAACACAGAATTGTTGACATTTTTGCAGGTTTATTAAAAAAGAAAAACTGAAATATCACATAGTCCTAAGTATTCAGACCCTTTGTTCAGTATTTAGTAGAAGCACCCTTTTGATCTAATACAGCCATGAGTCTTTTTGGGAAAGATGCAACAAGTTTTTCACACCTGAATTTGGGGATCGTCTGCCATTCCTCCTTGCAGATCCTCTCCAGTTCTGTCAGGTTGAATGGTAAACGTTAGTGGACAGGCATTTTTAGGTCTCTCCAGAGATGCTCAACTGGGTTTAAGTCAGGGCTCTGGCTGGGCCATTCAAGAACAGTCACGGATTTGTTATGAAGCCACTCCTTCATTATTTTAGCTGTGTGCTTAGGGTCATTGTCTTGTTGGAAGGTAAAACTTCGGCCCAGTCTGAGGTCCTGAGCACTCGTCCAGGATATCCCTTACTTGGCCACATTCATCTTTCCCTCGGTTGCAAACAGTCGTCCTGTCCCTGCAGCTGAAAAACACCTCCACAGCATGATGCTGCCACCACCATGCTTCACTATTGGGACTGTATTGGACAGAAGATGAGCAGTGCCTGGTTTTCTCCACACATACCGCTTAGAATTAAGGCCAAAAAGTTTTATCTTGGTCTCATCAGACCAGAGAATCTTATTTCTCACCATCTTGGAGTCTTTCAGGTGTTTTTTTAGCAAACTCCATGCAGGCTTTCATGTGTCTTGCACTGAGGAGAGGCTTCCGTTGGGCTCTCTGCCATAAAGCCCCAACTGGTGGAGGGCTGCAGTGATGGTTGACTTTCTACAACTTTTTCCCGTCTCCCGACTGCATCTCTGGAGCTCAGCCACAGTGATCTGTGGGTTCTTCTTTACCTCTCTCACCAAGGCTCTTCTCCCCCGATAGCTCAGTTTGGCCGGACGGCCAGCTCTAGGAAGGTTTCTGGTCATCCCAAACGTCTTCCATTTAAGGATTATGGAGGCCACTGTGCTCTTAGGAACCTTAAGTGCAGCAGAATTTTTTTGTAACCTTGGCAAGATCTGTGCCTTTAGAAAAATTGTGAAAAGCCCAAAGAAATTCTTCAGAGAGGACAGGTCGGTGAAATACTACTTATCATTTATTGATTATCCAAAAAATAAATTACAATTACAGTGAAAAAGTACATCTATCTCCAACACATAGTTAAAAAGACTTGACGTCTAGATGAGACACAGGTGGCCACCGTACCTAGATCACACCTTTCATATCCCACACACACACACACACACACACACACGCAGATTTGGAACCGATCGTTAGATCAGAATAGTGAGTGGAGTCCTTCAACCTTTGTTAAATAGATGAGGGTGAAAAAAGTTACTTTTCATAGAGAAATATTACAAAGTATTCATTGAGGACCTTCAGAGGTAGAGGTTTTGTTATAAAAACAAGTTGCTTGTGAAGTGTGCAAAGTTCCTCCGTTCCTTCGGCCGAAACTGAGGACAAATTGGGATATTTATTATAGCAAAAAGTAAAAAATATTGTGTTTTTTTCAAAATTGTCTCTCTTCTTTTGTTTATAGCGCAAAAAATAAAAACCGCAGAGGCGATCAAATACCACCAAAAGAAAGCTCTATTTGTGGGGAAAATAGGACGTCAATTTTTTTTGGTACAACGTTGCACGACCGCGCAATTGACGTTTAAATTGCGGCAGCGCTGAAAACTAAAAATTGGCCTGGGAAGGAAGGGGGTGAAATTGCCCTGTATTGAACCAGTTAAGAGATGTCAAGGTAATGGTTATGTTTAGATATTTATTCCTATGGTTATAATCCAGGGGTTTGGAATGATTACAACATCCACTTCTATATATAGAGACTGCCCCTGATAAACTAATGTGTCGGCTGTGTATCTCATTTTCATCCATACGTCTAGAATGGTCATAACAGCCGCTTTAACACATGGGACAGGGCAGTTTTACAGGAACACAGCATTTCAGTACATGGTTTATTGTGGTCTCCCTGAAACAGATTGTAAAGAAAAATAGAAAATCCCCTCAGAAGGGATTTTGATAGGATACTTTATCAAAAAGAGAAAATGTGGATCTTTACTTTAAACAGTATGCAACCCCGAGGCTTGAACAATGAGTGCAATTTATCTGTCTTTCTAGAGCAATAATTAGCACTAAACCATCCGACTGCTTCTCTATGTATATTTTTTTCTATTTTTTTATTTTCTATTTTTCTTTACAATCCGTTTCAGGGAGACCACAATAAACCATGTACCATGTGGATATCCAGTGTGCACTCCTACTACTACTGTTATTGTTTGAAATGGGTAAAAACATCTCCTTCTGAGTTTCTCCTCTTAATCTTTGTTTTTGACCTTTTATCAAAAACAAGAGAGGGAGGTGGGTGAAGTACCTGATAGGTGCTGCATAGAGCTAGAAGGATTCTCACTCCACCTCCCTTCCGCCCTCCACTTGGTCTGGGGAGTCCAGAGATGGCCACCATGGGAGAGGGAAGCAGGAGAAGTAGGGAAGTATTAGTATTAAAAAGCCCCAATCTTCCCGTGCCTTGTGAATAATATTAACACACCTCCAGTGCAGCATCTTTAAACATTCATCCAATTGTGATCCAGTGCAGTGCTCCATGACCCCAATGCTCCTGCACTCACCAGAGATTGTGGACCCCCTGCTTTACAGCAAGAAAGGACCTGCCTCATTTGTGGATATACCCCTCCCAGGTCTTTAGGTATGAACTGTATTACTTTGCTTGTTGTCCTCCACACTTTTTCACCAGGTTCCCACAATGGTCTATACCTCTCCACTTAGTATGCATCAAGAGAAATAAAAAGGGGGGGGGGAATTCCATAGTGCAGTAATCTTGATTATTTATTTAAAATATAAAAGACATTCTATTGCATTCAACTGTATTTAAAACAGCAAAGGCATTTAAGACCTGGAAGCGCCACGGCATGCACTTCACGGGCTGGAAGTAACTTCATCGGAAAGCCCTGCTCAATAAGTTTTGCCCTGCCCAATGTGCATCTTCAGGAGCCTTGGTTTCCAGTGCCAGCTACAACCCTTATATATACAGAGCTCCGTCTACTACACTCAGCGGTTCACATTCCTCCTACTTCATTCTCTCAACCTGATATTTACTAAAAGGTATACTTGGCCTCACCTTAATTGCCCCATAGCGTTTCGCCCCTTCTCCAGGGCCTCATCAAAGGACATGGAGGAGGGGCGAAATGCATTAATGCACTTCTGGTTCACGTTAACCATTGACGCAATTTCTGCCTCCGTGAAACACACGCCATACAGCGGCGATCTTGGAGGTTTTCACTAATGCCTGTTTTTGCCAGATATCCTGTAAGTGGTGCCTTTACTGCGCTTGATAACTTATTTTAGCGGTATTTCACTATGAGCTTTTTTCTCTCCATTTCCCCATCCATGGAGTGTGGCATATCCTGTTATAAAGTACCCTCTTGGAATATTTTCTGGAGGAACCATCCTACACATTCCCAGATCAATAGATCACTGCCTTTTTCACCCCAGACTGCGAGGCTGAGGGTCCATTGTTTCTGGTGAGTGGGGTCACCGAAGAGGGAGTTGCCTCACACGTTGCTAAGTTTGAAGCACCATTGCACTTTTTTTCATATAAGCACTTTATAGATTTGTGCATTTTGTTGCATTTTGATTTTGTATAGTACAAACACATTGATGTATATGGCACTAGTCACCATGATGTGTATTGAATAATATATGCTGCCAGTGCTGGTTCACATTTTCTATCACTTTTAAGGTTACAGCACCTTTGCACATTGGCTGCCGTTCTGTGTATATTTTTTATATATTTATTTTGATTTAGTACTTTAGCGCAAGTTTTAAATAGTTTTATTGCACAGGTGTGCCTTAGGCTGGCCACAATAAAAGACCACTCTAAAATGTGCAGTTTTAATGTATTGGGGGGGGGTCTGAAAACCAGTCAGTATCTAGTGTGACCACCATTTGCCTCACGCAGTGCAGCACATCTCCTTTGCATAGAGTTGATCAGGTTGTTGATTGTAGCCTGTGGAATGTTGGTCCATTCCTCTTCAATGGCTGTGCGAAGTTGCTGGATATTGGCAGGAACTGGATCACGCTGTTCTATACACTGATCCAGAGCATCTCAAACATCCTCAATAGGTGACATGTCCAGTGAGTATGCTGGCCATGCAAGAACTGGGATGTTTTCAGCTTCCAGGAATTGTGTAAAGATCCTTGCAAGATGGGGCCGTGCATTATCATGCTGCAACATGAGGTGATGGTCGTGGATGAATGGCACAACAATGGGCCTCAGGATCTCGTCATGGTATCTCTGTGCATTCAAAATGCCATCAATAAAATGCATCTGAGTTCGTTGTCCATAGCATACCCCTGCCCATACCATAACCCCACTGCCACCATGGGCCACTCGATCCACAAAGTTGACATCAGCAAACCGCAAACCCACACGACGCCATACATGCTGTCTGCCATCTGCCCTGTACAGTGAAAACCGGGATTCATCCGTGAAAAGAACACCTCTTCAAAGTGCCAGATGCCATCAATTGTGAGCATTTGCCCACTCAAGTCAGTTACGACGATGAACTGCAGTCAGGTCGAGACCCTGATGAGGATGACGAGCATGCAGATGAGCTTCCCTGAGACGGTTTATGACAGTTTCTGAGAAATTCTTTGGTTATGCAAATCGGTTGTTGCAGCAGCTGTCCAGGTGGCTGGTCTCAGATGATATTGGAGGTGAAGATGCTGGATGTGGAGACCCTGGGCTGGTGTGGTTACAAGTGGTCTGCGGTTCGAGGCCGGTTGTCTGTACTGCCAAAATTCTCTAAAACGCCTTTGGAGATGTGCTTATGGTAGAGAAATTAAGATTCAATTCAAGGGCAACAGCTCTTGTGGACATTCCTGCAGTCAGCTAGCCAATTGCACTCTCCCTCAAAACTTGCGACATCTGTGGCATTGTGCTGTGTGATAAAACTGCACATTTTAGAGTGGCCTTTTATTGTGGCCAGCCTAAGGCACACCTGTGCAATAATCATGCTGTCTAATCAGCATTTTGATATGCCACTTCTGTGAGGTGGATGGGTAATCTTGGCTAAGGAGACGTGCTCACTAACACAGATTTAGACAGATTTTTGAATATTATTTGAGAGAAATAGGCCTCTAGTGTACATAGAACAAGTCATAGATCTTTGCATTCAGCTCATGATTTTTAATTTAATTTTTTTTAAATGTTTTATGCTCATTGTTGTATTTGTATTAGATACAGGACGTAATATACCAGCAATATGGGCCAATGAAGGTGAAGCCGAGTACACCTTTTAGGAAATGATTGAGATAATGAAGTGGGTGGAATAGGAACCGCTGGGTGTAGAAGGCAGAGTTCTGTATACAGTGGGGACGGAAAGTATTCAGACCCCCTTAAATTTTTCACTCTTTTATATTGCAGCCATTTGCTAAAATGATTTAAGTTCATTTTTTTCCTCATTAATGTACACACAGCACCCCATATTGACAGAAAAACACAGAATTGTTGACATTTTTGCAGATTTATTAAAAAAGAAAAACTGAAATATCA
Source organism: Lithobates clamitans (assembly GCA_037952925.1). NCBI lineage: Eukaryota > Metazoa > Chordata > Amphibia > Anura > Ranidae > Lithobates > Lithobates clamitans. The sequence goes on from JBBGZY010000100.1 coordinate 16,440,166, forward strand.
CATGGCCTAAGTATTCAGACCCTTTGCTCATATATTTAACTCAGGTGCTGTCCATTTCTTCAGGTCATCCTTGAGATGATTCTACACCTTCATTTAAGTCCAGCTGTGTTTGATTATACTGATTGGACTTGATTAGGAAAGCCACACACCTGTCTATATAAGACCTTAAGCCCCGGTTCACACTGAGGCAGCGCGACTTGCAGCGCCACTGCCTCATGCGACCTGGACACGACAGGGGCGACGACTTGCAAAACGACTTCTATATAGAAGTCTATGCAAGTCGCCTCAAGTCGCCCCCAAAGTAGTACAGGAACCTTTTTCTAAGATTAAAACGGTTCCATTGTAGAGAACGGGACGCTACTTGTCAGGCGGCTAGGTCGCCTGACAAGTCGTCCTAGTGTGAACCGACCCTAAAGCTCACAGTGCATGTCAGAGCAAATGAGAATCATGAGGTCAAAGGAACTGCCTGAAGAGCTCAGAGACAGAATTGTGGCAAGGCACAGATCTGGCCAAGGTTACAAAAAAATTCTGCTGCCCTTACGGTTCCTAAGAGCACAGTGGCCTCCATAATCCTTAAATGGAAGACGTTTGGGACGACCAGAACCCTTCTTAGAGCTGGCCGTCCGGCCAAACTGAGCTATCGGGGGAGAAAAGCATTGGTAAGAGAGGTAAAGAAGAACCCAAAGATCACTGTGGCTGAGCTCCAGAGATGCAGTCGGGAGATGGGAGAAAGTTGTAGAAAGTCAACCATCACTGCAGCCCTCCACAAGTCGGGGCTTTATGGCAGAGTGGCCCGACGGAAGCCTCTCCTCAGTGCAAGACACATGAAAGCCCGCATGGAGTTTGCTAAAAAACACCTGAAGGACTCCAAGATGGTGAGAAATAAGATTCTCTAGTCTGATGAGACCAAGATAGAACTTTTTGGCCTTAATTATAAGCGGTATGTGTGGAGAAAACCAGGCACTGTTCATCACCTGTCCAATACAGTCCAGCAGTGAAGCATGATGGTGGCAGCATCATGCTGTGGGGGTGTTTTTCAGCTGCAGGGACAGGACGACTGTTTGCAATCATGGGAAAGATAAATGCGGCCAAGTACAGGGATATCCTGGGCGAAAACCTTTTCTAGAGTGCTCAGGACCTCAGACTGGGCCGAAGGTTTACCTTCCAACAAGACAATGACCCTTAGCACACAGCTAAAATAACGAAGGAGTGGCTTCACAACAACTCTGTGACTGTTCTTGAATGGCCCAGCCAGAGCCCTGACTTAAACCCAATTGAGCATCTCTGGAGAGACCTAAAAATGGCTGTCCACCAACGTTTATCATCCAACCTGACAGAACTGGAGAGTATCTGCAAGAAGAAATGGCAGAGGATCCCCAGATCCAGGTGTGAAAAACTTGTTGCATCTTTCCCAAAAAAACTCATGGCTGTATTAGATCAAAAGGGTGCTTCTACTAAATACTGAGCAAAGGGTCTGAATACTTAGGACCATGTGATAATTCAGTTTTTCTTTTTTAATAAATCTGTAAAAATGTCAACAACTCTGTGTTTTTCTGTCAATATGGGGTGCTGTGTGTACATTAATGAGGAAAAAAATGAACTTAAATCATTTTAGCAAATGGCTGCAATATAACAAAGAGTGAAAAATGTAAGGGGATCTGAATACTTTCCGTCCCCACTGTATATAGCGGTTGTAGCTGGCATCGGAAACGTTCCCGAAGATGACCATTGGACGAAGCAAAACACGTTAAAAGGGCTTTCTGGTGGCGTCATTTTCAGCTTGTGTGGGTGCCTCAAGTGTGGGGATGCCGCTGCATTGTCTAAAAGTATTCATTTTGTTGTTATGAGAAACACTGCACTAGATGCATAGTTTTTACACAAATGGAGAAAAGGGTGTAGGGGTTAATGTACAGGTAACATACAGTGGGAAGAAAGAGATGAGGGGTTAATGTCCAGGATAATGGAAGTGAAGGTCACATACAGAGAGAGGCTGGGGTTCAGATGTACAGGAGAGGAAGCACTGGAAAGGGTTAACAAAAAAAAAGTGAAATTCCCTCTCAAAGAATCAACTGCTGCTGAACCAATCATTCTCCATTCACATGTTACTACAATTCTTCTGTTGAAAAGAAGGGAGAAGATCAACAATGTAAACAGTAGAATGTTTACTTTTGAGATCACTGTGATTGGTCATCACAGCAATCATAAAGGTACTGAGACGCTCAGATCACCTTGCTACACTGGGGTTGATTTACTAAAACTAGAGAGTGCAAAATTTGGTGCAGCTGTACATAAAAACCAATCAGCTTCCATTTTTTTTTTCAACACTTAATTGAACAAGTTGGGATCTGATTGGCTACCGTGCACAGGTGCACCAGATTTTGCACTCTCCAGTTTTAGTAAATCAACCCCACTGAGTCTGAATGTAGTCATCACATAATGGCTCAGTTCACAGCCACTAACCAGCAAAACAACCTCCCATTTCTTACCCAATGCTGTTCATAAAGGGCACTGGGTAAATAATGGTCTACCACTTCACCTTTTATAAACATATTGCAATTGAAAAGCAGTTAAAGCTGAACTCTGAGTACCAATATAAAATTAAGAATTGCACTATAGTGAAAATATACATGTACATAAATAGCTGCTAATACAAATGGTACAAAATACTGAGATAATTATAAATAAGTGCTGTGCTCATTAACTATTAAGCCTGTGTTACAAAAAATCAAAAAGTGACAGTATCACCAAACTGCGTAAAAACACTATGAAGCACTAAATAAAATAAAACTGCAGTGAAATAATGGTAGAGAGTGACTAGGTGTCCTGGGAGCTGCACATCAAGTCAAGACCTGCTGAATGATAGTGAATGGCAGTCTCAGCCTGGACCTCCACCAGGCTGAACCTTCACCAGGATGAATAAAGCAGTGCAGCGCTATACCCAGAAATTCAAATATTACTAATAAAAGTCCCTTTAAATTAAATCCAAAAGTTGATAGAGAAAAGGTCTCCTCTGTAGTGGTCTAAGTGCTCATGACAGTTCATGCAGTGCTATACATCCGTGATTCCACCACAGCTAGCCAAACCACTCACCTCAGCATATGGACCCCTGAGCTAACAGACGGGTCAGAACAGCATTTACCACTCTCAGTGGATAAAGATGGAGACTTGCATGGGCAGATGGTCACACGATATAAACTCAGCACTCAGTAATTGATGATCATGTTCACATGCAATAAAAATAAGAGTACATAGTGCACACTGTGTGGCTAAGAAGATCACATTTATTAAAAGTCAAGTACTCACATACACAGCACTACACCCTAGTGCTGGGATAAAGGTAAAATGGTATCAAAGGATTACGTCAAGTAGTAATGGTGGCTGCAGTGATGTCCAAGGAACTCCCGCACGCGTATTGTCCACATCCGGATTTCATCAGCGGTAGTGGAGTCCAAGACATCAGATCTATATATATATATATATATATATATATATATATATATATATATATATATATATATATATATATATATATCTATATCTATATATAGATATATATATATATCTATATATATATATATATCTATATATATATATATATATATATATATATATATATATATATATATATAGATATATATATATAGATAGATATAGATATACATATATATATATTAGGGTTGCCACAACATCCCTTTAATCCAGGACACATATGAATTACACAGGTTCTGAGGCTGATTTAATGCAGATAAGGCACCAAGTGAGTTTAATTACCACCTTAATCAACAACAGAACCTGTGTAATTAATGCGTGTCCTGGATTAAAGGGATGATGTGGCAACCCTAATATATATATATATATATATATATATATATATATATATATATATATATATATATATATATATATATATAGAGCCCCAATAACTGTTTCCTATGTGATTAAAAACCTCCCACGGGCACCATCCAATCAGCTCCGGCCACTGTGGGGTCAAGGGGATTACTTCCTGCCCAAGCTTATAGGTCACTATAGCAACCAAGGCATCTACATCATGACACCTGGTCATGTGACCCTACGATCAGGAAGTAAAACCCCTATTAGCATAAAACTATGGTCATGTGACCTTACACTCATGTTACCAGCAGAAGCTGGAACACAAACAACTATAGAACTCCGCCCCTCATAACCAAGCCTCCTCCTCAAGCCATTGCTACGGTGATCAGCTCAACATGGTAGTAACCCTCACACAGCCTGCTTTGTGAAATTTAAATGTCACAACTATATGCCACTGTTTGTATGGCTGCTACCGGACCACAAACTAAAAAATGCTTATACCGATCACCACACCTGCATATAATAGTCTAAGAAGGAAGAGGGGGATTTCAAATAAAAAAGTTAAAATAAAAATAAATTTAATAAGTAGCATATGGAAAATTCCCCATATACTATATAAAAAACAACATCACTGCAGCCACCTGGCAGCCATACCATGAGCATAACATCTATTCCAAATCTCAATGTATAAGATAAACAAAATACAAATATACATATCGATATTCCAGAAGGAAAATATACCATGCACCTAATTAACGATCTGAGATGATACACCATGCGAATTGTTTATCGATCGGAAATGAAACAATTCAAGTCGAATTCGACATTGAGTCCCATGGGTACCCCACTTGGGTCTCGTAAACCCAAAACGACTCATGGCGGCTCAATTGTCGAATAACGTTCCCCCCCTCCAATGGGGGGTCACTTTTTCAACCCCCCAGAATTTTAATTTGGCGGGGCTTCGAGCATGGAATAATGGAAAATGCTTGGAAACGTTGTGAGTGACCAAATCTTTTTTGATATTATTCACATGTTCTCCTATTCTAATATCCTTTGATACCATTTTACCTTTATCCCAGCACTAGGGTGTAGTGCAGGGTATTTGAGTACTTGACTTTTAATAAATGTGATCTTCTTAGCCACACAGTGTGCACTATGTACTCTTATTTTTATTGCATGTGAACATGATCATCAATTACTGAGTGCTGCCTTTATATCGTGTGACCATCTGCCCATGCAAGTCTCCATCTTTATCCACTGAGAGTGGTAAATGCTGTTCTGACCCATCTGTTAGCTCAGGGGTTCATATGCTGAGGTGAGCGGTTTGGCTAGCTGATGGTGGAATCACGGATGTATAGCACTGCATGGACTGCCATTCACTATCACACAGCAGGTCTTGACTTGATGTGCGACTCCTGGGACACCTAGGACCTATCTACCATTGCTTGGAGCATAGACGAGCTCCCTTTCCGTCCAGCACTCACAGCGGTGGGCACAGGACTTCATTCCCATACAGCCTTAGTGGCTCACACACATATCTTTGGTTTGCAGTGAAATAATGTGCTCCAAGTCCACAAAAGTCCATATTGTAACCAGTGTTCAAAATGAATATTATTCATACTGCAGATGACAATGTATATATCAATCCACACATTCATCAGGTTTATGTAGTAAGTAAAATATATTACCTGCCCCATGCGGAATGTTCTGTACTTTTTGGGTCGACTGGGATACACGAGGAATTGAAAATATGTGATCCATTAATCTTGTAGCAAAATCCACAGTTGGGATCTAGCATACATCCATTGCAAAAGCTGTAAAAATAATTAGATTGTTGATAGACTCTGTTAGCTTTTGTTGGCTATTACAGTAAGGCTGAGGCCTTTGACATCTGGGGTAATAAAAATGCTATCTTATCATTGTTCTTAGGATGTGAATTTAAAATGAGGCTATTCAATTAATTGTCAAATTGAATACTTGAGAACTCCTAAAGAAACAATTGTGCAACCTCATTTCTGGTTCAGACTAACAGCTTATTCATCTTGCCCAAAAAGTCAAGAAGTTGGTGGGGAAGTGGATCCTAAAATTTAAGAGCATACCAGACCAAACTAGGAACAGAGAGAATGTGTGCTTCCTTTGAACAACAGAAGAGGCAGCATCTGGGCTAATTCTGGAATTTCCCTCCTACATGTAAAAATCATAATTTTTTTTCTAGAAAATTACTCAGAACCCCAAACATTATGACACCTTTCACACCAAGGCAGTTTTCAGACGTTTTAGTGCTAGAAATAGCACCTGCAAATCGCCTGAAAACTGCCTCCCATTCATTACAATGGGTGCTTTTACACCCGGGCGGTGCGCTTGCCGGACGTTCGGAAAAGTAGTGCAAGCAGCATCTTTGGGGCGGTTTGCAATGAATGGGCAGCGCTTCTGAAGCACCTGAAAAGTGCTTCAGAAGTGCCGCAACACGGGAGTTTTTAGCCCCTTCTTTGGGGTTAAAAGCGCCCCGCTAGCAGCCAAAAAACGAGCGGCGCTTTGGCGCTAATGCGGCCATGGCCCTAGTGTGAAAGGGGTCTATATATGTTTTTTTAGCAGAGACCCTAGGGAATAAAATGGAGGTCGTTGCTACTTTTTATGTCACACTGTATTTGTGCAGCAATTTTTCAATTGAGTTTTTTGGGGAAAAAAACTGTTTCATGAATAAAAAAAAAACAAAAAACAGTAAAGTTAGCCCAATTTTTTTGTACAACGTCAAAGATGATGGTAAGCTGAGTAAATAGATACCCAACATGTCACGCTTTAAAATTGCACACGCTCATGGAATGGCACCAAACTTCGGTACTTAAAAAAGGTACCTGTTTAGAGTTAGAGGAGGTCTTAGGCTAGAATTACTGCTCTTTCTCTTACATTCGCAGTGACACCTCACATGTGTGTTGTTTGAATGTTGTTTACATATGCGGACGTGACCTATGTATGCTTTTGTGTGCGAGCACGCAGGGACAGGGGCGCTTTAATTTTTTTTTTTATTGTTTATTTTATTTTTACACTTTACCTTGAAAAAAAAAAAATTTTGACCACTTTTATTCCTATCACAAGGAATGTAAATAGGAATAGTGCATGACAGGTCCTCTTTATGGAGAGATGTGAGGTCTATAAGACCTCACATCACTCCTCCAGGCTGGAAAGCCTGAGATTAAAAATAAATAAATGATCTCATGCTTTCCTGCCAGTCCCTGGAATGGTTTACTTCCGCCAGCCCGGACATGACGTCATAATGTCGCGCCTGGGCCTCCGAGAGTCAAAGAGACTGCTGGGGTAAATCTGACCCTCGGTTCTTTCTATGGTTAACTCCCGGCGCTGGCAGATTCCTTCACCAGAGGACCGGAGGACGGCGGGAGGGGGGGTGTCCCCTCCTGCCGCCTTTAAGAACGATCAATCGGTTGAACTGCCACCATGATTGCTCTTACCATGCAGGGAATCACTGGCTGAACAAAATGATTTCTGGATGATGCCTGCAGCTGCAGGCATCATTTAGATATCCCCACTCAAAGTCCAGGACATCATATGGCATACCTTAGGCGGGAAGTGGTAATTGCTATTAGGCCAATGGAATGGAATATTCACCTCACAGTGATTCTTTTATTTGATGAATCAAAGATTTTACAGTATCAAATTTTTTTATAGAAAAAATGTAACCTTTAAATTATTTGGTGGTCAACCATTTCTTCATGTATACTGTAGGTTTATATGATCAGGAAGTGTAAAGAGATACAGTAAAAGGTACTTTTAGCAATTTAGGCATAAAAATATTCCTCTGTAAACTGAACACTCACCTATATTTTGTGCAACTGGAATTTTGACTTTGGGGATCTGTTGGTGTTAATGTGACTGGTGGTGAGACTTGAGCAGATAACAGAAAGCCCAGAGCAAGGACTATAAGGGCCATCGTTGTACCTAAAAACATATGCAATTAGCATTGCAACATTTATCTGACAATATAAGGAAACATTTCAATACCTCAATTAAAAAAAACAAAAAACAGTTTATTTGATAAATGCTATATGGCCCTGTGTTTCCTACTTCCAATTTTAATAACCCAAAGCAACGAAGAAGAAACTATCTTTACTAGGCTGAGCTCACTCAATTCTAATAGCGGTTTATGCAACTGAATGTATTTACAAATGGAAAGTCTTTACTAAATAGGGCCCACTTACTTGAGTTATAGCTTAAAGCGATAATAAACCCAAAGCCAAAAATGTAATGTATTGCAGCTTACCAGCCATTAGATGTGGTGGCTGCATTTGTTTAGTTTTTCCCTGGTGATCTGGCCAGTAACACACCTCCTGTATTAGAGTGCCCCAGTTTGGATGAATGAGCACAGCAGACAGCATCATTGTCAGTCTAGGGGCAGATTTAGATACACTAATACATTAAGCCAAACTCCAGCTCACACTATTTTCACAGCAGTTTTGTTTCTTTTAGGATAAAGGTTTTACATTAATAAAAAAAAGCTAATCATTGTAAGCAATCGTCAGTGGCAAATGGTTTGTCTCATCCCTGTAAACCGATATATCTGTAAGAGAGCTTGAAAAACAACAGACTTAATGGTCAGATCACCAAATGAAAACTGAAGAAAGCAAGCCCAAAAGAGAAAACAAACTTTTGGTTTAATTACTGCTTTAGGGCTCATTTACACTTGCTTCAAAACATGGCTTTGGACACACTTTGGTAAAGCTCTCTGAACGCTGGCCAAAGCTCCTGTCACTAAATAAAATGGTTAACTTACAGTCCTGTTTACACCTTGCTTTTGCTTGGTGCTTTGATGAGGCTTTGATGAAGCTTCGATGAGGCTTTGGTGGAGCTTTGATGGGGCTTTAAAGAGCCTTGGGTGGGGGTTCAAGCGAGCTTTGCCATAGACTTCTATGGAGGCTTTAACGATGCTTTGAAGCACCACTAAAGCTACATGGGGTATAATTTTTGAAGAGAAGCCAAAGCAAAGCAAAAGCAAGGTGTAAACAGGACTGTAAGCCAACTATTTTATTTAGTGACAGGGGCTTTGACTGGCGTTTAGAGAACTTTAACGAAGCGTGTCCGAAGCCATGTTTTGAAGCAAGTGTAAACTAGCCCTAAATGATCCCTTAAAGGGGTTGTAAACCCTCGTTTTTTTGTTTTTAAATAACAAACATATCGTACTTCCCTCCACTGTGCAGTTCATTTTTCACAGTGTGACCCCAATCACCGTCTTCTGGGGTTCCCCCAAAGGCGCTTGGAAAACCCCCTAGGAGAAGCACTCTCCCTGGGTTACTGTGCGGGTGCGCTCCCGAGTCCAGCATTAGTGTCCATAGACTTAGAATGCCAGACTCGGCCCCGCCCACGTCATTGGATTTGATTGACAGCAGCAGGAGCCAATGGCTGCGCTGCTAGCAATCTATCCAATCAAGAGCAGAGACCCCGACCAGAAAGGCTTTGTGCGTCTCCGGCTTGGGAATGAACGGGCTCAGGTGAGTAAAACGGGGGGGCTGGTCAGTGACAGAAGTTTTTTCACCTTAATGCATAGGTTGCATTAAGGTGAAAAAACACAAGGGTTTACAACCCCTTTAAAGAATAATTACAGGCATTGGCATGTTCTATATAGTTACATTGATCCAGCTTGGACAATTGTAAAAATGTATATGTACCTGGCTGATGCTGCTGGAAGATGGAAATCACAGTAGTAGACACCCCTACTCCAGTCCTTGTGAATACAGGAGGTCGACTGCTCAGCACGGGCACCATTCAGAGAATGCTTTGCATTTTCTGAATCAATACAAAGTGTTCTTTTTACTTTTCTGCCACTCTACCTCATACAAGCTGGACCAATTAACCATGTATATAACATGCCGATGCTTGGAATTATTCTTCAACAAAAGCTTGTGTTAAAAGGCAAATTTTCTATGTTTTTTTGTGAAACAAACATCATTATCTATGTGCCACAAATATTGATCTAAAGAAAGTGTGTACCACCAAGAGACATAAAAACATATAAAAGTGATGGCAGAAATAGCACTTTTTTTTATATATACATGGTTTCTTTTTTTTTGTTAACTTTTTTTTATAGATCTATGTTTGTCCCAAGCATGTTTAAACCACTTACTTTTGACTAACTCACCACCTCTGCTGGAAGTCTATTCCAAGCATCTACTAACTACCCTTTCAGTAAAGCAATAGTTTCTAAGATTAGTTTTGAACTTTCCTCTATTCAGTTTGAGGTCATGTCCCCGTGTTCTTGATCTTGGTTTCATATTGGAAATACTGCCCCCCTGAACCCTATTCACCCCCTTGATGAATTTGAAGGTTTCAATCTTGTCTCCCCTTTCCCTTTTTTCCTCCAGACTGTACATATTAGGTTCCTGAAGTCTCTCTTGATATTCTAAATTGGGTCTCACTAAGGATAAGAATTGCTAAGTAAAGGTCAGGAGACCTCTTCTCCTGTGGGGCTTTCCACTATAGGGGAATCAGAACCTGCTTGCTGGTGATCCATCTAGTGATGCATCCTAGAATTCTATTTGCTTTTCCCACTGCCTGGTCACACGGTTTGCTTATTTTGCAATCATCTGAAATAAATACTGGCAAATCTTTTTCCTCTGTAGTGCTGGCTAACACTGTACCCCCAATGGTGTACTCTCTCAGGGGATTCTTTTTCCCTAGGTATATTATTTTACATTTAGAAATATTCAACTGCAGTCTCCACTTCGACCATCCAGCAATGCCAAATCATGTTCCATGTTACAGACACCTCCAGGGATATCAACCCTATTATACACCTTTGTATCATCAGCAAAAAGACATACCTTTCCCTACAAACCTTTAGTTTTATCACTTACATATAGATTAATTAAAACAGGACCTAGTACAGAGCTTTGTGATAAACCACTAGTGAGTGGTCCCTGTTCCGAATGGGCCCCATTTACAACCACGCTGTTGTATCTATTCTTTAGCCAGCTGCATATCCACGGAACCACCCAAGCATTAAGTCCTAGCTTGTCCAACTTTTGTATTAAAACATTATGTGGAAATTAATCAAATGCCTTGCTGAAATCAAGACAGACCACAGCATACCTTGGTCCAAAACATTGGAAGAAGAGGTCTCCTGACCTTTACTTGGCTATTCCCTTACAACTTTCTTAAAAGATTGATCACTGAAATAGGGAAATTTGATAACACTACAGTTGTGCATTTTCAATAGGAAACCAGATTCCAAGGGAATTTTGAGCGCAGCTAAAATGCATGATCTCGCTTAAGGTTTCTTTTAGACATAAAAGCACTGAACGCATAGAGTGGCCCAAAACTTGAATGGGCTGCCCAACATGCGGCAAATGCCCCAAAGTAGCTCATGAAGCTTATAGGTTGTGGAGCGTCACATGTTTTTTCAGTGCCCATTTGTAGCACATTTTATCATGTGGCAAAACACTTATAGGCTAACCGTGACTTTTGGAGCAACAGCTGTGTTTGCTCAGTTGCTACATCCCTAATTACATCTATGGGACTTTGGATGCATGGAACACCTATGCATCCCTGTGCGGGTAAACATAGCCTCGTAGGGGCATACACTGTAGTATGTCCTGTGTGAACAAGGCCTTACTATGTTTTTTTTTTTTACAATTTTATTTTGAATATTTTGTACTTTTTTTTGGGGGGGGTGGTTGCGGGCTTTGCTAAGATATCAGGGGCTCTGAACAGACCCCTGATGTCTCTTTTTTGAGAAAGAAAAGGGGCTTGAGACAGGGTACTCAGTCTCTTTGACTGCAGCCTCAGCTGCACTGCATATGATTGAATAGAAGTCTTTGTATAGAGCCTCCTATTCATTCAAAAACTGAAACATAGTAAACGCTCTTTACTATGCTTAAAGCGGACCTTCAGTCATTTTTTCAACTTTCCATCTAATAAATCTTCTGCCCTTGTTGTTTTAGCTTTGGATAGTAAAACTTTTTTTTTCTGCCAGTAAATACTTTATACAGCCCACTTCCTGTTTCTTGTCTGGTCATTAGCTTAGGCTTATGACGACATGCACAGCTCTCTCTCTCACTCTCGTGAGAGTTTGTAGGAAGAGAGGGAGGAGGGATGAATCTTAAGAGGGCCAATGAAAGTTGCAGGGCTGAATAGCTGGAGGTGTGCCTCTGTGTAAATCCAGGAAGTGGACAGGCAGCAGCTTCAGCTGCCCACAGTTAAAATTACTTAGTGGAGGGAGATTTTATGCAGAGTATTAGCAAGTGCAGAATTACAGTATATATAAAATAAGATGTAAAGTGGTTGGAGGGAAGCTTCAGAATGGCAAAGATGTTTTTTATTACAAATTATGTGAGCAGTCTGCAGTTCCACTTTAAGTGGTGAATAAACACAGAAGTGATCGGTACCAATCGCTCACTGTGTTTATTCAGGAATTCAGGAAAGGAAGGGGGCTGGTAAACACATGTCTGAGTGGCAGGGGGGTGCATTGGAATATTTATAAAAACCCCAGTGGCTTACATCTGCAAGGAAGTCACAGAGGATCAACGTTGTGGGGGAGGGGGAATCGGTAGGGAAAGGGGGCAAAAGAGAGTGGGGAGGGAGGCATTTAAAATGTCAAAAACACAAGAACAGTTGCACAGGGCAGTGAAGCGGCAGAAGTGAGGGTGGAGGCTTGTCACATTTTAGGTGAATAGCTCTGATTAATGGCTTTTCAGCTATTAGTTTGTTAAGCAGAGTCTGCTGTACAGTTCTGCGCTAAGCTCATGAACAGTGAAGTGACCATGCAGAAGGAGGAATGCCAGGGGAGAATGGGCAGCAAGACCACTACACTGCAACCTTGCTAAGAGCTGTTAAGAGGGCTTTAGGACACGGATCATTTCAGCTGGGAACAGATGGGCAGAAAGGTAGGATTGAAAAAAAAAAATGACAATAAGGGGGAGCTGCGATGGAAGAAGTAGGAGAAGCCATGCCTACACTCAAAGCTAAGATCCATGTACAGCAGGCAGCGACTATGTGGGGATTGTGAGCACTGACAGCTTTAAACTATTGAGGGATGCTGAGAAGATTGGATACACAGCCCATGGGAAGTAGGCTCAGGTGCCAAGTTGCCATGACAGGAAGTAGGTGCCTTTTGAATGAGACAAAGCAACATATTATGAGGCTTTTTGGGACACAGAGACCAACTATTAAAATTAAGTACAATACCCTAAAAAGGAACACAAATGTACAAATGTCTAAAATATATTCTGTATAGGGAACTCTGCTTTAACTTTTGTGTCACAATAAAAACATTTTTTTCATGTTCAGTGTTTAGATGTGTTGTGTACATCAATTTTAACAATTCCAATTAAATTCATCTTCATTCACTGTTTCCAACGTGTGGAAAAGTCAAGGGGGTCGGGGACAGCTATGCATAGTACTCTAATGTCATGAGAAATTTCCGGACCATCATATAAATATAAATTCCGTTTCCCAATAATGGATAATTCCAACAAGATGTACAATTCTTAGGCCCCCCTTTACACTGATGCGCTTTTGCTGCACTTTTACAGAGCGACAAAAGTACATGAAACCTTTTCCACATTAAAACCTTTGTAACTTTTCACACTGTACCAAAGATGCAGTATGCAGGACTTTTCAAAGCGCAGTGCATCTGCGGTTTCACCAAAAAGGTACCTTCCATTGTAAGTCAATGGGAATGCATCAAAAGTGCATCAGTGTGAAAGGGCCTTTGTACTTACACTCTCATGGAGATCTATGTATCCACTTGGACCCCCTCAACTTTTCTTCCCATTTCATGCATCACACATTGGGAGCTATATGTTTTTGGGAAAAATACAAAATTTCCTTTTGTGTGTGATTATAGCATTATAGAAAAAAAATAAAAAAATCACATACAAGACTGAGTCTGATAATTTGTTACACACAAATAAATGCCACACTATCCACATACCTGTAAGACTTCCAAGTGTGAGTTTTCTTCGACCAACTTTCTCTACAAGCCAAACACCAACAAGCGTGAAGCTAAAGTTTGTAAATGCTGTAATAGATGCAAGCCAGATAGCAAGTCTGTCATTAGCCACACCTGACATTTGCAGAATTGTTGCACTGTAGTACCTAAAATACATAATTAAAAAAAATAAAATAAATCAGCAATCCTCTAGGATGACCATAAACTTCAGCACAGATGAAAATGGCAGCCTACTTCTATGGATTTAAAGATATACCTTTGGACCACAAAATCATGCATTGACCATGTAGATAGAACTGGGACTTCAGTGCATAAACCAATGCTTTTTACAGATGTGTACTATATATCAGCTGCTAGTCTGCATTTGTGAAAAAGAAGATTCACACATAGTTCCTTTGAGAAAAGTAAAGCAGCAATTATTAGGCAACTATTAACATTTGGAAAAGGAAAGCTCTGATTGTTAACAGAGCTAGTGTCTCTAAATACGATCAGATGGAATCACATAATTGTATAACAAGTAAGGGCACTCATGCACAAAGTGTGTGCCAACAGTCTCTTCACAAAAACATAACAGCAGATGGCAGCTTCCAGGCTGTTTGCTTACTAGACTATACCGCATTACCATTGATATTGAACATTTTCAGCCATAGTGAACATCCGAGTGAATAAGTAAATATTAGCATTATTCTTTATTGATGAATTCTATTAGCAGGTGCGTGGAGGTGCTACGCATTGGACTGGGCATTGGAGCTGGGAAATGCATAGGACCATGCGGTTTCTGTGCAGCTGCAATTATAGAAAAAGTGCAGGGATATTTTCTCTGCAGGTACACCAGCCCAGTCAAAATAAATAGGCTGTTGTGCCCACGCAAACATGGTTGCATGAAAACTGCATGAATGTGAACCTAGCCTAAAATGTAAATAATAAAAAAAAAAAAAGATGTGTCTGTACTACCAAGAGCAACCAAAAGCTCCCTTTTCATTTTTAATCCTGCACTAGGGAAGTGACTGGATTCAGTAGCACATTCCTTCATTTTGTGGCCTTGTTACAATGAGTAGATTTAAAAAAACATACAGTATGTACAGACCAACTAAATGTCTAATATATATACAAATTTTTAATTCATGTTCAGTGTCAGGCCTGTGCCCCTTGTGAACATCAGTTGTGATGAAATACATCGGGCGGAGCCTCAGTGGTGACATCATCACACTTGCTCAGCGGCTGAAGCTAAGCAATGTGCCTTTCATTATACTACACTTTGTGAGTACCTCATCTTTTTAATAAAAGTATTAGCATTTTACTACATTATGGAGTCTTCCTTTTTCTTCCCCATGGTGTCATATTGCTTGACCTGAAGTTACTGGAAGCTATACATGTGATGAAAAGGTATAGCTGGTTTCTACCTATAAGATAAGGTCTAGGGATCTGGTAAGCTGTTTTGTGTAGGTAGTGGAAGAAAGAAGCACTTGCACGGAAGATCACAGTTGTACTGGTTTATGGACTAGATGAAAGCACAACTTTCATTTTATGCTTTATGGACTTTTTTTCAACATTGTTTTT
Source organism: Lithobates clamitans (assembly GCA_037952925.1). NCBI lineage: Eukaryota > Metazoa > Chordata > Amphibia > Anura > Ranidae > Lithobates > Lithobates clamitans. The sequence goes on from JBBGZY010000100.1 coordinate 16,455,515, forward strand.
GTTTTCTATGTTGTATTTGTAATTAAAAGGGACAGCGCAACATTTTTTGTTCCCTCTTGTTTACGATATATGTATCTCTTTATCAATGAGTGCTACTGTTCCTAGTTGTATGTAGTGGCTCTATTAAATTTGTTGCAAATACCTTTTTACTGACTAAGCAGCTTGGTTCACATCTATGCAAAGAAAAAAATGCACCGATGGAAACTGCATAGATCTGAACGTGACCCATAGAAACTAATGTTAAATGGACCGTAGTGGCTTTTTGAAAAATTTTCTGCAGCACATTGCTAAATGCATAGCTGTGAACCTAGCCTAATATTTATGTATTTATATTTTTCAGACATTAAGAGCAGATTAGTTTGATTTAGCCACTTGAACCGATTTAGCACTGTGCTACTTTAACTGGCAATTGCACAGTTATGCAACACTATAATGAAGTTTATATCATTTTTTTCCACACAAATGGAGCTCTCTTTTGGAGAGTAGTGGACCACCACTGGGTTTTTTTATATTTTTTGCTATATAAATGAAAAAAAGACAGAAAAATCTGGAAAAAAAACAATATTTTATACTTTGTTATAAAAACATATCAAATAAAAAACAAAAATATTCTAAATTCTTCATAAATTTAGTCCAAAATCTATTCTGTTACATGTCATTGGTAAAACAAACAAAAAAATCCCAATAAGTGTATATTAATTGGTTTGTGTAAAAGGTATAGCGTCAACTAAGCCAACAAAAACCTCTTTGTGGGACTTTGGGGGGCATTAACAACTGCATATATACAAAAAATGAATAAGCGTTATTGTTACAAATCAAACATTTAAAAGATAAGTATACAAACGTTAAAAACAATGGCTGCGGTTACAGCAAAGACAGTGTTGATAGTTGATTAAAGCAGATAATCATGGACTTCTGTCAGCCAAAAGAACATGGGGACTGAAAAAAAAATGCCTTTCAAAATAAGCATATGATAACTTCAGGGGTGAATGATTATCATGCATAAATATCCATATATGTAACTGGATATTGGACAAAAGACCAATCCAAGGAAGAAAAATTGCAAGCTGCCGGATGTCCACCACCAGTATGGAGGCCGAAACACACTCTTTGCTGTGCTCCAGTATCCCAGACACCGTGGGTCTCCACATTAAGTTACTGATGCTGACTCCACTGGGTGCTTTTGTTAAGATTCTCCATACAGCTTCCCAGATGAAGAATCAGTGCTTCTTATGTATCATCTGAACTACTCTACTCTGAGCCATTACACTATTCAAAATTGTCTTCTCTACTAAAGACTAGTTGCACTCTGGCGTGGGGTACCCCTGTCCCCCAGTGGGCGGAGGGACGTGTGTTTCAGCCTCCATACCGGTGGTGGACATCCGGCAGCATGCAGTTGCAAAGCTTTTCTTCCTTGAATTGTATATGATGCGGTCTTATGTCCAATATCCTGTTATATATACGGATATTTATTGGCATAAAGAAATTCCCTTCTCAAAAACAATTGACCCCTATGGTTATAGCATCTACAAACTATATATACTGAATACTGGAGTTTACGCAGCTTTTAAGCAGCTCTGGTTTTCTAACTACCTATCATATTTCTTAAGAGGCTAAAATGCCAGGACAGTACAAACATGCCCCAAATGGCCCCTTTTTGGAAAAGAGACACCCCAAAGTATTTGCTAAGAGGCATGAGCCCATGAAAGATTTTATTTTTTGCCACAGGTTTTTGTAAAATTACTTTTTTTTATACAAGGTTGTCAATTTAATGAGGTAATTCTCACACATGCCATTGGTATATGTGGAATTACATCCCAAAACAAATTCTGCTACTTTTCCCAAGTATTGGGGGTTACCACATGCATTAGACTTTTTGGAAGCCAGGCCATATACAGGGGCCCAAAATCCAATGAACACCTTTAGGCTTTCATAGGGCGTTAATTACGCATTGGATTTCCTGTCTACCTATCACATTTTCTGAGACCCTAAAATGCCAGGACAGTATAAACACCCCTAAATAACCCCTTTTTGAAAAGAAGACATTCCAAAGCATTTGATAAGAGGCATGGCAAGTATGTTGCAGATCTCAGTTTTTATCACATGGTTTTGAAAAATGAAAAAAAAAATGCATTTTCATTTTTTCTTTCTTCTCTTTCCAAAAACTTGTAACAACAAAAACGATCTGTAAAATACTTGCCATGCCTCTTACATTTGAGTGTCTACTTTAGAAAAAGAGGTCATTTGAGGGGGTGGTTTTACTATCCTGGCATTTTAGGGCCTCTGAAATTGTGATAGTTTGCCAGGAAATCCAATGCACAAGTTACACCCTTTGATAGCCTGAAGGTGCTCATTGGATACTGGGCCCCAGTACGCAGTTAGGCTCTGAAAAAGAAGGTCTCACGTGTTGTAATGCCACATATCCCCCTGATGTGTGTGAGAAATAGCTCAGTAAAAAAAGACAACTTTGTGTAAAAGAAAAAAAAAAGGATTCTGGAAAGTGTAGTGCAATGTGGTTTATTATACATTATGCTGATGTAAGCATTTCTAACCACTTTAAATAAAGAGGAGCATTTGTTTTGTTTCTACATGCTTTGTGCTAGGATACGTTTGGAAATAGAGTTCACATGATTTCCCAGCTGGTAATACAGGTTAAGTGCACATCTATGGTAATAACAAGTGCAGTCTGACATCTCATATGAGAGTCACATTTCCTTTGGTAAGCATCTAAGCATGATTGCTGGAAGACACGCAGTGTTTCACATTCATTTAGCAAAAAAGTGGAGAAGATCACTGTGCACTCATTTCCTTTTAATTTATTGCCATTATGTGCCATTGAAATGAGTGGGATTTTGCTTGTTGGGCGTTTTACGAGTGTTTTATGAGCTGAAAACTCTCAGGTGTGAATCCAGCCTCAATGCTTGTATGTGTTCATGTGTTGTGTTTTTTTTCCCTCTCTTCGCCCTATTGCTGTGCTAATAAGACCTGTGTTTATTGTATACTTATGTTATATTTTATTTTCAGATGTAATATATTTTTTCTTACTTTGTTTGTTATGTAAAGTGCTTCGAGCCGATGTCCTGAAGAAGCGGTACGAAACAAAACATGTAGACAGAAGCTTTAGAACATTATGTGTGACACATGTAATGTAGTGTTTTTCTACAGAATTTTAATTATTTTGTATAATAATATATATTTGTATATAATATTGTATAATTAAGCTTTTAATGATACTGGTAAGGTAAAATTAAAGTCCTATTCTTTTCAAGTTTTTGTACAATTACATGTAACATGAACATTATGTAATTTATGCTTATGGACGTGACAGTTGGATTTATTACTGTTTTAAGCGCTGCACTTGTATGTATATGTGTATGTTTTATAGTGTATCCTATATGTTTGAGCTGGCTGCTTATTTGTTATTACTATTGAGCTGCCTCTAGCGCAGTGATTATAAGGGTTTACTAGCCAATTAGGGTTTGCAAGCAACTCTGGAAGGCTGCTATGGGCTATACCAGCCTGTGCTCGAATTCTTGGTGTCTGCGGTTGCATTACAGTACTAGTGCTAGTCACCTTACCAGCTTGTACTGCACTGCTGGTGCCTGTGATGCTAATTGGTCAAAAGCCTTTACCAATAAAACCTAGTAAACACTCAGAAATAATAAGTGTAATTTTAAGAAAACATCACTCATTTAGTAAGGTATGTTGCGAGTTCTTTACACATCAGCTGTCTTCTCTCACCTCCAGAAATGGCAGCTTTAGTATGTGGAGGCTAAGAATTGGTAAGCTGAAATATAATAAATGTTTATTTTTGGAATTAATACTGCTTTAGGAAGCCCTTTACAGATTATCTAATGCAGTGTTTCTTTTAGTCAGGGCATCCTTGAAAAGTATTTTCAGTCTCGAGGTTCCCCAGCCTAATGCCTGGTACACATTTTGAGAAAATCATAAGAAAATAACGACTTTTGGTTAGGTCGTTCGGTAATCTAATCATTAGTATACGGCTTCTGACATCTGATTAGGGCTAGTCATCTGAATTTTCACAAGGAACAAGACTGAATTTTTTTTTTTCTTTGAGAACAGAACGAACGATTATCATATAAATAGTATAGTAACCAGGGGATTTGAGAGAAAGGTAATGCGCATGACTGGAAACAAAAGAATGACACAGAACAAGAAAAATGCACTGGAAAATGTAAACAATGATCATGTGAAATGAAAAATCTTCTTTTTCATGTGGCTTGGTTAACATTACTGCGTGTCAGGAACACACGCAAAATTGTGTTCATTCCTAACAAGCAAACATGCTGCTCTTTAAAGAGGTTGTAAACCTCCATTTTCAAGTTGTACCTATAATTAAGCATATAATAAGGCTTACCTATAGGTACAGTAAACATCTACCATGTACTGCATTAATGACGTCATCTGCGCATGGGCTGTGAAGAAACGGCCCAACGAGCCGTTTCTTCACCAATGAGTGCTGTGA